>OZ014522.1:179608695-180233822 GCA_963966055.1 Lathyrus aphaca
GCCGTCCCCATCGTCGACTTTTTCTATCCGGCATTCGTCCTATGTCTCGATACTTTTGGCAACCGTACCTTGCCAGGTGATCGTCCTTCACCTTAGATGACCGTCCCTCATCTTATCCCCGACAAAGCAGCTGTCCCCTGCTAGGTGATCGTCCTTCACCCTTTGATGACCGTACCTCATCATTTATTTCATTTACCTATAATCCCCAGAGAGTCTTATAACTTTGCTTGATGGTCGTCCCCATCATAATCTCTTATATCCCCAGCATGTCGGTCGTCCCCGTCATTGCTCTTTCCACAGCAGTCGTCCTCTGCTCGACGGTCATCCTCCATCACCCGCACTTTATAATCATACTTTATTTTCCTTTACAATCTATATCCCTTTTCTTCTTCATCCTGTAAGTGCAAATTTTGGACTGTCTTTGGTATTCAACCACAAGTTATCTTGTTTGCCTGTTAAGCCGTTGCTTACATCCTGCACAGCTAACTCATGTTTGAATAGGGGCAGCTGTAAACACCCCAAATTTTCCCTCACCCATTCATACCATGGCTTGTGACCTTTTCATATGCATAAATTCAATCATAGCATCTCATACCACCTTTTTGATTCACTGCATTGCTTCTAAGTCATTTGCATCTAGGGTTTGTGATCTGAGCCATCCAAGAGCCATTTGAGCCACTCCAAAGGTCATCAATCACTTCAAAGGGGTCCATGTATGTTCAAGCATCATTTTTTATCCTCACAAAGTCAAGAAAGTCAAAGAATCACAAGAACTGAGAATGGCATGGAAGCAGAGCCAGGTTTAACTGCATAGATGACCTAGAATTAGGGTTTTGGTTTCAGGGGCCATAACTCCAAATTTTTTGGTCATTCTTGTTTCTATTGGTATATATATGTTATAAGGATCATGCATATCAATTTTCATGAAGAAATTCAATGGGGAAGGCATCTAATCAAGAGTTGACTTCTTGAGCAAGTCAGTGCAAAATCAGGGCATCTGAGGCCCCCAATGACCCAACCAAGGGGTGTTCTTCATCATTTTGAATGTGTATGATCTTTATTTGATCATAGAAGATGTTAGAAGTTCACAATATTGAATAATTTCAAGCCATTTGCAAAGTTTCCTTTTTGGGAAAGTGACTTGTAATGGAAACTTTCCATTTTGGGAAAGTTTTTCAACCCTTTATTTTTGATTCAAAAATGCTTCAAATGAGAAAACTTTGGTCATGAAAGTTGTAGAATGGATCATTCCCTTTTCAAAAAGTACAAGAATTCATTCTAATTCATTTTGGATCAAAAGTTATGGCTTGTCAAAGTTGGGAAAAATCACATAATTTCAAGTTTTACACCAAAGAGGCAAAGTTGCAAAACCTCTTGTCAAGGCAAATTGTGACTTTAAATGGACTTCTAACCTTTTCACAAACATAGAACAATGCCTAAAAACCAGAATGCATCAAAGATTTGTCCAATTTCATGACTTATGGTTCAAGTAATTTCAAAAGGGGCAAAGTTGTGCCAATTTGCAAAATGGATCAAAGCTTCTCATCCACTTGCCTCAGTTCACAAACTCTGATCCACAAGAACTCCATGATCTCAGCTGAGACAAGACATGCCCTTATCACAGCCTCCCACTTGCCCATACCTCAAGTACACCTAACTTGGACTTTATGAAAAATGGCCCATACCAATCAGCATAGGCCACACCAACTCCACAGACCTATCACAGTGTGATAAGTGGACAAAAAGCAACCCAAAGCATATCACACACAAGCCTGATCTCTCCCATAGCCATAGTTCACAAAAAATCCTCCATCTTGCATTTTCTATCGAATCCCTTAACTCAGCCACCCATTCCTCAAATTTCTTCCACCATCCATCTCAAAACACTCCACTGATCATCCCTGACCCTTCACCTTGCCTTGAAACCCCCTGAAACTAAAACACGATTTCCTCCCCTCTCTGAACAGAACTCCATCAATCTCACAAACCAGCCAAAATAAACTCCAAACAAGCTTTACAAACACTTGAGGGAGGTCAGTAGAGTTGATTGGAAGCAAGGAACTAGTCAAAAAGCTCCTGGATTGAAAGCTTCAACTCAGGTAGCCACTGAAATTCATTTTCCCAGAAGCTTTGTTTTAAGTTACTAAATGGTTAAGTTTGATCCCCTGAGTTCAATGAACTTTTTATTTTTGAAAATGATGAAGAAATGAGTGTGTATGGTCTGACTGCAATTTCTGCCATTTTTGAACCATGCTTCGAATCTTGTTAATGGTGAGAAATAAATTCCATTTGAGGGCAGGGATGAGCTTAGGGAGGTGAGAGGAAGTGATCTGGAGCTTTAGAGCTCCAGAAATGACCTAGAGAGTGAGATTGAAAATTTCAGGGAGGGATGTCACCGGAGAAGACGACCGGAGCTCTTCTCCAGTGATCTGAATGTCATTAAGTCATTAATTGCGTTTAGGGTTTAGTTTGAATCTGGGCCTTAGGTCTGGTGGACTTTCGTTGACTCCCGCGCATATGGATGGCCTGGATCCTTTCATTAAGCCCTAATCCACGTCATTAGTTTAATTAATTAGGTTTTATGTTAATTGGGTCAATTTAAATGCCAGCCGTAGGATAGCGCGCGCAGTCAACCTTTGACTCCCAACTTTGAATCTCAGCCTTGGATTGTGCATACTTTTCATTTTATTTAATTTTATTTCATTTTCATTTGATTTATTTTGTACGAATTATTTAAAATAGCAAAAATCATTTAAAAATTATGAAAATTTTTGTCAAAGATTTTATTAATTTTTAAAACCCAAAAATATTTTTATTTTTATTTTTTGCACTGAAAATTATTTTTAAATCATTTAAATGTTTATTTTTAATTAGTTAATGAAAATTAATTAATTAAAAATGCATTTATGTATTTAAAAATCACAAAAAAATTCACATTGCATTTAAAAACATTTAGAAACATTATCCAACTCTCAAACCAAATTTCTTTTTTGTTCTTAATGCCTTTTGATCATTTTCATTGGAATTAAATTCATTTTAAGGCAATATTTTGATTCAATCTTTGAAAAATCCATTTTGCCTAACCCTTGAGAGTTGGATGATGATTCTTCTTGCATTGCATCCTCTATAGCATGTAGTTCATAGGATAAAATTGGTTTGAATTGATTTTGCATTTTCAATTTGTTTTGCATTTTTCTTTGTGAGGTACCTTAAAACCCTAGCCAACTTAGGAAATTCATAACTTTCACTAGGTTAAGAGTTGGATCCTCTCCTTTGGGCAGTGAATTTGTATAGGTTTAGGTTATCTTTGATTGCATTTCCATTTTTTTATCATGTCATATGCTTCTGATTTTGAATTTTGCTTTGTGTGTTGATCATAAACCCTAATTTGTGCCTTCTTTTGCATCCTTCTTTCATTTGCTTGCATTCAAAGACTTGTCATGACATTTTGTGCATCTTCATGATTCATAATACATCTTAGGACATATTAGAATCATGTTTGATCATTGTATCTTTCATTTGCCATGTTATATGACCATTGCATTTCATAACTTTTCATGTACTTTCATGGTTCAAAACATGCCTCATTTGCACCCTTATGCTTGTATTATCATTCTCATCTCTTGTCATGTGTTTGCATCATCTCTTAGCATCATTAACATCATGTTTATGCTTCTGGTTTTGGTTTGCATCATGGCATTGCATCTCATTCTCATTGTATTTCATTTTCTTATGCTAACATTTCAGGTGGTAAGTTGTTTGAGAAGTGAATTTGCCTTCACTTCTCACAATCTCTTTTTCATCTCTCTTATGCACCATTGCTGCATTTTATCTTGTGCTTTGGAGTGAGCTTGCTCATTCATGCTCTTACTCTCTTTCTTTCTTCAAGCAACTTGTCTTCTTAAGTGAAGCAAGTTGTTTTTGCTTCTCTCTGCTTCATCCTCCTTTCATCTTGTTCCTCCTTGGTGGCCTTTGAAGATCTCTTTCTCTCTTAAGCTTCATAAGCCCTAGGAACAACCAAGCATGATCATAATTAGGGTTTGATTAGTCCCCCATTTAGCTTTTCCCTTTGTGTCTTCTTTGTGTCTTCTCTTCTCATCTCATAATCCAGGGACTAAACCTTAAAGGTTTTAAGACTTTGTGATTAAGGTTATGCCTGTATCCTTCTATTAGGATGGAGTGTATAACTTTAATCCTAAGTGTTAAACCCTTAATGTGTTTAAATACTTTAATCAATCCATCTAATAATCATCAAGACATCAAACTTGTAACTTGGGCCTTGCATTAGGGTTCTAATTCTTCCTTAATTGGTTAAGAAGGACTAACCCTAGTGTTAATGGACAAGTCCCCCTCAAGTTGTCTTACAAACGATAAAAATCATTTCTTCATCTTATCATTAACTAAAATCCATCTAATAAAGGCTTTGTTTTGTCATGAGGTTAATCCCTAATCATGGATTAAGTTGAGGAGTCTTTCTCAGCTTAAATGTTCTCATCTATTATCCTTCTATTAGGATGGTGTAATGAGTCCATTAAATCCTTGATTATGGCTTAAACTCATTACTTAACACTAAACAAAAACAAAAAAAAAACATCTAAATAATTACAAGTAGGTTAATGATCTTAATCCTACATCATGGTAATTAAGTTTGAGGTGCTTACTTCACACTTAAGGTATTCTCATTACCCCTAATCAGAGGGAGGATGTGATGAGTTTACTACCCCTTTGGTTTAGTCTTAAGCTCATTTTCTTATGACAAACTCCAAAAGCAATAAAAGACTGAAAACACAAAAACTAAAAATAATCGTCTCCTCTGGGATTCTTTTCTCATCACCTTCACTCACAAACGAGAACTTGCTTCTTCCGTCTAATGCAAGACAGTTTGCACCTGAGCCAGACAGGTCATACACTTGAGCATAGACAAGCAAGCAGTTCATCAAGTCAATTTATCTTTCAGTCACTTTGAGTCGAACTACGATGTTTTGACTTCCTCATTGCACGAGAGGATACGTAGGCATAACTTAACAGTTATCGAACAAAAGTCTCTGTATATCCCCCTCTTTCAGCACCATTCTCTTAGCCTCATAGTCTTGAGCAATTCATTCTTGTCCTCACACTGACACTTCTCTTATACACTTCACCTTTCTTTCATCACTGACGAAAACATAAAAACAAACAATAATCGTCTCCTTCGGGATTCTTTTCTCACCTCATTCACTCACAAACGAGAACTTGCTTCTTCCGTCTAATGCAAGACAGTTTGCACCTGAGCCAGACAGGTCATACACTTGAGCATAGACAAGTAAGCAGTTCACAAGTCAATTTATCTTTCAGTCTCTTTGGGTCGAACTACGGTGTTCTGACTTCCTCATTGCACGAGAGGATACGTAGGCATAACTTAACAGTTATCGAACAAAAGTCTCTGTATATTCCCCCTCTTTCAGCATTATTCTTTAAGCCTCATAGTCTTGAGCTTCACTTTCTTTTCTTACACTGACACTTCTCTTATACACTTCACATTTCTTTTACACTGACACTTGCATTCTTTTCCAGCTTTGATACACAAATTGCACTGACACTACCCCTTTAAGCACAAATCTTTTAAGCGTGGATCCCGTCGAGTACGACGGACAATCTGGGTGCTAATACCTTCCCAGGTTGTAACCAACCCCCTTTCTCAGTCTCTCTGGTTCACGACCGTCTTATCCATATCTTCTTAGGTCTATGCAGCATTACCTTTCCTCCGGGATAAAAATGCCTAGCAGGCGACTCTTGTCTTCTGAGTTCACCCTTATGTGTTCTCTCTCCTCTTTCGCCGACCGTTCGCGTCTGTACCCCTCTTGGCCCCGTGTCATCTGGTGGGAGCGACAGCTTGGCGACTCTGCTGGGGACCCTTATACTGTAACCAGGGCTTCTGGTTCTTTTTGTGGGTTCCTCCTAGCGCTTGTTTGATTTGTGTTTACTGGGGTGTTATGTGCTAATTGTGTTTATATATTTGCTTTATTTACTGCTTTATGTATAGTTATTTATTGCTTTCTTTACAGCTTTATACATCATACTGTCATATTGTCATCTTGCTGGATCTGGTTTTTGTTTTGATGGGTGGGGGTTCTACTGAGAGTTTAAGGTCCTATACCTGGGACCTGAGTGACACATAGGCTAGAGTGGTTCATGTTCTTTCCCATTCCATTTCGGTCTGGTGCGGGAATATGAAACACGGTTCATATATGGGTTTCTTCTTGAGAACTCTGTGCTACATATCTCCTGTAGTGCTAGGGCTATCTGGGAAGCCTGCTAAGTCTGGATGACATTTATTATGACCTTCAGAAACTGAGGTGAATTAGAGGAGGATCTTTTATGGTTATTGCAAACACTGTACCTCCGGGTTAGAAGTGTTTACACTTCTCATAACTGATCCAAGTCTGAGGATCCTTGTTTTAGAACATCACCTGTGAGGGGGTTGGGCTGTTTGCAGGTTTGCAGGTACCATTGACCACATCATACCCTGTTACTTTGTTTTGGTTAAGAGTACCTCATTTTGGGACAGTTCTTGTGATTTAACCCTGGACATGTGACTCTTTATTTGAGTCCCCCACCTTGGTTACTGGACTTCTGAACCTCCATCTGGATTTCTTGAACATACATGGACTTATATATCAAGGAAGATAAATCTGATCCAGCTTGATCACAAACCCTTGCATATCATTTGCATACATCATCATTGCATCATTGAACATTTGTTTATTTGTTTTTCAGGGTATCCACATCATATTTGGCTTGGTTTTGACCCCTTCATCAACATAGACCTCTGTTCATCAGTTATTTGCTTCAGTTATTTTCATCATCACCTGCACTAGCATATCAGTGGCTCATCTCCAGTATTGATCTTGATCCTCATCAGCACTTGTCTTCAGCTCTTCATCAGCACTCATGTCTGCACCCAGGAGGAGCAACATTTCATACCATTTCTTTGAGCCTGTGTTGACTGGTATCAGGCAGGTCCAGGCACTTATCACTCCAGACCACATCCCATTATTCAGAGAGCATTATGGAGGCATCCTTGATATGGTTATGGACTTGGATCCTTCTCAGAGGAGTATGATTCACACCTGCTTACAGTTCTATGACCCTCCTTTGAGATGCTTCACTTTCCAGAACTTTCAGCTAGGGCATCTTTTTGAGGAGTTCTCATCATTAATTGGAGTACCTGTCAGGGGTGGTGTCCCCTTCAACCCAGAAATGACTTCTCCCAGCAATGGAGAGGTGGCAAAAGCACTGTACTTGGGGCCTATTTTGATTGAGCAGAACATGACAACAAAGGCTGGGATCCCTGGCTTACACTTAGACTTCTTGATTTCTCAGGCCATCCTGAAGGCCTCCTTGGGAGAATGGAGGGCAGTTTGCGCATTGTTAGCCCTCAGCATATATGGGGTTATACTATTTGCAGATGAGCCCAAATTTATCAGCAAGAATGCCATTCATCTCTTCCTTTTGAGGAACCCAGTACCCATATTGCTGGGAGATTTCTATTATTTTGTTCACCAAAGAAATGAGAAGCAAAGAGGGAAGTTGGTGAGATGCTATGCTCCTCTATTTCACACCTGGCTGCTCAAACACTTACCTAAGACTGATGCCTTCTTGAACCCTCACCAACAGAAGAATTGGGCTAAAAGGCTTATTGCTTTGACTTCAGATGACATCAGATGGTGCACCCAGAGCACCAAGGGCAAGGACATAATCACTAGTAGTGGGCAGTACCCCAATGTACCTCTAGTAGGAGTGAAGGGTTGCATCAACTACAATCCTCTGCTGTTTAAGAGACAATTGGGCTATGCTTTGGTCCACCCTCCTAGAGTGCAAGATCTAGCTGAGACCCTGTATTGTGAGATAAAGCCTAATCTAGCTGTTGTCAGGCAAGCATCCTGGGCTTGGGACAACATCCAGACCAAGGGGATGACCATTCTTGGGAGGTGCAATAATGTGGCTTCAGCTCAATATTATGAATGGTCTCATGCTAGAGCTCAGATTTCTGGGATGCCCTTCACCATTGAGGACACACCTGGACCTTCCACAGTACAGCCAGTAGCCACTGTCAGCCTGGAAGAATTTGAGAAGATGAAGGAAAGGAATGAGAATCTGTCTCAGGCTCTGAAGAAGACCCTCTGGGAGAGGAGTGATGGTCGTCTAGACATTGAGAGGTTGGAGAAGCTTAGGGTGGAGCATATGGCCAAGATTGAGAAGGCAGAGGACTATATCAAGAAATCAAGAGCTGGGGAGCAAATATTGAAGAATGCCTGTAAGGAGGCCAAGCTTCAGAAGGCTAGGACTGATCTCTATCTGCAAGAAAGTCAAGCTAGGTGGGTCAGGATCACTGAAGCTCGCACTCAAGAAGATAAGAGAACTCAAGCCAGGATTGAGCAGTTAGAGGCCAATGAAAAGAAACAGCAGGAAGCTCTGCTGGCAGCCCAGAAGGAGATTTCAGAGTTGAAGCTTAGGGCTGGTTTGAAGAGGTCAAATGACCAAGACAGGCACAAGAAGCTGACAGCTGCTATTGCCACTAGGAACCTCCTCATCAGAACTGTTACAGAGCATCCGGCTGGTCCTGTAACTGAGGCACTTTTGAAGGAGGTTCAGGAGGATGAGTTTGGACTTGATGTCTGACTTTTTGTTTGTTGTTGCTTTCATTTGATGTACTTTTCTTTTATGTTATATTTGATCTCATTATTTTCCACATGATGTCAAGTGTCTAGGGTTGAAAAATCATCCATTGAATCATTTTAGAAGGTCTTCAATTGATCAGTTACTTGAAAATCATGAAATTGGGAAAAGTCAACTGTGTAGAGGAAAATCAACTCATGAGTTTTTAAGACCGAAATCATGAAATTGATGTTACAAGGAGTCAATGGACAAAGTTTGATCAAGAAATTATAGAGGAATCATCAAGAATTAAGAAAATCTAAACTTACCATTTTTGGAAAATTAGGGTTTCCAAATATGGCAAGTTTTGGCCATTTTTTAGTCATGTTCAAGAGAGGCCTTCTCCCAATTTAAAAGTCAAACAAAAATTCCACTTGGACTGTTTGAAAGAGGGTACCCTAAGCTTCAAATCCATAGGTGGAACATGTTCATGGGATTAAAATTGAGAAAGTTATGATCAATCAAAGTTTGATGAAACTAGGGCAAAATCCAAGGCAAACCAAGTCATGCCAAGCCTCTTGCGCGCGCCAGGCAATGCATTTCATCAAGCATGCGGTGTGCAACATGTCAAGGAATTTTACTCCATCAAGATGACCTTAAATGAAAATTTTCCAAACATCAAAGTTGTTCATTGTTGTCTCCTCTACAACTTTCATGTTTGGAGATTTTTGATTTGATCAAAGGTTTGAGTGTTATGATGGCTCAAAGGGGGGATTCAATCCTGATCAAGCCATGGGCATTTTGGCCTAGGCAAGCTTATCACATGTAGGCCAAAAATTCAGCAATGTGACATAATGTTCATTGGTAAATTTTAGTAACTTAGAGCCATAGTATCATCATGGATCAAACATCAAACATGTTGTGTGGAGCATTTACTTCAAATTTAGCACAAGAATTCCATGATTTGATGACTTTCTCATGAAGTTACTTCCAATGAAAGATCTATGTATGCCATCTGGTTTTCTTGCTGCATAAGTCATTGAATCATAGGATGTTTTCACTTCACGTTAGTTTTTAAACCTCACTTATCATGTATTGATCACCAAGGTTCATTACTTAGAGTGCATTCATCACCTACCTGCATACACATGCTCACAACCATGCACTTTTGAAAATACAAGCCAAATGATAAACCTCCATGACAAGGATGTTGCATTGCATTCATCACTACACCTCACATCACTCAGCTCACCATAATCAACATGTTCAGCATCACACACAATCAGATTCGAGCAAGACAAATTCAAGCTATATTCAGTTACACTTCATTGCATTCCACACCCTCACTTTGATAAATTCACCTCAAGTTATAACTAACTCTAGTTCTAACTATTAACTAGAGTTAGTTAGCACTAAACAAGCATATATAAGAGGAAGGTCTAACAGAATTGCACCATTCATCATTTGCTCGAAATTGCACCAAATATATCACACACTCTCTCTCTGATTTTGCTCTGAGTTTGAAGATTTCATCATTGCATTTTGCTTCAACATTTCTTGATTCTCCATATACACTCCTCAATCATCATCAATTCATCATCATCATCATCATCATCTTGTGACCAGTTTCCATGGCTGAATTAACTTGAATCCTCAAGAATACACTTCATTGCACTTCTTCATTTTTCTTAATTCAACAAGATTTCACGAGCTTAAAGTGTTTATTTCACTCCATTGAAGATCAAGAGTGCATTGCCTCAATATTTGGAACCTCACCCCTGGTTTTCCTCAACAAATTGAAGCTCTGGAATTCAGGTTTCACTTCAGTTCTTCTTGCTCAATTTCATGTTTTCTTGATGGTTTTGAGGTGTGTGTGGCTTAATAGAAGCTTATGTGATTTGGATAGATGATAGGCATAATATATGCTTAGATTCAGTTTTTAGGTTGAGATTTGTTTTCTTCGATTTGCATTGATTATGTATGATTAATGAAATTTAAGGCCAAATTCTTGTTCTGCGTAGCTTAGTGAACATTCTTATGGTTTCATTTTGCATTTTAGTGAAGGTTTGTGTTTTTCCCTAACTGCAGATCACCGGAGAAGATGACCGGAGGTCTTCTCCGGTGACGGAATAATGCCCTAGCCTTTATGGTAACTTTAAGTCCCAGCCATTAGATCTTGATCATCCAACGTTCATAATGTTGCCAGTATTTTAATGATGCTTATGTTGATCACGTGTGAGCTTAAGTGACTGAGTTGTTATGGTGTGCGTGAGTCCACTCTCTTTCCATGTGTCCAATCTTTCTACCCACTTGATTCATTTGCTTAATGATTTCTTGCGCGTGTGATGAATCCCTTGGTCTGACTGAGTCAATTGGTTGTCCTGAATTCCATAATAAGTGGCATGCTCAGCATAGTCAAATGGATTGGGCTCAGAGTGCTTTTCGCACCCCTCAATTTCAAAGCCCAAATAATTTCCACTCATTGGTGTTACTGAATGCACCCTCCTCCTTTTTTCTTTCAATTTAATTTCCATATATTTTCTCTTTCATTTTCAATTTCTAAAAATACCAAATCACTCTAAAAAATTCTCAAATAATTCAGGGACCATTTTCACAATATTCCCAAATTTTCCATAATTTTTAATTTCATTTTCTTTTATATTTCAGTCCAGAAATTAATCTCCCTTTTATTTATTTTGGATTTTTCTCATTCTTGACCACTAGTCCTTCTCAATTTAATTTCTCTCAAACCAAAAATGATCTTGACTTCATTCTTTTTTCCCTATCTAGAGGATACATTAAACTTTCCAAAAATATTTTTCTCATGATTTTAGGTCATTTTTGGCACCTTTTTACACCATTTCTTTGAGCCTTATCCAATGAAACCCTAATTCACTTAACACAATTATTTGAGTGAGTTACATTGCCATTTTTGTGATATATTTTATAGGTTTATTAGTCTCTGGTTCATGACTTTGAATCCTAATTCTCATTTTTTTTCATGTCCATAAGCATTTGTTTGATGCCTTGTTTCACAAGTTACATTTTGGACCGTAATTTATCATACTTCTAATCCCATTTTAGTAAGACATTTATTCCATCCATTATAGGTCCTTCATTTGAGCTCCTAATATCCCATTTGATGTTTAAAGGTCATTTGTGTGCAAATTGTAGGTCATCCCTTTTGATTTTTAGGTTACTTGTGCCTTAAGCTTCACATTTGTCCATATGTGTCTCATTTGACCTAATTTTCACTTTTCTTCCATTCTAATCAATCTAAATTGACTTTGTGAGTCTTGTATCCATTTTGTACACTTCTTATACATCTCATAATGTGTTCACATCCATTGTCGCATCATGTTACCAAGTCAAGATTCCATTCACTTCATGTGGTAATCTTTTGTACATAAGAATTTCCATTTCACACTTCTTTGTTCCATAACCCTAATACACTTCATGCTTGTTCATTAGAGGTTAATTTTTTAATCTAATCTTCACTTTATCTTACCATATAGCCTCTAGTTTTTTTATGGGAGATTCACATTTGTTTGTTAATGTTTCACTTTTATTCTAAGTCATTTGACTTCTTATGACACCATGTGTTCATTTCTTCTCATCCCTTCTCCATTCAATCTTGAATCTATTTTCTCACACTTTTGTCCACCTTTTGAGAAATTTTCAATTGATGTTAGATTCTGAATTTAACATTCATCCTTGGTTTAATTCATGTTTACCTTATTTTTTCATTCAAACCTCTCCATCTCACTTTACCTTGAATTCCTTTAGGGTTTGATACCTCATTAGGACATAGTCTGTTAGTGTTAGATCTTACAACCTTAGAATACATTAATATGGTTTAATTACTGACTTTAGAAGTCTCTTACCACTTTAATATCATTTTCTTTTACGACTTAGCTTTAGGAAGCCCTTAGTGCTTTTCCTTAGCTTATTTGTGCTTTTACTTGTGTTTATGCTTTCAATATACATTGTGAAGCTAACCTTTGTTTTGTAGGGAGGTTGAGGTAAGCTTGTTCATACAACTTCTTCCTCATCTTCTTTATGCTCTCTTGTGTTTGTCTGAGCCCTTTAGGCTTTGTCTTGTACAACTTCATGTTAATCCTTCATTATAAACAACTTAGCTTCTTTAGAGAAGTAAGTTGCTTTCTAGTTTCTCCTTCTTTTCTTTTTATCACTAGGATTAGAAGACCACACTAACCATAGGATATCCCATGCAATAAATAACTTAGGGTGAGTCTTAGTTCCCCTAGTTTTTTTTTCCTTTCTCAACTTGAATCATTCTTTCTAAGCTCAAAGATAAATAACAAAACACCTAATAAAGGTCGAGCTTTCTCGTATACCAGGAAACTTTGCCATGGGGTACATGCATACGTCCCATTTCGGGGCGAGGTGTAAGGCATCTATCATGATGAATAAGTCTTAGCATGGAGATTGTTTCACATACAACAAAAGAAAAAAAATTCTTTAAAAGACAGTTAACCAATAACAAATGTCTTTTCCTGCGGGAATTCTCTTCTCACCTTATTCACTCTAAACTTGAACGTGTTACGACTTGTATCATTGCAAGACGGTGACACACTCGTATCTGACAAGCCTGCAACACATGAGCATAGACATAAGCAGTTCATCCTCATAAAAAAATGTCGCTCCCTGGATTTCCATCCTGGTACAAACGCGAAAGTGGCGCGGAAAGAGGTAGAGTCGCCAGCCAGGCATTTTTATCACGAAGGAACGGGAATGGTAATGCTGCACAAACCAGAAGAAAGAAAAGGAATGACAAAGGTCCTGCGAACCAAAGAGACTGAAATCGAGAGCCGGTTATGACCTGGGAAGGTATTAGCACCCCAGATCGTCTGCCGTACCCGACGGGATCCTCGCTTGCAAAGAAAAAGTTTCAAAGGGTAAAAGAATAAAAGCTGCTGCAAAGAAAAGGAACTGAATTGGATAAAAGAAAAGAAAAGGGAAAATGTAGGGAAAATAAAGATTATGCTCGAACGGGACCTACCCCGCTGCCTACGTACCTCATCTGGACATGAGGATCAGAGACGCCGTAGTTCCCCTAACTAGGGGTGGAAAAGATTGCTTGTGTCTTAAGGCTTGAACTTCCTATGTTAATGCTCAGGTGTTGCAGGCTCGGACGACGAGTGCGTGACCATCTTGCAAAATGACAAGAAAAAGCAAGTTCACGGACGGAGCGAAGGAGATGAGAAAAGAATTCCTGAAGGAAAGATGATTATTGTTTGTTTGTGTTTTTTTTAGAGCTTTTGTATTTGTGTGGCACAAGAGAATGAACTCAAGCTCTCTTCTATGGAATGTGTACTTGCTACTACATTCCAAGATGAAATAATAGAACAAGCACACTGTAAACACCCCAAATTTTCCCTCACTCATTCACACCATGGCTTATGATTCTTTTCATTTGCATAAGTTCAATCATATCATCTCATATTACATTTTTGCTTCACTGCATTGGTTCAAAGTCATCTGCATCTAGGGTTTGTGATCTGAGCAATCCAAGAGCCATTTGAGCCACTCCAAAGGTCATCAATCATCTCAAGAGGGTCCATGTATGTTCAATCATAATATTCTATCCTCCAAAGATCAAGGAAGTCAAAAAATCACAAGAACTGAGGAAGGCATGGAAGCAGAGCCAAGCTAACTGCACAGATGACCTAAAATTAGGGTTTTGGTTTCAGAGGCCATAACTCCAAATTTTTTGGTCATTCTTGTTTCTATTGGCCTCTATATGATGTGAGGATCATGCATACAAATTTTCATGAAGAAATTTAATGGGGAAGGCATCTGATAAATAAATGACTTCTTGTGCAAGTCAGTGCAAAATCAGGGCATCTGAGGCCCCCAATCACCCAACCAAAGGGTATTCTCCATCATTTTGAATGTGTATGATCTTTATTTGATCTTAGAAGATGTTAGAAGTTCACAAAATTGAAGAATTTCAAGCCATTTGCAAAGTTGCCATTTTGGGAAAGTGACTTGTAATGTAAACTTGCCATTTTGGGAATGTTTTTCAACCTCCTCTTTTTGATCCAAAAATGCTTCAAATGAAAAATTCTTGGTCATGAAAGTTGTAGATTGGATCCTCCCATTTTCAAAAAGTACAATAACTCATTCGAATTCATTTTAGAACAAAAGTTATGGCCTTGCAAAGTTGGACAAAATCATTTATTTTTCACTTTTGTGCCAAAGAGGAAACTTGCAAAAACACTTGCCAAAACCAAATGTGACTTCAAATCAACTTCTAATCATCACACAAACATAATCCATGGTCCATAATTCAGATTTTCCCAAAGAATTTCTCACTTTCATGCCTTGGATTCCAAGTATCATAAGCCATTTATCACAAAAGTCACAAAGAGGGAAATCTTGCAAGAATGGCTCTTAGGGTTTTGGTTGGTCTCTAATCAATCTCAAAGTGTCATAACAACATTACATGGTTCATTTTGCTGCAATTTGTCCAAGAATTCACAAGATTATTTGCCTTGGTTCATAAGAAAATGCAAAGAGGGAAATATGAAAGAACATTGAAAACTCTTGATCAAGACCATCCAGCTCACAAAATCAGATCCAAAGGCCTTCCTTGACTCAAGCTGAAGCAGGACAAGCCCTAAGATCTCCTCTGACCCGAGCCATACCTATGGTACACAAAATCTTGAATTTTTGCATTTTGCCCATGCCAATCAAACTGTGCCACTACCAACCCTCTGCCCAATCAGAGCCTCATATGTGGACCTCAAGCATTCCAAAACACAACACACACAAGCCTGCAACCTCCCATAAACCAGGATTCCCAAAAATTATCAAAAACTTCACCTCTTCGAAACTTCTCCCACAGCCACAAAACCTCCATTTTTTCTTCACCAACAAATCACATATCATCCATAGAACAAGAATCAACCCTCAAAAATAGCCAAAAACATCACATACAAAAACCTCAAAACCTGCTATACCAGAACTGGAACTTCAAAACCAGCCATCCTCAAAGTTTTCTAAGCTCCATATCATCTTCAGGAGGTTTATAGGAGTGGGCTTGCATCAAGGGAGGACCCAGAAAGCTCAGAATCAGAGGGTCCCCATCTCAGGTAACATGATGAACTTTTTTCCCAGAAGCTTGCTTTTAAGTTCTTTTATGGTTCTATATGCTCCCCTGATCATGGGGATATGATTATTTTTGAAAATGGTTGAGAAACCACCATGTATGTGAACTCTGAAACTTTTGCCCGTTTTTACATTTTTGTTCGATCCGTGTTCATGGTGTGAAATAAATGAGTTTTAGTTGGGGATTTAGGTTTAGGGTTGTTAGAGGATCATTTTTGTGCAAGAAATTTGGAGTTTGATGGCCTGAGAGAGAAGTTTGGGTTTGGGCTCGTCGGAGAAGACGACCGGAACACTGTTCCGGTCGCCTAAAGGTGGTTTAGCCCTAATCCTGTAATTAAGTCAAGTTTGAATTTGGACCATTGATCTGGCTTTCCCGCGCGCTATGAACGACCTGGATCTTGTGGTTTATCCCTAATCCAGTCATTAACATTAATTAATTAGGATTAAAATTTGAATTTGCCAGAATCAATCCCAGCCACTAAAGCATGCGCGTAGTCAACTCCCGCCCCCTAGGTTTGAATCCTGGCCCTCAGATCAACATACTTCTCCTTTAATTTAATTTAATTTTCAATTTTATTCATTTTTCTTGCACATTTTATTTAAAATAGCAAACCACTTCTAAAAAATCCCATTTTTTGCATCTTACCTTAAAATATTTTTCCCTTTCTGAAAATAATTTTATTTTTATTTTTTGCATAATTTTCGTATTTTAAAAATATTTTAATATATATTTTAATTAGTTAATGAGAATTAATTAATTAAAATAGCATTTAGGTTTCTAAAAATCACAAAAAAATTCACATTGCATTTTAATACATTTAGAAACATTATCAAACTCTTCACACAAATTTCTTTTTGGTTCTTGACATATTTTGACATTTTTCTTTGGAATTTAAATTCTTAAAATTCAATATTTTTGTCTTAACTTAGAAAAATTCATTCTTCCTAACCATGAAGAGTTTGATGTTGGTTCTTTTTGCATTGCATTCTTCATATCATGTAGTTTCTAGGGTAAAATTGGTTTGAATTTATCTCTCATTTTAAATTTGATGTGAATTTTTCCTTTTGAGGTGCCTTAAAACCCTTGCAAACTTGAGAAAATCATAACTCCCATTAGGTTAAGAGTTAGGTCCCTTCCTTTGGGAATTGAACTTATGTAGGGTTAGGGTTCCTTTGATCCCATTTTCAATTTTTTATCTTGTCATTTGCTTCTGATTTTGGATTTTTGCTTTGTGACTTGTGCATAAACCCTAATTTTTGCCTTCATTTGCATCCATCTCTCATTTGCTTGCATACATGAGTTTTCCATGACATTTTGTGCATCCACATGATTTCTAAGACATCTTAGGACACATTAGAATCATGTTTGGTCATTGCATCATTCATTTGCCATGTTATGCATTCATACCATGTCATGTGCATTCATGAACTTTCATGGTTCAAAGCATGCTTCATTTGCATCCTCATCCTTGTATGATCATCCACAACTCTTGACATGTGTTTGAATCATCTCTTAGCATCATTAGCATCATGTTTATGCCTCTGTTTTTGGTTTTCATCATTGCATTCATTTCATATTCACTTCATTCCATGTCTTTTGGTTAACTTTTCAGGTGGTAAGTACTTGAGAAGTGAATTTGCCTTCACTTCTCCTAATCTTTTATCATCTCTCTTATGCATCATTTCTGAATTTTACTTGTATATTAGAGTGATCTTGCTTATTCATGTCTCCTTCTCACTTTCTTTCTTCAAGCAACTTATCTTCTTAAGAGAAGTAAGTTGCCTTGCTTCTTTCTGCTTAATCTCCTTTCATCTGCTTCTTCCTTGGTGGCTTTTCTCTTGAAGATCTTTTGCAAGCCTCATAAACCCTAGGAACACCCAAGCATGATCACAATTAGGGTTTGGTTAGTCCCCCATTAGTTTTACCTTTGTGTCATCTTTGTGTCTTCTCTTCTCATCTCATAATCAAGGACTAAACCTTAAAGGTTTTAAGGCTTTGTGATTAAGCTTATGCCTGCATCCTTCTATTAGGATGGAGTGTATAACTTTAATCCTAAGTTTTAAACCCTTAATGTGTTTAAATCCTTTAATCAATCCATTTAATAATCATCAAGACATCAAGCTTGTAACTTGGTCCTTGCATTAGGGTTCTAATTCTTCCTTAATTGGTTAAGAAGGACTAACCCTAGTGTTATTGGACAAGTCCCCCTCAAGTTGTCTTACAAACCATAAAATCCACTTCTTAATCTTATCATTAACTAAAATCCACTTTAATAAAGGCTTTGTTTTTTCATGAGGTTAATCCCTAATCATGGATTAAGTTGAGGAGCCTTCCTCAGCTTAAATGTTCTCATCTATTATCCTTCTATTATGATGGTGTAATGAGTCCATTAAATCCTTGATTATGGCTTAAACTCATTACTTAACACTAAACAAAAACTCCAAAAAACATCTAAATAATTACAAGTAGGTTAATGATCTTAATCCTACATCATGGTGACTAAGTGTGAGGTGCTTACTTCATACTTAAGGTATTCTCATTACCCCTAATCAGAGGGAGGATGTGAGGAGTTTACTAACACTTGGTTTAGGTTTAAGCTCATTTTCTTATGAAAAATTCAAAAGCAATAAAAGATTGAAAACACAAAAACAAACAATAATCGTCTCCTCCGGGATTCTTTTCTCATCACATTCACTCACAAACGAGAACTTGCTTCTTCCGTCTAATGCAAGACAGTTAGCACCTGAGCCAGACAGGTCATACACTTGAGCATAGACAAGTAAGCAGTTCACAAGTCAATTTGTCTTTCAGTCTCTTTGAGTCGAATTACGGTGTTCTGACTTCCTCATTGCACGAGAGGATACGTAGGCATAACTTAACAGTTATTGAAACAAAAGTCTCTGTATATTCCCCCTCTTCCAGCATTATTCTTTAAGCCTCATAGTCTTGAGCTTCATTCATTTCTTACACTGACACTTATCTTGTTCATTTCACATTTCTTTTACACTGACACTTGCATTCTTTTCCAGCTTTTGCACACAGACAACACTGACACTGCCCCCCTTTAAAACACAAATCTTTCAAGCGTGAATCCCGTCGAGTACGACGGCCAATCTGGGTGCTAATACCTTCCCAGGTTGTAACCAACCCCCTGTCTCAGTTTCTCTAGTTCCCGACCGTCTTATCCATATCTTTTCTTAGGTTTATTCAGCATTACCTTTCCTTCGGGATAAAAATGCCTAGCTGACGACTCTTTTCATTCCTTTCCCTTTCGCCGACCGTTCGCGTCTGTACCCCTTCTGACCGGGTGTCATTTGGTGGGAGCGACACACACCAAGTAAGGAGAAGATCCCCAAAACTTGGTTCCAGAGATTAGGGCCTAAGCTCACTAACTCGTTGAATTTATTAAGTGTTTTTTAGGTGATTTTTGTGAAGAAGTCTTTTTTTATGATTTTCTTTGTGAAAGTAGTCTCATGATTAGACTTGTACATCATGCTAGACAAGCTCGTACTATCCCAAGATGGGAAGACTACAAGTGCCCCATGGAATAAGTCCATACACACAAGGCTACCTCAACCATTATTAAGTGTTTTTTAGGTTTTGGTTTTAAGATGAGAAGAGAAAGAACCAAAAGAGGCAAAGGCAAAAAGTCTAAAGGGGAAAGAATAAACCTAAAGTTGTCATGAAAAAGTGGTCCTAAGGTTAGTGAGGTTTCAAATATCCTAATGAAGACGAAGGAAAGAAAAAACAAAGAGGAGCAAAGAAGAAGAAGGCTAGCAAGCAACTTACTCCTCTAAAGGAGATAAGTTTCTCCTAAAGGGGGAGGAAAAGAATTGCCTCACATGATGGCATAAGGCACATCAAAAAGCACAAATAGAAAGCAAACCAAAAAGAAAGGATGAAGATTTGAAATGTGGATGAACATCCACACTTCTCTTACCATAAGCCCCTGCAATGTTAGCAAAATCCAACACATGTTCATCAATAAAACTCGTGGAAATGGCATGCTCAAAGTTCACATCAACAAAGATCAAAAACATGTCACATTACGCACACATGCATTTACGCGTCGAGAACATGGAAGCATGCATCAACCAGCAAGAAAATCACCCTAAACTAGCATATTCAATGATCATATAATGATCCATGGCATTTAGAACAAGTAAGGGGATCAAACATGCTAAAAATAACTCAAATATGGCATACTGCTTCAGTGTTAACCGGTTAACCAAAGCGTTAACCGATTAACCAGTCAAAACCTGCAGAAAAATAACACAGAAACAGGTGCTTTAACCGGTTAACCAATCCGTTAACCGGTTAACACTGTTAAAACAGCAACAATTCCTGCAGAAAAATCAGTTCAAACCAGCTTTTCCAATTAATCTCGCACCAGACCAGCAATCAATTGAGCATGAAAATAGTGTATCATTTCACATTAAATGGCATCATTAAGCTCATGACATTAGCACATGGATCCGATCACAAATCGATCAATCAATTCAAGCAACACAAGCAAATACACAAGCACATGGTGGATCTAAAGCACAAGCATGCAAATAAGTTAAAACAGAGCTAGATCTGAAATTAACCAACCTACAAAGCTGAGGTATGCTTTGGTAATTGTTGATTAAGCTGAAAACAAGAGATCTCGCGGAAAACTTTGAAGATCCGGTGCTAAGCTTCACACTCCATGCAAAATAAATCCAAGAACAAGGTCTTGATGCAGAATTTTGGATCCAAAAGCACTTCTAGATCCCAAACCAGATCTGAATCACCAATTAAACCAGCAAAATGATGCAAGGAAGCTATAAATGGAGGTCTAGTTCCAAGATCCACACACCTTAAGGCAAGGTTATGTGATCTTCAAAGAGGAACTTTGAGTGAATTTGGAAAATGTGGGAGAGAAAATGAGAGAAAAGTGAGAGAGAAGAGTGAAAATTCAGAATGGAGAGTGAAAAAAAAATGAGATCCCCCTTCTTGGTTTGGAGAGAAATGGATTAAATATGGTTTAGGTTTGGGGCCCAAAAATTAGGCTTGGGATCCAAAATTATGGTTTGGCAAAGAGATTAGGATTTAGCAATGGAATTAGGCTTGGATAAGTGCTCTAGATCCTTCTTTATAATTTCCAATTAATTCAAAAATGAATAAAAATCAGAAACTTTAAAATTGGAGCCAAACACATGTTGAAAAATGCTGCTGGAATTCAAAATTCGCAGTTGTTAACCGGTTAACCAAAGCATTAACCGGTTAACACCAGTGAATTTTGAATTTTCCCTCCTTTTAGTGGGAAACCTCAGGAATAACCTGGCGCCAACCGTTTTGATTTGATTCTGATCCTCAATCTCTTTTTAGGCTTTGACCCTGATGTCAACCTTGTAACATGCCTTGTGAGCTTTGAATTTTCCTGATGATTGATCATATGCTTTATGGTGGAACATGCAAGTGCTATGCCTCATTTTTCTATGTAATATGCTAAAGACATGACATGCTGATGATGATTATGATATGATGATTATGCTAAACAGGAGAGGGAAAATTTTGGGTGTTACAGCTGCCCCTATTCAAGCAACTGTTAATCTGAAAAGGACGGTAACATGACTATCTAACGTTCAAGATGAACTGTGGTTGAATACCAAGAAGACCTGAAATTTGCACTCTGCTGAAGAATGCAAGCAATGGGAAATAAACCCAACCAAATGACGCTTTGGCGACCGGAGTGGGGAGAAAGCATATGAGCTCCTTCTAACCTGAATTGTTACTTTGGATAGAAAACCCCAGACAAACGAGTCTCCTTCGATCAAACATGTTACACCAGGAACTGCACATACGAGCCCGCTTCAAACAACCCTGTTACGCCAGGTGCTGGACATACGAGCCCTCTTCAAACAACCCTGTTACGCCAGGTGCTGGACATTCGAGCCCTCATACATTTTGCAATATATGATCTGAGACAGACGAATCTCCTTCGGATAAACCTGTTACGCCAGGACCGGTGATGCACTTAAGTCTGTGGGATAGATGTGCATAATCAGGATAGATGAACCCTCCTCATATATTATCTGTGGATATATGGTCTAAGACAGACGAGTCTTCTTTGAGCAAACCTGTTATGCCAGGTGCAACAATAGGATTTGGCAACCCTATTCACAAATCATACCTAGATAAGTGGGGCTTG
Organism: Lathyrus aphaca; assembly: GCA_963966055.1. Taxonomy (NCBI): domain Eukaryota; kingdom Viridiplantae; phylum Streptophyta; class Magnoliopsida; order Fabales; family Fabaceae; genus Lathyrus; species Lathyrus aphaca. The sequence continues at coordinate 179,630,643 of OZ014522.1, forward strand.
AGATAGACGAACCTCCTTCATATACACCTATTACGCCAGGACCGGTAACCATTTTAACATTTAATCCCACCGTCAGGACGTCAAACCTCTTCGATACAGACGAGTATCAGATGATCATCAAGAGAACACAGACGAGTTCCATAAATCAATGATACAAACGAATATCAGACGATGATCTAACAAACACAAACGAGCGCTTCAGGCGATGATATAGACGAATATCAGCCACTGATACAAACGAATACCAGAGATCCAAAACAGACGAGAATTTGGAATAGCCATACAGACGAGTACCAGAGCAATTATCAAATCAACATTCATATGGGTATAAGCTAACACAGACGAGTGGGAAGGATGATACAGACGAGTATCCAAACAACGCGAACGAGCTTCAAAAAGATAACAAACACAGACGAGTGATGGGGACTGCAGACGAGCAACTATCACACATCAATCACGGACGAGTGTTAGGAATGCAGAAGAGTACCGAAAAATGCAGACGAGCATCAAACAGGTATTAAACACAGACGAGTGTCGGGGAAAACATACAGGCAACGATAAAGCGTGAACACAGACGAGTGTCAGGGCGATGCAGACGAGCAAAAACGGATGTTAAACACAGATGAGTGCTGAGGAATGCTGACGAGCAACAAACAGATATCCCTAAAATAGGCGACTGCTGGGGAAAGCATATGAGCAACTACAAAGTGTGAATACAGACGGGTGTTGGGGTAATGCAGATGAGCAACTATTAAACATTAAACGCAGACGGGTGTTGTGCAGTGCAGACGAGCATCAACCAAATCAAACACAGACGAGTGCTGAAGAATGCGGACGAGCATTAGAGGATTTCAAACACATACGAGTGCTGAGGAATGAGGACGAGCCTCAGAATCTACCATCCATAGGCGACTTCTAGGGAAAGCATACGAGCAACGACCTCCCAGTAAGAAACACCACTCTGCCGGGGAGATTTGAACGAAGAATATTTCACAAATGAGCGAGTGCTAGGAATGCAGATGAGCAACTATTACACATCAAACACGGACGGGTGTTGGGAATGCAGACGAGCACAAAACGGATACCCAACACAAACGAGTGCCAGGAAATGCGGACAAGCACCCTTCGTAATGCCCAACACAGACGAGTGCCAGGAAATGCAGACGAGCACCCTTAGAAATGCCCAACACAGACGAGTGCCAGGAAATGCAGACGAGCATCAAACAAGTATTAAACACAGACGAGTGCCGGGGAAAACATATGGGAAACGACAAAGCGTGAACACAGAGGAGTGTCGGGGCGATGCAGACGAGCAAAAACGGATGTCAAACACAGACGAGTGCTGAGGAATGCAGACGAGCAACAAACAAATATCCCCAACACAGACGACTGCTGGGGAAAGCATATGAGCAACTACAAAGTGTGAATACAGACGGTTGTTGGGGTGATGCAGATGAGAAACTATTAAACATTAAACGCGGACGGGTGTTGTGCAGTGCAGACGAGCTTCAACCAAATTAAACACAGACGAGTGCTGAAGAATGCGGACGAGCATTAGAGGATTTCAAACACAGACGAGTGTTGAGGAATGCAGACAAGCCTCAAAATCTACCATCCATAGGCGACTGCTGGGGAAAGCATACGAGCAACGACCTCCCAGTAAGAAACACCACTCTTCATCAGGGAAGTCAAACCTCATGGGCTGGTAATCATCAATGGGTTTCTTAGCTAGATATTCAGACAGTACACTAGAGAGTGTTCATGAACATATCTTCCATCTTCAGTAAGCTCTTAATTCTTTCCCATTTTTCCCATCTTTAGTAAGCTCTCAATTCTTTCCCATCTTCAGTAAGCTCTCAATTCTTTCCCCAGCTATAACCACGTCTGCAAAGTTGGTGGAAGAAAATACAGCCAACCTGTCATTATAAGTACCCTGGAGAGTGTTCATGAACATATCTTCCATCTCCCTTTCTGACATCGGGGGTTGAACGGCAGCAGCCAATTGCCTCCACCTTTGGGCGTACTCTCTAAAGCTTTCTCAGGAAGACTATGACATTCCCATCAGAAGGGCTCTGTTTGGAGCCATGTCCAGATTATACTAATATTGACGAATGAAAGCTTCGGCTAAGTCTTTCCAATTCCTTATTGTGGCTCTGGTCAAATGAGAATACCATTCCTGGGATGCCCATGTCAAGCTATCGTCAAAGTAAAACATCCACAGCTTTTCATCCATGGTGTATGCTTTCAATCTCCCCAGGAAAGACTGGAGATGGGTACGTGGGAATGATGTGCCATTGTATCTTTCAAAATAGGGAGGTTTGAACTTGTGAGGAATTCTAACCCCCTCCACTAATCCCATGTCCATGACATCAAAACCCAGAGAGTTTTGGGATTCAAGAGACCTTACCTTTTCTGCTATTTCATCCAACCGACGATCGTAAAATTCGTCTCCAGCCCCAACCACAGTAAACTGTTCTTCCTAAGGATCCTCCTGCAAAGCCCTCCCTCTAGTGTTGCCTTGGGTGTTTCTTATATCATTGATGTCTGGGTTCAGATGAGGTCCAAACTCTGGGGGATCAGTATGAGGTTGTACGTGATCGTTGTTACTGGTACCCCCTGTACCTGGATGGTTTTCCTCGGGAGTTTGCCGCTCGACTCACTCTCTCAGTCTCTCCTGGCTCTGAGCCAAACCAGTCATCACTGCCATGAATTGATTCATTTGGGCCCTCATCTCTGTCCTTTCATTGGCCATTTGGGCCCTTACATCAGTCAAGTCTTGTTGAACCTGATCCATTTATAATCCTGGAAAGTTGTTTCTTGTAGGATACCGGTGCACTCTATTGACGAGGAACACTCTTCTACGAGCAATGTTTCCTGAAACCACAACAAAGTGAGAAACAACAACAAGAACAAAACCTACAAAACAAAGAAATGAGGTTAGTATGCAATGCAGGATGCCTATTTGTCCTCCAAGGGTATCCGGTTTGGTTCTTTGGTTTTGACCTTTCCAGACCTCGAGGAAATGATGATGTTGAAGAGAGATTAAGCCCACAAAATAATACAAACCATATATTACAAAGGGTGAAGATACATAGTTTGGTTACAATAAAGTTCCCATGGTGGGTTAAGATACAACAACAAAATCAAAAGTACAAACAAAAGGAGGTATAAATACAAAGAAATCAAACATCCAGCCCAAAGTCATCCTCTCTGACTTCCTTTAGGAGAGCCTCAGTCAATGGACCTACTAGGTGCTTTGTAATGGTCCTGATGAGGAGGTTCCTGGTGGAAATGGCACTGGTCAACTTCTTGTGCTTATCCTGATCCTTTGACCTCTTCAACCCCGCCTGGAGTTTCAACTCATAGATCTCCTTCTGTGCTGCTAACAAAGCTGCCTGATTCTTCTTCTCACTAGCCTCCAGCTTCTCTATCCTAGCTTGGGTTCTCTGATCTTCCTGTGCACGAGCCTCAGTGATCCTGATCCACCTAGCCTGACTCTCCTCTAAGTAATGCTTAGCTATGGCCTTCTGAGTTTTAGCTTCCTTGCAAGCATTCTTCAGCACTAACTCTCCTGCTCTAGCCTTTCTGATGTAGTCATCCGTCTTCTCAATCTTGGTCAAGTGCTGAATTCGGAGCTTCTCTAACCTTTCATTATCTAGACGGCTGTCATTCCTCTCCCAGAGGGTCTTCTTCAAAGCTTCAGAGAGATGAGCATTCCTTTCCTTCAATTTCTCAAACTCCTCTAAACTGACAGTAGCTGCAGGCTCCCCTGCTGATGGTCCAGGTACATCCTCTAAGGTGAATGGCATCTGGGTGATTTGTTCCCTTACACGAAACCAGTCAAGATACTGAGCTGAGGCTATATTGTTGCACTTTCCAAGAATAGCTATCCCCTTAGTCTGAATATTGTCCCAGGCCCAGGCTGCCTGTCTGACAATGGCAAGGTTGTGCTGGATGTCACAATAGAGGGTTTCTGTCAAATCTTGCCCTCTTGGAGGATGTACCAAGGCATACCCTAATTGCCTCTTGAAAAGCATATAGTTGTAGTTGATGCAACCATTTACTCCAATTAAGGGTACATTGGGATACTGCCCACAGCTAGTGATGATATCTCTGCCCTTGGTGCTCTGAGTGCACCATCTGATGTCTTCTGACGTAATGGCAATCATTCTCTTGGCCCAGTTCCTTGGCTGATGAGGATTCAAGAAAGTGTCTGACTTCGGCAAGTTCCTTAACAACCAACAGTAGAAGAGGGGTGCACAACATCTGACCAATCTTCCCCTTTGCTTCTCATTCCTTTGGTGCACTGAGTAGTAAAAGTCTCCAAGCAAGGTAGGAACTGGGTTCCTTAGTAAGAATAGGTGAATAGAACTCTTGCTTACAAACTTTGGCTCATATACAAGCAAGATAACTCCATATATGCTGAGGGCTAAGAGAGCACAAATAGTTTCCCACTTCCCTGCTGCAGCATGCAGGGTGGCCTGAGTAACCAAGAAATCCAAGTGAAGGCCTGGGATTATAGCCTTAGTGGTCATGTTCTGGTCAATGAGAGTGGGCTCCAGGTGCAAAGACTTAGCTACATCTTCATTCTTGGGAGCATTCATCTCAGGGTTGAAAGGAATCCCTCTCCTGATAGGGACACCTAACAACATGGAGAACTCTTCCATCAATGGCCCCAACTGAAAATCTGGGAAAGTGAAACATCTGAGAGGAGTGTCATAGAACTGGAGACAGGTGTGAATCATGCTCCTCTGGGATGCATCCAAATCCACGATCATGCCCATAATGCCTCCATAATGTTCCCTGAATAAAGGGACATGATCAGGAGTGATGAGAGACGTGATCTGTCTGATGCCTGTCAGAGTGGGCTCAAAGAAATTATATGTGATGTTGCTTTTCCTGGAAGTGTCCATGCTGATAATGGATGCTGGTGAAGAATGAATGAGGGTAACTGCTGATAAAGGCCACTGAAGAAGATGTTGAAGAAGAGTCTCTGATGAAGACAGCTGGTGAAGAGAGCTGATGCAAATAGTTGAAGGACTCTGAACAGTAGAACAGGTCAAAACCAAACCAAAGATAAGATGTGGATACCCTATAAAACAAATAGAAAAATGTTAAATGATGCAAAATGATGTATGCAGAATGATATGCAAAGCGTTTGTGATCAAGTGCTGGATTTGTTATCTGCCTTGATAGGGTCCATGTGTGTTCATAAGTCCGGATGGGGGCTTAGAAAATCAGTAACCAAGTGGGGGACTAAAATAAAGAGTCACAAGTCCAGGGTTTTCACAAAAACAATCCAAAATGATACAACCTTAACAAAACTAGTAACAAGGTATGATGAGGCCAAGGGTTCCTGCAAACCTGTAAACATCCCAACCCCCTCACATGTATTGTTCTAGAACAAGGATCCTTAGACTTGGATCAGTTATGAGAAGTGTAAACACTTCTAACCCGGAGGTACGATGTTTACAATTATAATAAAGGATCCTCCTCTAATTCACCTCAGATGCTGAAGGTCATAAAAGGTCATCCAAACTTAGCAGGCTTCCCAGATAGCCCTAGTACTACAGGAAATCCGTAGTACTGAGTTCTCAAAAAGAAACCCATGTCTGAACCGTGTCTCATATTCCCGCACCAGACCGAAATGGAATGGGAAAGAATATGAAGCTACTCTATCCTATGTTTCACTCAGGTCCCCGGTATGGAACCTTAATCACTCAAAATCCCTCCCACCAAAGGAAACAACAGATCCAACATAGATGATGATAACAATATGAAATGCATAAAACTGTAAATGAAAACAATAAATAAAGTTGTACAGAAGGCAAGAAATAAAGCAATAAACAATAAGCACAAGTAACACATAACACCTCTGTAAACACAAATCAAACAAGCGCTAGGAGAAACCCACAAAAAAGAACCAGAAGCCCTGGTTACAAGATAGAGATCCCCAGCAGAGTCGCCAACCTGTCGCTCCCAAAGATTTGCATCCCGGTACAAGCGCGAACGGTCGGCGAAATGGTGAAAATGAAGGTGAACTGAATAGAGTCGCCAGCTAGGCATTTTTATCCCAAAGGAAAGGTAACACTGCATAAACCTGGGAAAAGATTCAATAAGATGGTTGCGGACCAGAGAAACTGAAAAAGGGGGTTGGTTACAACCTGGGAAGGTATTAGCACCCAGATTGTCCGTCGTACTCGACGGGATCCATGCTTAAAAGATTGTGCTTAAAGGGGTAGTGTATGTGCTATCTGTGTGCAAAAGCTAACCAAAGAATATACAAGTGTCAGTGCAAAAGGGTGAATGCTCAGGAACTGAGACTTAAAAGAGAATGCTGAAAGAGAGGGAAGACAAAGAGACTTTTGTTCGATAACTATTAAGTTATGCCTACGTATCCTCTCGTGCAATGAGGAAGTCAGAATACCGTAGTTCGACTCAAAGAGACTGAAAATGAATTGACTGTGAACTGTTTGCTTGTCTATGCTCAAGTGTATGACTCGTCTGGCTCGAGTGCTAATTGTCTTGCATTAAACAGAAGAAGAAAATTCTCGTTTGTGAATGAGTATGATGAGAAAATAATCCCGGAGGAGACATTTATTGTTTTTTTTTTGTAATTTCAGTTTTTTATTGTTTTTGGTGTTTTGCGTAAGTTAATGAGCTTAAGATCATTAACCTACTTGTGATTAATTAGATGTTTTTGGTTTTTTTTTTATTGTTAAGTAATGAGTTTAATCTTTGATCACAGATTAGTGAACTCATTACACCATCCTAATAGAAGGATAATAGATGAGCACACTTAAGCTGAGGAAGATACCTAAACTTAATCCATGGTTAGGGATTAAATTCATTATATAACAAGCCTTTATTAAGTGGATTTTGATTAAGGGATGAGATTAAGAAATGGATTTTATGGTTTGTAAGACAACTTGAGGGGGACTTGTCCATTAAACACTAGGGTTAGTCCTTCTTAACCATAAAGGAAGAATTAGAACCCTAATGTAAGGCCCAAGTTACAAGATAAAGTCTTAGTGATTATTAAGATGTTTTGATTAAGAGGTTTAAACAAATTAAAGGTTTAACACTTAGGATTAAAGTTACACACTCCATCCTAAGAGAAGAATGCATGCATAACCCTAATTCCAAAGTCCTAAAACTTTAAGAGTTTAGTCTCTGATTATTGAGGTGAGAAGAGAGACTCAAGGAGACTCAAAGGTGAAAAGCTAAGGGGGGCTAATCACAACCCTGATTATTATCATTCTTGGATGTTCCTATGGTTTGTGAGGCTTAAGAGAGATCTTCAAGGAAGCCACCAATGGAAGAAGCAGATGAAAGGAGGATGAAGCAGAAGAATACATTACTTACTTCACTGAAGAAAATAAGTAACTTAAAGAAAGAAAGTGAGAGAGATAGAACACAAGTGAAAAAGTCCACTTAAAAGACAAACAAAATGAAAATGAAAGAGATAAAGAGAAGTGAGAAGTGAAGGCAAATCCACTTCTCAAAGTAACTTACCACCTGAAAATGTTAGCATGAATGCATAAAGTACAAAGCATAAAGAAATGAAATGAAATGAAATGAAATGAGATGAAATGACCAAATTCAGAAGTATTTATTCAATGTTAATGTCATGTGAGATGATGCAAAGGCATACAAAGTGCATATGAATGATCATACAAGGATGAGATGTCATGGAAGCATGCTTTGAGGTTTGAAAACACATGAAAGTTAATGAAATGAATGCAAATCATGGAAAATGAATGAAGAAATGATCAAGCATGGTTCTAACATGTCCTAAGATGTCTAATATGACTTATGAATGCAAGAAATTTCATGGCAAGTTCATGCAAGGATGCATATGCAAGGGGAATGCAAATGAACATGAGAAATTATGGTTATATGGACATGTGAGATGCAAATGGATAAAACAGAAGCATATGACATGATAAAAATATGAAATCAAACTCAAACAAACCCTAATCCCATACTAGGTCACACCCCAAAGGAGAAGGTCAGAAGCCTAACCAGTCAAGAGTTATGAATTTCCTATGTTTTCTAGGGTTTTTGGGTGGTTCAAAGGGAAAAATGCAAATCAAATTGACAATGCAAGATAAATTTATGAGATAAATGACCTATAAACTACATGCAATATGTAACACAATGCAAAAAGAATCATCTTCAAACTCTTCTTGGTTAGGCAAAAATGATATTTTAAAGTTAGGGTTCAAAAATAAGATTTTAATGACCCTTAATTCAAGGAAAATTCACAAACTATGATCAAACCTAAAAAGAAATTTGTGTGAAGAGTTTGAAAATGTTTCTAAATGCATTGGGATGATCCATGATTTTTTTGGAGATTTTTAGAAACCTAAATGTATTTTTAATTAATTAAAAGACTTTAATTAATTAAAAATAACATTTAAATATTTTAAAAATACTTTTTAATGCAAAAAGTAAAATACAAATCATTTTTGGAATGAGAAAAATATTTAAAGTCAGAATGCAAAAGAAAATATTTTTTGGATGCTTTTTGGTATTTTAAATTAATATGCAAGAAAATGCAATTAAAATGAAATAAAAATGAATTAAAATGAAAGTATGCAGATCTGATGGCCCAGATTCAAATGGAAAAGGAGGGAATTGACAGGCGCGAAATCCAGTGGTCAGAATTCAAACTGGCTTTTAATTATGTTTTATAATTAATAAATGGATTAATTAGTTAATGGCGCATCTGGACCACACGCTTACTAACCCTAATCAACATCTAACGGCTACAAACGCAACTGGGGATTTAATCAGGATTTATCCCTAATCACTTTCAGGTGGCTGGAGAAGACCCCCGATCATCTTATCCGGCCAACCCCTCACCTGAACTACCTCAAATCACCACCCAAGCCCCCAAAATCTCCAAAATTAATCAACTAACTACCCTAAACAATAATCCAGCCTCAAAAATCATTTATCATTCATCATCAACAAGATTCGAATCAAAACATCAAAAAGGAAAAAATTTCAGAACATCATGAAATGCTTAAAACTCAACCATTTTCAAAAATAAAGACATCAGCATGATTAGTGAAACATGAGGAATCATTCTATAACATGAAAACACATTTCTGGAAAAAAGTTCTTGATGACTACCTGAGTTGGAGCTTTGCAATCTGGACATCAGAGCTCTCCCTTTGTGCAATCCACTCCCCTTTGACCTCCTGAAGCTATTGGCAAGCTTGAATGAAGCTTAGAGTGTCTATTTGGAGTGCTTTGTTTCAGAAGTTGCAGAAATCGTATTTGTGTTTGGTTGTGTTTTAAGCTATGGTGATGGGTGGGAAATGATCCTGGGGTGATGCTGAGTTGATTGGTGGAAGAGTTTGTGATTTTTGTTGGCTGTGTTATGAAATTCGATGAAGGGAAGGTTTCTTGAGGTTTTTTGTGATTTTGAGTGAGTGTATGGATTCAGGCCTCAATGTTGTGTGTTATGAGTTTCTTATTGTCCACATAAACAATGTTGATTGGCCAGAGAGTTGTTGTGGCACAGGCTGATTGGTATGGGAGTTTTTGCAAAAAGTCAAGATCTTGTACTTTGAGGTATGGGCATGGGTCAGAGGAGATTTCATGGGGTGTCTGCCCTCAATTGGGTTCAAGGATGGCCATGGGATTGGTTTTGATGTGTCAGATGGCCTGGATGAAGAGTTATCATATGTTTTGCAAAATTCCCTCTTTGAAGTTTCTTGGATCACAAGTCATGGAAACCCTAAGTTCAATGCACAATTCTGATCCTTTGAGGTTTGTTTGACATATTGTGAAGTGTTTGTGTCCATTTGAAGTCATTAGAATGCTTGAATATGCCAATTTTCAAAATCCCTCTTTGACATGAAACTTGAAATTTTAGGATTTTTGCCAACTTTGAAAGGCCATATCTTGAGTTCTATGATGAATCAAGACATTTTTTTGTACTTTTTGAAAAGGGAAAGATCTAATCTACAACTTTCATGACCAAGAATTTTTCATTTGAAGCATTTTTGGTTGAGAAAGAGGAGGTTGAAAAACTTTCCCAAAATGGAAAGTTTGCATTTCAAGTCATTTCCATTTTTGGCAAGTTTGCAAATGGCTCAAAATTATTCAATCTTGTGAACTTACAACCTCTTCTAAGATCAAATAAAGATCATATAACTTCAATTTGATGAAAATACCCCTTTGGTTCCATTGTTAGGGGCCTCAGATGCCCTGATTTTGACTTAACTTGCTCAGGAAGTTACCCAGTGAACAGATGACTTCCACAATGAATTTCTTCATCAAACTTGGTACACATGATCCTTATGACATATTAAGAACATTAGAAACAAGAATGGACCAAAAATTTGGAGTTAAGGCCTTTGAAACCAAAACCCTAATTTTGGTCATCTGTGTAGTGAAAACCCTAGCGCAGCTTCCATCCCTTGCCAGTTCTTGTGATTTATTGACTTCCATGAACCTTGAGGAGCATAATATGATGATAGAACACACATGGACCCTCTTGGAAAGCTTTGAGGCCCTTGGGATGGCTCAGATGGAATCTTGGATTGCTCAGATCACAAACCCTAGATGCAGATGAACTTGAACATATGTAGTGAAGCAAAAATGCAATATGAGATAGTATGCTTATGCTTATGCAAAAAATGAAAGATCACAAGCCATGGTGTGTTATGAGTGAGGGCAAATTTGGGGTGTTTACAGCTGCCCCTATTCAAACATGAGTTAGCTGTGTAGGATGTAAGCGCCTGGCTTAACAGACAAACAGGATAACTTGTGGTTGAATACCAAAGACAGTCCAAAATTTGCACTCGCTGGATAGAAGAAGAAAAGGGATATAAATTGCAAAAGGTAGTAAAGTATGAGTATCAAATGAAGGCGATGGAGTACGACCATCGAGCAGAGGACGACTGCTGGGGATAAAGCGGTAAGTAAAGCAATGACGGGGACGGCCGACAAGCTGGGGAAATAAAGAGACCATGACGGGGATAGCCATCAAGTAAAGAAACAAGATTCTCTGGGGATTAAAGTAAAGGCAAAGATGGGGACGGCCATTAGGTTTGAAAAGTATAGTAAACAACGATGGGGACAACCATCGGTTTAAAGAATAAATGAAATAATGATGAGGGACGGTCATCAAAGGTGAATGACGATAACCTAGCAGAGGACGGCTGCTCTTTATCACGACATAGGACGAATGTCGGATAGAAATGTCAACAATGGGGACGGCCATCGGATAAGCATGATGAAGGAAGATCATCAAGAGGTGAAGGACGATCATCAAGAGGTGAAGGACGATCACCTAGAAGGGTACGGCTACTCTCGGGGTTTATCACGACATAGGACGAATGTCGGATAACAAGATCAGCGATGGGGACGACCATCAGATAAAATGATGAAGGACGATCATCAAGAGGTGAAGGACGATCACCTAGCAGGGGACGACTGCTCTCGGGGTTTATCACGACATAGGACGAATGTCGGATAACAAGGTTCCAATAATGGAGATTTCACTGGGGAGAAAGGATGAGGGACGGTCATCCGAAGGTGAAGGACGATCACCTGGAAGGGGACGGCTGCCGAAAGTATCACGACATAGGATGAATTTCGGATAGAAGAAAAGTTGTTCTGTTGGTGACTTACTAGGGGAATGGTAAACACAGACTAGTGCTTACACTTAAGAATAAAAGGTATAAGTGTTTGAAGATGTGTATAGATTAAAGATGCGGACGAGCATCCTTAGGGCCATGATACAGACGAGTATCGGTAGAAACAAACATTGACGCGTGTTTAGAGATGATGGTACGGACGAGTACCAACTGGTTAACAAGAAACACGGACGAGTGTCAAATCTATTGAGGAGTGATATATATACGAGATACAGACGAGTATCAGAGACTTCTATATAAGTATGAGTGAGTATTGGTTTTATCGGCGAAGTATGAGCAAGACACGGACGAGTGTTCAACTTGCTGGGGAATGTATGACACGGACGAGTGTCAAATATGTACAAGCATTTGTTTTGAGAATGCGAAGGATATGCTTTGGCTTTCTGTGGGGATAGGATGACACTGACGGATGTCAAAAGAGTGTTTTATAAATAAGTATTTGTTTGCATAAGGTGTTCTGGAAACCTCGCTGGGGAAATATGACACGGACGAGTGTCAAAAAGAATATGTATAGGCATCTGTATTTGAGAGTGCAAAGGGGAAGCTTTGGCTTTTATCTACAGGGGATGTGTTTTCTGTATATTGCTAATGAAACGATGATGGTATTTGTAGGTGACTGGCTCGAACCTAGCTTGTGATCATGCAAATGTTTGATTTTTAAAGTAATGCTCCGTATTAGACGGAATGCTACGCTTGTTTGGTGAATATGATGCAAATGCTATGATTATGCAAAAGAGAAAATCAATCCACTGAGGATCTCTGGCTGATCTGCTTGGAAGAATATCCCGGCTGGGGAAGAGATCAATGGATCCGTCAGGAGAGATAGCTTTGCTTGGGGAAATAGATCTTTGGTAGATCTACCCGTAAAGAGAACTCAGCTGGGGAGAAGGAAACTTTCGTCACTTTGTTGGGTAAGAGTTTCAGGCATTTCTCTTCTGGGGAGAGGATGGAAACTCTTTAGGGAGATAATTCTTTCAATCTTACTAAGGATGAGAGATCTGGAAATCTGGTGGGGGCTTTCGGCTGCGGAAGCTCCTATTGAGTAGACTTGTGCTGGGGATGAGGAGGCTTTGGCAACTCCGCTGGGAAAAAGCAGTTCAGATATTGCTCGGGAGATCCCGCTTTGGGAAGTAGTATGTTGGGGATTCGATGTTTGGCATGCTCCATGTTGCGTATTGAATACCTGCAACCTGTTAAGACAAAAGAAACGCCCAAGTATCCCGAGGTATCCCTAACCGAATTCTGTCATAGGAGTTAGACTTTCCTGAAAGTAAACTTTGTTTCCTGCAAGCATTTAAATAAAAAAACGGATCATTTGTTTTATGCAAGTGTTGTATCATGAATATTGGACATTTTGCAAACGAAAACACATTATACAAAACGAGGTGTGACTGAAAATTCTGATTTTATTAATCTGGGTGCCCTGAATTGGAAAATACAATTAAAGAAAATAGATCCCCTGAAATGAGGAGATTGCTATAAATTGAGAAAAATAAAAATGTTGGCAATGTTACGACGCTCCAGTGAGCTTCCCTTGCTATGACCTGTATGACCTTGAAGTTCTTCTCATCTTGCTTTCGGAAGAAGGTTGATTCTGACTGATGCTTTATCCTTTCGAAACTTGTCGCGTTGTGAGTGATACAAACGAACTCAGAATGCAGTTGTTCGCTTATTTCCCTGATTTTGCGTGGATCACCCTTTCGGGTTTTCAATCCACCGGTATACCCATTTTTGCCTGAGCTGTCCAAAGAGGCTTTTCAACTCAGCGGGTGTAAATTTTTTTAATTTTCCTTATTTTTACCCGAGTCTTTTTATTCTGTTTTTGACTCGCCAGGATGCCCTATTTTTGCCTGGACTTACATTCTGTTTTTATGTCCAGCGGGTCATTTTATGCGAAGTATTTTTTAACTGAATCTGAATTCATAGGGGATAAGAAATCTTCACCATCCATAGTAGTGAGCATCAGTGCTCCACTAGAGAAAACCTTCTTTACTATGAATGGACCATCGTAGTTTGGAGTCCATTTGCCACAGTGGTCTATATGAGGAGGAAGAAGTCTTTTCAGCACAAGATCTCTTACTTGGTATTCCCGAAGCCTGACTTTCTGATCGAAGGCTTTCTTCATCCTTTTCTGATACAACTGCCCATGACAGATTGCATCTAATCTCTTTTCTTCAATTAGATTCAGTTGATTGTACCGAGACCGGACCCATTCTGCTTCGTCCAGCTTTACATCCATTAATATCCGTAAGGAGGGTAGCTCAACTTTAACAGGCAGGACAACGTCCATACCATACACAAGTTGATAAGGTGTTGCCCCAGTAGACGTTCTGATTGAGGTTCGATACCCATGTAAGGAAAATGGTAGCATTTCATGCCAGTCTTTGTAAGTAACCACCATCTTCTGCACAATCTTCTTGATGTTCTTGTTGGCTGCCTCAACAGCGCCATTCATCTTTGGCCTGTAAGGACAAGAGTTATGATGTTGGATTTTGAAGTCCCGACACAGTTCTGCCATCATTTTGTTGTTCAAATTGGAACCATTATCAGTAATGATCCGCTCGGGTACTCCATATCAACAGATGATGTCTCTTTTCAGAAATCTGGCTACCACCTGTCTGGTGACGTTTGCCGCTCGATCTTTCCAATCATGTCAATGCCCCACATGACGAAGGGCCAAGGTGAAGACATCACGTTCAAAGGATTTGGAGGCACATGCACTTTGTCTGCATAGATCTGGCATTTGTGTCACTTTTTGGCATAGGCACAACAATCTGCATCCATTGTGATCCAGTAGTAACCTGATCGTAACAATTTCTTAGCCATTGCATGTCCTCCAGCATGGGTACCGAAAGATCCTTCATGCACCTCGTGCATCAGCAAATCTGCTTCTCTCTTGTCAACACATATGAGTAGAACCATGTCAAAGTTTCGCTTGTATAATGAACCATCATCATTAAGGAAGAAACTACCGGCCAACCTTCTTAGTGTCTTCTTATCATTGGAAGATGCCCCAGGTGGGTATGTTTGATCCTCTAAGATGGTCTTGATGTCATGGAACCACGGTTTGTCATTGTTAGCAATGTCCACGGAGAAAATATATGCTGGTCGGTCTAATCTGGATACCGAAATTCGAGGCACATAATTTGCAGTTTGAACCTTGATCATGGAGGAAATGGTAGCTAGAGCATCCGCAAACTTATTTTCGTCTCGAGGGATGTATTCAAGTTTGACTGTTGTGAAGAAGGTCAATAATCTCCTCGTGTAGTCACGGTATGGAATCAGATGCTCTTGGTGAGTGTACCATTTGTCGTTGGTCTGATTGATTACCAAAGCTGAATCTCCAAATACATTCAAAATCTTGATCCTGAGGTCAATGGCTTCCTCAACACCCATGATACAGGCTTCGTATTCAGCTTCGTTGTTAGTACAGGCAAATGTGAGTTTTGCCGAGAAAGTCATATGAGCTCCTTTAGGTGTAATGAGTACTGTACCAACTCCACGTCCATTCATATTGACAGCCCCATCAAACATCATTGTCCACTCTTCTTCTGGGTCAGGCCCTTCAGTGTGAACATGCTCTTCATGATCTTTTGCTTTTAGGTACATGATTTCTTCATCAGGGAAGTCAAACCTCATGGGCTGGTAATCATCAATGGGTTGCTCAACTAGATAGTCAGACAGTACACTGCCTTTGATGGCCTTTTGGGATGTGTACTGAATGTCATACTGTAACACGGTGGGAGAACTGACTTTTAGTTATGTTGCGGATAGCAAGAGTCGCCACCGACTTTTATTTTATCCAAAAGGAAAGGTTATAAAAGAACAGGAAAGACCTTAAGAGAATATTTTGGGTCCGGGGGGTAGGTTATGTAAAGGGAAGGTGTTAGCACCCTTTACATCCATGGTTATCCATGGGCTCTTAGTTACTTAGCTCACTTTTGAATTGTTTTTGAAAGTGTAGTGTGTGAATAGAAAAATTTTCATAATAGTTGATAATGATCCATGTACGGATGCGTAAAAACTTGTTTTTTGTAAATTTGTTTGAAATTGTGAAGAGTTTGAAAAGTTTGAATAGTGAGCAAGTACATAAGAGGAACCTACCCTAAAGTTTAAGTCTTTCTTATTCTTTATCCTTTCATTGGTAAGACTATTCCTACTATTAAGGAGTAGGTAGTCATTACCTTGGATGTAAGGGACATAAGAGGGACATTCTGTTTTATGAAGGCAACTGTGGGGTGTAATAAGCATATAGGAGGGACTATCATCATTATTCGAAGGGACTCGATTCGTAAAGGCAACCATGAGGGACTTGATGATTTTTCTTTTTTAAAGGGACTTGCTTTATACACCCCACTTGACCTTATGATTTAGGCAACTTGAGGGATAACCTTAGAAAGTGAGATGGCGATTAAAAATCGACTTACGTGTGTGAGTGTTTAATTTTATTTATCTTTAATTAAAAGTGATCTAGAATTAATTTTAAGAGAATACATATTTACACTCCCTAAATTACTAACCATAGCAATAATTAAATAATTAAAATATTACAAAATTTACATTCGAGAAACAATTACAACATAATTATAAAAATAATAAATAGCAAAAAATATAAATATATAGCAAAATAAATATAATAAGCAAAAATAAATAAGTAACTAAAATAGGGGTTAGTGATAAATATAATTAAAAAAAATAAGGTTAGTGAGAATAAAATAATAATAATAATAATTAGGAAAATAAACAAGGTTAGAGAAATGGTAATAAAAATATAAGATAATAGTAAACAAAAAATAATAAATAATAGTATAATTAGTAACAATAATTAAAGTAAATAGAAATAAATAGAAAAAATATTATAATGACATGATTAGAATAATAAGCACAAAGTTTAATTTTAATATATAATAAGAATAAAAATTTTTTGAACATAATATAATTATAAGTTTTAATTATTACAAAATTTTAATTATTTCTAAATATATACTAAAAGAAAAATAATTTGGATTATTTACAAAAAATTATGCTAAATACATATATATTACAATTATGTAAAGAATTAGAAAATAAAATTAAGTTTTTACAAGATTAGGGTTTTTTAATATGTACTTAAAAAAAATAAATTAGGTTTTTATTTTAGAAAATATTTTTAGGGTTTGTTTAGAAAAATAATCTTAGGATTTAATTTATAGTACAAAATTACATACATATATTTATAATTTAATTACAAGATACAAAAACATAATTTATAAAAATTAATAGATTTTAGAAATTAAAAAAGAACAAACATGCTTTATTATTATTTAGAAACATATATTCATACAATTATATTTAATTTAATATTATAATACCTAAAACAAATAAAAGAAGAAAAAAAAAAATGAAAACTTACCTGACTGGGGTTTGAACCCAGGTCAGCTTGCTTTCCAACAAGAAGAACAACCACCAGGCCACTCTGTACGCAGGCAATGAATGAGAAGGAGAAATGGGTTTTGTGCTTTACTTTGTAAAATCCAGAAAATAATAAAAACAAAAGGGCCTGGGGTGGTGTTGAACCCAGGACCCTTGTTCCTTCATGCGCATGCCTTACCGCCTGGCTGGGAGAGCCTTTCTGCACTTTTTCCTGCGAAAATTGCTGGAAATTTACCTGCGAGTTCTTCATGGTTCTTGACCTCAAAATCTCTTGTATGAGTGAATCCGAATATGGCTTTTTGGATGAATTTTTGAGCAATGGAGCTTACCTTTGGGCTGCTGGAATTCGTCCTAGGGCAATGGCAATGAGTTTAGTATATATAGGGGACTCAATTAGGTCAAAAAGATTGATGGTTTGTGTGAAAATTTTGATATTCTAAGATTGAAAAAGATCATGGTGTAAAAGTCAAATATTTGTTCATGAAGACTTGCTATTCTTGTACCAATTTCATGATTCCTTTCCTCTTTAATTCTAATCACCAATTAAGACTTTCTAGAAGCATTATCCAAATAAAATCTTTAATTTTCATATTTTATTTTTATTTAAAATGATTTTTAATGATTTAAATCAAATTAAATAGAAATAAAAATAATAAAAATCAGATTTTAAATGGTTTGGGTCGTGCATAGTACTAGTGTATGGATTGGATCACAATTTGGGCAGCCCATTTGGAAAAAAGTGATTTTAAACCTCCATTTTCAACATAAACCATCACAAAATTTCCCAACTTTGCAAGGGCACATCTCCCTCAATTTTAAAGGTATGAGGGTGTTCTTGGACTTTTTGGAAAGCTTGAAAAGTCCTCTAAACAACCCCACTGGTTTCAGGTCCATATCATTTACCAATCTCAAGTTATGCCCTTTTGAAGTTGTTGACTTTTTGTTGACTTTTGAAATGACCTATAATGTCTTAGCTCATATCTTCCAAATGAAGCATTTTTGGGCTTAACTTGAAACATCAAAGTTGTAGAGAATTCAATTTCCTTCAAAATGAGCTTTGGATGGAGACTTGGTGATGAAGTATGTGAAAGTTATGGCTGGTCAAAGTTCAGTTGACTTTTACTAAGGAAACCCTAATTTAGAAACTCCTGATTATTGATGATCTGGAATCTCCTTGATGAATCATGATCAACCCTTTATCAAATGATGAATTTTACTTCATATACTTGATGTTGGCAAAAAATCATGAAGTTTGACTTTGGTTTGACCACAGTTTGACTTTTTAACTGTACTGACTGATTTTGACTTATCTGATCATCTGACTGAGCAAACTTTTGAGAAAAGTCTTGAAACTTGTCATGGGGGTTCTTATACACATATAAGATGTTATGAAGCTCACTTGAGGTATTGGAAGTCCATTTAGCCTGATTAAAGTCAAAACCCTAGTTTTGGATGCACTGCCTAGGAGGTGCCTTGTCTAAGGGAATTATCAACTCTTCTGACCAATTGTGAACCTTGTGAACCTTGTGAACCATCATAAAATGTCTTGTGATACTCATGGGAGGTATTGTGAACCTTATGAACCTTGTGAACCTCATAAAGTGACTTTGTAGACCTTATGAACCTCAGGAAAGCTTTGTAATCATTGTGAATCTTGTGAACCTTGTGAACCTTCAAGAAGTAACTTGTGAACTTCATGAACCTCATGAAAGGTATTGAAAGCATTATGGAACTTGTGAACCTTGTGAACCTTCAAGAAGCAACTTATGGACTTCATGAACCTCATGAAAGGTCTTGTAAATGTTGAGAAGCTTGTGAACCTTGTGAACCTTCAAGAAGTGACTTGTAGACTTCATGAACCTCATGAAAGGTTATATAAGCATTGAGAAACTTGTGAACCTTGTGAACCTTCTTAGCACACAAATTCTTGTATTGTGAGGGCAAATTTTGGGGTGCAACACATACTCTGTCAGAATCATTTGCCATCTTGTAACCCTCCCGGTAAGTGCTAGCTTCTCAAATATGTACTTGACGGGGTCCATCTTTGAGATCTCTAAGGTAGTGTAAGTCAACATATACTGCCTTAGTCAGCGAGCAGCCCACGCTAAAGCACAACAAGTTTACTCGAGCAGTGAATAACATTGTTCACAGTCGGTAAACTTTTTGCTTAGGTAGTATATTGCGTACTCTTTTCGACCAGACTCGTCATGCTGGCCCAAAACACACCCCATTGACCCTTCTAATACTGTAAGATACATTATCAGAGGTCTTCCTTCAACTGGAGGCATAAGAATTGTTGGTTCTTGTAAGTACTCCTTGATCCTATCAAATGCCTTTTGACAATCTTCGTTCCACCTGACCGTTTGTTCCTTTCTTAACAATTTGAACAGGGGCTCACAGGTTGCAGTAAGATGAGATATGAACCTTGATATGTAGTTCAATTTTCCTAAGAACCCCCGAACTTCCTTTTCAGTCATAGGTGCAGGCATCTCCTGAATGGCTTTGAATTTGTCAGGATCAACTACAATTCCCTTTTCACTTACGATAAATCCCAACAACTTACCGGAACGTACCCCGAATGTGCATTTGTTGGGATTTAGCTTCAGCTGATTCTTTTTCAGACGCTTGAACAACTTCAGCAGATTTACTAGATGGTTTCTTCAGTGAGGGACTTGGCAATCATGTCATCCACGTAACATTTCAATTTCTTTGTGGATCATGTCGTGGAATAATGTTACCATAGCCCGTTGATAAGTTGCACCGGCATTCTTCGGTCCAAAAGGCATTACCTTGTTTCAAAATGTTCCCCAAGGTGTGATGAAGGTTGTTTTCTCCATGTCTTCGGGTGACATTTTGATCTGATTATACCCAGAAAAACCATCCATGAAAGAAAACACCGAGAATTGGGTTGTGTTGTTGACCAATACATCAATGTGGGGTAATGGGAAATCATCCTTCGGGCTAGCTATGTTCTGGTCCCGGTAATCCACACACATACGTACTTTGCCATCCTTCTTAGGCACTGGTACAATGTTAGCGACCCACGGCGGGTAACTAGTTACAACAAGGAAATCGGCGTCCCACTGCTTTTGTACCTCTTCCTTAATCTTCATGGTCATATCTGGACGAGTACGGCGTAGCTTTTGCTTCATTGGAGGGCAATCTTCTTTTAAAGGTAGCCTGTGAATAACAATATCCATATCTAGACCTGGCATGTCATGATAGGACCAAGAAAAGACGTCGATGTATTCTCGAAGCATGTCAATGAGCTGTTCTTTTACAGAAGCCTGCAGACTGGCCCCAATCTTCACTTCTTTCAAATCCTCTTCGGTACCAAGATTAACTGTTTCAACCTCCTCCTGATGAGGAGTAATCACTTTCTCTTCTTGCCTCAACAACCTGGCTAACTCTTCAGGTAGCTCATAGTCTTCTTCAACCCCTTCATCAGCTTGATTAAATGGAATGTCGAAGTCATACAAGGTCATAACAGTGCTTTTGTTGGTGCAATCTGGAGGATAATCTCTGCAAGGGTTGAGATTTGTTTGTTTTAGTGATCAATTTTAATCTTGTTTAGAAAAGTGTAAAATGAAGTTATTTATTTTGAAAACATTGCCATTTTATTGTTTTGTACAAAAGTGAAAAATGAAAAGACTGTGAGCGAAAAAGAGACATGTTTGCAAAAGATGTCCGATATTCATTGATAATCCATTTGCACAAAATTACAATATGGCCCTATTTCAAAATGAGTCCTGACACCTTGGGCAAGATGCAGGACTTGATGCATGCTAAAAAAGGCAGGAAATAATAATTACTCTGCAGGAGTAACCCTTATAATTTCCTGGGAAAACCAGTTAAGGACTTGGTGACCCGGGATCCTTGGACGAATCCAACCCTCCAGGTTGAGGTCTCTTTCCACCTCGTCTTCCACGTTGTTAACAGCATCTGGGGTGAGCCTCCCCCCACTGATGAACTTGGGCTCCTTAGCAGCCTCTACTTGATCTTGTCGGAATGGCTTGTAACCCAAACCGAATTTGTCCTCCTTCTTCTCCACCGGTAGCAGCTCGCCCTAGCCTTGGGCATTTACATCTTCAACAACCTTCTAGGCTTGCTGATAGGAGACAATTGAAGTACCCATCCTATCATCCTAGGATGCAGCAAATACTTCAGTCGTCGCCTCATTGACGTTCAGTGCTTCGAACCCCTGGCTCATAGTTTCATGGATTTCACCATCCATCTCAATGTATTTGTACATAGCCAGATGGCTAACAAAGATGTCCTCTTCACCACAGATGGTGATAATCTGTCCTTCCCACTCATATTTCAATTTCTGGTGAAGGGTCGACATAACTGCGCCAGCGGCGTGAATCCATGGTCGACCCAATAAACAGCTGTAGGCCGGCTGAATGTCCATCACATAGAAAGTAGTCTGAAAGACCTGCGGATCGATTATCACAGGCAGCTCCACTTCTCCAAGAACAAACCTCTTGGAGCCATCAAAAGCCCTGACCACCAGATTGCTTGGTTGGAGAGATGTTCCATCATATTCGAGCTTGACAAGAGCTTTCTTTGGCAAGACATTGAGTGAAGACCCAGTGTCAACAAGAACATGAGAGAGTACAACCCCTTTGCACTCCAGGGTGATGTGTAAAGCTTTATTGTGGTGATGTCCTTCCATTGTCAAGTCAGCATTAGTGAAATCTAGCCCATGGCTAGTATTAACATTGGACACTACTATCTCAAGCTGATTCACTGTGATCTCCTATGGCACGTAGGCAGCGTGCAAGACTTTAAGTAGTGCATCCCGATGAGCTTCGGAACATAACAGCAGGGATAAGATGGAGATCTTAGAAGGAGTTTGGTGGAGCTGATCCACAACTTTGTAGTCACTTCTTTTAATTATCCTCATGAATTCATCCACATACTGATCAAAGAATGATTTATGAGTCTCTTTTGGTGTAGGTTCTTCAGGTGCTACACTTTTCCCTTTGGCTTTGGTAGCAGCCTCTGCCTCAATATTAGTTCTTGGAGCTTGTGACGCGAAGAGGCGTCCGCTTCAGATGAAGCCTCCGCCTCCCCCGACATTGTCCACTTGTGAGGTAGGAACTGAAGAATCAAGAAGGACTTTTTCTCTGTTGCAGTAAAGGTCTGCACCATAATGCCATGGTACAGCATTGTCTTTAACATATGGAATGGGCCCTGGCACCGTGATGGTTACTGGGCTAACTGCAGCAGAGGTTTGAACCGTTATTGTATATGGATCATAGAAAATGGTGACAGGATTTCTGGTGGATGTTGGTTGTGATTGATTGAAGCTTGATTGTTGTTGAAACTGTTGCTGAGATTGTTGTTGATAATTGTTGGAATCCGGGACCGTTGTAGGGTCATAATAGATAGTGATTGTGGAGACGTCGTTGCTGGTGGTTGTTGTTGAGGTAGAAGTAGATGAAATGGAACTATTGTTTGTTGAAGTGATGGAAGAGGTGGTTGTTGATTTTGTAGACGAGTCTGTGGGAACAATCGTCTTTGCAGTTGTAGGAGAAATACTTGTTATTGAAAAAAGAGTTACTGGTGTTTTAGAAGCTGTTGTGGTTATTTGCAGAATGCCTTCTTTGATCAAGCCAATGATGCCATTCCTCAAGCTTGCACACCCGTTCACAGAAACCTTGCAAGATTCACAACAGGCCTCACAACCTGGAAACACTTGGCATTTCAAAAGCTGAGATTTAACCTCTGCCAGAGGTGTCTGAATACTTGTGGTATCTTCAATCAAACTCATGGGTGAGTCTTCCTCTATTGCATTAATCCTTGGCCCAACATGGTTGGGCATAGGATTCTTCGTGACATTGGGAGGTGGTGAAAAATCAAGGGCCTTTGAATCTACTAGATCCTGGACCTTCATATGCAGAGCCCTGCACTTTTTCTGTGGAGTGACCAGGTGCATTGGAATGAAAAGCACACCTAGCGTTGACGTCATAATTTCTCGAAAGGTTATGAGGATTAGGTGGAGCTAATGTCCTTAACTCGACAAGATTGAGCTTTAGGAGTTGTGGCAGCAATGTGGCATATGGCATTGGTATAGGGTCAATCACCCTGTTGATCTGAGATGGCCGCTGCTGAAAAGGGCGTTGTTGTTGGTTGTTGTTATTGTTGTTGTCAGATCTTTGTTGAGGAAACTGTGGTTGTTGAGGAAAGTATTGTGGTTGTTGAGTATACTGAGGAGGTGGAGCAGGAATGGTGACGGCAGCAACTGATCTTGGCAGATATTGGGGTCTCCCCCTTCCCATATGTACATAATTTGTTTCACCGGATCTGCGGGGCCCTGCAAATGGCTTCCTTGCACTGCTTGAACTGGCACCGTTGTCGGAAATCTTTCCTATCTTCAGTAAGCTCTCAATTCTTTCCCCAGCTATAACCACGTCTGCAAAGCTGGTGGAAGAAAATGCAGCCAACCTGTCAATATAAGTACCCTGGAGAGTGTTCATGAACATATCTGCAATCTCCCTTTCTGACATCGAGGGTTGAACGACAGCAGCCAATTGCCTCCACCTTTGGGCGTACTCTCTAAAGCTTTCTCGGGAAGACTGTGACATTCCCATCAGAAGGGTTTTGTTAGGAGCC
Source organism: Lathyrus aphaca (assembly GCA_963966055.1). Classification (NCBI taxonomy): domain Eukaryota; kingdom Viridiplantae; phylum Streptophyta; class Magnoliopsida; order Fabales; family Fabaceae; genus Lathyrus; species Lathyrus aphaca. The sequence continues at coordinate 179,654,351 of OZ014522.1, forward strand.
ATGTCCAGATTATACTGATATTGACGAATGAAAGCTCCTGCCAAGTCTTTCCAATTCCTTATTGTGGCTCTGGTCAAATGAGAATACCATTCCCGGGATGCCCCTATCAAGCTATCCTCAAAGTAAAACATCCACAGCTTCTCATCCATGGTGTATGCTTTCAATCTCCCCAAGAAAGACTGAAGATGGGTACGTGGGCAGGATGTGCCATTGTAGCTTTCAAAACCGGGAGGTTTGAACTTGTGAGGAATTCTAACCCCCTCCACTAATCCCATGTCCATGACATCAAAACCCAGAGAGTTTTGGGATTCAAGAGACCTTAGCTTTTCTGCTATTTCATCCAACCGACGATCGTAAACTTCGTCTCCAGCCCCAACCACAGTAAATTGTTCTTCCTGAGGGTCCTCCTACAAAGTCCTCCCTCCAGTGTTGCCTTAGGTGTTTCTCATAGCATTGATGTCTGGGTTCAGATGAGGTCCAAACTCTAGGGGGATCAGTACGAGGCTATATGTGATCGTTGTTACTGGTACCCCCTGTACCTGAATGGTTTTCCTCGGGAGTTTACCGCTCGACTAACTCTCTCAGTCTCTCTTGGCTCTGAGCCAAACCAGTCATTAATGCCATGAATTGATTCATTTGGGCCCTCATCTATGTCCTTTCATTGGCCATTTGGGCCCTTACATCAGTCAAGTCTTGTTGAACCTGATCCAGTTGTAATCCCGGAAGGTTGTTTCTTGTCGGATACCGGTGCACTCTATTGACGGGGAACACTCTTCTGTGAGCAATGTTTCCTGAAACCACAACAAAGTGAGAAACAACAACAAGAACAAAACCTACAAAACAAAGAAATGATGTTAGTATGCAATGCAGGATGCCTATTTGTCCTCCAAGGGTATCCGGTTTGGTTCTTTGGTTTTGACCATTCCAGACCTCGAGGAAATGATGATGTTGAAGATAGATTAAGCCCACAAAATAATATAAACCATATATTACAAAGGGTGAAGATACATAGTTTGATTACAATAAAGTTCCCATGGTGGGTTAAGATACAACAACAAAATCAAAAGTACAAACAAAAGGAGGTACAAATACAAAGAAATCAAACATCCAGCCCAAAGTCATCCTCTATGACTTCCTTTAGGAGAGCCTTAGTCATTGGACCTACTGGGTGCTCTGTAATGGTCCTGATGAGGAGGTTCCTGGTGGCAATGGCACTGGTCAACTTTTTGTGCTTATCCTGATTCTTTGACCTCTTCAACCCCGCCCGGAGTTTCAACTCAGAGATCTCCTTCTGTGCTGCTGTAACACGGTGGGAGAACTGACTTTTCTATAATGTTGCGGATAGCAAGAGTCGCCACCGACTTTTATTTTATCCAAAAGGAAAGGACATAAAAGAACAGGAAAGACCTTAAAAGATTTTGAGTTCGGGGGGTAAGTTATATAAAGGGAAGGTGTTAGCACCCTTTATATCCATGGTTATCCATGGGCTCATAGTTACTTAGCTCACTTTAATTATTTTTGGAAAGTGTAGTGTGTGATTAGAAATTTTCTAAGTAGTTTGTAATGATCCTCGTATGGATGTATACAAAGACTTTGTTTTTGAAAATTTGTTTGAAATGTGAAGTGTAAAATGTATTTTGAAATGTGTGAGCAAGTACTTAAGAGGAACCTACCCTATATTAAATCTTTACTGTTGTTATATGTTCTTTCAATGGTAAGACTATCCCTATTATTAAGGAATAGGTAGTCATTACCTTGGATGTATAAGGGACATATGAAGGGATATCTGTATTTAGGCAACTGTAAGGTGTCTTTAGCAATACGAAGGGACTTATCATCTTTTATTCGAAGGGACAAGATTGTTTACCGTAGGCAACATCGAAGGGACTTGATCTTATAATCTTAAAGGGACTTGATGATATAAATGAAGGGACTTTGCTTTAAGACACCTTACTTGACCTTATAGTTAGGCAACATGAGGAGTAACCTTAGAAAGTGTGAGATGGCGATCAAAGATCGACTTTCGTGTGTGAGTGTTCATATTTATATATTTATCTTATTATGTAAGTCATTCTAAATTAATTTTAACTTACAAACATGTTATCACTCCCTATAGTTACTAACCATGGCAAAAATATTTATCAATAATAAAATAAAGACAAAAATAAAACTACGACTATTACAAGGCTTTCGCAATTACATTATAATATAAACAATAAATATATGCAATAAAGAAATTATAATTAAAATGGTTAGTGATAAAATAATTATAAGAAAAGGTTAGCACAAATATATAAAAAATATATACAATTTAAAAGAATATTTTTAAATTAAATAAGCAATTTTAAAGAATTTTTTTAAAAGAAAATAAGATAATGAGAATAATAATAATAAACCATATAATAATTATTTACAAAATATGATTAATTATATATTAGAAAAATTAATTAAATTTAATATTTAAAGTTAAACAAAAAATTAGGTTAGAAATTAGGGTTTTGGAATTAAGGTTAATTTTACAATTAAGAAAAATCAGGATTAGGGTTTTGATTATAATTTATTTGCAAAAATGTAAATATATAAAAAAAATAAAAAAAATTAATGTTTATTTACAAAAATAAAATATATATAATAATAATATAAATATAAAAATAATAAAAAAAACAAATTATATTTGATGAAAATAAGATGTTGATTTTAAAAATATAAAGTTTTTTTATTCTAGGAAAACATATTATACTATTATTTAAAATTAATTTATATGAAAATATAATTTATATAATTAAATAAACAAGAAAAAGGAATTAGGTTAAAAAAATAAATGGGGTGGTGGGATCAGCCAAGGATCGAACCCACCCCAGTTACCTCATATGCTTCAGGCTTAACCACCAAGACAAGCATGCGCTTGTGTCAACTATCTGGACCATAATCCTTAAGTTTCCAACCTGCAAACCAAAATAATAATGTAAAAAAAAAACGCTGGAGCTAAGGATCGAACCAAGCCCCTTATGCTCATCCGTGCGCGTACGTTACCACCGGGTTAGCACGCGTCTGGTGATATCAATCCATCATCGTTTTGTTTTATGATTTCATTTTCCTGCATTTTAAAACCAGCCAATCACGTCATGCCACCTTCCGTTTTCAACCTCTAGCGCTGCAACTTTTCCTGCGAATTCAATTATGATATTTCCTGCGAATTTTTTCGCAGCTAAACCTGCGATTTCATATAATACATAATACACACAATCACTCCAAAATAAATACATAATATCAATGCCCAGATTCAGTAGGATTCAAAAATGTCCTTTAAAGTCTTTGAAAGTCCCTAAATCGAGAGTCCCCAATTTTGAACCTAAAACCCTAACAATGGTATCACGTCATTTTGGCCATAAAACTCCATGCAAATCGTCCAGAAAGTTTGTATGCTTCAAGATAGACACAAATCAATTGTTAAAATTAATCATAAACGTAAGAAAAAGCAAAAATCGAAAAAATTCAAAACCAAGGTTAAAGTAGTTCGGTTTATCATATGGGGTCGATTCTGGCAATGCAAAAGGTCTAAACATGTTCAATGATCATCATGGAAGGGATTGGTGTGCTTGGAATGCGTTGAAACTACCTCCAACCAAAAATCCGATTATGAGTTTTCTTTGAAATTTTTGAGATTGGTTCTTCTTCTTGTATGCTGCAAAATCGTCCCCTTGTGCTTGCAGTGTGCTCATGTATATATAAGGATGTAATTAGGTCAAAAAGAATGGGCTTTGTATCATGAAAATTGATTGTTTGATTATGAAGAAATCTCTTATTCAAAAATGTCAAAAAATCCAATATATTCTTACTATCTTGGTCTAGCACGAATTTGGATGTGAACAATTAGTCTTGAATGGTGTTTATGACTTTCTAGAATCATAATCTCTTCCAAATATATGATTTTCATATTTTATTTTAATTTAATTTGAATTTTAATGAATAAAATTCAAATAAATACCAAATAAAATATAAAAAATCACAAAATGCATGGGCTGGGTCGTGCTTAATGATATTATGAAGATTGGATGGCAATTTGGTGGGCTCATTTAGCAAAAATTGGTTTTAAGGCCTCATTTGCTTCATAAACATCCCAAAACTTTCCCAACTTTTCAAGGGAACGAATCCTTCAATTTTAATGCTATGAAGGTGTTATTAGACTTTTTAGAAAGCTTAGAGAGTCCTCTAACCAACCTCTTTGGTCTCATGTCCATATCTTTTACCATTCTCAAGTTATACTCTTTGGAAGTTGTTGACTTTTTGTTGACTTTTAAAAGGACCTATAATGTCTTAGCTCATACCTTCCAAATGAAGCATTTTTGGGCTTGGCTTGTGAGACACAAAATTGTAGAGAATTAAATTTCCTTCAAAATGAGCTTTGGATGGAAAAATTTTGATGAAGCATGTGAAAGTTATGGCTGGTCAAAGTTCAGTTAACTTTTCCTATGAAAACCCTAATTTAGAAACTCCTGATTCTTGATGATCTGAAATCTCCTTGATGAATCATGATCAACCCTTGATCAAATGATGATTTTACTTCATATACTTGATTTTGGCAAAAAATCATGAAGTTTGACTTTGGTTTGACCACAGTTGACCTCAGTTTGACTTTTTAACTGCCTTGACTGATTTTAACATATCTGATCATCTGACTGAGCAAATCTTTTGGGAAAGTCTTGAAACTTGACATGGGGATTCTTGAATACATATAGGATGCTATGAAGCTCACTTGAAGTCTTAGAAGTCCATTTAGCCTGATGAAAGTCAAAAACCTAGTTTAAGATGCATTGCTTATGAGGATGCATTGTCTGAGGGAATTGCCAAACTTTCTGACTAATTGTGAATCTTGTGAACCTTGTGAACATCATGAGATGTCTTGTGAACCTCTTAGTACACAATGTCTTGTCTTAGGGAGGGCAATTTTGGGGTGCAACAGCTACTAACAAAGATGCCTGATTCTTCTTCTCACTAGCATCCAGTTGCTCTATTCTAGCTTGGGTTCTATGATCTTCCTGCGCACGAGCCTAAGTGATCCTGATCCACCTAGCATGATTATCCTCTAAGTAATGATCAGCTCTGGCCTTCTGAGTTTTAGCTTCCTTGCAAGCATTCTTCAGCACTAACTCTCTTGTTCTAGCCTTTCTTATGTAGTCATTCGTCTTCTCAATCTTGGTCAAGTGCTCAATCCGGAGCTTTTCTAACCTTTCATTATCTAGACGGTTATAATTCCTCTCCCAGAGGGTCTTCTTCAAAGCTTCAGAGAGCTGAGCATTTCTTTCCTTCAATTTCTCAAACTCCTTTAAACTAACAGTAGCTGCAGGCTCCACTGTTGATGGTCCAGGTACATCCTCTAAGGTGAATGGCATCCGGGTGATCTATCCCCAGACACGAGACCAGTCAAGATACTGAGCTGAGGCTATATTGTTGCACTTGCCAAGAATAGCTGTCCCCTTAGTCTTAATATTGTCCCAGGCCCAGGCTGCCTGTCTGACAATGGCAAGGTTGTGTTGGATGTAACAATAGAGGGTTTTGTCAAATCTTGCCCTCTTGGGGGATGTACCAAGGCATACCCTAATTGCCTCATGAAAATCAAAGGGTTGTAGTTGATGCAACCTTTTACTCCAATTAAGGGTACATTGGGATACTGCCCACAGCTTGTGATGATATCTCTGCCCTCGGTGCTCTGAGTGCACCATCTGATGTCTTCTGACATAAGGGAAATCATTCTCTTGGTCCAGTTTCTTGGCTGATGAGGATTCAAGAAAGTGTCCGACTTCGGCAAGTTCCTTAACAACCAACAGTAGAAGAGGGGTGCACAACATCTGACCAATCTTCCCTTTTGCTCTCATTCCTTTGGTGCACTGAGTAGTAAAAGTCTCCAAGCAAGGTAGGAACTGGGTTCCTTAGTAAGAATAGGTGAATAGAACTTTTGCTTACAAACTTTGGCTCATCTGCAAACAAGATAACTCCATATATGCTGAGGGCTAAGAGAGCACAAACAATTTCCCACTTCTCTGCTGCACCATACAGGAGGGCCTGAGTAACCAAGAAATCCAAGTAAAGGCCTGGGATTCCAGCCTTAGTGGTCATGCTCTGGTAAATGCGAGTGGGCTCCAGGTGCAAAGCATTAGCTACATCTTCATTCTTGGGAGCAGTCATCTCAGGGTTGAAAGGAATCCCTCTCCTGATAGGGACACCTAACAGCATGGAGAACTCGTCCATCAATGACCCCAACTGAAAATCTGGGAATGTGAAACATCTGATAGGAGGGTCATAGAACTGGAGACAGGTGTGAATCATGCTCCTCTGGGATGCATCCAAATCCATGATCAAGTCCATAATGCCTCCATAATGATCCCTGAATAAAGGGACATGATCTGGAGTGATGAGAGACTGGATCTGTCTGATGCCTGTCAGAGTGGACTCAAAGAAATGATAGGTGATATTGCTTTTCCTGGAAGTGTCCATGCTGATAATGGATGCTGGTGAAGAATTACTGAAGGTAACTGCTGATAAAGGCCACTGAAGAAGATGCTGAAGAAGAGTCTCTGATGAAGACAACTGGTGAAGAGAGCTTATGCAAATAGCTGAAGGACTTTGAGCAGTAGAACAGGTCAAAACCAAACCAAAGATAAGATGTGGATACCCTGTAAAACAAATAGACAAATGTTAAATGATGCAAAATGATGTATGCAGAATGATATGCAAAGGGTTTGTGATCAAGTGTTGGATCTGTTATCTTCCTTGATAGGGTCCATGTGTGTTCATAAGTCCGGATGGAGGCTTAGAAAACCATTAAACAGGTGGGGGACTCAAATAAAGAGTTACAAGTACAAGGTTTTCACAAGAACAATCCAAAATGATACAACCTTAACAAAACTAGTAACAAGGTATGATGAGGCCAAGGGTTCCTGCAAACTTGTAAACATCCCAACCCCCTCACATGTATTGTTTTAGTACAAGGATCCTCAGACTTGGATCAGTTATGAGAAGTGTAAACACTTCTAACCCGGAGGTATGGTGTTTACAATTATCATAAAGGATCCTCCTCTAATTCACCTCAGATGCTGAAGGTCATAAAAGGTCATCCAGACTTAGCATGCTTCCCAGATAGCCCTAGTACTACAGGAAATCCGTAGCATAGAGTTCTCAAGAAGAAACCCATGTCTGAACCGTGTCTCATATTCCAGCCCCAGCCAAAATGGAATGGGAAAGAATATGAAGCCACTCTATCCTATGTGTCACTCAGGTCCCCGGTATGTAACCTTAATCACTCAAAATCCCTCCCACCAAAGGAAACAACAGATCCAACACAAATGATGTTAACAGTATGAAATGCATAAAACTGTAAATGAAAACAATAAATAAAGTTGTAAAGAAGGCAATAAATAAAGCAATAAACAATAAGCACAAGTAGCGCATAACACCCCTGTAAACACAAATCAAACAAGCGCTAGGAAAAACCCACAAAAATAACCAGAAGCCCTGGTTACAAGATAGAGATCCCCAGCAGAGTCGCCAAGCTGTCGCTCCCAAAGATTTGCATCCTGGTACAAGCGCAAACGGTTAGCGAAAAGGTGAAAATGAAGGTGAAATGAATAGAGTCGCCAGCTAGGCATTTTTATCCTGAAAGAAAGGTAATGCTGCATAAACCTGGGAAAAGATTGGATAAGACGGTTGCGAACCAGAGAAACTGAGAAAGGGGGTTGGTTACAACCTGGGAAGGTATTACCACCCAGATTGTCCGTCGTACTCGACGGGATCCACACTTAAGAGATTGAGCTTAAAGGGTTAGTGTATGTGATATCTGTGTGCAAAAGCTAAGAAAAGAATATACAAGTGTCAGTGCAAAAGGGTGAATGCTCAGGAACTGAGGCTTAAAAGAGAATGCTGAAAGAGGGGGAAGACAAAGAGACTTTTGTTGGATAACTGTTAAGTTATGCCTACGTATCCTCTCGTGCAATGAGGAAGTCAGAACACCGTAGTTCGACTCAAAGAGACTGAAAATGAATTGACTATGAACTGCTTGCTTGTCTATGCTCAAGTGTATGACTTGTCTGGCTCGAGTGCTAACTGTCTTGAATTAGACGGAAGAAGCAAGTTCTCTTTTGTGAATGAGTGTGATGAGAAAAGAATCCCGGAGGAGACATTTATAGTTTGTTTTTTGTATTTTCAGTTTTTTATTGTTTTTGGTGTTTTGCGTAAGTTAATGAGCTTAAGCCTAAATCAAAGGCTTCTAAACTCATTATATCCTCCCTGATTAGGGATAATGAGAATACTTTAAGTATGAGATAAGCATCTCAACTTAATTGCCATGATGATGTAGGATTTATATCATTAACCTACTTGTGATTAATTAGATGTTTTTGGGTTTTTGTTTATTGTTAATTAATGAGTTTAATCTCTGATCACAGAATAGTGAACTCATTACACCATCCTAATAGAAGGATAATAGATTAACACACTTAAGCTGAGGAAGATACCTCAACTTAATCCATGGTTAGGGATTAAATTCATTATATAACAAGCCTTTATTAAGTGGATTTTAATTAAGGGATGAGATCAAGAAATGGATTTTATGGTTTGTAAGACAACTTGAGGGGGACTTGTCCATTAAACACTAGGGTTAGTCCTTCTTAACCATAAAGGAAGAATTAGAACCCTAATGTAAGGCCAAAGTTACAAGATAAAGTCTTAGTGATTATTAAGATGATTTGATTAAGAGGTTTAAACAAATTAAAGGTTTAACACTTAGGATTAAAGTTGTACACTCCATCCTAAGGGAAGGATGCAGGCATAACCCTAATTCCAAAGTCCTAAAACTTTAAGAGTTTAGTCTCTGATTATTGAGGTGAGAAGAGAGACTCAAGGAGACTCAAAGGTGAAAAGCTAAGGGGGACTAATTACAACCCTAATTATTATCATGCTTGGATGTTCCTATGGTTTGTGAGGCTTAAGAGAGATCTTCAAGAAAGCCACCAATGGAAGAAGCAGATGAAAGGAGGATGAAGCAGAAGAATAAGTTACTTACTTCACTGAAGAAGATAAGTAACTTAAAGAAAGAAAGTGAGAGAGATAGAACACAAGTGAACAAGTCCACTTAAAAGACAAACAAAATGCAAATGAAAGAGATAAGGAGAAGTGAGAATTGAAGGCAAATCCACTTCTCAAAGTAACTTACCACCTGAAAATTTTAGCATGAATGCATAAAGTACAAAGCATAAAGAAATGAAATGATATGAAATGCAATGAGATGAAATGACCAAAGTCAGAAGTATTTATGCAATGTTAATGTCATGTGAGATGATGAAAAGGCATACAAAGTGCATATGAATGATCTTACAAGGATGAGATGTCATGGAAGCATGCTTTGAGGTTTGAAAACACATGAAAGTTAATGAAATGAAATGAATGCAAATCATGGCAAATGAATGAAGAGATGATCAAGCATGGTTCTAACATGTCCTAAGATGTCTAAGATGACTTATGAATGCAATAAATGTCATGGCAAATTCATGCAAGGATGCATATGCAAGGGGAATGCAAATGAACATGAGAAATTCGGGTTATATGGACATGTAATATGCAAATGGATAAAACAGAAGCATATGACATGATAAAAATATGAAATCAAACTCAAACAAACCCTAATCCCATACTAGGTCACACCCCAAATTGAAAATGCCAGATAAATTTATGAGATAAATGACCTATAAACTACATGAAATATGTAACACAATGCAAAAATAATCATCTTCAAACTCTTCTTGGTTAGGCATAAATGATTTTTTAAAGTTAGGGTTCAAAAATAAGATTTTAATGACCCTTAATTCAATGAAAATTCACAAACTATGATCAAACCTAAAAATAAATTTGTGTGAAGAGTTTTTAAATGTTTCTAAATGCATTGGGATGATCCATGATTTTTTTGGTGATTTTTAGAAACCTAAATGTATTTTTAATTAATTAAAATACCATAATTAATTAAAAATAACATTTAAATATTTTAAAAATACTTTTTTAATGCAAAAAATAAAATAAAAATCATTTTTGGAATGAGAAAAATATTTAAAGTCAGAATGCAAAAGAAAATATTGTTTGGATGCTTTTTATTATTTTAAATTAAATATGCAAGAAAATGCAATTAAAATGAAATAAAAATGAAATAAAATGAAAGTATGCAGATCTGATGGCCCAAATTCAAATGGAAAAGGAGGGAATTGACAGGCGCGCAATCCAGTGGTCAGAATTCAAACTGGCTTTTAATTATGTTTTATAATTAATTAAATGAATTAATTAGTTAATGGTGCATCTGGACCACACGCTTACTAACCCTAATCAACATCTAACGGCTACAAATGCAACTGGGGATTTAATCAGGGTTTAGCCCTAATCACTTTCAGGTGGCCGGAGAAGACCTCCGGTCATCTTCTCCAGCCAACCCCTCACCTGAACTTCCTCAAATCACCACCCCAAGCCCCCAAAATCTCCATAATTAATCAACTAACTACCCTAAACAATAATCCAGCCTAAAAAATCATTTATCATTCACCATCAACAAGATTCGAATCAAAAGATCAAAACGGCAAAAGTTTTAGAACATCATGAAATGCTTAAAACTCAACCATTTTCAAAAATAAAGACATCAACATGATCAGTGAAACATGAGGAATCATTCTATAACATGAAAACACATTTCTGGAAAAAAAAGTTCTTGATGACTACCTGAGTTGGAGCTTTGCAATCTGGACTTTCAGAGCTCTCCCTTTGTGCAATCCACTCCCCTTTGACCTCTTGAAGCTATTGGCAAGCTTGAATGAAGCTTAAAGTGGATATTTGGAGTGCTTTGTTTCTGAAGTTGCAGAAATCATATTTGTGTTTGGCTGTGTTTTAAGCTATGGTGATGGGTGGGAAATGATCCTGGGGTGATGCTGAGTTGATTGGGGGAAGAGTTTGTGATTTTTGTTGGCTATGTTAGGAAATTCGATGAAGGTAAGGTTTCTTGAGGTTTTTTGTGATTCTGAGTGTGTGTATGGATTCAGGCCTCAATGTTGTGTGTTATGAGTTGCTTATTATCCACATAAACCATGTTGATTGGCCAGAGAGTTGTTGTGGCACAGGCTGATTGGTATGGGAGTTTTTGCAAAAAGTCAAGATCTTGTACTTTGAGGTATGGGCACGGGTCAGAGGAGATTTCACGGGGTGTCTGGCCTCAGCTGGGTTCAAGGATGACCATGGGATTGGTTTTGATGTGCCGGATGGCCTGGATGAAGAGTTATCATATGTTTTGCAAAATTCCCTTTTTGAAGTTTCTTGGATCACAAGTCATGGAAACCCTAAGTTCAATGCACAATTCTGATCCTTTGAGGTTTGTTTTACATATTGTGAAGTGTTTGTGTCCATTTGAAGTCATTAGAATGCTTGAATATGCCAATTTGCAAAATCCCTCTTTGACATGAAACTTGAAATTTTAGGATTTTTGCCAACTTTGAAAGGCCAAATCTTGAGTTCTATGATGAATCAAGACATGTTTTTGTACTTTTTGAAAAGGGAAAGATCTAATCTATAACTTTCATCACCAAGAATTTTTCATTTGAAGCATTTTTGGTTGAGAAAGAGGAGGTTGAAAAACTTTCCCAAATAAAGATCATATAACTTCAATTGGATGAAAATACCCCTTTGGTTCCATTGTTGGGGGCCTCAGATGCCCTGATTTTGACTTAACTTGCTCAGGAAGTTACCCAGTGAACAGATGACTTCTAGAATGAATTTCTTCATCAAACTTGGTACACGTGATCCTTATGATATATTAAGAACATTAGAAACAAGAATGGCCCAAAAATTTGGAGTTAAGGCCTTTGAAACCAAAACCCTAATTTTGGTCATCTGTGTAGTGAAAACCCTAGCTCAGCTTCCATGCCTTGCCAGTTCTTGTGATTTCTTGACTTCCATGAACCTTGAGGAGCATAATATGATGATAGAACACACATGGACCCTCTTGGAAAGCTTTGAGGCCTTTGGGATGGCTCAGATGGAATCTTGGATTGCTCAGATCACAAACCCTAGATGCAGATGAACTTGAATTTATGCAATGAAGCAAAAATGCAATATGAGATAGTATGCTTATGCTTATGCAAAAAATGAAAGATCACAATCCATGGTGTGATATGAGTGAGGGAAAATTTGGGGTGTTTACAGGTATGATCTGCTCATCCATTGTCACCCGACACTCAAAGATAATTTTTAACTGTTTCCCTGTCATGCCAATTTTTTTCAGAAAAATCAACATGTTTCAAATGCAATGCTCTTTTTTGCCAAAAACTCAGGACATTTTTTGCAAACAAAGAAAACACAACACGACTTTATGACTTAATATTTATTCATTGAATGGCCTCTGAATAGGCAATGCTTTACATCAGGAAGCAACTACCTGGAAAGAGGTAACTACCATAAAAATTGAGAAAAGAAACTATCCTAATGACAATGTACACGGCATTCTAATGAGTTTCCTTCTTGCTATGACCAACATGTCTTCAAGACTTTCTGTTCTTGCCTTTGCTTTTTGAAAAAGATGAGGGGATTGATTCCTATCCTTCTGATATTGTCAGGCTGCCTGAAACGGTGATTTGGTTCAGATTACCCGGATCGTAATTGTTCGCTTATTCCCTTGTTTTGCGTGGATCGCCCTTTCGGGTTTTCAATCTACCGGGATACCCTTTTTTTCCTGAGTTGTCCAATGTGGCTTTTCAACTCAGTGGGTGTACATCTTTTCATTTATTTTCCCTAATTTTTGCCCAAGCTTTTTATTTTGTTGTTAGCTCGCCGGGATGCCCTTTTCTTGCCTGGACTTTAATTTTGTTTTTGTGTCCAGCAGGTCTGTTTATGCGAAGTATTTTTTAACTGCGTCCGAGTTAATAGGAGACTGGAAATCTTCTCCACCCATAGTAGTGAGCATCAGCGCCCCACCTGAGAAAACTTTCTTCACTATGAATGGGCCTTCGTAGTTTGGGGTCCACTTGCCCCTATGATCTGAACCTGGAGGAATGATCCTCTTGAGTACAAGCTCGCCTACTTGATACTCCCGAGTACGTACTCGTTGGTCGAATGCTCGCTTCATTCTCCTCTGATAAAGCTAGTCATGACAAAAAGCCGCTAATCTCTTTTCCTCAATTAGGCAAAACTGATTGTATCGGTACGGACCCACTCAGCCTCATCAAGCTTCACGTCCATCATCACATGCAATGAAGGAATTTCTACCTCAATAGGCAAGACTGCCTCCATGCTATACACCAATGAGAAAGGAGTTTCCCCAGTTGACGTCCTGACTGACGTTCGGTACCCATGTAGCGTGAATGGTAACATCTCATGCCAATCTTTGTAAGTGACAACAATCTTATGCACAATCTTCTTAATATTCTTGTTAGCCGCCTCTACCGCGCCATTCATCTTTGGCCGGTAAGGAGAAGAATTGTGATGTTGAATCTTGAAGTCCCGACACAGTTCTGCCATCATCTTGTTGTTTAAGTGGGAACCATTATTAGTAATGATTCGCTCGGGCACTCTGTATCTGCAAATGATGTCTCTTTTCAGAAATCTGGCTACCACTTGACGAGTGACATTGGCATAAGATGTTGCTTCAACCCACTTGGTGAAGTAATCAATTGCAACCAAGATGAAACGATGACCGTTTGAAGCAGTATGCTCTATCATCCCGATCATGTCAATGCCCCACATAGAAAAGGGCCAAGGAGATGACATGACGTTGAGCGGGCTAGGAGGAACATGCACTTTGTCTGCATAAATCTGGCACTTGTGGCACTTACGGGCGTACGAACAACAATCTGCATCCATTGTTAGCCAATAGTACCCTGATCTCAATAACTTCTTAGCCATTGTATGTCCTCCTGCATGAGTATCGAAAGATCCCTCGTGGACTTCTTTCATTAACAGGCCTGCTTCGTGTCTATCCACGCATCTGAGCAAAACCATGTCAAAGTTCCTCTTATACAGAACCCCATCTGTATTCAAGAAGAAACTAGCAGCAAGTCGTCTCAAGGTCTTCTTGTCATTGGATGATGCCCCAGCCGGGTATTCTTGTTTTTCTAGGAAAAACTTGATATCAAAATACCAAGGTTTCTCATCAGACGATGCGTCTACAGAGAAAGCGTAAGCTGGTGCGTCAAGCCTGGAAATGTCAATCCTGGGCACATAGTTCCAACATAAAACTTTGATGGACGAAGAAAGAGTAGCCAATGCATCGGAAAATTGATTCTCATCTCGTGGTATATAAGGAAGGTTAACTGTTGTGAAGAACGTCAACAGTCTTCTGGCGTAATCCCTATAAGGAATTAAGTGTTCTTGATGTGTATACCACTTACCGGTAATCTGGTTGATAACGAGGGCCGAATATCTGAATATATCGAGAGTCTTAATCTGAAGATTAATAGCCTCCTCTATTCCCATTATGCACGCCTCGTATTCCGCTTCATTGTTGGTGCAACCAAACGTAATTCTGGCATCGAAGGGAAAATGAACACCTTCGAGAGTGATAAGAACAACACCAACTCCACATCTGTTGATATTGATTTCCCCATCAAACATCAACTTCCATTTGGATTCAGGGTCTGGCCTCTCCTCCAGAAGTGGTTCCTCACAATCTCTTGCCTGGAGGTACACGATGTCCTCATCAGGGAAATCAAACTTCATTGGCTGATAATCGTCCTCAAGTGGTTGATGTGCAAGATAATCTGACAATACACTTCCTTTGATGGCTTTTTGGGAAGTATATTATATGTCATACTCTGTTAAGATCATTTGCCACCTTGCAACCCTTTCGGTTAATGCTGGTTTCTTGAAAATGTACTTGACGGGGTCCATTTTAGAGATTAGCAATGTGGTATGGGTAAACATGTACTGTCTCAGTCGGCGAGCAGCCCATACCAAAGAGCAACATGTTTTCTCGAGCAGTGAGTAACGAGATTCACAGTCGGTAAACTTTTTGCTAAGTGTAATACCCTAAATTTGCCCTCTGGTTTTTCTGTCTCTTTTCTACTTTTTTGTTTTGCATTCATTCGCATCTACTCTAGGTCATATCATTTGCATAGGTTCATGAGACATGGGATCAACATCATCTGAAGAATTAGGGTTTCACACTTTATTTGTGGATTATCACAAAAATTCAAGTTCTTGGTTGTGCAGTCATCAATGGCACCATCTTCTTAGACTCATGTAACGGGATTAGGGTTTATTTCCCTGATCAAGGATTTCATGTCTGCAAGGACTATTCACCGGTTCATTTGGTCCGTCACCAGGGTTTTCTTCATCATCAAAGGCTATACATCCTTTCAGCATCTCATCTTTCTCAAAAAGTTCTGGCTGTGGAACGTTTCAATGGTTCACAATTTGTTTAGCCAGAAGATGTTTAATTCGGACAATTGTTATTTCAGTGTTGAATTGTTCAGTGGTAGCTGCGTTATTCTTAATCAGTGGTTTTGTGAAAGCAGTTCAAGAATGGTTCCAAGTGGAAAAATCGGGATTTCATGGTTATGGTCGCGTTGATGTTTTGACTAAATTCCATTTCTTTTTTGTTTCAGGTCTAAACCATTTGTTCATATCCATATTCGTTATTTCCATAATTTCCTATCTGTTATCCGATTTTTATTTAATAACCATTCCATTCTTCTATTTTCAATCCATGTCCAATTATTCATCATCTTTAATCCCATTTATTTTAGAATTCAAATAATCATTTTTCGTTATCCAATTTCCATTTTTTATTATTCCATTTTTCTAACCATTTGTCCGCTTTCATAATTTATATCCAATCAAAACAATTTCACTTTCATTTCCGATTATTAAACATATCCATAATTACATTTGTTCATTAAACCATTTTATTATTGTTTTCTTAGAACCATATTATCACTAATATCATTATTAGCCTATGTCATTTCTAAATAAAAGCTCATCGCTATTAGAGCCCATTGAACTATACAATTGCAAAAAGAATTTGAAAGAAATATGTGCATCCTTCGATTTGAAAAAGGAGATTACATGAGTCATTCACAACATGAGTTATTCATGCTCTAATCCTACTTTTTTCCTATTACCACAACAAACTCTCAGTGAGGACCCCACTCTCACGCAATAAACGCACGTCCCACACCTCACACTTGACACCAACAACCGATTCCTCCATTCATTCACATTTGTTTGGGTCCCATTTCCATCACAACTGCTAGCTATTACACCTGCACGATGCAATTTTCCGCAACGTACTCCACACATCACTCAATATCATGCAATACTCACAGAGAAACTTCAGCAAAAACAAAAAGGTATCACATATTGATTCACGAAAAAAACTCCCTCAACCAAATTCATTTCTGCCTCACTCACTCAAGAAACTCCCTCACTTTCTTTAACAAACTTCAAGTCTCTCTTCATCAATCTTTCAACAATATACCTGCACACAACAATTCTCCAACCACTATTCACTCATCTGCATTGACCTCACACAACTGAAACTCTTCCCTTCATCAATCGTCCAACAACCATAACAATCGTTACTCTGCTTCAACAATCCTTCAAAACCAAATCCCTCTGTTCAAACTCTTCATCAGATCTGAATCCAGAAAAAGTTCCATTAACAAATTCACAAACAAACTTACATCACTCTTTTCATACAACCATCGATCCACCACCACACGAACCTTCAACCACACCATTCTAATCTCCCTACAGAACAACATTTACCACCTTCTTCAACCATCAACAACATCACCTCCACTCCCATCCTCCCTTAACCTTCTAAACATGAATCACACCTCTCATCACCATCTTTAAACAACACAAAACCAGATCAAAAACAAAACAGAATAAATAGAGATGAAGAACTAGTGAGAAGCAGAAGCAAATCGCGAGATCAAGACAGAGAGATTGGCGAAATCATGCAAACATGATTGAAGCTGAGAAGCGAACAGAGAGAGGTTGAGAGGAAGGGAAGGTCGACTGCGCGTTATCAAGCCGAAGTCGAGTCATGATGTTGGAGCCGCCACTGTATCGGAGAAGAGGAAACCGACGATCTGAACGACAGAAAGGTGATGCATCCGTGAGGTTTGGTAGAGGCATTGACGTCGCGGCGATGATGTTTTGTTATCGGTGACATGAACAGATCAAGGCCGTCGGAATCCTCGAAGAAGAAGAAGAACAAGTGCCGACGACACTCTTGAGAGAAGAAGGATGTCGTGGCTTCTTTTTTTTCCGATTGTGCTATTGTTGGGCTTGTTGTTTAACTTTTTTTTACTGCCTTTTCTCATCTCTTCCTTTAATTCATTTAACATTTCTTTTTTCCTTAAATAATGATATAATGTTGTTGTTGAGGATTGGGCTAGGCCCATGCTGAATTTCCTGTTATCACCCCCCATCCAGCGCCATCCCCTCTCTTTTTCTCATTTCTTTTTTTAATTATTAGGTTAGGAATATTAATTTGGATGATTAGTTCAAATTATTAATTTTTGGTTTTGTTGATTAGATGTTGGTTTAATTTTTCTTGGAAATTTGAGTTAGAATTTTATTAATAGCTGTTTTGTTAGAATTTTAGTTAGAATTTTATTAATAGCTAATTAGTTCTTAATTAATATTAAGTTTTTAGTTAAGAATTTGATTAGAATTGGATCATTCATTTCAATTTGTTTAATTAAGTTTGATTTTGTTTAATATTGGTTGTAGTTTTTGTTTGATGTTTTGTAGGTTCATTGTTTGATTTTGATGATGGTGGATGCTTCTTGACAATGGCCTTGTGTTTATCATGTTCATAACCTTTGTTTGGACTGATGAGATCTCTGGATACCAATTGAACTTAGACTTTGGTTTTGCAAAGACTAATTCTTGGTTTTAATTCTGGATGCTGGAAACTTATATTTGACCTTTGTCTAATATCCTGATAATGGACACTTGTGCTTGACTGTTGAATCCCCTTTGGGCTTGATATTTCCTTCTAAGCTTTTGTACGTATTGAAGAGGAAACGAACCTTCTCCGTTAGGTACCACTGAGGCCCGATTTTACTTATTGCATGCTGCTGCATCTGGAAGTCCTACTGGTGTAGGCTCTGTTTGTGAATTGTTCGATTACTTCATACTGCATTCTCCTCTCCTTCTTATTTCTTCTTCATCTCAGCTTCTTCCTCATCTTTTTTTATTCTTTCTTAACTTGAGATGTGCTTAGGCCACCATAGTTCTTCTTCTTTTCTTATCTCCTTCTTCTTTAGGATAGTTGAAACCACACAAACCTAGGCTTATCCATGCATGTTAATATTAGGAATAGTCTTTCCCCATTAGATTTTTATCTTTAAGATCCTTTTGTTTCTTTCTCTTCTCATCTCAAAACAAAAACCATAAAAAGCATTTAATAGTGGTTGAAGTAGTCTCTTATGTATAACCTTATTCCATGGGGCACTTGTAGTCTTCCCATCTTGGGATAGTACAAGCTTGTCTAGCATGATGTACAAGTCTAATCATGAGACTACTTTCACAAAGAAAATCATAAAAAATACTTCTTCATAAAAATTACAAAAACACTTAATAAATTCAACGAGTTAGTGAGCTTAGGCCCTAATCTCTGGAACCATGTTTTGGGGATCTTCTCCTTAATTGAGTGTGCTTGTTCTATTATTCCATCTTGGAATGTAGTAGCAAGTACACATTCCATGGAAAAGAGCTTGAGTTCACTTCCTTGTGCCACACTCAAAGAAAACTCATAAAAAACACTGTACAAACAATAAACGTCTCTCCTTCGGGACTTCTTTTCTCACCACCTTCACTCTCATCGTACGAACTTGCTCCTACTTGTCATTTTGCAAGACGGTAAAGCACTCGTCGTCCGAGCCTGCAACACCTGAGCATTGACATAGGCAGTTCAAGCTTTAAGATACAAGCAATCTTTTCCACCCCTAGTTAGGGGAACTATGGCGACTCTGATCCTCATTGTCCAGATGAGGTATGTAGGCAGCGGGGTAGGGCCCGTTTGAGCACAATCTTTATTTTCCCTACATTTTTCCTTTTCATTTCTTTTTCTAGTTCCCTTTTCTTTTCTTTTATCCAGTTCAGTTCCTTTTTCGTTTTGCAGCAGCTTTCATCCCCTCACCCTTTGAAACAGATTTCTTTGCAAACGTGGATCCCGTCGGGTACAACGGACGATCTGGGGTGCTAATACCTTCCCAGGTCGTAACCGAATCCCGAACTCAGTCTCTTTGGTTTGTAGGACCCATGTCTTTCCTTTTCTTTTCTTCTGGTTTGTGCATCATTACCACGCCCAGATTTGCGACCGTCTTGGAAATGTCTTGATTTGGGGATCTTCCTCTTTAATTTCATAACATTGTTAGTTATGTGCAGCTGGGGACCGATCATTGAGAACCTTGTGGAAACATCCCTCTCTAGTGGTGACAGTGGCAGAACATATTGTGTGGCAAACCCACTCGCACCCGAGGGCCCACCTGGAACTCACATAGGATGACCTTGTTTTCCCAGACTCAGCTGAGGCCTTCCTTAGTAGCACATAATGCCAAACCGATTACCTGATCTGGTCATGGGCCATTTCTCGGAAATGGTGAACGTATTATTGTTATTCGGCTTTGAGAGTCTGTGATGTTTGACCCGAAGCACACCCGTGAGATTGGGAGGGGTTTACAGGTTTGCAGGAACCCTTGACCTCAACATACCATGGTTATCAGTGTGTTCTATGTTTTGATCTGGTCACTATGATCCTGGAGTAATTGACCTTTGGTTTTAGGTTACTATTTTGGATTATCATACAGAGATCTTATGGTTACAGACACTCGATTCTTGGCTCAGTATTCCAGATTCTAGGAAGTTCCCAGCATTGATCCCATGTCTTTGCATCTTTAGCATCATCATATTGCATTTTGCATTTGCATCAGCATTGCATTTCCTTCTTCCAGAGAGCTCATCCTTCCTCTTTTGTCCATGACCAGCCACCTGATTTCCCGGTACTCAGTTTGAACAAGTGGTAACTGTTGGAAGACGAAAAAGGTTGTTTGAAGCTAGACTGAGCAGTGCCAAGAGTTAAAAGGGTTAGATTGAAAGCCGCCAGTAGATATGTCAGAAAACAACCGTCAGAGTGTTGGGTTTCCACCTGGTTTCACTTCGATGACCAATCCTTTGTATGGTCTTTCTCCTGATGAAGATCTTCCACAAGTGAATAACCTTACTCAAGCTCAGCCTGCGCAGACCTCGATCGTGAATCAGAGTGTACCTGAACCATCTGTTGTCCGAGGTGGACCTTCATATTCTTCTGATGCTATGGATTATCAGAGTTTTGCTTTCCCTATGCCGAACTTCCAAGGGGAAATCCCTCTTGTGAAAACCAAGGATCCACAAGCTATTGATCCTGCTGAAAGGTTTCGTGTGTTGGATGAGCAACTCAAAGCCTTAGCGGATCCTGATGCCTTTGGTTTTGATGCTCTAAACCTGTGTTTGGTTCCTGGTCTTGTCATTCCTCCAGATTTCAAAACTCCGAAGTTCGAGAAGTACACTGGTGTCAGTTGCCCGAAGCGTCATTTGGTGATGTTCTGTAGAAAAATGACTTCTTATGCTCGCAATGATGAGCTGATGATTCACTGTTTTCAAGACAGTTTGAGTTGTGCATCCTTAAGTTAGTATATGGATTTGGAAAGTAGTCGTATCCGGTCGTGGAATGATTTATCCAGAGCTTTCGTAAAGCAATACCAGTACAATGTGGACATGGCGCCCAGTCGCATGCACCTGCAAAGCCTATTTCATAGGACTGGTGAATCTTTCAGAGAATATGCACAGCGGTGGAGAGAGTTGGCAGCCCAAGTGCAACCACCACTTTCAGACAGAGAATTAGTTGACCTATTCGTGAGCACCTTGCGAGGTCCATACCTGGAAAGAATGAGTAACATTGGGACATTAAATTTCTCTGATTTGATAAAAGTTGGAGGGTGTATTGAAAGTTTACTCAAAAGTGGAAAGATCCAGTACTCTTCGAACATCCCAGCTAGTGAAGATGAATTTGTTGGTAGCTCCCAAGGGGAATAAGGGTATGACATCAATGCAGTCATGGCAAATATTGAATATTCTGGACCAACATCTTCTCAGAGATCATCTTTTCCTAGGTCTGGCTACTCTTACGGACAACAAGCGATGCTCAAAACACCATATCAGAAACCATGGACTCCTCCTCGTCCAAATCTGCAAGCTCATGGTAAAAGACCTCATAATCAACTTCAGAGCCAGCCCAGGCCTCGCAACAATCTGGAAATAAGGAATGCTCCTCTTCATCCAGTTCCCATGGCGTACGGTGAACTATTGCCACATCTAATTCAGAGCTCATTGGTGGTTCCTAAGCCCCTCAAGTCGTTGCCAGAGCCGTACCGTCCAGAGTACAATCCTCATGAGCAGTGTGGGTATCATGGTGGATCAATGGGGCATTCAACCGAAGATTGCAAAGCTTTTCAAGCCAAGGTCCAACAGTTGATCGACAAGGGGTACATATCCTTTCCAAAAGGAAGCTTGGTTGTGCACGTCCACCTCTCGCCTGGTTGGGTTCGACGACTTCAGATAAGCCTCTCCTGATTTCAGTGGCTCAGACAAGATGTCATCAAAATTGGAGATCATTGTATCCTTTTTGTCATTTACATTGTATTTTCTTTCCTATTAGCAGCTACTTGTCTTTTAAACGTTGTTATTTTGAATGGTAATGTAAATGTAGTGATCATGCACATTTTTAATCAATTATGTTGCATTCGCTCATTTTTCTTTACTTGCATTAAAAAAAAAATGCATCCATTTACCTCCCATTTATTTCACTATTGTTTAGCAGGTTTGAGGGAGGATGATGACAACTGAATACTCATAATTGTTGAAGGTATGCTTTCAGAGTAGAACTTGCTGACGATGTACAAGCATTGTTTCAATTCCCAAACACCGGAGATATAAGGGAGATAGACCTTCGTCAACTCCTTTGAGCCTTGAAGTAGGAGTTTCTTTTCTGAACAAAAAAAACCCTCACATTTAACCCGGGGTAGGGTAGTCATCAGTTAAATTTGACCGAGCGTTCAAATTTCCAAAGGAGTGTGCATCCGAGGATCCATTACCTTTATTCATTACACCTCAAGAGGTCAAGAGACGTAAAAATACAATGGTTACCCCTCAACAACAAGGAATGAGGCAGTCATTACCCTATCACGCAAGTCAGACAAACCAGTGTCACACGATTTGTTCAACAAAAATCAAAAGAAAAAAAAAGAAATAAAGCCCGCAAAGTCAAAAAAAACATGAAAACAACTGACTTAGGCAAAAGTTAGGGCATCCCGCTCAACGTCAAAATTTCAAAAAAAAATTCAGAAAGAATCAGTCCAGGCAAAAGTTAGGGAGAAAAAAATCTGAAGGAGAATCTTCCATAAGAACAAAGTCGTGTGATCAGACACAAAGACAAAGGGGTGACTGTTACTCCAAAAAGCCTCATTGGTGCTTAAACCATCCGCGTCATTGGTTCCTCAACTATCACAAAACCCTTTCGAGAGGTGAGCGCTTAGGTAAAATTAGTTGAACATAGGATTGGAGAACATCAAGGAGAATGGGTGGGCACATATAAACTTCGAGCCATAAAGTTTTATTTCTAAAACCATGAACTAGGCCACGTTATAACCCTTGAAAGTCCTAATTGAATCAGGTTCAATTCTGAAAGCATACTGCGACAAGGTTGTGTAAACTGACTCATGACGATTTGCTAACTCAACACTACGTTTGGACTAACGGTCCATTCGTCACACACTATCACATCATTCAAGTAAATAAATTCTCAAAACTTTCATGAGCATCGCATTAAAATTACCATTTGTGAATAAACAGTTTTAATTGCAAGTCAGTCTGTGACATCAGGGAAATTCCTACAAAGGGCAATCAGAGAGGACTTGATCATTCAACAATGATGACCATAGTCAAGAGCGTCTTGTAGGCCTATGAATTAGGAGCATGTTATCCACTAGCTTTGTTGACCAAGGAATCAGTCAGGGTAAAGCAAGTTCCCAAGCATCAGTTGATTGAGGAACATCATTCAAAGCCAGTTGATCAGAAGTGAATCTTCCAAATAGGGGAAATACACCCGGAATTTCTGTTGACCAAGGGTGAATTCTTCCAATGCTCAGTCAGAATGAATCAAGTCGCTTCCACGCTCATACCGGGGCAGGACACTTCCAGAGTTCACCAAGTGCAACTCTCCCGAGAAAACATCCAAGTCTGCCATTCCAAAAGTTGGATAATCAGGGGCAGTTTGTTCAAATACCTGCCAACTGGGGAAATTTTAGCTACACAGAGCAAGTTATATCGGAAATCTTCGAGTTCAAGATGAGTGTCAGGAAATCATGCTACCCACCCTCGCCTTTGTCTCCCTTCTCAACCTGAAGCCTTTTCGCATAAGACCTTTCTTCCCACCTTTGGAGTTTTTCTAGCTTTTCATGAGCATTGCATAAATCATTTGCATACATTACTCATGTCGCTTCGCTCGAGCATATAGAGCATACTCATCATATTTGCATTGAGCATAACCCCACAACTTCAATCTTGCACTTGAGGGCCTCGTAACCCAACTTCTTGACACTTCAAAGTCCAGTTCTCGTAGGGAAAACCAACTTCAAATACCAGTTCTCGTCTGGTAGGTAAATATTTTAACAGTTTATCGTCTGGTAACCTTTTCATTTAGCTCGTTGAACGCCATTTCTCGTCTGGTAGTCATTATTTTTCAGAGTCAATTTTCATTTGACAATGAACCCAAGGAGTCAGTTCTCGTCTGACGACTTATTCTTTGCCCATCAGTTCTCGTCTGTTGGCCTACCATCAATAAACCGGTTCTCGTCTGGTAATAAAAGTCCAATTTCTTGGCAACCAAAAAAAACATATCTATCAACCTGGCCCCGGCCGCCCAACCATCCTTGCTTCAATCATTTCCCGTAGCTCATCCTCATATCATCATATCCTTAGCATCATGAGCATACGTTTGCATCTTGCATCATTTGCATTGCATCTTCATACCGCATGGTTTTTGTTTTCTCTCTGGTGTGGAGCAAGAGTCGTTACAAGATATAATCTGGGGCAACTATCTTGAGATCTGATGAGTTTCTGCAAGATTTTGAAGACACTGTGGCAATTTTGGATGCCAAGTCTTCTGTAAAATCCTCTAGAGACAATTTTTTTCATAGACGATGAAGTCTAAGGCAATTGCAGGAGTAATGGATGCTTGTTCACTCATGAAAATCAGTATGAAACTGTTGAACTCAGAGGCTTGAGACACCGAGTTAATTCTCAAGGAATATCTAGTATTTATTTTCCCAACAAGGCATTGGAAGTTTATTTCTTCCCCGAGCAGAGAATTTTCCTTCAGCCGACAAGGTTTCCTCATGAGGAGTGGGTTATTCTCATTCAATCAAAGTCCAATTTTCATTGGCATATCTTCCCAACGCAGTCGTCATACTATACTTGGGGCATAATTTGGCTCGACTTGATCTCTAATTCTCCAGTAAAGTCTCTCCTCAGTAGAGCATTGCCAAATCTATTTCTCAGCTAAGCCATAGGGTTGACTTTCCCCAGCTGAGTTAGAGCAGATGGCATCCCCAACAGAACTTCAGGGCTGATTGAATAGTTCTCATCCCCGAGCGGAGTTATCTTTCCATAGTGAAGTATTCCCAGCAGGCAGCTGAAGGCCAGGCTTCTCCACAGAGCTTAGAATTGTCAAAATTCTCTCCCCAGCAAATATGTTGACAAAGCATCTTCCCCAGCCAAGTCTGAAGATGGTTATTCCCCACAGAGTTTCAGGATTAGGGATTCACTCCCATCATTGAAATATTCCCCAGAGAAGTTGCCAATTTATTTTTGGCCAGTGTGACAAACGACACAGACAGTTATTCATCTCCCCAGCCGGAGTTAAGTAGTGTCAAAACATCTTGACCTTATTCTCCCCTGCAGAGTTGTGATTCTTACTGCCAATCAGGAATTTGTTTGATGTTTGTATGCACTCCCCAGAACTCGTCTGTGTTTGATATTTTCTTGTTGATTGTCTGCATTCCCCGACACTCGTCTGCGTTTGATATTTGTTTGTTGCTCGTCTGCATTCCCCAACACTCGTCTGTGTTTGTCATCTGTTTGAAGCTCGTTTTCATTGTTTGGATACTTGTCTGTATCATCCCTCACACTTGTATGTGTTAGCTTATACCCATATGTGTTGATTTGATAATCACTCCTATATTGCTACTCAAAATGCTCATCTGTGTTGGATTTCTGGTTTTCGTCTGTATCAGTAGTTGATATTAGTCAGTATCATCGCCCGAAGCATTCGTCTGCGTTTCTTAGATCATCATCTGACATTCGTTTGTATCATTGACTTATGGCACTCGTCTGTGTTTCTCTTGATGATCATCCAATACCCGTCTGTGTTGAAGATGTTTGAAGTCCTGACGGTGGGATTAAAACGTCAAAATGGTTACCGGTCCTTGCGTAACAGGTTATCCGAAGGAGGTTCGTCTGTTTCAAACACCACTTATCTACACAAGATTTGTGAAGAGGGTTCGTCCAATCCTAATGTCGCACCTGGCATAACAGGTTATCTGAAGAAGACTCGTTTGTCTTAGACCATATATCTACGGAGGATATATGAAGAGGGTTCGTATATCCTGATTATGTATGTCTATCCCACAGACTTAAGGGCATCACCAGTCCTGGCATAACAGGTTATCCGAAGGAGGTTCGTCTGTCTCAAGTCATATATTTTTGTATAATGTATGAAGAGGGCTCGTCTGTCCATTCCTGGCGTAACAGGTTTATTTGAAGAGGGCTTGTCTGTCCATTCCTGGCGTAAAAGGTTTATTTGAAGAGGACTCGTATGTACAGTTCCTGGCGTAACATGTCTACTTAAGGAGGGCTCGTATGTCCAGGTCCTGGCGTAACATGTTTTCTTGAAGAAGACTCGTCTGCCTATGTTTTTCTTATTCGACATAACAATTCAATTTGGATGGAGCTCGTCTGCTTTGTATTCACTTCAGTCACTCAGAGTGTTATTTGTTTTGGTTTATTTCCCATTTCTGCATTCTCCAGCAGAGTGCAAATTTCGGGGTTATTTTGGGTATTCAACCATAGTTCATCTTGAACGACCGACAACCGTTGCTCTCGTCCTTTTAAGATTAACAATTTCTTGAATAGGGGCAGCTGTAATACCCTAAATTTGCCCTCTGGTTTTTCTGTCTCTTTTCTACTTTTTTGTTTTGCATTCATTCACATCTACTTTAGGCCATTTCATTTGCATAGGTTCATGAGACATGGGATCAACATCATCTGAAGAATTAGGGTTTCACACTTTATTTGCGGATTATCACAAAAATTCAAGTTCTTGGTTGTGCAGTCATCAATGGCACCATCTTCTTAGACTCATGTAACGGGATTAAGGTTTATTTCCCTGATCAAGGATTTCATGTCTGCAAGGACTATTCACCGGTTCATTTGGCCCGTCACCAGGGTTTTCTTCATCATCAAAGGCTATACATCCTTTCAACATCTCATCTTTCTCAAAAAGTTCTGGTTGTGGAACTTTTCAATGGTTCACGATTTGTTTAGCCAGAAGATGTTTAATTCGGACAGTTGTTATTTCAGCGTTGAATTGTTCAGTGGTAGCTGCGTTATTCTTAATCAGTGGTTTTGTGAAAGCAGTTCAAGAATGGTTCCAAGTGGAAAAATCGGGATTTCATGGTTATGGTCGCGTTGATGTTTTGATTAAATTCCATTTCTTTTTTGTTTCAGGTCTAAACCATTTGTTCATATCCATATTTGTTATCTCCATCATTTCCTATCTGTTATCCGATTTTTATTTAATAACCATTCCATTCTTCTATTTTTCAATCCATGTCCAATTATTCATCATCTTTAATCCCATTTAGTTTAGAATTCAAATAATCATTTTTCGTTATCCAATTTCCATTTTTTATTAATCCATTTTTCTAACCATTTGTCCGCTTTCATAATTTATATCCAATCAAAACAATTTCACTTTCATTTCCGATTATTACACATATCCGTAATTACATTTGTTCATTAAACCATTTTATTATTGTTTTCTTCGAACCATATTCTCACTAATATCATTATTAGCCTATGTCATTTCTAAATAAAATCCCATCGCTATTAGAGCCCATTGAACAATACAATTGCAAAAAGAATTTGAAAGAAATGTGTGCATCCTTCGATTTCAAAAAGGAGATTACATGAGTCATTCACAACATGAGTTATTCATGCTCTCATCCCACGTTTTTCCTATTACCACAACAAACTCTCAGTGAGGACCCCACTCTCACGCAATAAACGCATGTCCCACACCTCACACTTGACACCAACAACTGATTCCACCATTCATTCACATTTTTTTGGCTCCCATTTCCATCACAACTGCCAGCTATTTCACCTGCACGATGCAATTTTCCGCAACATACTCCACACATCACTCAATATCCCACAATACTCACAGTGAAACCTCAGCAAAAACAAAAGGGCATCACAAATTGATTCACGAAAAAAACTCCCTCAACCAAATTCATTTCTGCCTCACTCACTCAAGAAACTCCCTCACTTTCTTTAACAAACTTCAAGTCTCTCTTCATCAAACTTTAAACAATATACCTGCACACAATCATTCGCCAACCACTGCTCACTCATCTGCATTGACCGATACACAACCAAACCTCACACAACTGAAACTCTTCCCTTCATCAATCGTCCAACAACCATAAACAACCGTTACTCTGCTTCAACAATCCTTCAAAACCAAACCCCTTTGTTCAAACTCTTCATCAGATTTGAATCCATAAAAAGTTCCATTAACAAATTCACAAACAAACTTACATCACTCTTTTCATACAACCATCGATCCACCACCGCACGAAACTTCAACCACACCCTTCAAATCTCCATACAAAACAACATTTACCACTTTCTTCAACCATCAACAACATCACCGCCACTCCCATCCTCCCTTAACCTTCTAAACATGAATCACACCTCTCATCACCATCTTTAAAAAACACAAAACCAGATCAAAAACAAAACAGAATAAATAGAGATGAAGAACTAGTGAGAAGGAGAAGCAAATCGCGAGATCAAGACGGAGAGATCGGCGAAATCACGCAAACATGATTGAAGCTGAGAAGAGAACAGAGAGAGGTTGAGAGGAAGGGAAAGTCAACCGCGATTTATCAAGCCGAAGCCGAGTCATGATGTCGGAGCCGCCGCCGAATCGGAGATGAGGAAACCGACGATCTGAACGACAGAAAAGGTGATGTGTAACACCCTTCTAAACCCCGCGGAAAATATATAAATAATCAGAGTAATTATCATGCATATCAAACAAGGATGTCACACATCATTCAAAACATCACAACATACACCTGTCATGCTCAATAACACTTGAAATAAATTCATGCTTTCATATACTTTCACATTAGCATGTGGCAGCGGATCACTTTCATTAAGAACCTCATGACATTCAAGTCTCAAATAAACTTCATTCATTAAATCAACTTGGGCATAAAAGCCACTTCACCAAAAATTCAAATTCAATTAACAAAATAGATATAGTATACAATTGTATCTCTTAAGACATGAATCAAACATTCCCAGTGTTACATGATCAGAGTACGACTCGACCCAAAATAAATATGAAACTAAAATAGGTTACTCCATCAGCTACTCTCTTGCTAGAAGCAACTCTAATCTTCAGTACCTGAGCGATGTCGTATAAAACATCATTCCAACAGAAGGGTGAGAATTCATATAATTATTGAAATCATAAGTTAATATATAATGTAAGGCATTCAACACAATCAAATTATTCTCACACTTCCAAAATTCATCAATAAATTATTAATCAAAGAATCACACCATTCATAAGTCAACACACAAGTTACAATTTTACTAATCTAACAATGTACATAAGCCACATAATCTCATACTCAATCATAAACATAATGAGACTCGATCCAAGACTCAATGCAACTCATGCATGTGGTACCAATCACTTGTTATCATTTTACAGTTTTTACATTTAAAACCGGGTCCGTCCTCTAGACCGATAACACATCAAAAGCTCGTCCTCTATGCTTTCAAACCCGTCCTCTAGGTTTGGGATAAGTTACTAGCTCCCACAGAACTAACAAGCATTGCCTCTTGACAAAATGATGCATGTGCAATTTTAACAATCATATGCAATTAAGACCATTCTTTCATCTTAATATTCACACATATCTCAAAAATTCGTCACACTTGAATTACCACACAATTGCACATACAATCACATTTTTAAATCACAAGATTCATGATTTCAATATCGCTACCACACTTAGCAAATAACACGCAATTGTCAACACAATCTAATCTCAATTCGCAACCACTCAATACCTATTAAATATAGAATAATTGATCTATCAAATTAATCACAAAATAATCATCAAATTAATCTCCAATTTAATCTCTAAATTAATCTCAAATTTAATCTTTAAATTAATCATCAAGATAATATTCTTAATAAAAAAAAATTCTAATAATGTTTTAATTAAGAAATACTAAATCAACCCATTACATATTTTTATAATTAATTTCAGATATCACACTTCTATTATGTATACTTCAGGATTTAAAATAATATCATCTCATCTCTATTCTTTAACCATTACTGTTACAGTATTTTTAATTATATAAGAATCACTTTTCTAAATTCTCTATATGTACTATTAAATTTTATTTATAAGAGAAATGTGTGTTGTTACAGAATATCATTTAAAAGGCAAGGCAATAGCATATATATATATATATATATATATATATATATATATATATATATATATATATATATATATATATATATATATATATATATATATATATATATATATATATATATATATATATATATATATATATATATATATATATATATATATATATATCACTACTTATTTCATTCTAATTAATATTCATCTATAATTAAATCACATTATAATGATATATAACACTCCTAGTATACTAGGAACTACTTATTGCTCCTCTATGTCCATGACATTTGCGCTGAAATTTGACACAAATACATCTTATCGCATTTCTCCTCTAATTGCAAGTGCCACTAACCAATCTTATTATATATACATATTCCAAAGGGCTAGGCTATCAGTAAAAGCATATAGATAAGTCTCATGTGGCTACATCATCATTATCATATATACCATGATTTAATTCCATACTTCACATCATCACCTTACTTTCTCTGTTTTCCCAAACACCTACTTGAAAATATCTTGTTTTTAACTTACAACTCCATATATTGATTTTCAAGCATTTCCATAGGGTAAAATAATCAAAAGAAATTAACTCAAAGGATGGAAGTATATCATGTGTAACCCTCGTCAACATCATACAAAATTCATGTGATATAGGAGACAAAGTCATCACTTAATTCATACCTAAAGACACCCATGTGCTACAGAAACAAAGTATATGTATATTCCATCGCTCAAATACTCATGTTCGTCATAAAGGGATTTTTCGCTACTGTTTGTCTCAAAAAAATATGAAACTTCCATCAATTAATTCCTCCCAATTGCAATGGGTCTCAATAATATACCATAACACAAATTCAATCAAACTTACTCAATTAATACAATCAATCCAAATATTTTTAGTAAAACCTAAAAGTTTTGAATTCAAGGAAAATTGAGATTTTTCCCTAACCATATTTCTACCCACTCTATATTATCCAACAACCCCAAATAATTTAATGAAAACCCACCCTTACCTTGGATTTCTTGAGTTTTCCTATCTTTGTTCTTGAGCTCCTCTTCTCCTCTTTCTCTCCTTTTCCTCTTTCTATCTCTTTACTCTTTTATCTTTCTATCTTCTTCTTTTTTAAACACTATCCTTAACTCATAATAACTATATTCTCTTATTGGGTCTTCTAAACCACTTACTAACTTACTAATTACATACTCACAATAGCCTGATTACTCAAATATATTAAATCTATTTTATTCCACTAAATAAATTAAATAATAAATTAAATAATTCAATTTAATAAAATAATTAAACTCTTTCACACAAACCAAATAAATCTATTAACTAAATTAAATCACATAATTCAAATAAATTAATTAATCATATTAATCGAAATAATTAATTAATCTATTAGTCACAAAATCACACAATTAAATAATAAATAAATAATTATGAAAATTGGGGTGTTACATGATGCATCTGTGAGGTTTGGTAGAGGCATTGACGTCGCAGTGATGATGTTTTGTTATCGGTGACACGAACAGATCAAGGTTGTCGGAATCCTCGAAGAAGAAGAAGAAGAACAAGTGTCGATGACACTCTTGAGAGAAGAAGGATGTTGTGGCTTGTTTTTTTTCCGATTGTGCTATTGTTGGGCTTGTTGTTTAACTTTTTTTTACTGCCTTTTCTCATCTCTTCCTTTAATTCATATAACATTACTTTTTTCCTTAAATAATGATATATTGTTGTTGTTGAGGATTGGGCTAGGCCCATGCTGAATTTCCTGTTATCACCCCTCATCCAGCGCCATCCCCTCTCTTTTTGTCATTTTTTTTAATTATTAGGTTAGGAATATTAATTTGGATGATTAGTTCAGATTATTAATTTTTGGTTTTGTTGATTAGATGTTGGTTTAATTTTGCTTGGAAATTTGAGTTAGAATTTTATTAATAGCTGTTTTGTTAGAATTTTAGTTAGAATTTTATTAATAGCTAACAAGTTCTTAATTGATATTAAGTTTTTAGTTAAGAATTTGATTAGAATTGGATCATTCAATTTCAATTTTGTTTAATTAAGTTTGATTTTGTTTAATCTTGGTTGTAGTTTTTGTTTGATGTTTTGTAGGTTCATTGTTCGATTTTGATGATGGTGGATGCTGCTTGACAATGGCCTTTTGATTTATCATGTTCATTACCTTTGTTTGGACTGATGAGATCTATGGATACCAATTGAACTTAGACTTTGGTTTTGCGCAAACTAATTCTTGGTTTTAATTCTGGATGTTGGAAACTTATATTTGACCTTTGTCTAATATCCTGATAATGGACACTTGTGCTTGACTGTTGAATCCACTTTGGGCTTGATATTTCCTTCTAAGCTCTTGTACGTATTGAAGAGGCAACGAACCTTCTCCGTTAGGTACCACTGAGGCCCGATTTTACTTATTGCATGCTGCTGCATCTGGAAGTCCTACTGGTGTAGCCTCTGTTTGTGCATTGTTCGATTACTTCATACTGCATTCTCCTCTCCTTCTTATTTCTTCTTCATCTCAGCTTCTTCCTCATCTTTTTTTATTCTTTCTTAACTTGAGGTGTGCTTAGGCCACCATAGTTCTTCTTCTTTTCTTATCTCCTTCTTCTTTAGGATAGTTGAAACCACACAAACCTAGGCTTATCCATGCATGTTAATATTAGGAATAGTTTTTCCCCATTAGATTTTTATCTTTAAGATCCTTTTGTTTCTTTCTCTTCTCATCTCAAAACAAAAACCATAAAAAGCATTTAATAGTGGTTGAAGTAGTCTCTTATGTATAGCCTTATTCCATGGGGCACTTGTAGTCTTCCCATCTTGGGATAGTACAAGCTTGTCTAGCATGATGTACAAGTCTAATCATGAGACTACTTTCACAAAGAAAATCATAAAAAAGATTTCTTCACAAAAATTACAAAAACACTTAATAAATTCAACGAGTTAGTGAGCTTAGGCCCTAATCTTTGGAACCATGTTTTGGGGTTCTTCTCCTTAATTGAGTGTGCTTGTTCTATTATTCCATCTTGTAATGTAGTAGCAAGTACACATTCCATGGAAAAGAGCTTGAGTTCACTTCCTTGTGCAACTCTCATAGAAAACTCATAAAAAACACTAGACAAACAATAAACGTCTCTCCTTCGGGACTTCTTTTCTCACCACCTTCACTCTCATCGTATGAACTTGCTCCTACTTGTCATTTTGCAAGACGGCAATGCACTCTTCGTCCAAGCCTGCAACATCTGAGCATTGACATAGGCAGTTCAAGCCTTAAGATACAAGCAATCTTTTCCACCCTTAGTTAGGGGAACTATGGCGACTCTGATCCTTATTGTCCAGAAAAGGTACGTAGGCAGAGGGGTAGGGCCCGTTCGAGCATAATCTTTATTTTCCCTACATTTTATCCTTTTCAATTCTTTTTCCAGTCCCCTTTTCTTTTCTTTTATCCAGTTCAGTTCCTTTTCGTTTTACAGCATCTCTCATCCCCTCACCCTTTGAAACAGATTTCTTTGCAAGCGTGGATCCCGTCAGTTATGGCGTACGATCTGGGGTGCTAATACCTTCCCAGGTCGTAACCGATTCCTGAACACAGTCTCTTTGGTTCGCAGGACCCGTGTCCTTCCTTTTCTTTTCTTCTGGTTTGTGCAGCATTACCATTCCCGTTCCTTCGGGATAAAAATGCTTGGCTGGCGACTCTACCTCTTTTCGCGCCACTTTCGCGTTTGTACCAGGATGGAAATCCGGGGAGCGACACTAAGGTAGTAAATAACATGCTCTTTTCGACCATACTCATCATGTTGGCCTAGAACACACCCCATCGACCCTTCTAACACAGTCAAGTACATGATAAGTGGTCGTCCTGGAACTGGAGGCATTAGAATCAGAGGCTCCTACAAATATTCTTTTATCTTTTCAAAGGCTCTTTGACAGTCCTCATTCCACCTGACCGTTTTATCTTTTCTCAACAATTTGAAGATCGGCTCGCATATGGCAGTTAGATGAGATATAAACCGAGAAATGTAGTTCAATCTCCCTAAAAACCCACGCACTTCTTTTTCTATTTCTGTTTACTTTTGCAGGATCTACCTCGATTCCTATTTGGCTAACAATGAAACCCAACAACTTACCAGACCGCACTCCGAAAGTGCACTTGTTTGGATTCAACCTCAATTTGTACTTTATCAACCTATCAAACAGCTTTTTGAGATTGACCAGATGCCCTTCTTCGTCCCGGGACTTGGCAATCATGTCATCCACATAGCAATCAATTTCTTTATCTATCATATCTTGGAAACAATGTTACCATAGCCCGTTGATACGTTGCCCCGACGTTCTTCAATCCAAAGGGCATAACCTTGTAACAGAATGTACCCCACGGGGTAATGAAAGTCGTTTTCTCCATGTCTCCCGGTGCCATCTTGATCTGATTATGCTCGGAGAAGCCATCCATGAAAGAAAATACCGAGAACTAAGCGGTGTTATCTACCAGTACATCAATGTGAGGTAATGGAAAGTCATCCTTTGGACTTGCTCTGTTTAGATCCCGATAATCGACGCACATCCGGACCTTACCGTCTTTCTTTGGTACAGGCACAATGTTAGCTATCCAAGGTGGGCAACTGGTCACAGTAAGGAACAAGACATCCCATTGCTTTTGAACTTCCTCCTTGATTTTCATAGCCATATCAGGGCTAGTTCTTCTCAGCTTTTGTTTCACGGGAGGACAGTCTTCCTTTAATGGCAGCTTGTGCACAACGATGTCAGTATCCAACCCTGGCATATCCTGATACGACCAGGCGAAGATATCCACATATTCACGTAGCATACCAATCAACTCCTTTTTTACCTCAGCCTGCAGACTGGCCCCAATCTTTATCTCTCTCTCTTTACATCTTCAGATCCGATGTTGATGATCTCTATTTCTTCCTGATGAGGCTGAATGACCCTTTCCTCTTGTTTCAACAACCTGACCAATTCTTCCGGGAGTTCACAGTCTTCCTTGACCCCTTCCTCAGCTTGGTAGATAGGATTGTCGAAGTCATGCATAGTCATAGCAGGAATATTGTCACAGGAATCCAAATGATCAACACTGCACAAATGATGTGCTTATTTTAGAATTTGTTCTTTCAAAGGAGACGCAAACACACAAAAACACTGTAAAGAAAAACATTGCCATTTTATTTTTGAAAAATCTTAAAACGAAAGAAAGAGAACACAATTTGCTTGAAAAAATGTCCTTTATTTCATGGAAAAGTAAATGCATTAAAACATGGTGGCCCTACATATGGATCCATGCACCTCGGGCAGAGTGCAGGATTTGACATGGAGTATGGAAACAAAGAAAATTACTTTGACTGCCAAGTAACTTGAAAAAAATCTTTAGTAGACCAGTTTCGGAGCTCCTCCCCAGGTACGCATGGGTGAATCCAGTTATCCAAGTCGTAGTCACTATCCCCATCGGCATCTGTTGCGTAAACATTGTTGTAGTCGAGCATTCCAGCGCTTGTGAATGCTATGGGCTTACTGTCATGATACCAGCTGGACTGACTAGGTTGATATCCGAGACCGAACTTGTCTTCTTTATTTTCTACTTCCAGCAGCTTGCCCCAACCTTGGGCATTTTCGGATTGAACTACCTCCTTAGCTTGCTTGTAGGAGTAGATAAGAGTCTCTTCCTTCTCGCTGTTCTGAACTGCTGGAGACAAAGTGCTAACATTGACCGTCTCAAAAGCTTGGCAAAGTGTCTCATGGATTTCCCCGTCCATTTACACATACTTGAAGGTCGACAGATGGCTTACGAAAATATCCTCTTCTTCGCACACAATAATAACCTGGCCGTCTACCACATACTTCAACTTCTGATGCAACATGGACGTTACTGCTCCAGCAGCGTGAATCCAGGGACGTCCCAGCAAACAGCTATAAGCGGGTTGAATATCCATAACATAGAAAGTACTCTTGAATACCTGAGACCCAATCTTTACAGGTAGCTCCACCTCCCCAAACACAGATCTTTGGGACCCATCGAAGGCTTTCACAATCAAATCACTAGGTCGCAAAATGATGCCATCAATGCTCAGCTTCATTAAGGCCTTCTTAGGGAGCACATTGAGAGAAGAGCCTGTATCTACCAGGACGTGTGATAGAACAACGCCTTTACACTCCATGGTGATATGTAAGGCTTTGTTGTGATTGCGTCCTTCAGAAGTGAGATCTCTATCTATGAATCCCAATCCATGGTTGGCGTTTACGCTGCCTACCACAACCTCCAACTGGTTAACATTTATCTCTTGTGGTACATACGCCATTTGCAAAACTTTCATAAAAGCCTCTCGATGAGCTTGGGAACACATCAACAACGATATAATGGATATATTGGACGGAGTCTGATTTAGTTGTTCAACCACCTTATAGTCGCTTTTCTTAATTATTCTCATGAATTCCTCGACTTCCTTTTCAAAAGTGCCCTGACCAGCAGCAGGAGTTGTCACCTCTTCATTTTCTATCTGTTTACCCTTAGCCATTGTAGCAGCTTCAGCTTCAGGATCACCTCTAAGAGCTTGAGGAGCAAAGAGACGCCCACTCCTTGTAAATCCCCTAACTCCTCCGACATTCACAACAGTCGGGTCAATTGTCACCGCTTGACTCTCTACTTTTTGGCCTTCTACATACACGTCCGAGCCATAGTGCCAAGGGATGGCTTTTTCATCAGCATAAGGGACTGGTCCCAGAACGGTAATGGTCACTGGACTCACTTTGGGAACATAAATATTCATCGACTCTCTTCGGACAGGAACTTCAGCAGGATCAAATAAATTGTCACTGTAGACACACAACCACTTCTATGGGAAACTTTGTCAAACTGTAGGGACCCCTCGTTAATCAAACACTGCAACCCAACTTTGAAATCCCCACAACCATTAACTGAATTCAAACAACCCTCACAGTCAGCATCGTAACCTGGGAACACCTGTCCTTTCAACAATTTGTCCTTCACGATTAGCAATGAGGTATTCACTTCATCCATATTCAAGATTAAATTAAAACTCTCGCCACTATCAACGGCATTTATTTTGGCCCCTCCATGATTTGGAATGGGGTTTGATGTAACATTTGGAGGCGGTGTGAAATTAATCTCCTTTGAATCAATCAAGTCTTGGACCTTATGCTGTAATGCCTTGCACTTCTTTGTTGAGTTCCTGGGAGCTCCTGAATGAAATGCGCATCTTGCATTAGCATCATACCCCACTGGAAGCTCTCTAGGTGGAGGTGGTGCTAATGTCCTCAACTGAACCAAGTTCAAATCTAACAATCTTTGGAGTAGAGTCGTGTATGTCATCGGGATAGCCTCCAACACCCTGTTAGCTGGACGAGCTTGTCTCTGTTGATATGGTCTTTGCTGATAGTTATTATGCTGCGGCTGTTGTTGTTGTTGTTGTTGTTGCAACTAACCTATGGGGATGGTGACAGCGGCCACCTGCTCATAAGATCCTCTATATCCACGGCCCCGACCTCGACCGTAAACAACATTAGTCTCTCCCTCCCTTCTTCTTGGAGGTCCACTGAAAGCCTTTCTCACACTACCTAAGCTACTTGCACTAGTGTCTTGAATATTCCCCATTTTCAGAAGAGTTTCAAACCTCTCTCCAGCTATCACGATGTCGTTAAACTTCGTCGCCGAACAAGACACCAGTCTCTCAATAAATACCCCTTGCAGCGTTCCCGTGAACATATACGCCATTTCATTCTCTAACAAGGGAGGTTGCACTCGAGCAGCAAGCTGACACCACCTCTGGGCGTATTCTTTGAACCCTTCTTTAGCACTCTGAGACATTGTCTGCAAATGGGTACGGTTGGGAGCCATATCCAAATTATGCTGATACTGTTTCACAAATGCCTCAGCTAAATCCTTCCAGCTTCGAATATTGACCCTGCTCAACTTCATGTACATTCCAAGGAAGCTCCTACAAGGCTATCCTGGAAGTAGTACATCCACAACTTTCATCATCCGTATGCGCAACAATCCTTCCCACAAACGAGTGAAGATGGGTTTTCGGGCAAGTTGTTCTGTTGTACTTATCAAAATTAGGAACCTTGAACTTGTAGGGAATTCTCACCCCTGGCACTAAGCCCAGATCAGTGATGTCAAACCCTAGAGAACTTTGAGACTGAATGGCACGAATCTACTCCGCCATTTCTTCGAACCTTCTATTCATGTCAACCCCTTGGCCTTCTACCTCATCCAGCAAATTGAATTGTTCGTCCTGCCCATCCATCTGCAGATTATTCACTCCATCATTGACAATAGTGACCCCTGGTTGCACCACAGGGATTTCAACATGACGGGCGCCAGCCCCATTGCGATTACCTCCATCTACTGTCCCATTGTTCCTGACTTGATTGTTCTCCAACATTTCGCGCAGACGCTCTTGAGTTTGACCCATCCCAGCCATGAGGGTCATGAAGTTGTCCATTCTCATCCTTAAGTCATCCAGATATGCTTGTATCTGATCCATTGCTCTCTCTCTGTTCACCTTTGTAGGGTATTTGTGCACCGTTGACTGTCTCTGAACCTTCTTGGGAGCTATAGTGCCTGAAAGTGACATGAACGTTAGAACATTGGAGAAATACCTGCAAAACAACAAACACGTTATATGCATGCAATGTAACTATTCATGTTTCCATGTTCCAGCCTTAATGTGCCCCAGTTCTAGTATTTTGACAGAAAATACACCAGATAGCCCTTTTGAGCATTGGTTTTCAAATTCTCTTTTTGAAGAGTGTTCAGATCCTAGAAGCCTCGAACAAAAAAGTTTTGCGTACTCAAAAATGGTAACGGGAACTTAGTATTGCATAACATAGATAACCCACTAGCAGCCAGAGTTAAGACACAAACAAATTCCCCGGAGGGTTACAAGTCAATACATGATCAAAAAGATAAAGCAATACTCCTACAACAAGCATGTAGGTAGTCTAGATACAAATAACAATAAACTAAAACTCTAGGCTAAAGGAAGACTCATGTTCTTCTTCTGCAGCTATCAACTCTGTCCGGTTCTTCTTCACGCCTGCTCTCAGCTTAAGATCTGCAATCTCCTTCATTGCCCCCTCCAAGGCTATCTGGCTCTGTACCAATTGTTGGGTCTTTTCCCTTCGTTTTTTGTGAACTTGTTCTACTTCTTCTTTCTTGAAGGCCATTTGTACCTCGAAGAACTCTTCCTTTTCTTTGTACTTCTTCTACTCCTGTTTCCTTTGGACCTGTAACCAAGCAATGGACTGGCGAGCTTTTTTAAGATTCTTCAAAGTCTTCTTACGCTCCGCTTCTCATTTTGATTCCATTAGACCCAATCTCTGAAAATGAGCTTCTCTCCCAGCAAACTCCTTTTCCTTAGTTTCTAAGGTGACCTGTATTCTCTGTAGCTTTCCATCTGCTTCATTCTTAGCACGATTGGCAAGGTGGTACAAGTTAACCATTTCAGAATTCTCTACCCGGACCTCATTCAACTGAGCTTCTAACTTCTTATATTCTTCAAGAGAAACAGTGTTCTGACATGGCACTTATTTGGGATATAAGGGAGCTTCCACTGAAAACGGCATGAGCAATTCCTCTACACGCTTCTGTAACCATGTAGCAAAAGGAGGATATGTCTTGGGATCCACCCTTCCAAAATCCTTCTTACCTTTCTTCACCCTGTGAGCCCAAGCCTGAGATGCCTGTATAACCAATTCTTTGTTTCCTTCCATAGAAAAGTACAAAGACTCAGCTATTTCTTCGATACATGGTAGATTCCTCAGAGGGTAGCCAAATTGTTTCCTGGCTAAAACTGGATTGTAACTGATCACACCCTTTCTCCCTAGCAAGGGCACATTAGCAAAACTCCCACAACTAACAAGTAACTCTTTGCCTAATAAATTCCTGTTATAACCCCAAGCTATATCCTCAGAAGTTAGTCCCATTATTATTCTAGACCACCTCCATTCTTCTCTCATTTCTTTGAAGGGACCCGACTTTGGTAATTGCTTAGCAAACCAATCAGCAAACAAAGGAGCACAACAACTCACCGGTCCACCTCTTCCTTTCTCATTCCAGTAATGAACACTATAATAGAAATCTCCCAACAAGGTTGGTACAGGGTTGCCTTTAGCAAAAATGGAGATCACCTCCAAACTCACAAACTCCTTTTCTCCTGGGAAAAGACTAGATCCATATACCATCAGGGCCACCACAGCACCAAAATCTCCCCACTTACACTCTTTGGCATACCCTTCAGCTTCTGGTATCAGCACATCCCAGGGAAGTCCTCTGCCCTCGCTAACCTGCAAAGCTTTCTTGACCTTAGCAGTTGGTATACAACAGAATCTGGATATGTCTTCTTCCTTGAGAACTATCTCTGATCCATAGTAAGGCAAAATATCTCTGACAGGAATACCCAAAATACTGGAAATTTCCTCCAAGGTAGGAGCGAAAATATAATCTGGAAATACAAAACACCGCAGCAGAGGGTCGTAGAACTGAAGCAAAGTGTGCAAACTATCCTTCTGGTCTGCAGTAGGTTTATCCATGTACTTCAAAATCTGACCATACCTCTTTCTGAAGTTTCCTAAAACCTGATCATTCATCAGCCCTGCTAGTCTCTGAACACTCTTGACTTCTGGTTGAAGAAAAGTGTAATGGACATTTCTCTTTCTTGTAATCTTCTTAACTTCTTCCATCTGGAAAACTTACAATTACAAGAACTGGGTACTAAAGTGTAAACAGGAAACCTGAAAATGGAAACATAAATAGTTAATGCGAGTATGATGCGATACAAATGCAATGCAGGCATATGATCAATCTGGAACCATCTGGATACTGAATATTACAGCCCCAAGTGACTGAAAACAAAGATTCTCTGAACCATAACCATCTGAAAGGAACCCTCAAAACCAAAGATTAAGAAATCCAGAACCATAATAACCAAATTACAACATAGAGCATACTGATAATGAGGGTATGTGGAGGTCAAGGGTTCCTGCAAACCTGTACGCCCTTCTCCATCTTACAGGTATGCTACGGGTCAAACATCACGGACTCTCAAAGCCGAATAGCAATAATACGTTCACCATTTCCTTGAAATGGCTCATGACCAAATCAGAGAATCGGTTTAGCATTATGTACTACTCAGGGAGGTCTCAGCATGAGTCCGGGAAAACAAGGTCATCCTATGTGAGTTCCAGGTGGGCCCTCGGGTGCGAATGGGTTTGCCACACAATGTGGTCTGCCACTGTTACCACTAAAGAAGGATGTTTCCACAAGGTTCTCCATGATCAGTCCCCAGCTGCACATAACTATCAAGGTTATGAAATGAGAGAGGAAGATCCCCAAATCAAAACATTTCCAAGACGGTCGCAAATCTGGGCGTGGAACTCACTACTACCCCCATGACAAGATATCATGAGGCCAAAGTGGAACCACTCTAAGTCCTAAGGTGCACTCGAGCCTTGGTAATGAGCTCATCTCATAGTAACAGTATCACCCAAGTCCCGCCAAACAGAAAAAATCAAGTCCAGACAGTCCAATATATATATGATGCATGAAAGTAAATACTGAAAACAGTAAATAAAGCTATAAATAAACTGTAAATAACACAACAGTAAAATAAACACACAACAACAAACAATCAACACCCACTGAAACAGAAACACGCAAGCGCTAGGATTGATCCTCAGGGGAACCAGAGATTCTCTGGTTAGGGATTCCCCAACAGAGTCGCCAGCTGTCGCTCCCTGGATTCCCATCCTGGTACAAACGCGAAAGTGGCGCGGAAAGAGGTAGAGTCGCCAGCCGGGCATTTTTATCCCGAAGGAACGGGAATGGTAATGCTGCACAAACACAAAGAAATAAAAGGAAGGACAAAGGTCCAGCGAACCAAAGAGATTGAGATCGGGAGTCGGTTACGACCTGGGAAGGTATTTGCACCCCAGATCGTACGCCGTACCCAACGGGATCCTTGCTTGCAAAGAAAAAGTTTCAAAGGGTAAAAGAATGAAAGTTGCTGCAAAGAAAAGGAACTGAACTGGATAAAAGAAAAGAAAAGGGAAAAATGTAGGGAAAATAAAGATTGTGCTCGAACGGGCCCTACCCCGCTGCCTACGTACCTCATCTGGACATGAGGATCAGAGACGCCGTAGTTCCCCTAACTAGGCGTGGAAAAGATTGCTTGTGTCTTAAGGCTTGAACTGCCTATGTCAATGCTCAGGTGTTGCAGGCTCGAACGAAGAGTGCGTGACCGTCTTGCAAAATGAAAAGAAGAAGCAAGTTCGCGGACGGAGCGAAGGAGATGAGAAAATAATTCCCGAAGGAAAGACGATTATTGTTTGTTTGTGTTTTTTAGAG
Source organism: Lathyrus aphaca (assembly GCA_963966055.1). Lineage (NCBI taxonomy): Eukaryota > Viridiplantae > Streptophyta > Magnoliopsida > Fabales > Fabaceae > Lathyrus > Lathyrus aphaca. The sequence goes on from OZ014522.1 coordinate 179,696,619, forward strand.
CTTTTTTATTTGTGTGGCACAAGAGAATGAACTCAAGCTCTCTTCTATGGAATGTGTACTTGCTACTACATTCCAAGATGCAATAATAGAACAAGCACACCAAGTAAGGAGAAGATCCCCAAAACTTGGTTCCAGAGATTAGGGCCTAAGCTCACTAACTCGTTGAATTTATTAAGTGTTTTTTAGGTGATTTTTGTGAAGAAGTCTTTTTATATGATTTTCTTTGTGAAAGGAGTCTCGTGATTAGACTTGTACATCATGCTAGACAAGCTCGTACTATCCCAAGATGGGAAGACTACAAGTGCCCCCATGGAATAAGTCCATACATACAAGGCTATCTCAACCATTATTAAGTGTTTTTTAGGTTTTGGTTTTAAGATGAGAAGAGAAAGAACCAAAAGAGGCAAAGGCAAAAAGTATAAAGGGGAAAGACTAAACCTAAAGTTGTCATGCAAAAGTGGTCCTAAGGTTAGTAAGGTTTCAAATATCCTAATGAAGAAGAAGGAAAGAAAAAACAAAGAGGAGCAAAGAAGAAGAAGGCTAGCAAGAAAATTACTCCTCTAAAGGAGATAAGTTGCTTCTAAAGGGGGAGGAAAATAATTGCCTCACTTGATGGCATAAGGCACATCAAAAAGCACAAATAGAAAGCAAACCAAAAAGAAAGGATGAAGATTTGAAATGTGGATGAACATCCACACTTCTCTTACCATAAGCCCCTGCAATGTTAGCAAAATCCAACACATGTTCATCAATAAAACTCATGGAAATGGCATGCTCAAAGTTCACATCAACAAAGATCAAAAACATGTCACATTACGCACACAAGCATTTAAGCGTCGAGAACATGGAATCATGCATCAACCAGCAAGCAAATCACCCTAAACTAGCATATTTAATGATCATATAATGATCCATGGCATTTAGAACAAGTAAGGGGATCAAACATGCTAAAAATAACTCAAATATGGCATACTGCTTCAGTGTTAACTGGTTAACCAAAGCGTTAACCGGTTAACCAGTCAAAACCTGTAGAAAAACAACACAGAAACAGGTGCGTTAACCAGTTAACCAATCCGTTAACCGGTTAACACTGTTAAAACAGCAACAATTCCTGCAGAAAAATCAGTTCAAACCAGCTTTTCCAATTAATCTTGCACCAGACCAGCAATCAATTGAGCATGAAAATAGTGTATCAATTCACATTAAATCGCATCATTAAGCTCATGACATTAGCACATGGATCCGATCACAAATAGATCAATCAATTCAAGCAACACAAGCAAATACACAAGCACATGGTGGATCTAAAGCACAAGCATGCAAATAAGTTAAAACAGAGCTAGATCTAAAATTAACCAACCTACAAAGTTGAGGTATGCTTTGGTAATTTTTGATTAAGCTGAAAACGAGAGATCTCGCGGAAAACTTTGAAGATCTGGTGCTAAGCTTCACACTTCATGCAAAATAAATGCAAGAACAAGGTCTTGATGCAGAATTTTGGTACCAAAAGCACTTCTAGATCCCAAACCAGATCTGAATCACCAATTAAACCAGTAAAATGATGCAAGGAAGCTATAAATGGAGGTCTAGTTCCAAGATCCACACACCTTAAGGCAAGGTTATGTGATCTTCAAAGAGGAACTTTGAGTGAATTTGGAAAATGTGGGAGAGAAAATGAGAGAAAAGTGAGAGAGAAGAGTGAAAAAAAATGAGAGCCCCCTTCTTGATTTGGAGAGAAATGGATTAAATATGGTTTAGGTTTGGGGCCCAAAAATTAGGCTTGGGATCCAAAATTATGGTTTGGCAAAGAGATTAGGATTTAGCAATGCAATTAGGCTTGGATAAGTGGTCTAGATCCTTCTTTATAATTTCCAATTAATTCAAAAATGAATAAAAATCAGAAACTTGAAAATTGGAGCCAAACACATGCTGAAAAATGCTGCTGGAATTCAAAATTCACAGTCGTTAACCGGTTAACCAAAGCGTTAACCGGTTTATGACAGTGAATTTTGAATTTTCCCTCCTTTTAGTGGGAAACCTCATAAATAACTCGGCGCCAACCGTTTTGATCTGATTTTGATCCTCAACCTCTTTTTAGGCTTTGACCCTGATGTCAACCTTGTAACATGCCTTGTGAGCTTTGAATTTTCATGATGATTGATCATATGCTTTATGGTGGAACATGCAAGTACTATGCCTCATTTTTTTATGCAATATGCTAAAGACATGACATGCTGATGATGATTATGATATGATGATGATGCTAAACAAGAGAGGGCAAATTTGGGGTGTTACAAAAAACACAAACAAAGTTCCCGCCTTAGTTAGGCATACTACGTCGACTATGATCCTAATATTCCTGATGAGGTACATAAGCAGTGGGGTAGGATCCATTCGAGCACACTCTTTATTTTCCCTACATTTTCCCCCCTTTCTTTTCGATCTCTTTTGCAGTTCCTTTTGTCATTTCAGTTCAAGTAGCGTTTTTTATTCAACAATAGATTTATTCTTTTACCCTTTTAAACAGACTAACAAGCGTGGATCCCGTCGGCTACGGCGGACGATCTGGGGTGCTAATACCTTACCAATTTGTAACCGACTCCCGAACCCAGTTCTTTAGTTCGCATGAACTTGTCCTTTCCCTTTCTCTTCGATTTGTGCAGCATTACCTTTCCCATTTCATTCAGGATATAAATGCATGGCTGACGACTCTAACTTTTCCGCGCCACTTTCGCGTTTGTACTAGGATAAAAATCTCGGGAGAGACACCAACAAAAATATAAAAATATCACAAATCATAACATAAAAGGTGGAAATGTCTCACGTACCTAAAATGTGAAGAGGAAGTCAAAGAAATGAGTTTTGTTTAACACTTTTCCATGATCCATAAGAGTTGAAGAAGAGGTGTTGGAGTTTTGTGAATAAATGTTATGCAACCGTTCATGGAGTTTCGTTAGAGAGGTGTTAGGGTCTTGTTTTATGAGAGAGATGACTATTCTGTCCTAAACTACAATACTTTTGCTTAAATATATTTTATAATTTTCATCATAGTTGTTAAAAATGATTGTGATAAAATATTGGTACATTTTAAAACAATTTATATTTTAGATTGTGGTGAACGTTATTTTAATTTTAATATAAATATAAGATCATAAGAGACACACCCATTTTGTTACCATAAAAAAGAAAATATATAAGTGTTAGGACACAAAGTCTGTAAGCTTTATTATATCACCATGTTTAGTCGTATGTACCATAGTGAAAAGTATTTTAATAAAATAAAAATATACAAGTGCCTAAATCAAAACTATTACTTCGGTTGTTTGAATAATAAAGATAATAATATGTTACGATAAGTTTATTTTGTAGTAGGGAGAACCTATTACTTATGCTCCTATGGTTGAATGAGATGCCTATAAGAAGGATGTCGATAATGACAATGAAATTTCCTCCTTCATGATGGCTACCATGAACTTTTAATTTCAAAATCAACATGAGAACATGGTAGCATTTAATATGATCGAACACCTAAAGATGCTCTATCAAGAGCATGCTAGGAATGAGAGGTGTGAAGTTTCCAAAGTCCCCTTTTAAGGCAAGCTTCCCGAGGGAACCCCTATGGGTATCCATGTACTAAAGCTGATTGAGTATGTGGAGAACCTTAAGAGATTAGGTTTTCCTAGGAAAGGAGCTTGCGACTGAATTGCTCAAGCAATCATTATCGGCGAGCTTCAGTCAGTTTTTCTTGAACTTCAATATGATTTATTTCGACATAACTCTACTACAGTTGCTAAGAACGTTAGGAACTACTGAGCATAATATCAAATCAAAAGGGAAGGAAATTTAGCTGGACACTAATGTAAACTGAAATTCTGGTATCACAGACTCAAATGTCGAATATGATGTTGAGACATCTTATTTGTTACTTATAAAGATGGTAAGGAATATACATCAGTACTTAAAAATTCGGATATATCAGAGTCAAACATGCTTCAGGATGTTGTGACATCTGATAGGACATTCAGTTCAGGTACTGCATAAAATAAAGACAAAAAAGCTATAAAGAACACTACAAAATTATTAACCTAGTTCGATCAAACCAATCTACTCTGGGGGCTACCAAGCCAGGAAGGAAATCTAATATGTAGTATCAATTCAAAGACTTCTCAACAAACACCTATAATTTACAGTCTTCTCACTTAATAACTACCAATGCAACTCCTACTTAGGAACTTCTAAATATGAGAAACCTATCCTCACTTCCAATCACCTCAGTGATGTCTCACAGTTCTCAACAGTCAATTGCTGATATTGACGGCTCTTTACTTACACAATAATCCAAAATAGAAGCTACACTTCCATTACAATATCTTAACCTTGCTTATAAGCTTCAGTTAAGTACAATACTTCTCTTGCTTAGCAGCTTCGAGAATCACAAATAAAACAGCCACAACAGGGTTCGTTGTTGCGCATGGCTGTCACAAGAACACAACCCTAATGATGTTTACATTTTCGCTGGTTGGTTAGTTCTAAACTAGGTTACAAGGTTTCTTTTATAACCTATTTCCAACTGGATTTGGGCCTAAACAATCACAGCAATAACTACTACAAATATGCAGAAAAAATCTGCTTACAAATATACAAAATGATCTTCAAATCTAAAAACTCCTAAAATATCTCTAAATATATAAACTATATTTTTCAATATTTGTCTTCAATATCAATTTGAGTCTTCAAGATCTCTTACAATCAGTGCCATTGGATTGATTTAATTCTTCAACATATTTTGTTTTTGTTGAAACCAAAACAGAAACTTCAATCCATCTTCAGCAGTTCATGATGTCGAATGAACTGTCTTGACATCTTCTTCGGCATGTTGTTCCAGATGTTGAAACATTTCAACACAACATGTTTGGGCGTACACAAAAGGATTCCTTGCTTAATATATTCTTTCTTTTGCAAAGATCATGTACATACACATTTTAGCTATATTTGTGTTACAAAATTAATGTCAATCCTAAAAATATAGAACTTACATAAACAAAATAAAAGGCCCAACAAGAAGGCTAGTAAATGGAAGGGAAAAAGGTTGTTAGGCCCAAACTTACTACCCGTGCTTTGAAATCTAACATATGTATATAAAAGAAGGCACTTGCTTCTACTACGGTAAGACCGGACACTAGATAAGGAACTTCCCAAAGTACTTGGAAGATAAGAAGAAAGGAGTAGAGATTTCAACTTCAGGAATTTTGTTTAGAAATAAATTTATCTACTTATACATCATGGGTATTGGATATTTGATGTGGTTATTGTAAACACCCCAAATTTGCCCTCACCCATTCACACCATGGCTTGTGATCATTTCATATGCATAAACACAATCATACCATCTCATATCACATTTTTGATCCACTGCATTGCTTCTAAGTCATCTGCATCTAGGGTTTGTGATCTGAGCTGTCCAAGAGCTTTTTGAGCCACTCCAAAGGGCAACAATCACTTCAAAGGGGTCCATGTGTGTTCAAGTATCATATTATATCCTCTCAAAGTCAAGTATGCCAAAGAATCACAAGAACTGTAAATGGTGTGGAAGCAGAGCCAGGTTTGACTGCACAGATGACCTGAAATTAGGGTTTTGGTTTCAGAGGCCATAACTTCAAATTTTTTTGGTCATTCTTGTTTCTATTGGTCTCTATATGGTATAGGGAGTATGCATATCAATTTTCATGAAGAAATTCCATGGGGAAGTCATCTGATCAAGAGTTGACTTTTCAGACAAGTCAGTGCAAAATCAGGGCATCTGAGACCCCCAATGACCCAACCAAGGGGTGATCTTCATCATTTTGAGTGTGTATGATCTTTATTTGATCATGGAAGAAGTTTGAAGTTCACAAAATTCAAGGATTATAAGTTTTTGCAAAGTTGACTTTTTGAGGCAAGTTTGACTTTTAAGGAATTTGTCATTTTAGGCAACTTTTCAATCCTTACTTTTTGATCCAAAAATGCTTCAAATGGAAAAACTTTGGTCATGAAAGTTGTAGAATAGATCTTTCCCTTTTCAAAAAGTACAAGAACATGACCTAATTCATTTTGGATCAAAAGTTATGGTTCATCAAAGTTGGCTAAAATCACTAAATTTCAAGTTATGCACCAAATGAGAAACATGCAAAAACTTGTACCAAGGCAATTTGTGACTTCTAATTGATGTCTAATCCTTATACAAACATAACACAAGTCTTAAAGTTCAGATTGAACCAAAGGGATCACATGTTTGTATGGTGTTTGGAACAAGATCTTTTCATGAGAACCAAAGGGAACCAAGTTGCAAAAACCATCATAACATCTCATCCACTTGTTGCCTTGGTTGCTGAACCACCCTAGCCTTCTCCTCACCTCATGCTGCGCAAGACAAGCCCCTTGTACCAAGCTAGCAATGTAGCCCATGCCCTTCTTACACAAAGTTGACAATTTGCAAAAAGCACCCATACCTATCACAAAAGGACATGTCATGTCATCTGACCAATAGGATTAGTTTATACAAACAAATGGCAAGCCAAACAACATAACACACAAGCCTGAAACCAGCAAGAACAACACATTCTCATTTTCCATCCTTAGAGCAAAAGCATTCGAAACTCTTCATACAAGCCACAAACACTTAAACAAACTTCACAGACCTTCTCAACTCATCATCCTGATCACAAAGCACCCCTCACCCTTGCCTTAAACTGCCTGAATCCAAAACACGATTCTCACCTGAGCTTGAGCAGAACCTGTTCAAACTCTCAAGCCAGCCAGCACAAGCTCCTTCTAAGCATCCAGACATCATCAAGGGACCAAGAGGAGTGGATTGCATCAAGGGAAGAGGTCAAAAAGCTGCAAAGTTGAAAGCTTCAAAACTCAGGTAGCTCAAGAACTTTTTTTCCAGAAATGATTTTTAAAGTTTCTAAGTTGTTCTTTGTAGTTCACTGATCACTCTGATGTCTTTGGTTTCGAAAATGGTGAAGAGATGAGAGTTTAATCTGTTTCTGAAACTTTTTGCCCTAAAACTAGTTTGATTCGATTCTCATTGTTTAGGAATGATAAATGTTGTTTGAATGGGGGTTTTGATTCGTTTTTGAGTGGGGATCATTTCTGTGTAATTAGATTTCATTTTAGATGCGTGTGGAAGGAGTTTGTGATTTTGAGTGATCGGAGAAGATGACCGGAACACTGTTCCGGTCACCTGAGAGTCATTAAGGCTGTGATTAGGGCTAATTAATTAGGGTTAGTGAGTTTGAATTCCAGCCGTAGGATCTGGCGCCAAGTCAAACGCGCGCGCAGCAGGTTTAAATGAGGGCCATCAGATTGTTTGACTTTTCTTTTTCAGCATTTAAATTTATTTTATTTTCATATTTTCCCATTTAATTTGTACAATTTATTAAAAATAGCAAAAATACTTTAAAAATTCTGAAATTTTTTATACAAGTTATTATTTAATTTCAGAACACAAAAATATTTTTATTTTTATTTTTAGCATTAAAAAAGCATTTTTAAATATTTAAAAGTTTCTTTTTAATTAATTAATGAGAATTAATTAATTAAAAATACTTTTAGGTATTTAAAAATCACCAAAAAATTCATGAAACATTTAAAAACATTTAGAAACATTGTCCAACCTTCAAACCAAATTTCTTTTTTGATCTTGATGCATTTTGAGAATTTTTCATGGAATTAAAACCATTTTAATGCATTATTTTGATCCAAACTTCCAAAAATCATTTCTGCCTAACCCAAGAGAGTTGGACTTTGATTCTTTTTGCATTGCATTGTGTTTAGCATGTAGTTTGTGAGATTAAATGGCCATTATTTGATCTTTCATTTTCAATTTGTTTGGTAATTTTCTTGTTAAGGAACCCTAAAACCCTTGAAAACTTAGGAAAATCATAACTTGAATTAGGTTAGGAGTTGAAATCCCTCCTTTGGGCAGTGAGTTAGTATAGGATTAGGGATCCTTTGAGTGCATTTTCAATTTTTTATCTTAATGGTTGCTTCTGATTTTGATTTGTGTTTGATGCATTGATCATAAACCCTAATTTGGGCTTCCATATGCATCCATCTTGCATTTGCTTGCACAACATGACTTGCCATAGCATTTTATGCATTCATTTGATTCACTTGACATCTTAAGACATATTGAAAGCATGTTTTATCATTGCATCTTGTATTTTCCATGTTGTATGCCATTTTCACTTCATAACTTTTCATGTATGTTCATGTGTCTTAACTTGTTTCATTTGCATCCATGAGCTTGTATGACCTTCCCCATGTGTTACCTCATGTTTGCATCATCTCATAGCATCATTATCATCCCATATATGCTTCTGGTTTTGTTTCTTATCATGCCATTTCATCTCATCTTGCATTGCATTGCATTTCTTTCACTAACCTTTCAGGTGGTAAGCAACTTTGAGAAGTGAATTTGCCTTCACTTCTCACAATTTCTTTTCATCTCTCTCTTGCATCCATGCTGCATTTTGACTTGTGTTTGAGATTGAGCTTGCTCATTCTTTTTCTTCTTACTTTCTTTCCTCAAGTAACTTGACTTCTTGAATGAAGCAAGTTACTTTGCTTCTCCTGATCCTTTCATCTGCTTCCTGGTGGTTCCATTGAAGACTTCTTTCTTAAACCTCACAAACCTTAGGAACAACCAAGCATGACAATAATTAGGGTTTTGATTAGTCCCCCCACTTAGTTTTACCTTTGTTTCTCTTTGAGTCTTCTCTTCTCATCTCATAATCAAGGATTAAACCCTAAAGGTTTTAAGGCTTTGTGATTAAGCTTATGCCTGCATCCTTCTATTAGGATGGAGTGTATAACTTTAATCCTAAGTGTTAAACCCTTAATGTGTTTAAATCCCTTAATCAGTTCACTTAATAATTATCAAGACATCACACTTGTAACTTGGGCCTTGCATTAGGGTTCTAATTCTTCCTTAACTGGTTAAGAAGGACTAACCCTAGTGTTAATGGACAAGTCCCCCTCAAGTTGTCTTACAAACCCTAAAAATCACTTCATCATCATATCATTAAATAAAATCCACTTAATAAAGGCTTTGTTTTGTCATGAGTTTAATCCCTAATCATGGATTAAGTTGAGGAGCTTTCCTCAGCTTAAACATTCTCATCTATTATCCTTCTATTAGGATGGTGTAATGAGTCTGTTTAATCCCTGATTATGGCTTAACCTCATTACTTAACACTAAACAAAATCACAAAAACATTTAAATAATCACAAGTAGGTTAATGATCTTAATTCTACACCAAAGGTGATTAAGTGTGAGAAGCTGACTTCACACTTAAGGTATTCTCATTACCCCTAATCAGAGGGAAGATGTGATGAGTTTACTAGGTCCATTGGTTTAGGCTTAAGCTCATTAACTTATGACAAACTTCAAAAGCAATAAAAGACTGAAAATTCAAAAACAAACAATAATCGTCTCCTCCGGGATTCTTTTCTCATCATCTTCACTCATAAACGAGAACTTGCTTCTTCCGTCTGATGCAAGACAGTTAGCACCTGAGCCAGACAGGTCATACACTTGAGCATAGATAAGCAAGCAGTTCACAAGTCAATTCATCTTTCAGTCTCTTTGGGTCGAACTACGGTGTTCTGACTTCCTCATTGCACGAGAGGATACGTAGGCATAACTTAACAGTTATCGAACAAAAGTCTCTGTATATTCCCCCTCTTTCCAGCATCTATCTCTTAGCCTCATTATCATGAGCAATCCATTCTCATTCTTACACTGACACTGTATATATCACACTTCACTTCTTTACACTGACACCTGTACATCCTTTTCCAGCTCTTTTATACACAAATTGCACTGACACTACCCCTTTAAAACACAAATCTTTTAAGCGTGGATCCCGTCGAGTACGACGGACAATCTGGGTGCTAATACCTTCCCAGGTTGTAACCAACCCCCTTTCTCAGTCTCTCTGGTTCGCAACCGTCTTATCCATCTTTTTCGAGGTCTATGCAGCATTACCTTTCCTCCGGGATAAAAATGCCTAGCTGGCGACTCTATTCATCTCCAGTGAGTTCACGGCTGTGTGTTCTCATTGTCCCTTTCGCCGACCGTTCGCGTCTGTACCTTTATCTGGGCCATTCCCCATTTATCGGGAGCGACAGCTTGGCGACTCTGCTGGGGAACCTTATACTGTAACCAGGGCTTCTGGTTCTTTTTGTGGGTTCCTCCTAGCGTTTGTTTGATTTGTGTTTACTAGGGTGTTATGTGCTGTCTGTGTTTGTATATTTGTTTTATTTACTGCTTTATGTACAGTTTTGGTTTACTGCTTTTTTATAGCTTTGTGCATATATATCATACTGTCATGCTGTCTGTGCTGGATCTGTTTTGTTGCTTTGGTGGGTGGGTGTTTTACTGAGAGTTAAGGTCCTATACCTGGGACCTGAGTGACACCTAGGCTAGAGTGGTTCATGTTCTTTCCCATTCCATTTCGGTCTGGTGCGGGAATATGAAACACGGTTCAGATATGGGTTTCTTCTTGAGAACTCTGTGTTGCAGATTTCCTGCAGTACTAGGGCTATCCGGGAAGCCTGCTAAGTCTGGATGACCTTTAGTATTGACCTTCAGAAACTGAGGTGAATTAGAGGAGGATCTTTTATGGTTATTGTAAACACTGTACCTCCGGGTTGGAAGTGTTTACACTTCTCATAACTGATCCAAGTCTGAGGATCCTTGTTTTAGAACATCACCTGTGAGGGGGTTGGGCTGTTTACAGGTTTGCAGGTACCCTTGACCTCAGCATACCCTGTTACTTTGTTTGGTTAAGAGTACTCCATTTTGGAACAGTTCTTGTACCCAGGACATGTGACTCTTTATTTGAGTCCCCCACCTTGGTTACTGGACTTATAGACCTCCATCTGGATTTCTTGAACATATTTGGACTTATATCAGAGCACTTGATCAGATCCAGCTCAGTCACAAACCCTTGCATATCATTTGCATACATCCTCATTGCATCATTCTAACATGTGTTTATTTGTTTTTCAGGGTATCCATCCTATCATTTTGGCTTGGTTTTGACCCCTTCTTCAGCTTAGACCTATCTTCATCAACACTTGCTTCAGCCATCAGCCACCTGCTTCAGTCACTTGCATCCCCAATCTCAGCCTGTCAGAGGCCTGTCTTCAGTGTTATTCTCAGCACCTGTCTCAGTTCTCTTTCAGCAGCATGGCCCCTAAGAAAAGTAACATCTCCTATCACTTCTTTGAGCCTGAGCTAGCTAGCATCAGGAGGATTCAGACCCTGATTACTCCAGACCATATACCACTTTTTAGAGAACATTATGGAGGAATCCTTGATGTGGTTATGGATTTGGACCCTTCACAGAGGAGCTTGATACATACTTGCCTGCAGTTCTATGACCCCCCTCTGAGGTGCTTCACATTTCAGAATTTTCAGTTGGGACCCTTGTTGGAGGAATATTCATCATTGGTTGGTGTACCCATCAGGGGTGGAATCCCCTTCAACCCTGAGATGGCTTTCCCAAGTAATGAGGAGATAGCAAAAGCATTACATCTGGAACCAGTTTTGATTGGGCAGAATTTGACATCTAAAGCTGGAATCTCTGGTTTTCATCTGGATTTCTTGACTTCTCAGGCTAGTCTGAAGGCTTCCTTAGGGGAGTGGAAGGCAGTCTGTGCTCTGTTGGCCCTTAGCATATATGGGGTCATACTTTTTGCAGATGAGCCTAGGTTTGTTAGCAAGAATGCAGTCCATCTTTTCATCCTGAGAAACCCAGTGCCCACCTTACTGGGAGATCTTTACTACTCTGTTCATCAAAGGAATGAAAAGCAAAGGGGGAGATTAGTGAGATGCTGTGCACCCTTGTTCCATACTTGGCTGCTCAAGCATTTTCCAAAGACAGATGCATTCTTGAACCCTCACCAGCAGAAGAACTGGGCTAGGAGGCTTGTTGCTCTAATCTCAGATGACATCAGATGGTGCACTCAGAGCACCAAGGGCAGAGACATCATTACAAGTTGTGGGCAGTTTCCCAATGTGCCTCTGATTGGAGTGAAGGGTTGTATCAACTACAACCCTCTGTTATTCAAAAGACAACTGGGCTATGCATTGGTCCATCCTCCTAGAGCACAAGATCTGACTGAGACCCTTTATTGTGAAATCAAGCCTAATCTGGCTGTTGTCAGGCAAGCAGCCTGGGCCTGGGACAATGTACAGACTAAGGGGGTAACTATCCTTGGGAGATGCAACAATGTAGCCTCAGCTCAGTACTATGAGTGGTCTCATGCCAGGGCTCAAATTTCTGGAATGCCTTTCACTATTGAAGATATGCCTGGACCTTCCACAGCACCACCTCCGGCAACTGTCAGCTTAGAGGAGTTTGAGAAATTGAAAGAGAGAAATGAGAAGCTGACTCAAGCTCTGCAGAAGACCCTCTGGGAGAGAAGTGATGGTAGGTTGGATATTGAGAGGATAGAAAAGTTGAAGGTGGAGCATTTGGCTAGAATTGAGAAGTCAGAGGATTACATTAAGAAGTCTAGGGCTGGGGAACAGATCTTGAAGAATGCCTGCAAGGAAGTTCAGTTCCAGAAAGCCAGGACTGATTTGTATCTAAAGGAGAGTCAGGCTAGGCGGGTCAGGATCACCGAAGCTCGTACTCAGGAGGACAAAAGGACTCAGGATAAGATTGAACAGATGGAAGCTAGTGCAAAAGAGCAACAGGAAGCCCTGGCAGCAGCCCAGAGAGAGACCTCAGAGTTGAAGATTAGAGCTGGTGTAAAAAGGTCGAAGGACCAGAGTCAACACAAAAAGCTAACTGCAGCTATTGCTACAAGGAATCTCCTCATCAGGAATCTTACAGAGCGTCCAGCTGATCCTGTGACTGAAGCACTTCTCAAGGAAGTCCAGGAGGATGAATTTGGACTGGGTGTTTGACTTTTACTTGTTGTTGCTCTCATTTTATGTATTTTTCTTTATGTTGTATTTTTAACCCCTCAGAGGGCTTGTATTGTAAAAGAAACAAACTATGTATCATTTACCTTTTTTGTAATATATGTGTTGGTTTGTTTCATCTGAATTCTTCAAGCAACATCACAAGTATCTTCTTCAAGGGTCTGGAAAGGTCAAAACCAAGTACCAAGTCGGATACCTTGGAAACAAATAGACACACTGCATTGCATACTAGCCCTTTTGTTTTGTTTTGTAGGTTTTTGTTTTATTGTTACTAACTCTGTTGTAAACTCAGGAACTATTGCTCGACGTCGAGGGTTTCCACTCAACCGTCCACACAGATACCCCACCCGCAACATTCTTCCGGGCATACAGATGGATCAAATGCAGCAGGACCTTACAGAGGTCAGGAATCAAATGACCAACGAGAGGTTGGAAATGAGGAATCAGATGACACAATTTATGGAGGTGATGAACAATATGGCTCAAAGCCAGGAGAGGTTAAGAGCACTAGTAGAAGGGAGGAATCAGGAGGACCATCATCCAGGGACTGCTGGGACAAGCAACAATGAAAGAGTCCAACCTCATGTCAATCCCCCAGTCTTTGGACCCCACCAGCATCCAGAGATCAACATCCCTGTCAATGTGCAAGGGACTGCCACAGCAGGTAGAGTGCTGCAAGAAGACCCCCAGGAAGATCAGTTCACAGTGATGGGAGCTGGGGAAGAAGCCTATGACAGAAGGCTGGAAGAGATTGCTGAGAAACTGAGATCTTTGGAGTCCCAGAATTCTTTGGGATTTGATGTTATGGACATGGGTCTAGTGGACGGGGTCAGGATCCCCCACAAATTTAAACCACCATGCTTTGAGAAGTATAATGGGACTTCCTGTCCCCGGACCCATCTACAATCTTTTCTGGGGAGGCTGAAGGCCTATACCATGGACGAAAAGCTATGGATGTTTTATTTTGAGGATAGCTTAACTGGAGCATCGAGGGAATGGTACTCCCACTTGACAAGAGCAACCATTAGATGCTGGAAGGACCTGGCAGAGGCCTTTATCAGATAGTATCAGTACAACCTGGATATGGCCCCCAATAGGACCCTCCTGATGGGGATGTCTCAGTCATCCAGGGAAAGCTTCCGTGAATACGCTCAAAGGTGGAGACAACTTGCTGCTGCTATCCAGCCACCCATGTCGGAGAGGGAGATGGCTGATATGTTCATGAACACCCTCCAGGGGACTTACATTGATAGGCTAGCTGCCTTCTCATCTACCAGCTTTGCAGATGTAGTCATAGCCGGGGAGAGAATTGAAAGCCTATTGAAGATGGGCAAGATCTCAGACAACGGTGCAAGCTCATCCAGTAACACAAGAAAGCCTTTTGCAGGCCCAAGAAGAACTGGTGAAACCAATGCTATCCACGCCAGCAGGGGCAGGCCCCAATATGTTCATAGGTCTGTGGCAGCGGTCACCATTCCCGCTCTAATTCATCCTCAACCAGCTTACCAGCCTCAGCAACAAAATTATCAGCAACAAACTCAGTTTCCTCCTCAAAGAAATTACAACAACAGCAACACCAACAGCAACAATCAGCAGAGACCATTCCAACAGAGGCCCTCTCAGGCCAATAGGGTGATCGATCCGATCCCTATGCCCTATGCCACATTACTGCCACAACTCTTGAAACTCAACCTAGTTGAGCTAAGGACGTTGGCACCTCCGGATCCTAACAGTCTGCCCAGAAATTACGACGCCAGCGCCAGATGTGCCTTTCACTCAAATGCACCTGGTCATAGTACGGAAAAGTGCAGAGCTTTGCACATGAAAGTGCAGGATCTAGTGGATTCCAAGGCTTTAAACTTTGCACCACCACCAAATGTCAACAAGAACCCTATTCCGCACCATGGTGGTCCCCGAATCAATGCTATTGAAGAAGACAAGCCGTCTTACTTGATAACCAGTGTGGGTCAGATTCGGACACCCTTGGTGGAGATTAAAGCTCAACTCTTGGAATGTCAAATGTTCCCAGGATGTGAGTTAGGGTGTGCTTATTGCAACATTTCAGTGAATGGTTGTGATAACTTGAGGGATGGCATAGGTGGTCTCATTCAGAGCGGCCTGCTTCAAATTACAACATCAATCCCTACCAATCCAGCAATCTCCTTAACAACAGTTCCAGAGTCTACTACAACTGCAACAACCATTGTTCCAGACAACTCTTCAGCTTCATCAACAAATGTTTCATCTGTCGTTTCAACTGACCAGATATCAACAAACATTCCTTCTACAACTTCAGCACCACTTCATTTTGAATCTCCTACAACAACAACACCCATCCTTCCAACAATGTCTCCTACAACATTAGCAGCCAACCATGAAGATGTCTCAACGGTTACGATTTATTATGAGCCTGAAAATGATTCTGCCTACAACTCACAAAGTGCTACTCCTACCAGAGCACCAGTCACAATATATTATGTTCCACAGACTATCACAGTCCCTTCTGCAGCTGCCATCAGTCCAGTCACTGTCACAGTGCCTGGGCCAGTACCTTATGAAAGCAGTAATGCCATCCCTTGGCATTACGGCTCTGATTTATACTGCGAAGGACAAAAGATCACTTTTGAATCATCAACTTCTGCACCACAAATAGACAATGTGGGAGGAGGCGGAGGCTTCACTCGAAGCGGACGTCTCTTTGCCCCGCAAATTCAAAGACCCACTGCCGAAGCAGAAGCTGCTGCCAAGGCAAAAGGGAAGAATATGGTGCAAGAAGAATAGGTTGTTAGAGAAGCTTTGAAAACACCTTTTGATCAAGAAGTTGATGAATTCATGAGAATCATCAAGAAAAGTGATTACAAAATAGTGGACCAGCTTCACCAGACGCCTTCCAAGATCTCCATTCTATCATTGCTTATGTGCTCCGAGGCTCACCGGAATGCACTACTCAAAGTCTTGCACGCAGCTTATGTGCCAAAAGAGATCACCGTCAATCAGTTGGAAGCTGTGGTTGGAAATGTTAATGCTAGCAATGGACTAGGATTCACCAACACTGATTTGACTTTGGAAGGCCGCAATCACAACAAGGCCTTGCACATTACCATGGAATGTAAAGGTGCAGTTCTTTCCCATGTGCTGGTAGACACAGGATCATCCCTTAATGTCTTGCCCAAAAAGGCCCTTGTGAAGCTGGAATATGAAGGATTGGCATTACGACCCAGTAACTTGGTAGTGAGAGCCTTTGACGGATCTAAGAGATCAGTTCTGGGAGAAATTGAGTTGCCTGTAACGATTGGCCCACAAACTTTCAAAACGACCTTCTACGTGATGGACATTCAGCCTGCCTACAGCTGTTTGTTGGGTAGACCATGGATTCATGCCGCTGGCGCAGTAACGTCTACCCTTCACCAGAAGTTAAAATTTGAGTGGGAAGGCCAAGTCGTTACTATTTGTGGAGAAGAGGACATTTTTGTTAGCCATCTGGCTACTTACAAATACATTGAGATGGATGGGGAGATCCACGAGACAATGAGTCAAGGGTTTGAGGCCCTGAATATTAATGAAACCTCTGCTGTGCTTGGGACCTCTATGACATCCTACCAACAAGCCCGGAAGGTGGTGGAAGAAGGAAACGCTCAAGGCTGGGGCAAACTGTTGCCTGTGGAGAAGAAAGAAGATAGATTTGGGTTGGGTTACAAACCAACTCAACAAGATCAAGCAGAGGCCGCTAAGAAGCCCAACTTTGTTAGTGGGGGGATGCTCACCCCCGATGCTGTCAACAACTTGGAAGATGAGTCGGAGGATGAACGCAACCTGGAAAGCTGGATTCGTCCAAAGGTCCCGGGGAGCAGTATCTCAAACTGGTCTTCCCAGGAAATTATAAGAGTTACTCCTGCAGAGTAATTATTATTTCCTGTATATTTTAAGCATGCATCAAGTCTTGCATCTTGCCCAAGATGACAAGACTCATTTTGTAATCGGGCCATCTGTAATTTTTGTGCAACAAGATTAATCAATGAAATATCAGACATCTTTTGCAAACGAGTCTTTTTCTTTTCCGCTCACTGTTTTTCCATTTTTTCTTTTTGTACAAAAAAATAAATGGCAATGTTTTCAAAATGACAAATTTGTTTCACTTTTCCAAACAAGATTAAAATCAATCGCTAAAATGAACAAACTGAACCCTTGCAGAGAGTGCCTTCCAGACAGCACCGACAGCAGCACGGCTATGACTTCGTATGACTCTGACAATCCGATCAATCAAGCTGATGAAGGGGTTGAAGAAGATTACGAGCTTCCTGAAGAGCTAGCCAGGTTGTTGAGACAAGAGGAGAAGGTTATCACTCCTCATCAGGAGGAGGTGGAAACAATTAATCTTGGTACAGATGAAGACGTGAAAGAAGTTAAAATCGGGGCCGGCTTACAAGACTCAGTGAAGAAACAGCTGATTGACCTGCTTCAAGAGTATGTGGATGTGTTTGCTTGGTCTTATCAGGATATGCCAGGGTTGGACACCGACATTGTTATGCACAAGCTGCCTTTAAGAGAAGAATGCCCACCAGTTAAACAGAAACTGCGCCGTACTCGCCCAGACATGGCAATGAAAATCAAAGAAGAGGTACAAAAGCAGTGGGACGCCGGATTCCTGGCTGTAACTAGCTATCCGCCGTGGGTTGCTAATATAGTACCTGTGCCTAAAAAAGACGGCAAAGTAAGGATGTGTGTTGACTACCGGGACCTGAACAGAGCCAGCCCGAAAGATGACTTCCCATTACCTCACATTGATGTATTGGTTGATAATACGGCTCAGTTCTCGGTATTCTCCTTCATGGACGGATTTTCAGGATACAATCAGATCAAAATGTCACCTGAAGACATGGAGAAGACAACTTTCATCACACCCTGGGGCACTTTCTGTTACAAGGTAATGCCATTCGGATTGAAGAATGCTGGTGCAACATATCAACGGGCTATGGTAACATTATTCCACGATATGATCCATAAGGAAATCGAGTGTTATGTGGATGACATGATTGCCAAGTCCCTTACAGAGGAAGATCACCTGGTGAATCTGTTGAAGCTATTCAAGCGTCTGAGGAAGTACCAATTGAAGCTGAACCCCAACAAGTGCACATTCGGGGTGCGATCTGGTAAGCTGCTGGGTTTTATTGTAAGCGAGAAAGGGATTGAAGTGGACCCTGATAAAGTCAAAGCCATTCAAGAAATGCCTGCACCGAAAACTGAGAAAGAAGTTCGAGGATTTTTGGGTAGATTGAACTACATTTCAAGGTTCATATCTCACCTTACTACAACCTGTGAACCTTTGTTCAAGCTGTTAAGAAAAGAACAGACGGTCAGGTGGAATGAAGACTGCCAAAGGGCTTTTGACAAGATCAAGGAATACCTGCAAGAACCACCAATCCTTATGCCTCCAGTTGAAGGAAGACCTCTGATAATGTACTTGACAGTATTAGAAGAGTCAATGGGGTGTGTGCTGGGCCAGCATGACGAGTCTGGTCGAAAAGAGTATGCAATATACTACCTGAGCAAAAAGTTTACCGACTGTGAACAACGTTATTCACTGCTCGAGAAAACTTGCTGTGCTTTAGCGTGGGCTGCTCGCCGACTGAGACAGTATATGTTGACCCACACTACTTTATTGATATCCAAAATGGACCCGGTTAAGTACATTTTCGAGAAGCCAACTCTTACCGGACGGGTTGCGAGATGGCAAATGATTCTCACAGAATATGACATCCAGTACACATCTCAGAAAGCCATCAAGGGCAGTGTACTATCTGAATATCTTGCTGAGCAACCTATTGATGACTACCAGCCTATGAGATTTGACTTCCCTGATGAAGACATCATGTTCATAAAAGCAAAAGATCATGAAGAGCCTATTCACACTGAAGGGCCTGACCCGGAAGAAGAATGGACTATGATGTTTGATGGGGCTGTTAATATGAATGGTCGTGGTGTTGGTGCTGTACTCATTACACCTAAGGGAGTTCACATGCCTTTCTCGGCAAAACTCACTTTCAACTGCACTAACAACGAAGCTGAATACGAAGCTTGTATTATGGGTCTTGAGGAAGCCATTGATCTCAGGATCAAGACGTTGACTGTATTCGGAGATTCAGCTCTGGTAGTTAATCAAACCAACGGCAAATGGTACACACACCAGGATCATCTGATACCTTACAGGGATTATACGAGGAGGTTATTGACTTTCTTCACAACGGTCAAGCTTGAGTATATCCCTAGGGACGAGAATCAGTTTGCAGATGCTTTGGCTACCATTTCGTCAATGATCAAAGTTCAAGCTTCCAACTTTGTACCTCAGATTTCAGTGTCCAGACTTGATAGACCAGCATATGTATTTGCAGCAGATATTGTCAAAGATGATAAGCCTTGGTTTCATGACATTAAGTGCTTCTTGGAGGATCAAGCATACCCCCCTGGGGCATCTTCCAAGGATAAGAAGACTTTGAGAAGGCTTGCTGGTAGTTTCTTTCTGAACACTGATGGCTCCTTGTACAAGAGAAACTTTGATATGGTACTCCTCAGATGTGTTGATAAGACAGAAGCAGACCTGTTAATGCATGAAGTACATGAAGGGTCTTTTGGTACCCATGCGGGAGGGCATGCCATGGCTAAGAAATTGCTAAGATCAGGTTATTACTGGATCACAATGGATGCAGACTGTTGTGCCTATGCCAGAAAATGCCACAAATGCCAGATCTATGCAGATAAGGTGCATGTGCCTCCCAATCCTTTGAATATAATATCTTCACCCTGGCCCTTTGCTATGTGGGGCATTGATATGATTGGCAAAATTGAACCGACTGCTTCAAATGGCCACAGATTCATCCTGGTCGCCATTGACTATTTCACCAAGTGGGTCGAAGCAGCTTCATATGCAAACGTTACGAGGCAAGTGGTAGCCAGATTCCTGAAGAGAGATATCATCTGTCGATACGGAGTTCCCGAGCGAATCATTACTGATAATGGTTCCAACTTGAACAACAAAATGATGGCAGAACTATGCCGGGACTTCAAGATCCAACACCACAATTCTTCTCCTTACAGGCCAAAGATGAACGGCGCTGTTGAGGCAGCTAATAAGAATATCAAGAAGATTGTGCAGAAGATGGTAGTCACCTACAAAGATTGGCAAGAGATGCTACCATTTGCCTTGCATGGGTACCGCACGTCAATCAGAACATCCACTGGGGCAACACCGTATCAACTTGTGTATGGTATGGAAGCAGTCCTACCTGTTGAAGTTGAGCTACCCTCCCTACGGGTACTAATGGATGTTAAGCTGAACGAAGCAGAATGGGTCCGATCCCGATACGAGCAACTGAGTCTGATTGAAGAAAAAAGATTGGCTGCAATCTGTCATGGGCAGTTATATCAGAAAAGAATGAAGAGAGCCTTCGATCAGAAAGTCAGGCACCGAGAGTACCAAGTAGGAGATCTTGTGCTGAAGAGAGTCCTCCCTCCCCATACAGACCACAGGGGCAAGTGGACTTCAAACTATGAAGGACCATTTGTAGTAAAGAAAGTTTTCTCTGGTGGAGCACTGATGCTCAGCACCATGGATGGTGAAGACTTCCCGTCCCCTATGAATTCAGATGCAGTTAAAAAATACTTCGCGTAAAAAATGACCCGCTGGACATAAAAACAGAATGTAGATCCAGGCAAAAACAGGGCATCCCGGCGAGTCAAAAACAGAATAAAAGACTCGGGCAAAAATAAGGGAAATAAACAAAAAAAAACTGTACACCCGCTGAGTTGAAAAGCCACATTGGACATCTCAGGCAAAAATGGGTATCCCGATGGATTGAAAACCCGAAAGGGCGATCCATGCAAAATAAGGGAATAAGCGAACAACTGCATTCTGAATTCGTCTGTATCACTTACAAACCGGTTAAGCTTCGAAATGATCAAGCTTCTGTCAGAATCAACCTTCTTCAAAAAGCAAGACGAGAAGAACGTCAAAAGTCATACGAATCATAGCAAGAGGGAGGCTCCTTCAAAGCGTCGTCAACATTGCCAGCATTTTGTTTCTCAATTTGTAACAATCTCCTCATTTCAGGAGATATGTTTCTTTGACTGTATCTTGCCAATTCAGGGCACATGAATTAATAAAATCAGATTTTTCAGTCATGTTTTGTCTCGTACATTTTTGTTTGCAAAGAATGTCTGATGTCCTAAGAAAAACTGATTGCATGGATACAGGTGTTACCTTTAAAAGGAAAGAAAATAAAACGCGTGCTTGCAGGGAATATACTTACCCTCAGAAGTGTCTAACTCCTATGACGGAATCCGGTAAGGGATACCTCAGGATTACTTGTGCGTTTCTTGTCTTTGCAGGATTGCAGGTATCCGAAGCGCAACATGGGGCATGAAAGCTTCATCCCAGCAAGATGGCAAATCAACGCTCACTCAGCCCTAGCATTCCGAGTAGTTTCTCCCCAGCTGAGTTGCCACTGGTTGTTTCTCCCAGCCGAGTTGCCAATCATTCTTCCTCAGTCAAGTACGAAAGCCAGGGAATCATCTCCCCACAAAGTTCCAGCCTTTATCCGGAAGAGCAACGCACGAAGGAGTCACAACAGAGTGAAGAAAGCTTCTACAAACCCCAGCTGGGTCCCTCATTGTCAGGAATAGGTCTATCATTGACCCATTTCCCCAAGTAGAATCGTCTTGTCAGATCTACCAATGATCTCCTCCCCAGCTGGGATGTCCACTTCAAACAGATCGACCAGAGATCTTCACAGCAATGGGATCCGAATCCCGGATTGGTATCTTTTTGCATAATCATGGCATTCGCATCATATTCACCTACAAAGCGTAGCATTCCGTCTAAAACGGAGCATTACGGCAAAAACTAAACATGTTGCATAATCATAAGTCATGGTCTGAATCAAACACTTGTGAATATTATCAACCCATCAACAATATACAGAATACCCCCCAGATTCCCCAGCAAACACAGTTGCCTTACATTCACAAACACCAGTATATAATCCCTTTGGCACCCGTCCGTGTCATCATTCCCCAGTAAAGTCGCCCGAGCACTCTTTACAAACAAGACCACCCACATTACAGATGCCTTTTGACACCCGTCTGTGTCATACCACCAGCAGAAAACCAAAACACCTTCTTTGCACTCACAGATACTTGTATACATAACTTTCCTGACACTCGTCCGTGTCACCTTTCCCAGCACAGTCATGTAAACACTTTGTATACCAGATATTTGCTTATGCTATACTCTTCTCCTTTTGACACTCGTCCGTGTCACACTCTCCCCAGCATATTGAACACTCAAATATACACCAATCATACTTATACAGATACTCGTCCGTATCTGGTATACACTATTTATATCCCCGCAGATTCGACACTCGTCCGTGTTCTTTGTTAACCCGTTGGTACTCGTCCGTATCATCATCTCAGAACATGCGTCAAGCGTTTGTTTCTACCTGATACTCGTCCGTATCATAGTTTTAAGGATGCTCGTCCGCATCTTTAATCCATACACTGTGTCTTCTTGAATATAGATACTCGTCTGTGTCTACTATTCCCCAGAAGAGTTTTTCCAGATTCAACACTCGTCCGTGTTCCTTGTTAACCAGTTGATACTCGTCCGTATCATCATCTCTGAACACGTGTCAGTATTTGTTTCTACCTGATACTCGTCCGTATCATAGTCTTAAGGATGCTCGTCCGCATCTTTAATCTATACATAATACCAAACACTTATACCTTTTATTTTCTTGGATGTAAACACTTGTCCGTTTTTACTATTCCCCACTAAAACAAATTTCTTTTTATCTGACATTCGTCATGATAAACCCTGAGAGCAGCCGTACCCTGCTAGGTGGTCGTCCTCCACCTCTTGATGGTCATCCTCCATCATGATCGTCCGATGGCCGTCCCCATCGTTGACTTTCTCTATCCGACATTCGTCCTATGTCGTGATATATTTAGCAGCCGTCCCCTGCTAGGTGATCGTCCTTCACCTTTTCATGATCGTCCTTCATCATTTCATCCAATGGCCGTCCCCATTGTTGATTTTTGGTTAGCTGACATTCGTCCTATGTCATGACAAACCTTGAGAGCAGTCGTCCCCTGCTAGGTGGTTGTCCTCCACCTCTTGATGGTCGTCCTCCATCATGCTCATCTGATGGCCGTCCCCATCGTTGACTTTTTATCCGGCATTCGTCCTATGTCGCGATATTTTCGGCAGCCGTACCCTGCCAGGTGGTCGTCCTCCACCTTAGATGACCGTCCCTCATCTTAACCCTTACAGAGCAGCCGTCCCCTGCTAGGTGATCGTCCTTCACCTTTGATGACCGTACCTCATCATCTGTTTTTTTTCATTTATTCTTTAAACCGATGGTCGTCCCCGTCGTGGTCCCTTTTCTTTTTAGCCCGATGGCTGTCCCCATCGTTGGTTGCTTTGCTTTATGAACTTGATGGCCGTCCCCATCATTTTTCATTAATCCCCAGAGAATCTTATAAGCGTTACTTGATGGCCGTCCCCATCATAATATCTTTTATCCCCAGCATGTCGGCCGTCCCCGTCATTGCTTTACTATCCGCACTTTTCCCAGCATGTCGGCCGTCCCCGTCATTGCTCTTTACCCAGCAGTCATCCTCTGCTCGACGGTCGTCCTCCATCGCCTACACTTTACAATATACTTTACTTTCTTTTACAATCTATATCCCTTTTCTTCTTCATTCTGTGAGTGCAAATTTCGGACTGTCTTTGGTATTCAACCACAAGTTATCTTGTTTGCCTGTTAAGCCGATGCTTACATCCTGCACAGCTAACTCATGTTTGAATAGGGGCAGCTGTAAACACCCCAAATTTGCCCTCACCCATTCACACCATGGCTTGTGATCATTTCATATGCATAAACACAATCATACCATCTCATATCACATTTTTGATCCACTGCATTGCTTCTAAGTCATCTGCATCTAGGGTTTGTGATCTGAGCTGTCCAAGAGCTTTTTGAGCCACTCCAAAGGGCAACAATCACTTCAAAGGGGTCCATGTGTGTTCAAGTATCATATTATATCCTCTCAAAGTCAAGAATGCCAAAGAATCACAAGAACTGGAAATGGTGTGGAAGCAGAGCCAGGTTTGACTGCACAGATGACCTGAAATTAGGGTTTTGGTTTCAGAGGCCATAACTTCAAATTTTTTTGGTCATTCTTGTTTCTATTGGTCTCTATATGGTATAGGGAGTATGCATATCAATTTTCATGAAGAAATTCCATGGGGAAGTCATCTGATCAAGAGTTGACTTTTCAGACAAGTCAGTGCAAAATCAGGGCATCTGAGACCCCCAATGACCCAACCAAGGGGTGATCTTCATCATTTTGAGTGTGTATGATCTTTATTTGATCATGGAAGAAGTTTGAAGTTCACAAAATTCAAGGATTATAAGTTTTTGCAAAGTTGACTTTTTGAGGCAAGTTTGACTTTTAAGGAATTTGTCATTTTAGGCAACTTTTCAATCCTTACTTTTTGATCCAAAAATGCTTCAAATGGAAAAACTTTGGTCATGAAAGTTGTAGAATAGATCTTTCCCTTTTCAAAAAGTACAAGAACATGACCTAATTCATTTTGGATCAAAAGTTATGGTTCATCAAAGTTGGCTAAAATCACTAAATTTCAAGTTATGCACCAAATGAGAAACTTGCAAAAACTTGTACCAAGGCAATTTGTGACTTCTAATTGATGTCTAATCCTTATACAAACATAACACAAGTCTTAAAGTTCAGATTGAACCAAAGGGATCACATGTTTGTATGGTGTTTGGAACAAGATCTTTTCATGAGAACCAAAGGGAACCAAGTTGCAAAAACCATCATAACATCTCATCCACTTGCTGCCTTGGTTGCTGAACCACCCTAGCCTTCTCCTCACCTCATGCTGCGCAAGACAAGCCCCTTGTACCAAGCTAGCAAAGTAGCCCATGCCCTTCTTACACAAAGTTGACAATTTGCAAAAAGCACCCATACCTATCACAAAAGGACATGTCATGTCATCTGACCAATAGGATTAGTTTATACAAACAAATGGCAAGCCAAACAACATAACACACAAGCCTGAAACCAGCAAGAACAACACATTCTCATTTTCCATCCTTAGAGCAAAAGCATTCGAAACTCTTCATACAAGCCACAAACACTTAAACAAACTTCACAGACCTTCTCAACTCATCATCCTGATCACAAAGCACCCCTCACCCTTGCCTTAAACTGCCTGAATCCAAAACATGATTCTCACCTGAGCTTGAGCAGAACCTGTTCAAACTCTCAAGCCAGCCAGCACAAGCTCCTTCTAAGCATCCAGACATCATCAAGGGACCAAGAGGAGTGGATTGCATCAAGGGAAGAGGTCAAAAAGCTGCAAAGTTGAAAGCTTCAAAACTCAGGTAGCTCAAGAACTTTTTTTCCAGAAATGATTTTTAAAGTTTCTAAGTTGTTATTTGTAGTTCACTGATCACTCTGATGTCTTTGGTTTCGAAAATGGTGAAGAGATGAGAGTTTAATCTGTTTCTGAAACTTTTTGCCCTAAAACTAGTTTGATTCGATTCTCATTGTTTAGGAATGATAAATGTTGTTTGAATGGGGGTTTTGATTCGTTTTTGAGTGGGGATCATTTCTGTGTAATTAGATTTCATTTTAGATGCGTGTGGAAGGAGTTTGTGATTTTGAGTGATTGGAGAAGATGACCGGAACACTGTTCCGGTCACCTGAGAGTCATTAAGGCTGTGATTAGGGCTAATTAATTAGGGTTAGTGAGTTTGAATTCCAGCCGTAGGATCTGGCGCCAAGTCAAACGCGCGCGCAGCAGGTTTAAATGAGGGCCATCAGATTGTTTGACTTTTCTTTTTCAGCATTTAAATTTATTTTATTTTCATATTTTCCCATTTAATTTGTACAATTTATTAAAAATAGCAAAAATACTTTAAAAATTCTGAAATTTTTTATACAAGTTGTTATTTAATTTCAGAACACAAAAATATTTTTATTTTTATTTTTAGCATTAAAAAAGCATTTTTAAATATTTAAAAGTTTCTTTTTAATTAATTAATGAGAATTAATTAATTAAAAATACTTTTAGGTATTTAAAAATCACCAAAAAATTCATGAAACATTTAAAAACATTTAGAAACATTGTCCAACCTTCAAACCAAATTTCTTTTTTGATCTTGATGCATTTTGAGAATTTTTCATGGAATTAAAACCATTTTAATGCATTATTTTGATCCAAACTTCCAAAAATCATTTCTGCCTAACCCAAGAGAGTTGGACTTTGATTCTTTTTGCATTGCATTGTGTTTAGCATGTAGTTTGTGAGATTAAATGGCCATGATTTGATCTTTCATTTTCAATTTGTTTGGTAATTTTCTTGTTAAGGAACCCTAAAACCCTAGAAAACTTAGGAAAATCATAACTTGAATTAGGTTAGGAGTTGAAATCCCTCCTTTGGGCAGTGAGTTAGTATAGGATTAGGGATCCTTTGAGTGAATTTTCAATTTTTTATCTTAATGGTTGCTTCTGATTTTGATTTGTGTTTGATGCATTGATCATAAACCCTAATTTGGGCTTCCATATGCATCCATCTTGCATTTGCTTGCACAACATGACTTGCCATAGCATTTTATGCATTCATTTGATTCACTTGACATATTAAGACATATTGAAAGCATGTTTTATCATTGCATCTTGTATTTGCCATGTTGTATGCCATTTGCACTTCATAACTTTTCATGTATGTTCATGTGTCTTAACTTGTTTCATTTGCATCCATGAGCTTGTATGACCTTCCCCATGTGTTACCTCATGTTTGCATCATCTCATAGCATCATTATCATCCCATATATGCTTCTGGTTTTGTTTCTTATCATGCCATTTCATCTCATCTTGCATTGCATTGCATTTCTTTCACTAACCTTTCAGGTGGTAAGCAACTTTGAGAAGTGAATTTGCCTTCACTTCTCACAATTTCTTTTCATCTCTCTCTTGCATCCATGCTGCATTTTGACTTGTGTTTGAGATTGAGCTTGCTCATTCTTTTCCTTCTTACTTTCTTTCCTCAAGTAACTTGACTTCTTGAATGAAGCAAGTTACTTTGCTTCTCCTGATCCTTTCATCTGCTTCCTGGTGGTTCCATTGAAGACTTCTTTCTTAAACCTCACAAACCTTAGGAAAAACCAAGCATGAAAATAATTAGGGTTTTGATTAGTCCCCCCACTTAGTTTTACCTTTGTGTCTCTTTGAGTCTTCTCTTCTCATCTCATAATCAAGGATTAAACCCTAAAGGTTTTAAGGCTTTGTGATTAAGCTTATGCCTGCATCCTTCTATTAGGATGGAGTGTATAACTTTAATCCTAAGTGTTAAACCCTTAATGTGTTTAAATCCCTTAATCAGTTCACTTAATAATTATCAAGACATCACACTTGTAACTTGGGCCTTGCATTAGGGTTCTAATTCTTCCTTAACTGGTTAAGAAGGACTAACCCTAGTGTTAATGGACAAGTCCCCCTCAAGTTGTCTTACAAACCCTAAAAATCACTTCATCATCATATCATTAAATAAAATCCACTTAATAAAGGCTTTGTTTTGTCATGAGTTTAATCCCTAATCATGGATTAAGTTGAGGAGCTTTCCTCAGCTTAAACATTCTCATCTATTATCCTTCTATTAGGATGGTGTAATGAGTCTGTTTAATCCCTGATTATGGCTTAACCTCATTACTTAACACTAAACAAAATCACAAAAACATTTAAATAATCACAAGTAGGTTAATGATCTTAATCCTACACCAAAGGTGATTAAGTGTGAGAAGCTGACTTCACACTTAAGGTATTCTCATTACCCCTAATCAGAGGGAAGATGTGATGAGTTTACTAGGTCCATTGGTTTAGGCTTAAGCTCATTAACTTATGACAAACTTCAAAAGCAATAAAAGACTGAAAATTCAAAAACAAACAATAATCGTCTCCTCCGGGATTCTTTTCTCATCATCTTCACTCATAAACGAGAACTTGCTTCTTCCGTCTGATGCAAGACAGTTAGCACCTGAGCCAGACAGGTCATACACTTGAGCATAGATAAGCAAGCAGTTCACAAGTCAATTCATCTTTCAGTCTCTTTGGGTCGAACTACGGTGTTCTGACTTCCTCATTGCACGAGAGGATACGTAGGCATAACTTAACAGTTATCGAACAAAAGTCTCTGTATATTCCCCCTCTTTCCAGCATCTATCTCTTAGCCTCATTATCATGAGCAATCCATTCTCATTCTTACACTGACACTGTATATATCACACTTCACTTCTTTACACTGACACCTGTACATCCTTTTCCAGCTCTTTTATACACAAATTGCACTGACACTACCCCTTTAAAACACAAATCTTTTAAGCGTGGATCCCGTCGAGTACGACGGACAATCTGGGTGCTAATACCTTCCCAGGTTGTAACCAACCCCCTTTCTCAGTCTCTCTGGTTCGCAACCGTCTTATCCATCTTTTTCGAGGTCTATGCAGCATTACCTTTCCTCCGGGATAAAAATGCCTAGCTGGCGACTCTATTCATCTCCAGTGAGTTCACGGCTGTGTGTTCTCATTGTCCCTTTCGCCGACCGTTCGCGTCTGTACCTTTATCTGGGCCATTCCCCATTTATCGGGAGCGACAGTTATCACATTTATACTATTGTTGAGGGGCTAAAAAGGACTATTGAATTAGAAAAAAGTGAAGTCGATCTACGCATTGACAATGAAGCACAGGTAGTCGCTTTGGCAGTACGAACTTAATTATTGACTTTACCTAGTTGTTTAATAATTCAGTTAGAGAATTGCTATGCTGTAGAACCTTAATTTTCCCCCTAAGATTTTGATGTTTTTCATTTGCATCATTGCTTATAAACAAGTTCACGCATTGGTTCTTCTATCCTTCTCGGTTGCAGGTTTATGCCTTACAGCGGATCACCATTAGTTTTGTGTGCCTTTTATTTGTTTATGTTTACTAATATCTAATCAAAATCCAAACATATTTTGTGTTCCATATTTTACTAATTTTTCATGGGAAAAAAGAAAGAATATCAAAACAGTTCCTCATCTTAATCAAATTTCATCTGAACAAAGTCAAAATTGATCTGCAAATAATTCAAATTCATTTGATCAAGGATTCCCAAGTTTTGATTGATTATTATCCAAAAATTTCCAAGGTTTATGTGTTTATTTCAATGCCTTCTTTGTCGAGAAAAAGAATCGAGTCGAAACCATAACAATGTATTCAAAAAACAATATTTTTCAAAATTATCACTAAGTAATCGATTACCCTAATAGAGTAATCGATTACTCTCGTGAAAATTTGAAGAATTCATCAACTTTCAAATTCAGCAATTTTGGCACTAAATTTGAATTGATCACATGTGAAATATTCTATACCATCTCCATTTAATTCCCATACATCATCAAACTTAATTCCCACCATACACCTTCATTAATCACCACTCATTTTCTAATTCCCTCCAAATTTGATTTACAAGCCTAATTTTGATCTTCCAAACCTAGCTTCATTCCACCAAATTTCCATACCAAAACTCTATAAATAGAGCCTTCATTTAATTTAATGATGAAGCTTTTGAGAGCCAAAAAACCTCTTTCAAATTATATCCCTAGCCACCAAAATTCACTAAAGCTCAATTTCTTCTTTTGAAAGTTATCAAGAATTCACATTCAAATCTTGATTAACTTTGAGCTAAACCTTCATCCATTTCATTTTTCTTTATCAATTCCAGTAGATCAAGCTTGCTTGTGGAGTAATTCAGAGTTATTGTTAACATTCATCATCATCGGAAAATTGGCATATAGAAACTCATAAAAATCATTCTCACAAAACAATAAATTATTCACTTAAGCGTTTACCACCCGATATTACATCTACCAGAGCAAGACACCTTATAACACTACATGGATAAGCTAAAGAACTTCAAGCTAACCTTCAAGCACCGAGAGGCTATCCTTGAGTATCTGCATGTTACTCACGTGGTGGCAACATTCAAACAAGAAAGGTGATTAACATTCAAATCCTCTTGGTATGCATGTGGTACCAAATTATCATCACGGATGGACACTGGGCCATCAACCTTCCACAACCAATCAAATCATAAACATCATATCACTCCAATCCACATAATGGGATTGAATCTACGAACAAACTGAAGCCCCATCATAATTATGCCATGAATGTAAGGATGCAACAACATCAACATAATCCTCAACTTGCATATGCATTCATCAAATCATTATTCATAATCATTATATAGCATATATATATATACATAAAATATGCACATCATTGACTCCTTCATCATCACAACAACATAACCATCATAATATAACATCATTCACCTAACTCATACTTTCATAAATATCAATGCATAATCTTCATTTAATTCTCAGCATATAATTAACATAAAAAACATCATCCTACAATTATTATCATACAACCATCAACACCTAGTCGTTATTCCTAACTCAATAACAACTAATCGGTATCCTCTAAATCATCAACAAAAGCACCATTAAACCTCGTCAAGTATTGCATCCGCATTCATAATTTATTCATCATTATTCATATGATAAACATGTTTCATATACTCATATCAATATACAACTATCACTTCAACATAATACACCTACTACAGCAGCATATGCACCATGGCAGTATCGTAGAAATCATCACAATAATAAAACATCAACATATAACAACCGACATTTATAAACACAAAATGAATTCAATTTTTTCGGAAATTTAGTACTTGGAAGTCTCTCATATCACTTATTTGATTTCATCAAGTTAAAGTTTATTTTGTTAGCTTTTCGACGCTTCGAACATGGGTCAAAACGGATGGACGGTTCAAAAGTTATAAAGAAAACAAAATCTGTCGTTTTAGAAAAATTCTGCAAGACATCACTAGGTCGACCCACACATCCAACAGGTCAACGCGTTTGGGACCTGGGTTTCTTCTAACTCCACCAGTTCGACCTACAGCTCGACGCATTTTTGGGTTCAGGTGCAAAAATGCCAAAACGGGATTTCTGCTATACCAGTCCCAAATTCCACTTCCAAATCGCCTCAATGTCGACAAAATTCACCAAAATAATACACAAACTACATATTCAATCACATATTCAACAATTAAAACATCCAACGTCATCATCTATCAATTTCATCTCATAATCCTCATAAACCCTAAGATTTTCCCTCAAACCCTAATTCTCATAATACTTATCTCTACATTATGAATACTGAACAAAATTACTCCCCATACCTTAGTTAACCTGGACTCTTTCAATCACCTCTTGAAGAATCTCCAACCCTAGCCTCCTTGGTTCCTCAGAGAAAATTCTCTCAATCTCCAAAAGATGTGTTATGAGAGTCTCTTCCCAATTATATTCTCTTAACCTTCACAAAAGACCAAAGTACCCTCAAGCCTGTAACTCCTCTATTTTATTTTAATAATTATATTTATATAACATTCATAATTATTCTAATATCACTATCGAAATAAAATAATTTCATCATCATAACACCACAATATACCACACAATGCCATATATTCTTAATTAATTAATAAATAATTAAATTACGAATTTCAGGGCGTTACAACTCTCCCCCACTTAAAGAATTTTTGTCCTCGAAAATTACCTGAAGAAAACACAGTCGAACACAACTCCCTCATTTAATCTTTGCACTCTCAAGTCCAACACACAAGTCATGAACATATCTTCCAAAGACTGGATACTCCTTTTATCTGACCATCCGTATGCGGATGACAAGTAGGACTCATTTCAACTCAGTGCCTAAAGCACCCTACAACATTCCAAACACTTTGATGAGAATCTCAGATATCTATCCCATGCAACTTAGTAATTCCCTCAATGTATATCTTAGCTAAGTTCCTCATAAAATAGTTAATCTTCATTGGCCAAAAGTGAATCGATTTAGTTAATCTATTCACCATCACCCAAATCAAATCATACCTCTTTCACAATCTTCCAGAATCTCAACACAAAACCATGTAAATACTATCCCATTAGATTGTGGAATATTCAAGGGTCGCATCATACCCAAAGGCTTCTGATGTTCCATCTTTAACTTCTGATAATTGAAACACACATGCACCAATTCGGTAATATTCGTTTTCCTACCCGACCATCGAAATGACTTCTGCAAATCTTGATATATCTTTGTTACACTGGGATGGCTACTTAGTCCACTTCGGTTTACTTCCTCTAAAATAATATTCTTATATTTATGGAACATCTAGTATACACACTCCACCTCAAAACCTCAACACGCCACTCTCGTCAATCTAGAATTCACCTTTGTTACCTTTGTTAATTAACGTATATCGATCAACCAACCAATCTCAATTAGGAATCCTTATCTTCTCGGATTCCTTCCAAAATATCTCTAGTCAATTTCAAAACGTCCTACTTCACGCTTTCAATATCTCCTCATACACTAAACTCAAATCTCTGAATGGTTTAATCATTTTTAAATCTCTCACCATAAGGATCGACATATACATCGACTTCCAACTCAATGCATCAGTCCTTGCATTTGCTTTAATAGCTCAAGACAATAAATAATTCCTCCAAATCTCATTACTAACATCAGAATTGTTGATTCCAAACCATAGGTAGGATTATTTCCTCTCTTGTTTTCCCAAGTAGTCTCAACTCATAAGTAATAACACTCCCAAGGTTCATCATAACGTATCACCATGCACCAGATAAAACACATCCTAATTAAGTAAGGCCAATATCGAAGCAATAGTCGACTCCTCTAATCACACGAATTTTCTTCACATACCATGTATCACACATAAGCCCTACCTTTGCGAGTCAAATAAGTTAATGTAACAACAATTAGAAAAACCCTCATTGGTGTTTTGGAAGTGACCATCTAAACCAATTACTTTGGAACTCAAACATAGACTTCAGAACTTCTTACTACGACACAACATCAATCTTAGAAAAGTTTACAACCATCTTAGCACTAAAATCTATAGTCCAAGAAAACTCACTTCTTCCAACTGAAACTCTCGCTTTGATAATCATTAGCACATTACTAATCCAAAATCCACATCGTTAACCATACTGATCCAGTAATAAGTCCCCATTCACTCTTAGGCCGGAACACAACAATGTCTCTATCATCACTATTAACATTGTCATACGAACATCAACATAATTCATACTACTGACAGTTTTATTTCACCACCTTATTTCCATAATGTCGCGATTCCTCAAATGAACATATACTTTAATACTTCTACCGACATGGTAGTAACAAAAAAACGTTTCACATATCACTTTAATTCTAGAATTTCCAATGGTTTGCATCATTCTCACAAGCTTCTGATGCTCAATCCTTAACTCCAATAAGTCGTATTCATATAATACACATCACGCTTCAGCTGCGCACTCTGATCATCGATTAGTCTGCAAGCTTCATATCTAACCTCTGACTCTCTTAAAATAATGGGCATGACTATCTTCCCGATAGAATTCCTTTTTACTTCACACATTGCCAGACTGGAAAACCAAATATCTCCCATACCCACTTAGCATCACACATATGTTAAGTATCTCTATCTCTGGACATGATAAATGTACTAAATGTCCCCACAAATCGTTCCATTCCCTTTGAAATCTCTATCTATATAAAGGACTTTATCAACATCCACAAATCCTTAGTTTTATTTTAAACCTCTTTACATCCAGGAGGCAAACCTCTCCCCCACTTATTTTGAACCAACACATGGAGATAAATAGGAAACTCGAATTAGCCTCATCTTCGAATCTAATAATCTGAATTGACTCATCAAACCATCCACAAGCACTTGACTTAACTTAAATCAATTTCAACATACATACCATCTAAATAAGCAAGACATGTCTATTCCATCCAACATGGTTCCATCTATTATCAACAAGAGATTAAGGGTGATTAGTTCCTCAATTTGTCAATAGATAGTCGACATTCATGATGGGGCATAAACTATCTTTACCGAGCTACAATTGAATTCCTTACAATCAGCAACACATCGACCCAACATTCTACAACTACAACATCTCAGAGAAGCAAAAGCTTCTCCCCCACATGTTTCATTCGCACTCCTGCAGATAAAGGATAGGAAGATAAACGTGTACCAACAGTGTTTTCACACACATGTCATATACCAGGGATAAACAACATTAGACAACCTGGCCGGATGGACCGACCTGCTCTGATACCACTAATGTAACACCCTTCTAACCCAACATAATATACACGATAAAAAATACTTAAAATAAGTCATAGTACATCATAAAAAGGTGTCACATTTACTTCATAAAACATCTTAATAACAACCTTGCTCCGTAACATGGGCTTTCAAAACATTTTAAATAATAATTTCTTGAATGCATCAATAATTAAAATTCAAACTTTGCAGCAGAATAATAACCTCAAAATAACTTCTTTTATTTCATCAAACCATCAAGACATTTTAGTTATTGTCAACATTCATCATCATCGGAAAATTGACATATAGTAAGTCATAAAAATCATTCAAACAAAACAACATATTATTCATTTAAGAATTTACCACCCGATGTTACATCTACCAGAGCAAGACACCATATAACTCTACAGGGATATGCTAAACAGCTCCAAGCTAACCTTCACGCACCGAGAAGTTATCCTTGAGTATCTGCACGTTACCCACGTGAAGGAAACATTGAAACAGTCAGAGTGAGTAAATTCACATTCAATACACATAATGTAAAGAAAGAATTATAAGACAACAAACATCATAAGTCTCAACCATACACAACATGTAATCCATCATAACATCCTATAAAATATAATGCAATTATGTTATACCACCAAGAATGAAATGCAATCCTCTTAGTATACATGTTGTACCGAATCATCATCACGGATGGACACTGGTCCATCAATCCGTCACAAGGGAGCACATCATAAACATCATATCACTCCAATCCACACAATGGGATTGAAGCTATCAACGGACCGAAGCCTCATCATAAGTATGCCATGAATGCAAGGATGCAATAACATCAACATAATCCTCAACCTACATCCGCATTCATGAAATCATTAATCATAATCATCATAAAGCATATATATATATATATATATATATATATATATATATATATATATATATATATATATATATATATATACATACATCAAATATGCACATCATTGACTCCTTCAACATCACAACAACATAACTATAGCTCGATTTTTATGGTCTTTAATCACTATCGTCTTTTTTCTACTTTTTGATTTCTTATTTTTTCCTGATGAAGCTGGTTATAAAAGGGAAAAGATGTCTTAAACTCATCCCGCTTTGCATACTATTGTTTAACAGATGCCCACATGGTTTTGGGTTCTTCTTTAGCTTATTTCACCTTTGGATTAATGTAAAATTTGTTCTTTTTGATATTGATGGGGGCTTCTTTTATTTGGGTCTGGGTATTAGGCAATTGTTGTTTGATCGGGTGATGTTGATATTTTTGTGTTTCTGTATCATCATAATTTTCTAATGTTTTTATTAGGTTTAGAAACCTATTTGTTGTTTTTTTTGTGCTCGCAAAGATCTTACGACCTTTTGCCTACGTACCCCCAAAAAGAGAATTAAGGGATCAGAGAATCGTAGTTCCTCCTAAAAGGCTAGAGCTAGGAGGAAAAGGTTGATTTGTATCTTGGTTAAAGCACATGATGTTAATGCTCAAATTTTTGATTTGTGTCTTGATCAAAGCCCAAGAATGAAGTTGAAAAGTCTATTTGTTTCCTGATAAAAGCCCAGGATTGAAGCTGAAAAAGTTGTTTGTAACTGGTTGGTTTGTTGCTGGCTTGAATAGTATAGCTCAAGGCATAAAATAAATGATATATTGATTTGCATAGATCAAGAAAGGCTGAATGGGTACCCTGAATTGCATAGCTCAAGGATGACTAAATGGTTTGACCTGAATTGCATAGCTCAGGATAGTTGAATGGGTTATCTTGATTTTCATAGCTCAAGAAAGGTTGCATGTTTTGCTTAGTTAGAGTCTAAGAATATGAATTTATTGTGAGAAATTAGCTTAGTTAAAGTCCAAGACTATGACTGGTGTTAGCTTAGTTAAAGTCCAAGACTATGACTGCATTTGAATATTGTTAGCTTAGTTAAAATCCAAGACTATGACTGTTTTGAGTGACTATAAAGTGTTTTGACTGTATGTGCCTTGAATGAAGCCCAAGCTTGAAACTAAAAGGTACTCAATAGAGAGAATTTGTCATCTATAAGGTGGGAATGATTTTTTTTATTTGTATCTTGATTGAAGCACAAGGTTGAAGTTAAACAAAGAAAACTGACTCTATAGGAAATTTTTATTTGTGTCTTGATTTGGAAGCCCATGTGTGAAGCTTATTTTTTAGAGACAGACTCTTGATTTTTTTGAATCTTATATGAAGCCTAAGATGGGAGGCTAAAGAATTTGTTGGTAGACTGACTCTGTATGAATAATGTTTTTCTCTGTAGGTTTGATAAATGATTTTGAGGTCATCAGACATTGCTTTGTCTTGGAGGATTCAATTGTACGAAGCCCAAGAGGAGGCTAGCTTGGTCATCCATCGAGAAGACGGAGACTACTATTTTTTTTATTCTAAGGTTTTTTCCTATGCTTTTAGGAAGCCTGAGAGGGTCCTTGTGTTTAAGCCCAAGAGGAGGCTAGGTTACTTGTAAGAGGTCTGTGGGTCCTTGGATAAAGCCCAAGAGGAGGCATGGGAAGGCTGAGCAATATTTAAGCCTGAGAGAAGGCACCTTTAATAGGCCTTAGGGTCCTTGAATGAAGCCCAATAGGAGGCTATGTTTTGCCCTAGTTTTGTTCTTGTTCAGAGGTTAGGTCTGGTGATAGTAACTCGATTACTTAAATTCTAGTAGTGATGCAAGTATAAACATTAAATATGCATACAGACAGATAAAAGTGTCAGTGAATGTGTTTAACAGCTTTTAGTATATCATTTCTATGGTTTGAATATTCTTAAGTTGTTTTATTAAGAATGAAGTTGGGGGTTACACTGGGAAGAAGAGGCCAAAAATCCCGAGGGAGAAAGATTATAGATGTGTTTTATACATTGTATTCTCTTTGTCATTAAGAAGTTTAGTATTATCTTTGCTTTAGTATAAGGTGAAGAAATATAATTTTGGCAAACAGTTCTATTTTATGCAAGCACAACAGTTTAAGTAAACATCGAGAAGTTAGAAAGAGGAAAGATGGCTCAGAAACTAATAATAGGGCTTAAACATAAGTATTCCTATGGAATTTGTTTTATTGATTAATTATCTGATAATTTCATACACAGAGTAAGACTTTGGAGCTGAAAAGCTGCCTACGGCCTAAAAAGTAGTTCACCAGAGTGAAATTCAGTCTAGTTACTGGTGTATTAGATCTTTAGTCATCAAGATGAAAAAATAAAAGGAGGCAGTTGTTTCACCCCAAAATTTGCCCTCACCTAGGCAAGACAATGTGTACTAAGGTATCCCAAGAGGTTCACAAGGTTCACAATTAATCAGAAAGTTTGACAATTCCCTCAGACAAAGCATCCTCCTAAGCAATGCACCCTAAACTACGATTTTGAATTTCATCAGGCTAAATGAACTTCCAAGGCCTCAAGTGAGCTTCATAAAATCCTACATGTCTTCAAGAATCCCTATGTCAAGTTTCAAGGCTTTCCCAAAAGGTTTGCTCAGTCAGATGATCAGATATGCAAAAATCAGTCAAAGTGGTTAAAAAGTCAAACTGAGGTCAACTACGGTCAAACCAAAGTCAAACTTCGTGATTTTTTGCCAACATCAAGTTTATGAAGTAAAATTCATCATTTGATCAAGGGTTGATCATGATTCATCAAGGAGATTTCAGATCATCAAGAATCAGAAATTTCTAAATTAGGGTTTTCATAGGAAAAGTCAACTGAACTTTGACCAGCCATAACTTTCACATGCTTCATCAAGAATTTTCCATCCAAACCTCAATTTGAAGGAAATTTAATTCTCTACAACTTTGTGTCTCACAAGACAAGCCCAAAAATGCTTCATTTGGAAGGTATGAGCTAAGACATTATAGGTCATTTCAAAAGTCAACAAAAAGTCAACATCTTCCAAAGGGCATAGCTTGAAAATGGTAAAATATATGGACATGAGACCAAAGAGGTTTGTTAGAGGACTCTTTAAGATTTCCAAAATGTCCAAGAACACCCTCATATCCTTAAAATTGAGGGAGATGTGTCTTTGCAAAGTTGGGAAATTTTTTAGAGGTTTATTGAGCAAATGGGGTCTTGGAACTAATTCTTTCCACATGGGCTTGCATTTTTATGACCCAATCACTACCATGACATCATGCACGAACCAAAAATAATTTATTCAGATTTTTATTAATTTTATTTTATTAATTTTGATTTTATACATTAAAAATCATTTTAAATCAAAATAAAATATGAAAGGCTCAATATTTGATATGATCTTCATTCTAGAAATTCATAAACATGATTTAAAGTTGATTGGAAGATTTAAATTCGTGCTAAACCAAAGAGGAAAGGATTTGTGTGATTTTTTGACCAAAATAGCAAGTTGTATCTTCATGATCAAGTAATCCTTACAAGGCCCATAAACCTACAATTTTCTGACCTAATTTGATTCCAATATATACATACAAGTGATCACCAGCATAAGGACGAATTTTGGCAGCCTCCAAGAACACTCTTGACATTCAAAAATTTCATTGAAATTTCAATTTTCGGATTCTATTTTACAGGTTGAATTAAGGTAATCTAAGGACATAGACATGATCCTTGAGCATCATTGATACGATTTCAATGCCTTACATCATCAATATCATCCCTGAATGCATAAACCGAACCTCTTTTACTCTTGAATTTGAAATTTTCGATTCCATTTATTTAGCTAACATAAACTAATTTTGTTGTTTGATTTGTGTTAGTCATGACCTATAGATGATTTCTGGACATTTTCTTGAAGAAACATAGCCTAGAACATGAACTGCCATTGTTAGGGTTTCGGGTACCAAATTAGGGTTTCCTAAAAAACAGAATATAAATGGATTCAAAGAACATGGATAGACTGTATAAATCATGAGGAATTCATTGGTATAGTTAATTTGATGAAATTGTATCATTTGGTTGATGTTTGAGTTTCGCAGGTTATGAACATGGAAGAACTCGCAGGAAAAAATTGCAGTTAAAATCGTATGAATTTTCGCAGGTATTCTGAAGAAGATGAAGTCCAGTTGCGCCAAAATCAGATTCAAAAATTTCTTTTAAAAAAAAAGATTTATTGCAGATTATATACTGAACGCGCCCCATGTGGCTCAGCTGGTTTGTGTGTTTGCTTGTGAATATAATGGTCCTGGGTTCGATTCCCCCCAGGCCATTTTGTTTTGCTATATTTCTTTGGATTTTTTACAGGATTATAACAAAAGGAATACTACTCGTATCATGGACACAAGGACGCGCTTAGCCTGGTGGTTGTGGTTGTGGGACTGAAGGATTGAAGCCTAGGGCCTGGGTTCGAATCCCAGCCCCAGATATGTCTTTTTTCTTCAATTTTTTTGTTTTGTTTTATATTATATTTATTTAATTTAATTAATTTCTAAATAACAATTTCTAAAATAAAATGTTTATATTATTTTCTTATATAAAAAACCTATATTTTAAAAATCCATAATTTATTTTTCTCAAAAAAATCAAATTGTTTATATGTATTTTATTATATTTATATTTATTATTAATATTGTATATATTTTGTAAATAAATTGATTATATTTAAATTAATAATTAAAAAAAATCTAATTCTCATGATTCTAACCCTAACCCTAATTTTTCTTAACCTTGAAGTTTAACCTAATATTTTTATAAATTATAATTTAATCCTTAATTATTTGTTAAATATTTGAATAATTTAGTATTTATTTATTATTATTAAAACCTATGTTCTTTATTAAATATTTAAAATCTTTTCTAATACTAATTTGTTTTGCTAATTTCTTAAGTCTTTTATTTTTATTTTTCTAACCTTTATTCTTAATTCTTATTATTATTATTATTATTGCTTATTTATTATTATTTATCTTTATTATATTTCTCGATTATATTGTAATTGTCCCGAAACTTTGTAATAGTTTAGATTTATATTTTTTCTTTATTCTTATTAGGATTGTGTTTACTGTGTGGTTAGTAATTCTAGGGTGTGAATAACATACTTGTAATTAAAATTCATTTAGAATAATTAATTTAAATAAGATAAATATTTGAATATGAACACGCACACACGTAAGTCGATCTTTGATCGCCATCTTGCACTTTCTAGGGTTACCTCTCATGTTGCCTATTTCAAAAGGTCAAGTAAGGTGTCTTAAGCAAAGTCCCTTTCCAAATATCATCAAGTCCCTTCAGTTTATAAGATCAAGTCCCTTCGAGGTTGCCTATGATAAATGATCTTGTCCCTTCGAATAAAAGATGATAAGTCCATACGAATTGCTAAAGATACCTTGCAGTTGCCTATATTCAGATGTCCCTACACATGTCCCTTATTACATCCAAGGTAATGACTACCTATTCCTTAAAAATAGGGATAGTCTTACCATTGAAAGAACATAAGAATAGTAAAGACTTAACATAGGGTAGGTTTCTCTTAGTTGCTTGCTCACACTTCCAAATACTTTTTTTTACACATCACTTTTCAAACAAATTTTCAGAAAACAAGTCTTTGTATACATCCATACGAGGATCATTACAAAGTACTTAGAAAGTTTCTAATCACACACTACACCTTTTCAAAACAATTCAAAGTGAGCTAAGTAACTAAGAGCCCATGGATATAAAGGGTGCTAACACCTTCCCTTTGTATAACCTACCCCCCGAACTCAAAATCTTTTAAGGTCTTTCCTGTTCTTTTATGTCCTTTCCTTTTGGATAAAATAAAAGTCGGTGGCGACTCTTGCTATCCGCAACATTTATAGAAAGTCATTTCTCCCACCGTGTTACAGAACTGGTGACTCTGCTGAGGAAAATAAAAGAGGGGTACCCTTAGGAATTAGATCACTTTAAATTTGTTTGCTTTGTTTGCTTTACTTTACTTGTTGGGGCTCTTATGTGTGAAAGATCCTAACCCGGATCTATTGTACCTTAGGTAAATGGCAATGGACCAAGGAAACTATACGGCGTATACCGATATGGTTGATCTGGTGGCCATAGTTAGTGTGACTTCTTGGTTGGTGCTTATGTTCCTTAAGCAAGTTGAGGATAATATGAGGCTGCCATATGTTGTCAATACACTAACTGACTCTTAGAACCTTAGTCATCCCATCTTGGCCTTTAGAAAGTAGTGAGATAGCCGGCTTTGGTGAAGACTGAAGTTGGTTGATACTCGATACTAGGCTCATTGAGATCCTAAACTTGGAGGGTTTTGGTTGGCAAGTAAGTTGCCTACTGAAAAACCACCCTGGTGAAGGATCAATGATATTGAGATCCCTTAGAACCTGGTTACTTTTGTAGGACAGGATGAACCAACTAAACTTCAGGGGAGGGTACTTACCTTTAAACCTCATGCAAGCCTTCAAACCTAGGGCTATTGTGTGACTTGTT
Organism: Lathyrus aphaca; assembly: GCA_963966055.1. Taxonomy (NCBI): domain Eukaryota; kingdom Viridiplantae; phylum Streptophyta; class Magnoliopsida; order Fabales; family Fabaceae; genus Lathyrus; species Lathyrus aphaca. Next base: position 179,738,377 of record OZ014522.1, read on the forward strand.
TGTGTGTGCCACATGTTTGTGATTGAGCATAACATCATGACATCATGCATCATAAGCATAGAATTTTCACTAACCATTTCAAGAACCAAAGGATTTATCTTTGTTCTTTGTTGCAGGTCATGACTTCTGCCGGTAGGAATACTATCCGGATCAACATTGTAGGAATCCCTCCTAAGCTTAAGGAATTGGTCTCTCAAGTTTTTGAAAAATCCCAGTTCATCAGGAAGCATGGTCACCTACTAGATCTAGTCACTTCAGGGTTCAATGAAGACATGATGAGTGTCATGTTTCAGTTCTTTGATCCTAAACATCATTGCTTCACATTCCCCGACTATCAGCTGGTTCCTACAATTGAAGAGTTCTCCAAGCTACTGGGTATATATATCCTTGATCAGAGACCCTTCACAGACTTGGAGAAAGAGCCTAAACCTGAAGTCATTGTTGCAGCCCTGCATTTGAAGAAATCAGACATTGTTCTAGAAACGAGAAGTGGAGTTAAGGGTATTCTTGCTAAGGTATTGATGGAGAAAGCTCAAGTGTTCCTGAAGACTATGAGTTATGATGCTTTTTAGGAGGTCTTAGCCTTATTGATTTATGGTTTAGTGTTGTTCCCTAATCCAGACCAGTTCATAGGTATACACGCCATCAACATATTTCTGACTCGCAATCCAGTGCCTACATTACTTGGAGACATCTTACATTCTCTCCATACCCGCACTACGAAGGCACGAGGAACTATGATGTGCTGCATACCTCTATTGTCCAGGTGGTTTATTTCTCACCTTCCTCGATCAGTGATGAAGAATGAACAAGGGTTCAGGTGGTCTAAAAGGATCATGTCACTTTCTCATTCAGACATTCATTGGTGTTCTAGATCTATGGAGAATGTTACTATCATTGACCGTTATGGGGAATTCCCTAATGTGCCACTTCTAGGCATAAGAGGGGGCATTACCTACAACTCTTCCTTAGCTCTACGTCAGTTTGGTTATGCTCGGAGTGATGGTCCTCACGACATGCTTATTCAGGGTATTGTGTTCGACTACGACAACGATCTTCAAGGTTACCGTCAAAGGTTCATACGAGCTTGGGGTAAGGTGAACAAGGTTGATAGTAAGACTTTGGAACCAAAGTACTCCATTCCTATGGAACCTTACCTCAGATGGGTACGATCTCGTGCTCAGACTCTTATGATGCCATATCCTGCTATCCTGCCAGTTACCATGGAGCCTGTTGCTGAAGGAGATACTCCTTATACCATCCTTCATCCAGACATGCCCACTGACATGGAGGAATTGCAGAGGTCATGGATCTAGTTGAAGGAGCAAAGGGATACTTTTTAGACTAATTTCAAAGCTAGTCAAGAAAGAATTCTGGAGCTAACAAGACAACTTCACGAGGAGCGGAATCTCAACTCATACCTCAACACAAAGAGGAAATGTACATGGGAGACTTAAAACCCCATCTTTGTATTCATTTCATTTTGTTGTAAGCCCAAGGGGAAAACAAGTTTATTGCTTACTAATAAAAGTTTACTTTCTGGTTTTTTAAACAAATTTAAATCCTGCGGTCCTTGAAAACATTGCATACGCATTTACATACCATATCATTGCATCACAGGTTTCTTGTGAACAGGTATCTTATCTTCTCACTGTTTATTTCAGCAGAAATGGCTCTTGAACAGACTGTCAAAGATCTCCAGGCTCATAATGCACAATTCCAAGAGTTGATCCTGAACTTGTCCAAGGGACAAGATGAGCTGAAAACACTGCTGGCTAAGAAGAAGAAGAAGACTAGGAAATCAGGAGGCCTTATCAATCTGGGAAGAAGGTTCAGGGGTCCTATCAATACTAAGGAATAGGTTGAGGATTCTGAGTCAGAGAATTCTGAGAAGGAGGGAGGTAGTCTCCATGATACTGTGGGAGATTCTGATTCTGAGGCAAACTATTATCATGATCCTACTAGTGAGGAGAAATACAAGATGCTGGTAGACAGAATGAATGGCATGGAGCTACAAAAATCTTCGGGACTTGATTTTGAAGACTTGAGTTTAGTTTTTGGAGTGGTTATACCTATTGGCTTCAAGGTTCCTGTTTTTGTGGTATATGATGGTGTTTCATGTCCTAAGCTTCACCTAAGATCATATGTCCAAAGGATTCAGCCACATACTGCGGATAAGAAGTTATGGATTCATTTCTTCCAAGAGAGCTTGTCTGGAGCTCAATTGGAATGGTATTATCAACTAGAAAGTGTTAATATTCGTGATTGGAATGATCTTGTTGAGGCCTTCTATAGGCAATACCAATATAATGCTGACTTAGCACCAACTCGCATGCAGCTCCAAAGCATGTCTATGGGTGCTAAGGATAGTTTCAAGGAATATGCCCAGAAATGGAGAGACCTGGCTGGCAGAGTTCAACCTCCTCTGATTGACAGGGAGCTGTAGGAGCAGTTCACATCTCTAATCCTACTCCTGCAGCACCAGAGCCACAACAAAACAATCAACATAAGCCTAGAAGACAGTTCACCAAGATCAACATGTCACTGGCCTAAGCCTTGCAACACATGTTGAAATGGGAACTCATTACTTTGAGGGATCCTCCTCAGAATCCTAATACATCCTCTCCTCGATACAATCCTAATGCAAGATGTGCTTATCATTCTAATAGTCCGGGACATGACACCAACAACTGCTAGGTGTTGAAAAACAAGATTCAAGACATGATTGAAGCTGGAGAAATTGAATTTGACCCTCTTGGGACCCCAAATGTGATGACTGCTCCTATGCCCAACCATGAGAAGACTGTTAATGTTGTGGATGACGTGTCCTATGTTTCCTCAGAAGAAGAAGTGACTACTCCCTTATCCATTATCAAGAAGAAGCTGGTGCAGGTTGGGTTCTTTCCAGGTTGTAATGTGTAAACACCCCAAATTTTCCCTCACTCATTTCACCATGGCTTGTGACTCTTTTCATTTTCATAAGTTCAACCATAGCATCTCATATTGCATTTTTGCTTCACTGCATTGATTCTAAGCCATCTGCATCTAGGGTTTGTGATCTGAGCCATCCCTGAGCCATTTAAGCCACTCCAAAGGCCTTCAATCATCTCAAGAGGGTCCATGTATGTTCAAGCATCATATTATATCCTCCCAAGGTCAATAAAGTCAAAGAATCACAAGAACTAAGAAAGGCATGGAAGCAGAGCCAGGTTTAACTGCAGATGACCTAAAATTAGAGTTTTGGTTTCAGAGGCCATAACTCCAAATTTTTTTGGTCATTCTTGTTTCTATTGGTCTCAATATATTATGAGGATCATGCATATCAATTTTCATGAGGAAATTCAATAGGGAAGGCATCTGATCAAAAGGTGACTTCTTGAACAAGCCAGTGCAAAATCAGGGCACCTGAGGCCCCCAATCACACAACCAAAGGGGTTTCTCCATCATTTTGAATATGTATGATCTTTATTTGATCATAGAAGGTGTTAGAAGTTCACAAAATTGAAGAATTTCAAGCCATTTGCAAAGTTGCCTTTTTGGGAAAGTGACTTGTAATGCAAACTTGCCATTTTGGGAAAGTTTTTCAACCTCCTCTTTTTGATTCAAAAATGCTTCAAATGAAAAATTATTGGTCATGAAAGTTGTAGATTGGATCATTCCCTTTTCAAAAAGTACAAGAACTCATTCTAATTCATTTTAGATCAAAAGTTATGGCCTTGCAAAGTTGGACAAAATCACTAAATTTTCACTTTTACACCAAGGAGGGAAACTTGCAATTTCACATGTCAAGCATTTCCATGACTTCAAAATGACTTCTAAGCATCACATAAACATAACACATGACCTAAAATTCAGATTGGCCCAAAGAATCATTCATTTCCATGTCTTGATCATTAAGAAATCCAAAAGGGGCCAAAACTCCATGAATTTGCAAAATGACCCAAAGCTTCTCATCCACTTGTGCCAGCTGCCAAAAATGATTTCCATGGATCCCCTTGAAGCAAGCTGATTCGAACCATGCCCTTGTACCATGACTGAACCAGCCCATACCTTTACTTACACAAAAGTTGACTTTTTGCAAAACAAGCCATACCAATCAGCATAGCCCACAACAACTCTCTGACCTATCACAACTTGATACATGGACCAAAAGCAACTCAACACACAACACAACACAAGCTGAAACCTCTCATAACACAACATTCACCAAAATCCTCTCTTATGCATTTTTCTTCGAATCTCATCACAGAAGCCCAAAACCTCAAAACAAACTTCACAAAACCACTCACCATGATCCACTGATCATTTCCCAACCATCATCTGGCCCTGAAACCACCCCAAACAGAAATACGATTTTCCACTCCCTTTGAACAAAACTGCATCAATCTCACAAAATAGCCACAATACACTCCAACTAAGCCTCAAAGCTTCTTCAGGAAGATCATTGGAGGGGTTTTGAAGCCAAGAAGCTGCCTGAAAGCTCTAGGGTTGAAAGCTCCATCTCAGGTAGCTCTCTCAAACGTTTTTCCAGTAATCCTTTTTTAAGTTATAGAATTGTTCCTTATGATCTCCTGATTACTCTGAGCTTTGTAGTTTTGAAAATGGTGAAGAAATGAGCATGAACCGAATCTCTGAAATTTTTGACCTAAAAAGAGATTGATTCGATTCATGTTTGTTTCTGAAAATAAATTGATTTCATGCTTGGATTCTTGTTCCTTGATGTTTGTTGAGTGATTCTGGAGCTTTAGGAGGCCTGGGGTGAGGTTTTGAGAGAGATAGCATTTTTCAGGGGAGAGTGTGGCCGGAGAAGATGACCGGAGGTCATTTCCGGCCACCTGAAAGTCATTAATGCTTTAATCTGGATTAGGGCTTAGTTTGAATGTGAGTCGTAGATCTTGTTGACCCGCGCGCGAATGAACGAACCAGATCCATCATTAAACCCTAATTCTGATTTATTAATTTAATTAATTGGGATTAAATTTGAATTTTGCCAGAATCAATCCTAGCCACTGAATTGCGCGCGGGTCAACTCCCTCCAAAAATCTTTGAATATCAGCCTTAGGATCTGCATACTTTCCCTTTTATTCAATTTAATTTTCGTTTTCATTATATTTATTTCCACGAATTTTTAAAAATAGTAAAACACATTAAAAAATTCTAAAATTTTTTATCAAATCTTTTATTAATTTTCAGAACCCAAAAATATTTTTATTTTTATTTTTTGCATTAAAAATTATTTTTAAATCATTTAAGTGTTTATTTTTAATTAGTTAATGAAAATTAATTAATTAAAAATACATTTAGGTATTTAAAAATCACCAAAAAATTCACATTGCATTTTGACATATTTAGAAACATTATCAGACTCTTCAAACAAATCTCTTTTGGGTTCTTGACCTATTTTGACAATTTTCATTGGAATTAAATTTATTTAAAGGCAATATTTTGGTCCTAACTTAGAAAATTCATTCTGCCTAACCATGAAGAGTTTGATGATGGTTCTTCTTGCATTGCATCCTTCATATCATTTAGTTTTTAGGGTAAAATTGGTTTGAATTTATCTTTCATTTTCAATTTAATGTGTATTTTTCCTTTTGAAGTGCCTTAAAACCCTAGTTGACTTGAGAAAATCATAACTTCCACTAGGTTAAGACCTAGGTCCCCTCCTTTGGGCAGTAAGCTTGTGTAGGGTTAAGGTTCCTTTGTTCCCATTTTCAATTTTTTATCTTGTCATTTGCTTCTGATTTTGGATTTTGCATTGCATATTGTATGTAAACCCTAATTTTGGCTTTCATTTGCATCCATCTCTCATATGCTTGCATTCAAGAACTTGCCATGACATTTTGTGCATCAACATGACAAATGATAGATCTTAGGACATATTAGAATCATGTTTGATCATTGCATTATTCATTTGCCATGTTATGCATTCATATCATTTCATAAACTTTCTTGAACTTTTATGGTTCAAAGCATGCTTCATTTGCATCCTCATTCTTGTATGATCATCCACAACTCTTGACATGTGTTTGCATCCTCTCTTAGCATCATTAACATCATGTTTATGCTTCTGACTTTTGGTTTGCATCTTTGCATTCATTTCATTTTCATGTCATTTCATTTCTTTTTGCTAACTTTTCAGGTGGTAAGTTGTTTTGAGAAGTGAATTTGCCTTCACTTCTCACAATCTCTTCTCATATCTCTTTATATATTCATTGCTGCATTTTGTATTTGTTTTAGAGTGAGCTTGCTCATTCATGTCTCCTCTTCACTTTCTTTCTCCAAGCAACTTATCTTCTTAAGTGAAGTAAGTTGACTTGCTTCTCTCTGCTTCTTCCTCCTTTCATCTTCTTCTTTCCTGGTGGCTTTTCCTTGAAGATCTTTTGCAAGCCTCATAAACCCTAGGAACAACCAAGCATGATCATAATTAGGGTTTGATTAGTCCCCCATTTAGTTTTGCCTTTGTGTCATCTTTGAGTCTTCTCTTCTCATCTCTTAATCAAGGACTAAACCCTAAAGGTTTTACGGCTTTGTGATTAAGCTTATGCCTGCATCCTTCTATTAGGATGGAGTGTATAACTTTAATCCTAAGTGTTAAACCCTTAATGAGTTTAATTCCTTTAATCAATCCACATAATAATCACTAAGACATCAAGCTTGTAACTTGGGCCTTGCATTAGGGTTCTAATTCTTCCTTAACTGGTTAAGAAGGACTAACCCTAGTGTTAATGGACAAGTCCCCCTCAAGTTGTCTTACAAACCATAAAACTCATGTCTTAATCTCACAATTAACTAAAATCTATTTAATAAAGGTTTTGTTTTGTCATGAGGTTAATCCCTAATCATGGATTAAGTTGAGGAGTCTTTCTCAGCTTAAATGTTCTCATCTATTATCCTTCTATTAGGATGGTGTAATGAGTCCATTAAATCTTTGATTATGGCTTAAACTCATTACTTAAAACTAAACAAAAATACCAAAAACATCTAAATAAATTCAAGTAGGTTAATGATCTTAATCCTGCATCAAGGTGGTTAAGTGTGAGGTGTTTATCTCATACTTAAGGTATTCTCATTACCCCTAATCAGTGGGAGGATGTGATGAGTTTAGTAACCCCAGGTTTAGGCTTAAGCTCATTTTCTTATGGCAAACTTCAAAAGCAATAAAAGATTGAAAACACCAAAAACAAACAATAATCGTCTCCTTCGGGATTCTTTTCTCACCTCATTCACTCACAAACGAGAACTCGCTTCTTCTGTCTAATGCAAGACAGTTTGCACCTGAGCCAGACAGGTCATACACTTGAGCATAGACAAGTAAGCAGTTCACAAGTCAATTTACCTTTCAGTCTCTTTGAGTCGAACTACGGTGTTCTGACTTCCTCATTGCACGAGAGGATACGTAGGCATAACTTAACAGTTATCGAACAAAAGTCTCTGTATATTCCCCCTCCTCCAGCATTATTCTTTTAGCCTCATAGTCTTGAGCATTTCACTCTTGTTCTTACACTGACACTTCACATATTTCACTTCACATTTCTTTTACACTGACACTTGCATTCTTTTCCAGCTTTGATACACAGATTGCACTGACACTACCCCTTTAAAACACAAATCTTTTAAGTGTGGATCCCGTCGAGTACGACGGACAATCTGGGTGCTAATACCTTCCCAGTTTGTAACCAACCCCCTTTCTCAGATTCTCTGGTTCGCGACCGTCTTATCCATATCTTTCTAGGTTTATGCAGCATTACCTTTCCTTCGGGATAAAAATGCCTAGCTGGCGACTGTTGTCTTCTGAGTTCACCCTTGTGTGTTCTCTCTCTTTTCACCGACCATTCGCGTCTGTACCCCTTCTGACCCGTGTGTCATTTGGTGGGAGCGACAGCTTGGCGACTCTGCTGGGGACCCTTATACTGTAATCAGGGCTTCTGGTTCTTTTTGTGGGTTCCTCCTAGAGCTTGTTTGATTTGTGTTTACTGGGGTGTTATGTGCTAATTGTGTTTATTTGCTTTGTTTATTGCTTTATGTACAGTCTTGTTTATTGCTTTCCTTACAGTTTTATGCATCATACTGTCATACTATCATTGCTGATCTGGTTTCTGTTTTGGTGGGTGGGGTTTCATTGAGAGTTTAAGGTCCTATACCTGGGACCTGAGTGACACCTAGGCTAGAGTGGTTCATGTTCTTTCCCATTCCATTTCGGTCTGGTGCGGGAACATGAAACTGATGGGCTAAAGACGTATCTAATTATGTGTCTAGCGGTATCTTAACTGCAAGTGCACAGCCTATCGAAGTAATATTTAAGTTTATCAATCCACAGGACTCTATGGTTACTTAGTGCTAGAGGAATTTCTAGTTTAGCTAAGGTGAAGGGTTATCACGATTTTTGGTTGTTTTTAAAGATTAAAGGCGGGAATTAAATTTAAGCTTAAATAAATAATACTAAGGCGGTCGGTATGTAATTATGCTAACTTAGGCGGGTCAATCTAACCTAGGCTTATAAAGATGGTTCACTTAATCTATTCTGTAGAGGTTACCAGCTTAAATATCTTTAACTCACACTCTCGTGGTCTTATCTCAGATCTTACCCCTAAAGCCCTATGCCTGCTCTCGCTAGCCCATAAGTATTTAGAAATAATTTTTGGAAACTTAGTAATTTTAATTCATTTTAAAGCGCTCTCGCTGTGTTTAAATTAAATGCCTAACTTTAGCTATCTGGTTAAAATCTCACACTCTCGTGGTCTTGACCTAACCTAATACACTTTCCTTACTCTCGTAAAAAAAAGGTTGATTTTATAATAAAAAGTCTCAGCCAGAATTTTAAGTTCTTAATTAGTTTAAGCCTAGAGTTGATTTTACCGATTTAGTTTGTTTTAATTACATACCGCCTTAAGGTGTTTAGCTACTCATTATTGTTGAACCAGACAGAGGCAGAGAAATATAAAATAAAATATGCATGGCAGAAAAATAAATATTCAACATAAATATAAATGCAATTTAATATAACCCTGGATAACAATAAAAGTAGTAGACTCCTTCTTCCACAGGCTGGAAAGCTCGGAGTACTGACCGGAATCGGAAATAAAAAATTCTAAAAGAATCTGAAGGCTTTGAAACAAATTAATTTATAACAATTTCCTGATGTTGGAAATTGTTATAAGGTTGGTTGGGATACAAGAAAATTAAAGCAAGGAAATTAATGCTGGAAAAATAAAGGGTGCAAAATAAAATCGGCAGAGCTTCCGCAAGAAAATTAAAAACTAAAAAACTCTGTAAATTGTTCATTGAAACAAATCTATTTATAGAAAGCATTTTGGGCCTGGCAGTTGGAATTTGTGCTTGGGCCTCGTAGGAAATGAGAGAATCCAGGGAACGTGGGAATACTTGGTCTGCTGGAAAATAGGCACGTTGGATTTCATGTAGCGTAACGTTCATGACCAAGTCTTCAGTCAAATACCCTAGTTTTACCTTGTCACGGTCGTGACAAGGGTGTCACGTTCGTCTTCCTTGTTTGATATGCGTCACGGTCGTGAGGGACTTGTCACGGTCGTGACTGCTCCTTTTAGCGTGTCACGGTCGTGACTCCTAGGTGACGACCGTGAGTGTAACAAAAAATGCAGGTTATGCAGAATTCTCTTTTTCTTCATCTTTTAATGGTTGTTTTTGCTCATTTCACTTGTGGCTCTTAATTTAGCTCTGTATATGATGTACCTGCAAAATGGCAAAGAAAACTCGAGGAATCGGGTGTTAAAACGACAATTATGCGATAAAACGGTATTGAAACATAGCAATATAATCGATACTTTTTCTCGTTATCAAACTTCCCCAAACTTAAACCTTTGCTTGTCCTCAAGCAAATAGTCGGTTGAAAATTGTCGGACAAGTTTTTATCGACGCACACACATAACAAAACCGTACGAAGGATCGTTTTGTCAGGTAAACCGGTACTTTGATAAAACACTAACGATACACTAATGACACAAGCAACAAGCTAAGTCGTCGACTTCCCGTTAAACGAAACATTTGGTAATTGCTTTACGATTTCACCTAGAGTCTTTCGATCTTATTTCGCCCGGTTTCATTCTAGCGCAATCACATTAAGCCCTTTGCCTTAGCACGCACGTAGTGGAGTAGCCGGTTAGCGAATTTGATCCTTTATAAGCACGGGGTCTGGTACACGAATGTGGTAACCCTACATACATTATCCAATTTGGAGGTTGTGGGGGATCGAGCCGTAGCACGCCCTACCAAGTTCAGAACCAGTACCTCTGAACCAACCCGCAATGGACTCCTTCTCATATTTCTCGTTTCTTATATGCAGCCGTGTACTTTGGTGCAATTTCTTTTTCATTTGCATCGAGATATGAAGGATCATTATAGATTAGGCATCAAACACTTATATTCATCGGCTCCCCACGTGGTTTGTGTTCAGACGGTGCTGACTGCTAGTATAAACTACTAGGGGTTACTTTTGAACTGAAACTTAAGGTGTAGTCGTAACAATCATCGGAACGGAATTGCTTAAGTGGGAAGTCTAAGGTGTCAAGATTGTATTGATCTTGTTGAATCGTTCTCAGCTTCCTAATTATGATTTCGTAGGTAAGTCGGGTAATGCGAAGAATCAATTAAAGATTTTTTTTTCGGTATGACTAAATAAACGGGGAATGTTCGAAACTAAAGAAAATAGCACAAAAATTTCTCTGTTTCATTAATTTACGAAAAGGAAATACAACGGAAAGGGAAAATGCGGAAAATGAAAGGTACCTCTCCCACACTATATCAGACATTGTCCTCAATGTTGTGATATAATAGCGGTTAAAGTACAATACAAACAACGGAAATGGAAAAAAACATAAACAAAAACTAAAACTAAGGCTGCTGGTGACCACGGCCTCGGCTTCTGGTGCGGGAGCGTCTGGTCGGAGTCGCTTCAGGATCAGAACCGGTACCGGTGATAGCAGTGATATCAATGTGCAAAGCCTCTAGCTCGCTAAAGATTTCTCCGAGCTTCTCATCAGTAGTCCTCTGGTTGGTGGCAACAGCTTGTAGTAATGCATCATGTTGCTCCTTCTGCCTTCGCTCTAGTGCGGCATTCATCTGGTTCTGCTGATGAATCGCACGGAGGACGTCCTCAAGTGTGAATTCTTGTGCAGGAGGTTGTCGGGTGGAAGTCTCTGGAATGTCCTGGACAGGCTCAGCTGCATCCATGGTGTCTTGCATCTCGTCCGTTGGTGGATCGGCCTGCTCATCAGGAATGGGGGCGTGGCCGGCAGCATCCGGTAAAGCAAATAGCCAGTTGGCTCGGCTAGACGGATCGATGCGGTCACGGCACGACAAGATGATGTGGTGATAAACAGTGCCTTGGATAACAGGGCTAAACCTGCCATCCTCTCTCTGAGCAATCAAGTGGGCGGACCTGCAATAATTCTTCGTTAGGAACTCTGCGGCTCTGCTAGGCAGATTGACGACCAAGTCACCAAGCTCCAGCTGAATGGCGAGGGTAGTGACAATGCCGCCTATGTAAAAGGGGGTTGCGCCTCTTTGCGCTATGGACTGGATATGGGATAGCATGAACGGGGAAGCATTAATGGGCTCGTCATTTAAAGCGCAGTGCAAGAACAACAGCTCCTTGGAGTTGAGCTTGTGGTTGCTCTCTCTTGCAAAGATGGTGTTGCATATGACGCGATGAAAGTATCTGATCGTCGGGTTGTGGATATGCGTAGCATTCAGGCTCTGAAAGGCTGAGGCACGGGTGTTGGTGATGTCGTGCCATAGGGTGAAAGCGGTTTCACTGAAATTGTCCGGCACGCGGAGGTGAGCTTCATTCCCGTGATCGAAGCCTAGCAGCTCGGCGATCCTTGTTTGCATAACTTCGAACTCCCGGCCAAGCAATCTGAACTTAGCAACGCCAGTGAGTTGACTCTGAGAACCGGTAGGAGTGATGTAATGAAATGAGCTTAGGAATTCCAATGTCAGAAGCTCGAATGTGGGCTGGGGCTGACTGCATAGATCCCACAAACCAACCTTCTGAAGCAGGCTCTTGACACTGTTGAGCATTCCCAACTCTCTCAAACAGACAGTGTCGACATATCGCGTGGGTTGAACACCACGGTTCTGGAATTTGATGAACCTCTCTCTCTGATTTTCTCCATGCTCACCATCTCTAAACTGAATTGCTTCCATTGCATGCAAGAACAAGAGTGGGAGATGAGAAGTTTTGATTTTTGTGAGAAAAGTGGAAAATGAGAGGAAATTGGTTCGGATTAATAATGCAAGGTGAGAATGTGATAGGTGTGGTGTAAATGGAGAGGTTAATGGGGTTTAATTTGGGTAATGGGGGGTTACGGAAGTTGGAAGAGATAATGGGGGATTTTGAAAATTATGGAAGTTGAAAGGTTGCGAAGAAGAACAATTATGTTTCTCACGAATCCTATAACTGGGGTCGTCACGGTCGTGATGGGGGGATGACGGTCGTGACGCGCTAATTAGCTTGTCACGATCGTTAGAGGGTGATGACGACCGTGAGGGCTTAAAAACTTAGAATATTTCCAGAATGCATTATCTCTCTCACGCTCAATATAATTTATATATTTTTGATGATCACTTCTCACTTTATTTTAAACACAAACACCATATAATATGTAATACCAACATAAATTTGTAAATTTCATCACACGAGAGATTATATAAAACATTAATCAATTTAAACATAACAGTAAATAGATTGAAAGCATATAAATTGATTAAATTGGAAAAATTTGTAAACTAGAAATGCTTTGCTTTTGATACTTGAAGGGAAATTACATTAATAAAAATACGGTACGAAAATGTTTGCGAAATGTAAAACTAACTAGAAACGAAAACAATAAGTAAAATAAGCTAGATCACTACAGCATTTTCAAAAGTGCTTCTTCAAATCTTCGATTGCAGAGTTCAGGTGGTAGAATTGCTCACATGTTATGTCAGTTAAACCTATAATGTCCAATCGCATGCTCTTAATCTCATCCTTAACAGTATTTATATCGGCTTGGTAAGATTCAAGAGTGTTCATGATTTTCTTTAAGTTGTCAGCATATTCTACTTGATTCACTTCAGGGGTTTCAATCACTTCGTCAGTGTGGTCAATGTCATGGTAACCAGGAGGTGTCTCAGGGTCACTTTCTACATCGGTCATTATGTCATCCTTTATCTTGTAAGATTGAGGTGTTTCAGGAGTAGATGGATAGTCAGGAGGGGTTAACTCATAAAGCCAATTATCCTTATTGTGAACACTTACTCTAGCATGGTTTGGTAGTGTGAACAGGGTTACTACTTCATTCCTGATTAGGTACTCGAAAGGTGGATGTCCTAAATTCCTTATGATATGTCGATTAAAGCAAAAGTTAAGATTCATAGGACGGATGGTACCTAAACGGTTACACCTGTGCAATTGGTATCTAAGTCCTAAGGCATCAGCAATCATGGTTACAAGACCTCCTACTAATATGGGTAAATCAGGTTCTTCTTGGATTCGGGTGAAGGTTTGCATCATGAAAGGCACACCATTGACTGGCTGTCCATTAGTCACACATGACATAATGAATATCTCATCTTTAGATACTCCAGTAAGGTTTTCTTCTTTTCCAAAGAAGGTGTGGGCTAGGATCTTATGGAAGTAATGGATAGCAGGGTTATGTATCTCATCATTGTTCATGTTATTTGGTTCAGGATGGTAATTTCCGGTTAAGGTTCCCCAAAAGAAATCCAGCTCAATGTCCATCAATTCTACCTGTGTGGTAGTAAAAGCAAAGGGTCCACTAGGGAATCCTAATAAGTCAGCTAGTTCTTTATGGTTAAAATCATATTCTATTCCGAATAGGCGGAAACTGATAAATCCTTTCCTGAATCCAAAACCGCGCTCGGGTAGGTAAACTAAGGAGCTGAGGAACTCAAGGGTGAGCTCGCGGTAAGTTACAAACTTTTGTTGAATCAGTGCATTCTCCCATCCAAGTCGGTTAAACAAGTATAGGATGCTATCATGTATACCTACGGTTTCCATAATCAGATCATCCGGGTACAGAGTCAAATCCATTGGTCTCTGTGATAACTCTTCAAATTTCATTCTTTGGTTCCTACCTCTAAATTTGGTTTCCATGAGGTTTATCGGTTGGTTAGCCATAGTTAGTGTAAATACGGAGGAAACAAATCAGGGGGAGAAGGAAAGTGGAAAAGACTTTAGAAAATCTGTAAAAGTGATTTAAAATTAAAATAAGGAAAAATAAGAAAATAAAATGCATAAATAAAAGCAATAATAGTAATAATGAAATAAAACTATAATAAAATGACAAAACAAATAAACTAATAATAAAAATGATAAATGACAAAATAATAAAATGATCAAAATGATTTAATTGATTAAATGGGTTGCCTCCCACTAAGCGCTGTTTTTATCGTCAAAAGCCTGACGTAATGCTTAGGTTAGATTAATCAGGGAAATTAGTGGACAACTCTAAAAGCCTTAGACTATTTGCATAATCTCTATTTTCAACTTTATGATAATGTTTTAAACGTTGTCCGTTTACTGTGAATGGTTCTCTATTCCTACCCTTAATTTCTATCGCTCCACTTGGGAATACTCTAGTTATTTCAAAGGGTCCTGACCATCTAGATTTTAGTTTTCCAGGAAAGAGCCTAAGTCTTGAATTAAAGAGGAGTACAACGTCTCCCACACTAAATTCTTTCCTAGATAGGCGTTTATCATGCCATCGCTTAGTTCTTTCTTTATATATCTTAGCATTCTCATAAGCATCTAGCCTTAACTCTTCTAATTCGTTAATATCTAGGATTCGCTTTTCTCCCGCAGCATTATAGTTTATATTGAGAGTTTTGATCGCCCAATAAGCTTTGTGTTCTAGTTCTACCGGGAGGTGACAAGATTTTCCATAAACTAATTTGAAAGGTGTAGTTCCTATGGGTGTCTTGTAAGCTGTCCTATAAGCCCATAAAGCTTTATTAAGTTTAGATGACCAATCTTTCCGAGATATGGCGACAGTCTTTTCTAAGATTTGTTTGATTTCTCTGTTCGAGACTTCGACTTGTCCACTTGTTTGTGGATGATATGGTGTTGCCACACGATGTCTTACTCCATACTTAGATAGTAATTTGTCAAAGATTTTTGAAATGAAGTGCGAGCCACCGTCACTTATGACGAGTCTAGGCACACCAAATCTGGGAAAGATTATATTTTTGAAAAGCTTTATTACTACTCGTGTGTCATTTGTAGGAGAAGCTATAACTTCAATCCACTTTGAAACATAATCAACCGCTACGAGTATGTAATTATTACCGAAAGAAGATGGGAATGGTCCCATGAAATCTATTCCCCAGACGTCAAAGATTTCTACTTCTAATATTCCTTTTTGAGGCATTTCATCTCTTCTTGAAATATTGTCGGTGCGTTGACACCGATCGCAATTTATAACAGCGATGTGGACATCTTTCCATAGATTGGGCCAGAATAGGCCGGCTTGCAAGATTTTTGCACAAGTCTTGGAAGTGCTTGCATGTCCACCATAAGGAGATGAATGGCAATGAACAATGACATCTTCTATTTCTTCTTCGGGAATACATCAACGAAAGATTCCATCGGGTCCTCTTTTGAACAATAATGGTTCATCCCAATAGTAATGTTTGAGATTGTGAAAGAATTTCTTTTTCTGCTGATAGGTTAAATCAGGTGGAAGAGCTCCTGCAGCTAGGTAGTTGACAATGTCAGCGTACCATGGCAGTCCTACAGTCGTTTGGATTGTTTCCACAGGTTCTGGTTCATTTATGTCTAACTGAACTGGGTCGCTTCCTATTTGTGCTATCAGCTGTTCATACGGAAAATCATCGTTAATCGGCACTTGTTCTGGTTTAATACCTTCTATTCTAGATAAATGGTCCGCTACGACATTTTCAGTACCTTTCTTATCTTTTATTTCGAGATCGAACTCTTGTAAGAGTAAAATCCATCTCAAGAGTCTTGGTTTAGCATCTTTCTTAGTCAATAGATATCTGATAGCAGCGTGGTCTGTGTAAACGATTATTTTCGCTCCTACTAGGTAAGAACGGAATTTGTCAAGCGCAAAGACAACTGCTAACAATTCTTTTTCAGTAGTGGCGTAGTTCATCTGAGCGGAATCTAAGGTTCTACTAGCATAGTAAATCGCATGAAGTTTCTTTTCCTTCCTCTGGCCTAGAACTGCGCCTACAGCATAGTCACTCGCATCGCACATGATTTCGAAAGGTAATCTCCAGTCAGGGGGTTGCATGATTGGTGCGGTGATGAGGGCTGTTTTTAGAGTTTCGAATGCTTTAAGACAATCTTCATTGAATATGAACTCAGCGTCTTTCATTAATAAACCGGTAATAGGTTTAGTGATTTTCGAGAAATCTTTGATGAATCGTCGGTAGAAACCGGCGTGTCCTAAAAAGCTTCGTATTTCTCGAACGGTTTTAGGGGGTTGAAGATCTTTTATGACTTCTATCTTAGCTTTATCAACTTCAATTCCCTTGTCGGATATAACGTGTCCTAATACGATTCCTTCTCTGACCATAAAATGACATTTCTCCCAGTTAAGTACGAGGTTTACTTTTACACATCTTTCTAACACCATTTCTAAATTTGATAGGCATCCTTCAAAACTTTGCGCGCATACAGAGAAGTCGTCCATGAACACTTCCATGATGTTGTCTATAAAATCTGCGAAGATTGACATCATACATCTTTGAAAGGTTGCAGGAGCGTTGCATAATCCAAAGGGCATTCGTCTATAAGCGAACGTTCCATAAGGGCATGTGAATGTAGTCTTCTCTTGATCATCTGGGTGGATAGGGATTTGGAAAAATCCTGAGTAACCATCAAGATAACAGAAATAAGAATGCTTGGCTAATCGTTCTAACATTTGATCTATAAAAGGTAGTGGGAAATGATCTTTTTGAGTGGCTTTGTTTAGTTTACGATAATCGATGCACACTCTATGTCCCGTCACTACTCTTTGCGATATCGATTCGCCTTTAGCATTTTTCACAACAGTGATACCTCCTTTCTTTGGTACAACATGTACTGGACTAACCCATTTACTATCAGAGATTGGATATATTATTCTGGAATCTAGTAGTTTCTTAACTTCTTCTTTTACTACAGTGCTAAGGATTGGGTTAATTCTTCTTTGAGATTCTCTGGAGGTTTTGCAATCTTCTTCTAGCAGAATACGATGCATACAGATTGAAGGGCATATTCCTTTGAGATCAGATATGTTATATCCTAATGCAGTTGGATATTTCTTTAAGACATCTAAAAGTTTCTTTGTTTCGATTGTTCCTAAACTGGAATTTATTATAACTGGTCTTGTACATTCAATGTCTAAGAATTCGTATCTTAGGTTCTTAGGTAAAGTTTTTAATCCTAATGTAGGTTTATCTTTACTTGGCATGGGATCCGGTGTAAGTGCTAAACTTTCGCTTAGACTATCATCCTGATATGGTTCACGCCAATTATCATCTTCGAAAATCGGAGGGATTTGAATTTTCATAATTTCAGAATAGGTAGTTTCTTTCATTTCCATTTCTCTTACACATTAGTCAATTATGTCCAATAGATAGTATGTATCCTCTATAGCTGGTGATTGTAAGAATTGTGTTAAAATAAATTCAACTTTCTCTTCACCTACTTCAAAGGTTAGCTTTCCTTTCTTTACGTCTATTATAGCTCCGGCGGTAGCTAAGAATGGTCTTCCTAGTATGATAGGTGTAGTGGAGTCTTCAGAGATGTCCATGATTATGAAATCAGTAGGGATGTAGAATTGTCCTATACGTACTGGGACGTTTTCTAGTATGCCTACAGGATATTTAACAGAGCGATCGGCTAGTTGAGCAGACATTTTAGTTGGTCTTAGATCTCCCATGTCTAGCCTTTTGCAAATCGTTAAGGGCATAACACTGATACTGGCTCCTAAATCGCATAGAGCTTTGTCAATGACGAATTTTCCTATTACATAGGGTATAGAGAAACTTCCTGGATCTTTTAGCTTAGGAGGCATATTATTCTGAATTATGGCGCTACACTCAGCGGTAAGTGTAACGGTTCCGTTATCCTCTATCTTTTTCTTATTGGATAAGATTTCTTTTAAAAACTTAGCATACGAGGGCATTTGAGTGATAGCTTCTGTAAACGGAATGGTAATATTCAACTGTTTTAGAAGTTCGACAAATTTCTTAAACTGGCCCATCGTCTTGGAATTGGTTAATCTCTGAGGGTACGGAATTGGTGGTTTATAGGGTGGTGGAGGCACATAAGGCTTTTCTTTCTCCACTGCCTCTTGATTATCATCTTCCTTTTCTTCTGGATCATTCACCATTTCAGTCGGTTTATCCAGTTTTTGGTACATGGCTGGATTGTCAAGTCTTGGATCGGTAGGTCCGTCAAGTTCCTTGACACTTCTTAATATCACAGCATTGGCTTGTCCTTTCGGATTAGGTTGAGGTTGTCCAGGAAATACTCCAGCTGGTGCAGCGGTAGGTGCTTGTTGTTGAGCTACTTGTGAAATCTGAGTTTCAAGCATTTTGTTATGTGTAGCTAATGCATCTACTTTGCTTACTAATTGCTTAATCTGCTCACTAGTGTGTATGTTTTGGTTTAAGAAGTCCTTGTTTGTTTGAGATTGGTTAGCTATAAAGTTCTCCATCATCAATTCAAGGTTTGATTTTCTAGGGACATCAGGAGCAGTCTTTTGATATCCTGGTGGTATAGCTGGTGCTTGACCTGGTGCGTATAAAGCATTGTTATTCTTATAGGAGAAGTTAGGATGATTCTTCCAACCTGGGTTGTATGTGTTTGAGTATGGGTTTCCTTGAGCATAATTCACTTGATCTGTGGGAATTCCTATTAATAGTTGACAATCAGGAACTTCATGTCCTGGAACTCCACATAACTCACAGTTAGGTGTTACTGCAGCCACGGTGGCTGTTGGTGTTATGGCCAAGTTGTCGATCTTTTGGTTTAGTTGGTCAAACTTTGCATTGACTTGGTCCATACTACTCACTTCTTACATACCTCCTTTTGTTGGTTTCTCAGTTGCGACTCTCTCGCTTCCCCATTGGTAATGGTTTTGAGCCATACTCTCGATAAGTGCATAAGCATCATTATATTCTTTGTCCATTAGTGCACCGCCTGCGGCAGCGTCAATTGTCATTCTTGTATTGTACAAGAGTCCATTATAGAAGGTATGGATGACCATCCATTCTACTAATCCGTGATGTGGACAAAGTCGTAGCATATCCTTATAGCGTTCCCAAGCTTCGAAAAGTGATTCGTTTTCCCTTTGCTTAAATCCGTTGATCTGAGCTCTCAGCATAGCTGTCTTGCTAGGTGGGAAATATCTGGTCAAGAAAACTCTCTTTAGTTCCTCCCACGTAGTTACTGAGTTTGAAGGCAGAGATTGAATCCAGGCTCTCTCTCTGTCTCGAAGTGAAAAAGGAAACAGACGTAGTCTAATAGCTTCTTGGGTAACTCCATTGGCTTTTACGGTATCTGCGTATTGCACAAAGATCGAAAGATGAAGATTCGGATCCTCGGTAGGATTTCCGGCGAATTGATTTTGTTGCACGGCTGATATCAGCGAAGGTTTTAGTTCGAAATCGTTTCGGTTGATAGCCGGTGCGGCAATGCTGGAATGCGGTTCAGCTTGCGAAGGACTAGCGTAATATTTGAGTGGGTGATTCTGTTCTTCAGCCATCTCTGCGTCCTTTGATGTTACGACTGGTTTAGGTGGATCTAATTGAAGATCTGGAATGTTGTAATTTTGTTCGTAATCGAATATCCGTCTTCTTACGTGTAAGAAGCGTTCCGATTCTGGGATTAGAGGTTGCAATTCTTCGCCTTGAGAGCGAGTAATTGGCATACACTCGGGAATTTAGAAAGTAAACAGAATATAGTTGTTACCTTAGTCTAGACAATGCTACCCTAAAGTGCACTAGTAACTAAATTAAGGTCCCCGGCAACGGCGCCAAAAACTTGATGGGCTAAAGACGTATCTAATTATGTGTCTAGCGGTATCTTAACTGCAAGTGCACAGCCTATCGAAGTAATATTTAAGATTATCGATCCACAGGGACTCTATGGTTACTTAGTGCTAGAGGAATTTCTAGTTTAGCTAAGGTGAAGGGTTGTCACGATTTTTGGTTGTTTTTAAAGATTAAAGGCGGGAATTAAATTTAAGTTTAAATAAATAATACTAAGGCGGTCGGTATGTAATTATGCTAACTTAGGCGGGTCAATCTAACCTAGGCTTATAAAGATGGTTCACTTAATCTATTTTGTAGAGGTTACCAGCTTAAATATCTTTAACTCACACTCTCGTGGTCTTATCTCATATCTTACCCCTAAAGCCCTATGCCTGCTCTCGCTAGCCCATAAGTGTTTAGAAATAATTTTTGGAAACTTAGTAATTCTAATTCATTTTAAAGCGCTCTCACTGTGTTTAAATTAAATGCCTAACTTTAGCTATCTGGTTAAAATCTCACACTCTCGTGGTCTTGACCTAACCTAATACACTTTCCTTACTCTCGTAACAAAAAGGTTGATTTTATAATAAATAGTCTCAGCCAGAATTTTAAGTTCTTAATTATTTTAAGCCTAGAGTTGATTTTACCGATTTAGTTTGTTTTAATTACATACCGCCCTAAGGTGTTTAGCTACTCATTATTGTTGAACCAGACAGAGGCAGAGAAATATAAAATAAAATATGCATGGCAGAAAAATAAATATTCAACATAAATATAAATGCAATTTAATATAAACCTGGATAACAAT
Organism: Lathyrus aphaca; assembly: GCA_963966055.1. Lineage (NCBI taxonomy): Eukaryota > Viridiplantae > Streptophyta > Magnoliopsida > Fabales > Fabaceae > Lathyrus > Lathyrus aphaca. The sequence continues at coordinate 179,759,210 of OZ014522.1, forward strand.
AAAAGTAGTAGAATCCTTCTTCCACAGGCTGGAAAGCTCGGAGTACTGACCGGAATCGGAAATAAAAAATTCTCAAAGAATCTGAAGGCTTTGAAACAAATTAATTTATAACAATTTCCTGATGTTGGAAATTGTTATAAGGTTGGTTGGGATACAAGATAATTAAAGCAAGGAAATTAATGCTGGAAAAATAAAGGGTGCAAAATAAAATCGGCAGAGCTTCCGCAAGAAAATTAAAAACTAAAAAACTCTGTAAATTGTTCATTGAAACAAATCTATTTATAGAAAGCATTTTGGGCCTGGCAGTTGGAATTTGTGCTTGGGCCTCGTAGGAAATGAGAGAATCCAGGGAACGTGGGAATACTTGGTCTGCTGGAAAATAGGCACGTTGGATTTCATGTAGCGTAACGTTCATGACCAAGTCTTCAGTCAAATACCCTAGTTTTCCCTTGTCACGGTCGTGACAAGGGTGTCACGTTCGTCTTCCTTGTTTGATATGCGTCACGGTCGTGAGGGACTTGTCACGGTCGTGACTGCTCCTTTTAGCGTGTCACGGTCGTGACTCCTAGGTGACGACCGTGAGTGTAACAAAAAATGCAGGTTATGCAGAATTCTCTTTTTCTTCATCTTTTAATGGTTGTTTTTGCTTATTTCACTTGTGGCTCTTGATTTAGCTCTGTATATGATGTACCTGCAAAATGGCAAAGAAAACTTGAGGAATCGGGTGTTAAAAAGACAATTATGCGATAAAACGGTATTGAAACATAGCAATATAATCGATACTTTTTCTCGTTATCAGAAACACGGTTCAGATGAGGGTTTCTTCTTGAGAACTCTGTGCTACAGATTTCCTGTAGTGCTAGGGCTATCTGGGAAGCCTGCTAAGTCTGGATGACCTTTATTATGACCTTCAGAAACTGGGGTGAATTAGAGGAGGATCTTTTATGGTTATTGTAAACACTGTACCTCCGGGTTAGAAGTGTTTACACTTCTCATAACTGATCCAAGTCTGAGGATCCTTGTTTTAGAACATTACCTGTGAGGGGGTTGGGCTGTTTACAGGTTTGCAGGTGCCTTTGGCCACATCATACCCTGTTATTTGTTTTGTTTAAGAGTACCTCATTTTGGACAGTTCTTGTGATTTAACCTTGGATATGTGACTCTTTATTTGAGTCCCCCACCTTGGTTACTAGATTTCTGAACCTCCATCTAGACTTCTCGAACCTACATGGGCTTTATATCAGGACAGATAATCAGATCCAGCTTGATCACAAACCCTTGCATATCATTTGCATACATCATCATTGCATCATTTAACATTTGTTTATTTGTTTTTCAGGGTATCCACATCATATCTGGTTTAGTTTTGACCTTTTCTTCTGCATAGACCTCTGCTTCATCAGTTATCTGCTTCAGCTATTCTCATCATCACCAGCATCAGCCTATCAGTGGCTCATCTCCAGTATCAGTCTTGATCTTCATCAGCATCTATCTTCATCATCTTCAGCAGCATTTATGACTACTCCCAGGAAGAGCAACATATCCTACCATTTCTTTGAGCCTGTGTTGGCTGGTATCAGGCAGGTCCAGTCACTTATCACACCTGACCACATCCCATTATTCAGGGAGAATTATGGAGGTATCCTGGATATGGTTATGGACCTTGACCTTTCTCAGAGGAGCATGATCCACACATGCCTGCAGTTTTATGACCAACCATTGAGATGCTTCACATTTCCATACTTTCAGTTAGGCCCTCTGCTGGAAGAGTTTTCTTCATTGATTGGAGTACCTATCAGAGGTGGGATCCCCTTTAACCCAAAAATGCCAGCTCCCAGCAATGGAGAAGTAGCAAAAGCACTGTACCTGGAGTCTGCCTTAATTGAGAAAAATATGACAACAAAAGCTGGGATCCCTGGTTTGCACTTAGACTTCTTGATTTCTCAGGCCATCCTGAAAGCCTCAGTGGTAGAATGGAGGTAAGTCTGTGCACTATTAGCCCTCAGCATATATCGGGTTATACTGTTTGCAGATGAGCCCAAATTTGTCAGCAAGAATGCCATTCACCTTTTCCTTCTGAGGAACCCAGTACCCACATTGCTGGGAGATTTCTATTACTCCATCCATCAGAGGAATGAGTGTAACACCCTAAATTTGCCCTCTTATTCTTAAGCATCATATCGAATCATGTTCATCATACTCATATCATTTTCATATTTTGCGTGGCATCATTAGCATAGAAAAATGAAGCATACCATTCATTGTGGAGGCATAGCATAAGCTGGCAGTAATTTCAGTGCGGCAATCTGAGTCAAATGGACGTTTGACCTAATCTTGGTCAAACTATCAGGAGATTAGTTCAGTTACTGAGTCTTCATGTGTCAGGGGTTTATTTCTCAAGCAGTGTGAATTCGATGTTGAGTTGTGTCGTGTGCAAAAGTACTTGATGTGCCAGGCAGTGGTTCGAGTGATAGTTTTGGGTCCAAGGATTCAAGTGTATCATGGTTGTGGTGTATCTGCAGATTTACTGTTACATAGAACAATTCAGTTCAATTCGAATTAATTCGGGTCAGATACTCAGAGAAGGATTTATTCAGACGATCATTGTTTACCGGTGAATCGTTCAGTGGTAGTGGTGTTCTCTTGAATTAAATAGTTACTGTGGAAGGGAGGCGAGATGGTTGAGTCGAACAAACTGATTGATTGATTATTTCGGGACTATGTGCGTGATTGGTGGCAATTTGTGCGATTCATAAAAAAAAATATAAATAATATGTAGTTCCATATCCATTTTTACCATTCAAACCATAAATACTCATCATCCGTTTTTCCCTTTAATTCGACCTTATTTTCTAGCATTTTGTCATTTGATTTCCATTTCCAATTATCCACCAAAGTTCCATTAGTTTTGAGATAATTACCAAAGCCTTTTTTCTATTTCATTTTGTTAGGTCTACTTTCACAATAATAAGCCCACAAATACTTTTTTAATCCCATATAGATTTATCACAAGAAAATATAAAATAAGATATTATATTTGATGCACTTGCCTTACCCATTTTTTTCTTCGTTTTCTCAGTCACGTTTATGCACTAGTATACATTCATTGTCCTATTAGATACCTTCCCCCAAAACGACATGAGGAAGGCCCGAGAATGGCATCAAACGCACGGCAATGATTCAAAAAAAAAGCAGTGAATGTACAATAGAAAAAAAAGAAATAACAGGTTTGGAGAAGTTGAGAAAAGAAAGAAGTCACGAAAAAAAGTTCATTGAGAATAAGAGAATCCTCTTCTCATTTTAACAAAAAAGGTACTCTTCAAAAAAATGCATAAAAAATAATTGAATTCTGTTTTCAAGTGGCAGAGGATAACAGAATCATTCTTTGAATCACATAAAAAAAATGATAACAGAAAAAAGATCAGGGGATCTCTCTCGAATCTCATCCTAACCGAATCACACATAACAGAATTACTCTACAAAAAATGGATGGCATAACAGAATGATTCTCCTCCTTGATCATCCATAACAGAAATAACCAAAAGAAAAAACTCCCGCTGATTTTCTCAAAACAATTCCACAAGAACTCTCATTCACAAACTTCATCCAATCATTGATACTCTCCATTTTTTTCTCTTCAATCTTCATCAGAAAACAATAACAGAATTCAAGCTCTCTGAATCTTCATCAGTTTTCACACAGAACCAATTGAATCTCATTCATTTTTTCTCTCAAAAAAAAATCCAGCGAGAATTCTCATCCATTTTCTCTCTCCAATTCTCTTGAATCTTCATCAACTTTCTCTACAAACTTCAACCAATTCTTCATAATCCTCATGAGTTCACTTCAATCTTGATTGATTCTCTTCAAAATTCATCACCAACACACAAAACTAATTCCAATCTTCATCAATTTTCTTGAGAATCCTCATCAATTCACCACAGTTTTCCTCCATGCTCTTCAATCTGTATCACCAGTAACAGAGAAATCGATTCCAATCTACATCAACACTTCAACCTTCATCAAACATCATCCTGTATTTCGGATTAGATTCCAATTTTCCTCCATGTTTCAGCCTTCATCAAGTTGCTTTTTCAATCGAATGAAGCTATCACAGTAGCATCAACAAACCTGCGAATTAATCTGGTACACGTTCATATCAACTCAGAACGAACAAAACGTAATTGCGAAGCTGAAGCAAAGCTCCATAACAATAACAAAATTGCGATTCAGTTCTGAAGAAGTGAAGCATTACCGAATCGAGGCTGATATCCTTGTAGCGGTCGGCATCGTCAACTAAAGCTCGTAATCTCGTATCAACTTCACGGCAGCTTCTTCAATTCCTTCGGTTAACAGGTACTAATCTCAGCTTGTAGATGTATCTGTTTGCGGTTTGTGATTGGTGTTATCGTGACTCTGAATATGTGGATATGGTGTTTGAGTTGAGTTCTGAGTCTTTTATTTCTGAATTCATGTCGAGCGCGATTAGGTTTGGGTTGTTTAGCTTAGGTTAAAGTATAGGATTCGGCGGTGAGGCTGTTGGAAGAAGAACAAGATGAAAGTTGACGGAGGCGAGAGGAGTTTGGTGCCGTAAGGTTGAAGGAGAAATGGCGGCGGGTAGGCTAGGTCATTGAGGGATTGAGGTGATGGCCATTAGAGGAGAGGTTGAGAGAGGTTTAGGGTTAGGTGGCATTTGGATGTTATGAAGGTGGTAGGAGGTCTTGTCGGCGGCGGAGAGTTTGGAAGAAGATGAAGCCGAGTGAGATTGGAGGAGGTGTCGGCGAAGTGGAAGAAGAAGGTGATGAACATGGTGTCGTGAGGTTGGGGACGAAAGGCGCCGGGTTTTGATGTTGTTTAAAGGAGAAGAGGAAGGGTTTTCCGGCGGCGTAGGGCAAGGTGGAGAAGGAGATGGAAGAAAGCTGAAGCGTTGAGAGAGAGGAGAGCTGCGTTTTTCGTTTGGATTGTTATGGCTTATTGATTGTTGCTGTTAGTATTGATTAAGAGCAAATATCCATTAAGTTTTTTATAAAAAATTAATATAAGAGATTTGAAGAGGATTTTCTGAGATTCTGATGAGGATAAGAGGATAAGGATAACCTGCTTTTTTGTGATTATGCCCATACCGGCGGTGACACTTGTCACCGTCCAGTAGGGCCTGTGTTGATAAGCTTCCCCACAGCAAGACATGTGGCTGCACGTTGGGCTTAGCCCGGAGTGCTCTTCGCACCTCCCCCAAACCTTGGCCCATTCCAATTACGCATACAGCCCGTACTAATTGCACCCCTTTCAATTCATTTCAATTTCCTTCTTTCCATTTAATTCCTTTTATTTCAGTTTTCATTTTAATCCATTAAAAATAGTTCTATTCATCCAAAAATCCCAAAAAAAATCATGGACCTTCTTTTATGTTTCTAGTTTTTTATCACATTTTTATTTTATTTTTTCCATTGATCCACGTGCCAGAAATAATTCACCAAGGTGCATAGCTTCTTTTGCTTCATTTCTTGACCAGTCTGTCTTGTTTATTTTCTATAGCTTTCAATATTTAGAGTTTTGATCCCATTCTTTTTGCATTGCGTTACTGAAATCTTGTAGTTTTCATGTGATTTTTCTATGAATTTTTAGGAAACTATTTCTTGAGTTTTGGTCTGGTATCTTGTGATGTAAGTTTTCTGTCCCAACTTGTGTTTGTACCTCCATTTGACCTAGTTCCTTTATGAATTTTTGCAAATCCTTTTGGCAAGTTGATATAATATGTTTTAAGACCCTTTGGTTTCAATGGTAGATTTTTTAGATGGCTGGTTGATTATTTGTGGATTTTTGTTCTCACCTTGTCCCATTTTGCCTCGTTTGGTTCATAAGATCTCTTATAGGCTTAGAAGGGCACTTGTACCAACTTCTTCTTCTCATTTGGGGTTCCTTTGGGGTGTGGATACTTTTCTGGTCCTAGGATAGGTCTTGTGTCTTTTGATTTTTTGCGTTTGCTTCTTATTCAAGTCTTTTGTTTCTTTAAGTGTTTAAACTCCATCTTTTGATTCCGTTGCTTCTATTTTGATATTGTTTGGTATTGTGTGACTTCTCTCTTCATCTTGCTGGCCTCCTAAGCCATTTTTCATGACATGTTGATTCTGGTTTTGAACTTTGTGCTTGTATTTTGTGCGTTTTGCATTACATCTTTCATAAGTGCGCATTTGTTTCCATATGTATTCATGTTGCCTCATTTTAAATTATAAGGCTCTCACCTTCATTTCTTTGAGTCGAATTGGCATTAGGCATTTGTTCATTTCATTTCACTTCTGATTGTTGGATGAGGTCATGTTAATTTGCTCATTTTTGTTTCACTTGTGCATACTAACCTTGCAGGGGCTATGGTAAGTGTGAGATGTGGGAATTGAGTTCCACATCTCTAATTCTTATCTCTTCCTTTTATGTTTATGTGAACTAACCCTCTTTTGTTGGGCCTAGGCCTTTCTCATCCCTTCTTCTATCTTCTTCTTCCTTCTTCATTAGTATAGAAACCTCATTAACCCTTAGGATATCCATGCATGTTAACACTTAGGATTGCTTTAGTCCCCTTTAGAGTTTTTCCTTTGAGATCCTTTGGTGCTCTCTCTCTTCTCATCTTCAAACTTAATTTTAATTCAATTAATAAAGGTTGAGTACTTTCATGTGACATGAGACTTTGCTATGAGATGCTCACATGCGTTCCATTTCGGGGCGAGGTGTGAGTCATCACTCGTGGTGGATAGGTCTTAACATGAGTACCTCACAAAGAAAAGCTAAAAAACACTTCTTAACCAAAAAACCACAAAAACACTAAATAATGGTAATAGGCCAGTGTGCTTAAGCCTTCGCTTGTGGGACTAGCTTTGGGGATTTCCTCCATAGATAGGTGTGCCTCTTGCGCATTCCATTTCGGGATGATGTGAGATGTACACATCCCATTGAGTAAGACTTAGGTACACTTACCTATGCAAACTTTCACTCATAAAAGCTTCTAAAAAACACCAAACAAACAATAAGCGTCTTTCCTTCGGGAATTCTTTTCTCACCTCATTCGCTCCGTACGCGAACTTGCTCCTACTTGTCACTTTGCAAGATGGTTACGCACTCGTCGTCCGAGTCTGCAACACCTGAGCAATGGCATAGGCAGTTCAAGCTTTAATTCATAAGCAATTTCCCTTTGCCACCCCTAGTTAGGGGAACTACGGCGTCTCTGATCCTCATTATCCTGATGAGGTACGTAGGCAGCGGGGTAGGGCTCGTTCGAGCACAATCTTTATTTTCCCTACGTTTTTTCTCTTTGTTTCTTATTTCAATTCTTTTCCAGTTCCATTTTCTTTTCATTTTCATTTCTTTGCTGCAGCCTTCATACCCTCACCCTTTGAAACAGTTTCTTTGCAAGCGTGGATCCCGTCGGGTACGGCGGACGATCTGGGTGCTAATACCATCCCAGGTCGTAACCGACTCCCGAACTCAATCTCTTTGGTTCGCAAGGCCTTGTCCTTTCCTTCTTCCTCAGGTTTGTGCAACATTACCTTTCCCATTCATTCGGGATAAAAATGTCTGGCTGGCGACTCTAACCTTTCCGCGCCACTTTCGCGTTTGTACTAGGATGAAAATCCCGGGAGCGACAATGAGAAACAAAGGGGGAAGTTAGTGAGATGTTGTGCTCCTTTGTTTCACACCTGGCTGCTCAGACACCTACCTAAGTCAGATGCTTTCTTGAACCCTCACCAACAGAATAATTGGGCCAAGAGGCTCATTGCTTTGACTTCAAATGATATTAGATGGTGCACCCAGAGCACCAAAGGCAAAGACATTATCACCAGCTGTGGACAATACCCAAATGTACCTCTGATAGGAGTAAAGGGTTGCATCAATTACAATCCTTTGCTCTTTAAAAGACAACTGGGCTATGCTTTGGTTCACCCTCCTAGAGTGCAAGATCTAGCTGAGACCCTGTATTGTGAAGTAAAACCTAACTCAGTTGTTGTCAGACAAGCATCTTGGGCTTGGGACAACATCCAGACAAAAGGGATGGCTATTCTTGAAAGGTGTAATAATGTTGCTTCAGCTCAGTACTATGACTGGTCCCGTACAAGAGCTCAGATTACTGGAATGCCTTTCACCTTAGAGGACATACCTGGACCCTCAACAGTACAACCCGCAGCAACTGTCAGCCTAGAAGAATTTGAGAAGCTGAGGGAAAGGAATGAGAACTTATCTAAAGCTTTGAAGAAGACTCTGTGGGAAAGGAGTGATGGTCGTCTGGATATTGAGAGGTTGGAAAAGCTTAGGGTGGAGCATCTTGCCAAAATTGAGAAGACAGAGGACTACATCAGGAAAGCAAGAGCTGGAGAACAAATATTGAAGAATGCCTGTAAAGAGGCCAAGATTCAGAAGGCTGGGACTGAGCTCTATCTGCAAGAAAGTCAGGCTAGGTGGGTCAGGATCACTAAAGCCCGGACACAAGAAGATCAGAGAATTCAAGCCAAGATTGAACAGTTAGAGGCCAATGAAAAGAAGCAGCAGGAAGCTTTGTTGGCAGCCCAAAGGGAGATTTCAGAGTTAAAGCTCAGAGCTGGATTGAAAAGATCAAAAGACCAGGACAGGCACAAGAAGCTGACCACTGCCATTACTACCAGGAACCTCCTCATTAGGACCATTACAGAGCACCAAGCTGGTCCAGTGACTGAGGCACTTCTGAAGGAGGTCAAGGAGGATGAGTTTGGACTGGATGTCTGATCCTTTGCTTGTTGTTTATTTCCATTTGATGTACTTTTCTTTTGGTTGTATTTTGACCCTCCAAGGGCATATGTTGTAAAACAAACTATGTATTGTTCATCATTTGTAATATATTAGTTCGCTTTCATTGGGTTTCTTTTCTCAAGCAACATCAAGCATCTTCCTCGAGGTCTGGAAAGGTCAAAACCAAGAACCAAGCCGGATACCTTGGAAAACAAATAAGCATACTGCATTGCATACTAACCTTGTTTTGTTTTGTAGGTTTTGTTATTATTTGTTTCTAACTCTGTTGTGATCTCAGGAAATATTGCTCGTCGCCGAGTGTTCCCTGTCAACCGCACGCACCGGTACCCTACTTGCAACAACCTTCTTGGTATTCAGATGGAGCAGGTACAGCAGGACCTGACCGAGGTCAGAACTCAGATGGCTAATGAAAGAGTGGAGATGAGAAACCAAATGACTCAATTCATGGCTGTAATGACTGGCTTGGCCCAGAGTCAAGAAAGGTTAAGGGAATTGGTGGAAAGACAAACTCCCGAGGAACCTCATCTTGGAACTGGAGGAACTAGTAATAATGAGCGGGGCCAGCCTCATGTTAATCCACCAGTATTTGGACCTCATCTAGATCCGGAAGTCAACATCCCGAGAAATGTGCAAGGAAATACTGCTGGGGGGAGAATCTTGCAGGAAGATCCCCAAGAAGAGCAGTTTACTGTTACGGGAGCTGGAGACGAAGTCTATGATAGGAGGTTAGATGAAATTGCTGAGAAGTTGAGATCTTTGGAGTCCCAGAATTCCTTGGGCTTCGATGTAATGGATATGGGACTAGTGGATGGGGTAAGAATTCCCCATAAATTCAAACCCCCGTGCTTTGTGAAATACAATGGAACCTCTTGTCCACGAACTCACCTGCAGTCTTTCCTGGGAAGACTTAAAGCTTATAGTATGGATGAGAAGCTGAGGATGTTCTACTTTGAAGACAGTCTGACTGGGGCTTCAAGGGAGTGATATTCACACTTGACCAGAACTACCATTAGATGCTGGAAGGACTTAGCTGAAGCCTTCATCAGGCAATATCAATACAATCTGGACATGGCTCCTAACAGGACCCTCCTAATGGGAATGTCTCAGTCTTCCAGAGAAAGCTTCAGAGAATATGCCCAAAGGTGGAGACAGCTTGCTGCTGCTGTCCAACCACCCATGTCAGAAAGGGAGATGGCTGACATGTTCATGAATACTTTGCAAGGAACCTATATTGATAGATTGGCTACCTTTTCTTCTACCAGCTTTGCAGATGTGGTTATAGCTGGTGAAAGGATTGAGAGCCTATTAAAAATGGGCAAAATTTCTGATAGTGGTGCAAGTTCATCCAGTAATCCCAGGAAGCCTTTTGTGGGACCCCGAAGAGCCGGTGAGACCAATTCCATTCATGCAAGCAGGGGCAGACCTCAGTATGTTCACCGGTCAGTAGCAGCAGTCACCATTCCAGCTCCGATTCCTCAGCAATCAGCATATCAACAACAACAACAACCACATTATCAACAACAAATTCAGTATCCGCAACAGAGAACCTACAACAACAACAATAGCAATCAGCAACAGCGACCCTTCCAACAAAGACCATCACAGGCAAACAGGGTGATTGACCCTATCCCTATGCCTTATGTTGCCTTATTGCCACAACTCCTGAAGCTTAACTTGGTTGAGTTAAGGACGTTGGCACCACCAGATCCCCTCAATCTCCCAAAGAATTATGATGTCAACTCCAGGTGTGCTTTCCACTCCAATGCACCTGGCCACAATACGGAAAAATGCAGGGCCTTACAAATGAAAGTCCAAGATCTGGTGAATTCTAAAGCCCTCAACTTTGCACCTCCTCCGAATGTCAACAGAAATCCTATGCCTAATCATGGCGGGCCAAGGATTAATGCCATTGAGGAAGACAAGCCATCTACCTTGATCACCAGTGTTGCACAAATTCGAACACCATTGGTCGAAATTAAAGCTCAGCTTCTAGAGTGCCAAGTGTTCCCCGGGTGTGAGCTCGGCTGTGGGTATTGCAACATTGCAGTCAACGGGTGTGAAAGTTTGAGAAGCGACATAAATGGTCTTATTAAGGATGGTATCCTTCAGATTTCAACAACGGCGCCTACAAATCCAGCAATTCCTTTAACAACAATTCCCGATTCTTCTACAACAGCAGCAACAATCATTCCTACCGATTCATCAATATCATCCGCAGTTACTCCGTCCATCACTTCAAAAAGTCAAATTTCAACAACCATTTCTTCTGCAACATCAGCATCCATTTTATTAGCAGAATCTTCTACAATGCCGGCAAAGATTAATGAAGATGTCTCAACAGTTACAATCTACTATGACCCATCAAACGTTCCTCCCATCAGCAATTTCCAACAACAAACCATGGCACCTCCTGCCAGATTACCAGTCACAATTTACTATGATCCGCATACTGTCACAGTAACCTCCTCTGCAGCAATCAGTCCGGTCACCATTACGGTGCCCGGACCCGTTCCTTATGAAAGCAGTAATGCCATACCCTGGCATTATGGCTCTGATCTCTACTGCAGCGGGGAGAAAATCACTCTGGATTCATCAACCTCTTCTCCACAAGTTGATAATGTTGGGGGAGGCGAAGGCTTCACCAGAAGCGAACCCCTTTTTGCCTCACAGACACAAAGACCTAATGTTGAAGCAGAAGTTGCTGCCAAAGCAAAAGGAAAGAGTGTGGTATCTGAAGAGCCAACTGTCAAAGAAACTCAGAAGACATCTTTTGAACAAGATGTAGACGAGTTCATGAGAATCATAAAAAGAAGTGATTACAAGGTGGTGGATCAGCTTCACCAAACTCCCTCAAAAATCTCCATATTATCACTGATGATGTGTTCTGAAGCTCACAGGAACGCACTGTTGAAAGTCCTGCACGCAGCATACGTGCCGGAGGAGATTACTGTTAATCAGCTAGAAACCGTGGTTGCAAATGTCAACACCAGTCATGGACTGGGCTTTACCAATGCTGACTTAACAACAGAGGGACGCAACCATAACAAGGCTTTGCATATCACCTTGGAATGCAAAGGTGTTGTCCTATCTCATGTACTGGTGGACACTGGGTCATCACTCAATGTTCTACCAAAGAAAGCCTTAGTGAAGCTGGAGTATGATGGCTTGGCACTGCATCCGAGTAATTTGGTGGTGAGAGCATTTGATGGCTCTAAAAGATCAATGCTTGGAGAGATTGATCTGCCTGTGATGATTGGCCCGCAGACCTTCAAAACTACCTTCTTTGTGATGGACATACAGCCGGCCTACAGCTGTCTGTTGGGTAGACCCTGGATCCACGCCGCTGGCGCTGTTACGTCTACCCTTCACCAGAAGTTAAAATTCGAGTGGGAAGGCCAGATCATCACCATCTGTGGGGAGGAGGACATCTTTGTTAGCCAGCTGGCTACGTATAAGTACATTGAGATGGATGGGGAGATCCATGAAACTATGAGCCAAGGGTTTGAGGCCTTGAACATTAATGAAGCATCTGCTGTACTGGGAACTTCCATAACATCATATCAGCAAGCCTGGAAGGTTGTTGAGGAAGGTACCGCCCAAGGCTGGGGCAAGTTGCTGCCCGTGGAAAAGAAAGAAGACCGATTTGGGTTGGGTTACAGACTAACTCAATAAGATCAATCAGAGGCTGCCAAGGAGCCCAAGTTTGTCAACGGGGGAATGCTCACCCCGGATGCTGTGAACAATTTGGAAGATGAGTCGAAAAGCGACCGCAACCTGGAGATCTAGATACGTCCAAGGATCCTGGGGAGCCAAGTCCTTAACTGGTCTTCCCAGGAAATTATAAGAGTTACTCCTGCAGAGTAATTATTATTTCCTGTATTTTAAAGCATGCATCAAGTCTTGCATCTTGCCCGAGATGTCAAGACTCATTTTGTAATCGGGCCATCTTGTATTTTGTGCAAAGATCAATTAATGAATATCAGGACATCTTTTGCAAATGAGTCTTTTTCTTTTCCGCTCACTGTTTTTCATTTTTCACTTTTTGTACAAAAAATAAAATGGCAATGTTTTTCAGAATAAATAACTTCATTTTCACTTTTTCTAAATAAGATAAAATTGATCACTAAAATAAACCAATCTAAACCCTTGCAGAAAGTGCCCTTCAGACTGCACCGACAACAACATTGCTATGACTTTGTGTGACTTTGACAATCCAATCAATCAAGCTGATGAAGGGGTTGAAGAAGATTATGAGCTACCTGAAGAGCTAGCCAGGTTGTTAAGACAAGAGGAGAAGGTTATCACACCTCATCAGGAGGAGGTTGAAACGGTTAATCTTGGTACGGAGGAAGACGTGAAGGAAGTTAAGATCGGGGCCTGCTTACAAGATTCGGTGAAAGAGCAACTGATTGACATGCTTCGGGAGTATGTGGATGTTTTTGCTTGGTCGTATCAGGATATGCCAGGGTTGGACACCGACATTGTCATGCACAAGCTGCCGCTGAAAGAAGACTGCCCACCAGTAAAACAGAAGTTGTGCCGTACTCGCCCAGATATGGTAATGAAGATAAAAGAAGAGGTACAAAAGCAGTGGGACGCCGATATCCTTGTTGTGACTAGCTATCCGCCGTGGGTTGCTAATATTGTACCTGTACCTCAGAAAGACGGCAAGGTGAGGATGTGTGTGGATTACCGGGACCTGAACAGAGCCAGCCCGAAGGATGACTTCCCTTTATCTCACATTGATGTATTGGTCGACAATACGACTCAGTTCTCGGTGTTCTCCTTCATGGACGGATTTTCAGGATACAATCAGATCAAGATTTCACCTGAAGACATGGAGAAGACAACTTTCATCACACCCTGGGGCACATTCTGTTACAAGGTGATGCCATTCGGACTGAAGAATGCTGGTGCCACTTATCAACAGGCTATGGTAACATTATTCCATGACATGATCCATAAAGAAATTGAATGTTATGTGGATGACATGATTGCCAAGTCCCTCACAGAAGAAGACCACCTGGTAAATCTGTTGAAGTTATTCAAGCGTCTGAGGAAGTACCAATTGAAGCTAAACCCCAACAAGTGCACATTTGGGGTGCGATCTGGTAAGCTGCTGGGATTTATTGTAAGTGAAAAAGGGATTGAAGTTGACCCTGACAAAGTTAAAGCCATTCAAGAAATGCCTGCACCGAAGTCGAAAAAAGAAGTTCGGGGGTTTCTAGGTAGATTGAACTACATTTCAAGGTTCATATCTCATCTTACTGCAACCTGTGAACCCTTATTCAAGTTGTTAAGAAAAGAACAAACGGTCAGGTGGAACGAAGACTGCCAGAGGGCTTTTGACAAAATCAAGGAATACTTACAAGAGCCTCCAATCCTTATGCCTCCAGTGGAAGGAAGACCTCTAATCATGTACCTGACAGTATTAGAAGAGTCAATGGGGTGTGTGCTGGGCCAGCATGACGAGTCTGGTCGAAAAGAGTATGCAATATACTACCTAAGCAAAAAGTTTACCGACTGTGAACAACGTTATTCACTGCTCCAGAAAACTTGTTGTGCTTTAGCGTGGGCTGCTCGCCAACTAAGGCAGTATATGTTGACCCACACCACTTTATTGATCTCAAAGATGGATCCAGTTAAGTACATTTTTGAGAAGCCAGCACTTACCGGACGGGTTGCAAGATGGCAAATGATCCTCACAGAATACGACATTCAGTACACATCTCAAAAGGCCATCAAGGGCAGTGTGTTGTCTGACTATCTTGCTGAGCAACCCATTGATGACTACCAGCCTATGAGATTTGACTTCCCTGATGAAGACATCATGTTCATAAAAGCAAAATATCATGAAGAGCATGTTCACACTGAAGGGCCTGACCCAGAGGAAGAATGGACTATGATGTTTGATGGGGCTGTTAATATGAATGGTCGTGGTGTTGGTGCAGTACTCATTACACCTAAGGGAGTTCACATGCCTTTCTCGGCAAAACTCACATTTAATTGCACTAACAACGAAGTTGAATACGAAGCTTGTATTATGGGTCTTGAGGAAGCCATTGACCTCAGGATCAAGACTTTGACTATGTTCGGAGATTCAGCTCTGGTAATCAATCAAACCAACGACAAATGGTACACCCACCAAGATCATCTGATACCTTACCGGGATTATACAAGGAGGTTATTGACTTTCTTCACAACAGTCAAGCTTGAGTATATCCCTCGAGATTAGAATCAGTTTGCAGACGCTCTGGCTACCATTTCATCCATGATCAAAGTTCAAGCTGCCAACTTTGTGCCCCGAATTTCAGTATCCAGACTTGACAGACCAGCATACGTGTTCTCAGCAGATGTTGTCAAAGATGATAAGCCTTGGTTCCATGATATCAAATGCTTCTTGGAGGATCAAACATATCCACCTGGGGCATCTTCCAATGATAAGAAGACATTAAGAAGGCTAGCTGGTAGTTTCTTCCTGAATGTTGATGGTTCCCTGTACAAGAGAAACTTTGATATGGTACTCCTCAGATGTGTTGATAGGGCAGAGGCAGACTTGTTGATGCACGAGGTGCATGAAGGATCTTTTGGTACCCATGATGGAGGGCATGCTATGGCTAAAACGTTGTTAAGATCAGGCTACTACTGGATCACAATGGATGCAGACTATTGTGCTTATGCTAGGAAATGCCATAAATGCCAAATTTATGCGGATAAAGTGCATATGCCTCCCAATCCTTTGAATGTGATGTCTTCACCCTGGCCCTTTGCCATGTGGGGCATCGATATGATTGGCAAAATTGAACCGACTGCTTCAAATGGCCACAGATTCATCCTGGTAGCCATTGACTATTTTACCAAGTGGGTTGAAGCAGCTTCTTATGCAAATGTCACCAGGCAAGTGGTAGCCCGATTTCTGAAGAAGGACATCATCTGTCGGTATGGAGTGCCCGAGCGAATCATTACTGATAATGGTTCCAACTTGAACAACAAAATGATGGCAGAACTATGTCGGGACTTCAAGATCCAACACCACAATTCTTCTCCTTACAGGCCAAAGATGAATGGCGTTGTTGAGGCAGCTAACAAGAATATCAAGAAGATTGTGAAGAAGATGGTGGTCACCTACAAAGACTGGTATGAAATGCTACCATTTGCCTTGCATGGGTACCGTACGTCAATCAGAACATCCACTGGGGCAACACCGTATCAGCTTGTTTATAGTATGGAGGCAGTCCTACCTGTTGAAGTTGAATTACCCTCCCTGCGAGTACTAATGGATGTTAAGCTAAATGAAGCAGAATGGGTCCGATCCCGATACGAACAACTGAATCTGATTGAAGAAAAGAAATTGGTTGCAGTTTGTCATGGGCAGCTGTATCAGAAAAGAATGAAGAAAGCCTTCGATTAGAAAGTCAGGCTTCGAGAATACCAAGTAGGAGATCTTGTGCTGAAAAGACTCCTCCCTCCTCATACAGACCACAAGGGCAAGTGGACTCCGAATTATGATGGGCCATTCATAGTAAAGAAAGTTTTCTCTGGTGGAGCCTTGATGCTCAGTACTATGGATGGTGAAGACTTCCTGTCCCCTGTAAATTCAGATGCAGTTAAAAAATACTTCGCATAAAATGACCCGCTGGACATAAAAACAGAATGTAAGTCCATGCAAAAATGGGGCATCCCGGCGAGTCAAAAACAGAATAAAAGACTCGGGCAAAAATAAGGGAAAAAATAAATAAAACAATATACACCCGCTAAGTTGAAAAGCCACATTGGACAACTCAAGCAAAAATGGGTATCCCGGTGGATTGAAAACCCGAAAGGGCGATCCACGCAAAATAAGGGAATAAGCGAACAACTGCATTTTGAATTCGTCTGTATCACTTACAACATGGAAAACTTCGAAGGGTTAAAGCATCAATAAGAATCAACCTTCTTCAGAAAGCAAGATGAGAAGAACGTCAATGTCATACGAGTCATAGCAAAAGGGAAGCTCCTTGAAGCGTCATCAACATTGCCAGCATCTTGTTGTTTCTCAATTTGTAACAATCTCCTCATTTTAGGGGATTTGTTTCTATGACTGTATCTTGCCAATTCAGGGCACATAAATTAATAAAATCAGATCTTCAGTCACATTTTTGTCTCGTACATTTTATCTTTATTTGCAAAAATGTCTGATGTCCTTAATATAATGGTTGCATAAATACAGATGCGTCTTTTCTAAATTACATGTTTGCAGGAAATATATTTACTCCCGGGAGTGTCTGAACTCCTATGATGGAATCCAGTAAGGGATACCTCGGGATATTTGTACGTTTCTTTGTCATAACCGGATTGCAGGAATCCAAAGCGCAACATGAGGCATGAAAGCTTCTCCCCAGCAGGTTGCCAAATCATTAATTCCTCAGCTCCTTGTCCAGGACAACATCAGGAAAGGCTCATTTCCCCAACTGAGTTCATCATCCTTAGCAAGATCTCCACAGAAATCTTTAGGAAGATTGTTCAGTGATCATTCCTCCTCAGCCTAATGTAAAGACAGGGAACCATCACCCCGCAGAGTTTCAGCCTCTATCCAGAAGAGCAATGCCTGAAGATCTCACAACAGAGTGACGAAAGCTTCTACGGACCCCAGCTGGGTATCCCATCACCTAATATAGGTCTATCAGTGATCTACTTCCCCAAGCAGGGCCATATATGTCAGATCTACCAATGATCTCATCCCCAGCTGGGATATCGACTTCAAGCAGATCAACCAAAGATCTTCACAGCAACGGGATCCGAACCTCGGATCGATATCTTTGCATAATCATAGCATTCGCATCATATTTCCCCTCAGAGCGTAGCATTCCGTCCAGTACGGAGCATTACGGCAAAAATCAAACATATTGCATAATCATAAGCCATGTGTCGAACTGAACACTTGTAAATACTGACGTTCCATCAACAATATACAAAATACTTCCCAAATTCCCCGGCAGAATATTAAAACATTTCCTTTACACTCACAAATATAGTGACATGCTCCTTTTGGCACTCGTCTGTGTCATCATTCCCCCAGTAAAATTGCCCGAGCAAACAGATGCTTATACATTACAGATGCTTCTTGACACTCGTCTGTGTCATATCCCCAGTAGAAAGCCAAAGCATCCCCTTTGCACTCACAAACACATGTTTACATATATCTACACACTTCCTTGACACCCGTCTGTGTCACCTTCCCCAGCATAGTTGCCTAAACACTTTGTAAACCAAATACTTGTTTATAATACACTTCTCCTGACACCCGTCCGTGTCGTGCTCTCCCCAGCAAGTTGAGCACTCGTCTATGTCTCACTCATCACTTTTCACTCATACCGATACTCGTCCGTATCTTGTATACACCACTTAAATCCCCTCAAAGTCAACACTCGTCCGTGTTCTTTGTTAACTAGTTGATACTCGTCGGTATCATCATCTCTGAACATGCGTCAAGCGTTTGTTTCTACTGATACTTGTCCGTATCATAGTCTTAAGGATGCTCGTCCGTGTCTTTAATCTATACACCGTGTCAAACACTTATGTCTTCATGAGATTAGACACACGTCTGTGTCTACCGTTCCCCAGAAGAATTCCCAGCAAATCCTGATAAACTATTTCCTTTCTATTTGACATTCGTCCTATGTCATGATACCTTTCGGCAGCCGTACCCTGCCAGGTGATCGTCCTTCACCTTTTTGATGATCTTCCTTCATCATTCCCAGCGGAGTCTCTATTCATTAGAACCCCTTCCTATCCGACATTTGTCCTATGTCGTGATATTTTTAGCAGCCGTCCCCTGCTAGGTGATCGTCCTTCACCCTTTTGATGATCGTCCTTCATCACTTTATCCGATGGCCGTCCCCATCGTTGATCTTGTTAGCTGACATTCGTCCTATGTCATGATAAACCCTCAGAGCAGTCGTACCCTGCTAGGTGATCGTCCTTCACCTCTTGATGATCTTCCTTCATCATTTTATCCGATGGTCGTCCCCATCGTCGACCTTTTTTATCCGGCATTCGTCCTATGTCGTGATATTTTCGGCAGCCGTACCCTGCCAGGTGATCGTCCTTCACCATTGGATGACCGTCCCTCATCCTTTTCCCCAACAAAGCAGTCGTCCCCTGCTAGGTGATCGTCCTTCACCTTTGATGACCGTTCCTCATCATCTATTTCTTCAACCCGATGGTCGTCCCCATCATCTACCTTCAATCCCCAGAGAGTCTTACTACCTTCCCCAGCATGTTGGTCGTCCCCGTCATTGCTTCATCCTCAGCAGTCGTCCTCTGCTTGACGGTCGTCCTCCGTCGCCCGCACTTTATGATTATATTTTACTTCCTTTTACAATCTATGTCCCTTTTCTTCTTCATTCAGTGAGTGCAAATTTTGGACTGTCTTTGGTATTCAACCACAAGTTATCTTGCTTGCCTGTTAAGCCGTTGCTTACATCCTGCACAACTAACTCATGTTTGAATAGGGGCAGCTGTAAACACCCCAAATTTTCCCTCACTCATTTCACCATGGCTTGTGACTCTTTTTATTTGCATAAGTTCAACCATAGCATCTCATATTGCATTTTTGCTTCACTGCATTGATTCTAAGCCATCTGCATCTAGGGTTTGTGATCTGAGCCATCCCTGAGCCATTTGAGCCACTCCAAAGGCCTTCAATCATCTCAAGAGGGTCCATGTATGTTCAAGCATCATATTATATCCTCCCAAGGTCAATAAAGTCAAAGAATCACAAGAACTGAGAAAGGCATGGAAGCAGAGCCAGGTTTAACTGCAGATGACCTAAAATTAGGGTTTTGGTTTCAGAGGCCATAACTCCAAATTTTTTTGGTCATTCTTGTTTCTATTGGTCTCAATATGTTATGAGGATCATGCATATCAATTTTCATGAAGAAATTCAATAGGGAAGGCATCTTATCAAAAGGTGACTTCTTGAACAAGCCAGTGCAAAATCAGGGCACCTGAGGCCCCCAATCACACAACCAAAGGGGTTTCTCCATCATTTTGAATATGTATGATCTTTATTTGATCATAGAAGGTGTTATAAGTTCACAAAATTGAAGAATTTCAAGCCATTTGCAAAGTTGCCTTTTTGGGAAAGTGACTTGTAATGCAAACTTGCCATTTTGGGAAAGTTTTTCAACCTCCTCTTTTTGATTCAAAAATGCTTCAAATGAAAAATTCTTGGTCATGAAAGTTGTATATTGGATCATTCCCTTTTCAAAAAGTACAAGAACTCATTCTAATTCATTTTAGATCAAAAGTTATGGCCTTGCAAAGTTGGACAAAATCACTAAATTTTCACTTTTACACCAAGGAGGGAAACTTGCAATTTCACATGTCAAGCATTTCCATGACTTCAAAATGACTTCTAAGCATCACATAAACATAACACATGACCTAAAATTCAGATTGGCCCAAATAATCATTCATTTCCATGTCTTGATCATTAAGAAACCCAAAAGGGGCCAAAACTCCATGAATTTGCAAAATGACCCAAAGCTTCTCATCCACTTGTGCCAGCTGCCAAAAATGATTTCCATGGATCCCCTTGAAGCAAGCTGATTCGAACCATGCCCTTGTACCATGACTCCATGAATTTGCAAAATGACCCAAAGCTTCTCATCCACTTGTGCCAGCTGCCAAAAATAATTTCCATGGATCCCCTGAACCAGCCCATACCTTCACTTACACAAAAGTTGACTTTTTGCAAAACAAGCCATACCAATCAGCATAGCCCACAACAACTCTCTGACCTATCCCAACTTGATACATGGACCAAAATCAACTCAACACACAATACAACACAAGTTGAAACCTCTCATAACACAACATTCACCAAAATCCTCTCTTATGCATTTTTCTTCGAATCTCATCACACAAGCCCAAAACCTCAAAACAAACTTCACAAAACCACTCACCATGATCCACTGATCATTTCCCAACCATCATCTGGCCCTGAAACCACCCCAAACAGAAATACGATTTTCCACTCCCTTTGAACAGAATTGCGTCAATCTCACAAACTAGCCACAATACACTCCAACTAAGCCTCAAAGCTTCTTCAGGAAGATCATTGGAGGGGTTTTGAAGCCAAGAAGCTGCCTGAAAGATCTAGGGTTGAAAGCTCCATCTCAGGTAGCTCTCTCAAACTTTTTTCCAGAAATCCTTTTTTAAGTTATAGAATTGTTCCTTATGATCTCCTGATTACTCTGAGCTTTGTAGTTTTGAAAATGGTGAAGAAATGAGCATGAACCGAATCTCTGAAATTTTTGACCTAAAAAGAGATTGATTCGATTCATGTTTGTTTCTGAAAATAAATTGATTTCATGCTTGGATTCTTGTTCCTTGATGTTTGTTGAGTGATTCTGGAGCTTTAGGGGGCCTGGGGTGAGGTTTTGAGAGAGATAGCATTTTTCAGGGGAGAGTGTGGCCGGAGAAGATGACCGGAGGTCATTTCCGGCCACCTGAAAGTCATTAATGCCTTAATCTGGATTAGGGCTTAGTTTGAATGTGAGCCGAAGATCTTGTTGACCCGCGCGCGAATGAACGAACCAGATCCATCATTAAACCCTAATTCTGATTTATTAATTTAATTAATTGGGATTAAATTTGAATTTTGCCAGAATCAATCCTAGCCACTGAATTGCGCGCGGGTCAACTCCCTCCAAAAATCTTTGAATATCAGCCTTAGGATCTGCATACTTTCCCTTTTATTCAATTTAATTTTCATTTTCATTATAAAATTAAATCATTTAATTAATTTTCAGAACCCAAAAATATTTTTATCTAATTTTTATCAAATCTTTTATTAATTTTCAGAACCCAAAAATATTTTTATTTTTATTTTTTGCATTAAAAATTATTTTTAAATCATTTAAGTGTTTATTTTTAATTAGTTAATGAAAATTAATTAATTAAAAATGCATTTAGGTATTTAAAAATCACGAAAAAATTCACATTGCATTTTGACATATTTAGAAACATTATCAGACTCTTCAAACAAATTTCTTTTGGGTTCTTGACCTATTTTGACAATTTTCATTGGAATTAAAGTTATTTAAAGGCAATATTTTGGTCCTAACTTAGAAAATTCATTCTGCCTAACCATGAAGAGTTTGATGATGGTTCTTCTTGCATTGCATCCTTCATATCATGTAGTTTCTAGGGTAAAATTGATTTGAATTTATCTTTCATTTTCAATTTAATGTGCATTTTTCCTTTTGAAGTGCCTTAAAACCCTAGTTGACTTGAGAAAATCATAACTTCCACTAGGTTAAGACCTAGGTCCCCTCCTTTGGGCAATAAGCTTGTGTAGGGTTAAGGTTCCTTTGTTCCCATTTTCAATTTTGTATCTTGTCATTTTCTTCTGATTTTGGATTTTGCATTGCATATTGTATGTAAACCCTAATTTTGGCTTTCATTTGCATCCATCTCTCATATGCTTGCATTCAAGAACTTGCCATGACATTTTGTGCATCAACATGACATATGAGACATCTTAGGACATATTAGAATCATGTTTGATCATTGCATTATTCATTTGCCATGTTATGCATTCATATCATTTCATAAACTTTCTTGAACTTTTATGGTTCAAAGCATGCTTCATTTGCATCCTCATTCTTGTATGATCATCCACAACTCTTGACATGTGTTTTCATCCTCTCTTAGCATCATTAACATCATGTTTATGCTTCTGACTTTTGGTTTGCATCTTTGCATTCATTTCATTTTCATGTCATTTCATTTCTTTTTGCTAACTTTTCAGGTGGTAAGTTGTTTTGAGAAGTGAATTTGCCTTCACTTCTCACAATCTCTTCTCATCTCTCTTTAAGTATTCATTGCTGCATTTTGTATTTGTTTTAGAGTGAGCTTGCTCATTCATGTCTCCTCTTCACTTTCTTTCTCCAAGCAACTTATCTTCTTAAGTGAAGTAAGTTGACTTGCTTCTCTCTGCTTCTTCCTCCTTTCATCTGCTTCTTTCCTAGTGGTTTTTCCTTGAAGATCTTTTGCAAGCCTCATAAACCCTAGGAACAACCAAGCATGATCATAATTAGGGTTTGATTAGTCCCCCATTTAGTTTTGCCTTTGTGTCATCTTTGAGTCTTCTCTTCTCATCTCTTAATCAAGGACTAAACCCTAAAGGTTTTAAGGCTTTGTGATTAAGCTTATGCATGCATCCTTCTATTAGGATGGAGTGTATAACTTTAATCCTAAGTGTTAAACCCTTAATGTGTTTAATTCCTTTAATCGATCCACATAATAATCACTAAGACATCAAGCTTGTAACTTGGGCCTTGCATTAGGGTTCTAATTCTTCCTTAACTGGTTAAGAAGGACTAACCCTAGTGTTAATGGACAAGTCCCCCTCAAGTTGTCTTACAAACCATAAAACTCATGTCTTAATCTCAAAATTAACTAAAATCCATTTAATAAAGGTTTTGTTTTGTCATGAGGTTAATCCATAATCATGGATTAAGTTGAGGAGTCTTTCTCAGCTTAAATGTTCTCATCTATTATCCTTCTATTAGGATGGTGTAATGAGTCCATTAAATCTTTGATTATGGCTTAAACTCATTACTTAACACTAAACAAAAATACCAAAAACATCTAAATAAATTCAAGTAGGTTAATGATCTTAATCCTGCATTAAGGTGGTTAAGTGTGAGGTGTTTATCTCATACTTAAGGTATTCTCATTACCCCTAATCAGTGGGAGGATGTGATGAGTTTACTAACCCCAGGTTTAGGCTTAAGCTTATTTTCTTATGGCAAACTTCAAAAGCAATAAAAGATTGAAAACACCAAAAACAAACAATAATCGTCTCCTTCGGGATTCTTTTCTCACCTCATTGACTCACAAACGAGAACTCGCTTCTTCCGTCTAATGCAAGACAGTTTGCACCTGAGCCAGACAGGTCATACACTTGAGCATAGACAAGTAAGCAGTTCACAAGTCAATTTACCTTTCAGTCTCTTTAAGTCGAACTACGGTGTTCTGACTTCCTCATTGCACGAGAGGATACGTAGGCATAACTTAACAGTTATCGAACAAAAGTCTCTGTATATTCCCCCTCCTCCAGTATTATTCTTTTAGCCTCATAGTCTTGATCATTTCACTCTTGTTCTTACACTGACACTTCACATATTTCACTTCACATTTCTTTTACACTGACACTTGCATTCTTTTCCAGCTTTGATACACAGATTGCACTGACACTACCCCTTTAAAACACAAATCTTTTAAGCGTGGATCTCGTCGAGTACGACGGACAATCTGGGTGCTAATACCTTCCCAGGTTGTAACCAACCCCCTTTCTCAGATTCTCTGGTTCGTGACCGTCTTATCCATATCTTTCTAGGTTTATGCAGCATTACCTTTCCTTCGGGATAAAAATGCCTAGCTGGCGACTCTTGTCTTCTGAGTTCACCCTTGTGTGTTCTCTCTCTTTTCGCCGACCGTTCGTGTCTGTACCCCTTCTGACCCGGGTGTCATTTGGTGGGAGCGACATAATGAAGACTGTTTTTATTGTGCTTACAAACCAGATAGTTGTTGGAAGTTGAAAGATGGTATTCAACGCCTCATGGACAATTACACTATATTGTTTGAGAGGACACCTTCTGTGGAAAGTATGTGTGAACATCTAACTCAAAGTACGAAGCTTGAAGACGTAACTATGGTTGATAAAGTGCCAGTGAAGATTACCTCCAAAGGCCCTGTCATGATCACCTCTAAAGGTCCTGTCAGGATTACTGCTGAAGGCCTTGTGAAGACTGTTGCTGAAGCAAGACTGGTTCCCATGATCATTACCACTCATGGCCCTATTCCTTATACTTCTGATAAAGCTATACCCTGGAATTATGGTTCTGATGTTTATATCCATGGTGTCAAGCAAGAACCTTTGACTAATACACCTATTTCTAATACTAGTCTTGATGTTGACAACATTGCTGGATCTAGTAAGATTACTAGAAGTGGAAGAGTCTTCTCCTACCAGAATACCTCTAAAAGTGCATTTACTCCAACTACTACTTCCATTTCTGAACCAAGTACTGATGCTCGGGGCAAAGGTCCTGTAATTGAACCTGTGCAAGCTGAGGCACCAGCTGCTGAAAGTATTTCTAAACAGATGGAAGAAGTACTGAAGATCATTTGCAAGAGTGATTATGATATTGTTGACCAGTTGGGGCATACTCCCTCCAAAATCTCCATGTTATCTTTGCTGTTGTGTTCTGAGGCTCATGCTAAAGCCTTAATCAAGTTCCTGAAGACTGCTCATGTGCCAAATGAGATTTCTGTGGATCAGTTTGAGAATTGTGTGGCACATCTGACTTGTGATAATGGGCTGGGTTTTTCTGATGTTGATCTGACTCCTGCCAAGAGAAATCATAACAGAGCTCTACATATTTTCATTGAATGTAAGGGCACTACTTTGTCTCATGTACTGGTGGACAATGGATCTTCATTAAATGTGCTCCCTAAAGAGGTTCTGGACAAGCTCAGTCCTGAGGATGTTGTGTTAAGACCAAGTGATGTGGTGGTAAGGGCCTTTGATGGTTCAAGTAGAGTGGTACACGGAGAAGTAGACCTTACAATCAAAGTAGGCTCTAAAGTCTTCAACTCTACTTTCTACATGATGGATATTCGACCTGCATATTCTTGTCTGCTTGGGCACCCCTGGATCCATGGGGCAGGTGCTGTGACTTCCACTTTGCATCAAAAGCTGAAATACCCGGTGAAAAACAAAATTGTCACTGTCTATGGTGAAGAAGAGTACATGGTTAGCCACGTGAATACTTTCAAGTATGTAGAAATGGAGGGTGAAATGGTTGAAACTCCGTGTCAAACATTTGAAGTTGTTCCTTGCTCTGATCCTGTTCCTCAGTCTGTTCCTGCTTCTGAAAGAGTTCTTATGGTTACTAACATACCTCCTGCAATGGCCTCCCTCAAAGATGCTAAGGTTGTGGTTGCAAAAGGTGGTTCTGCTATTTGGGGTCAGCTTCCCAACATCCCTTACAAGTCTGACAAGTTTGGTTTGGGTTTCACTATAGAGTCTCAGAAGGATGTTCGTCATGCTCGTGTTGTTCGTATCACCAATCAAGGGGTCATAAGAGATCAAATCAATGTTGTGGGTGACTGTCATGAAGACTACAACTTGGATGATTGGATCTTTCCTACCATGGGTGATGGACTCAACAATTGGAAGACTGAAGACGTTATTCCTATCTCCTTTAGTCAGGAGTAAATACTATTACTATGTTTTTATTTTAAGTTTGTAATTTTGAACAATTAAACTTTTAAGCCTTGTGGCTTGCCCGAGGCACAATGGTATGATTGTTTCGGGATGTCATTTCATTTGCATACTTCATTCAATATAAATCAATGGACGTTTCATTTTCGTAAATATTTTGCTCCTTGTCTTTCTTTTATTTTATTTATGTTTTATCAACTATGTGTTCTTACACACCCACATCACTAAAATGCAGATCCTCATCCACTCTGGATCCTGTTGATAACA
The DNA here is from genome assembly GCA_963966055.1 of Lathyrus aphaca. Taxonomy (NCBI): domain Eukaryota; kingdom Viridiplantae; phylum Streptophyta; class Magnoliopsida; order Fabales; family Fabaceae; genus Lathyrus; species Lathyrus aphaca. The sequence goes on from OZ014522.1 coordinate 179,785,530, forward strand.
GTTCTACTATTGCCAATTATAACTTTGAGAATCCGATCTATCAAGCTGAAGATGGAAAGGAGGAAGATTGTGAAGTACCTGTAGAGCTTGCTAGGTTATTACAACAAGAAGAGAAAGTTATACAGCCACATGAAGAGCCAATCGAAGTTGTGAATCTGGGAACTGAAGAAAACAGGAAAGAAGTCAAGATAGGGGGTGAATTAGAGGATGGTGTTAAGAATAGATTGATTCAGATGTTACGTGATTATGTGGAGATCTTTGCTTGGTCTTATGAAGATATGCCAGGGTTGGACACAAATATTGTGGTTCACCGTTTACCGGTAAAAGAAGATTGTCATCCAAAGAAGCAGAAGGTTTGTCGCATGCGTCCTGAAATGTCAGAAAAGATTAAAGCAGAAGTGATGAAGCAGTTTGATGCAGGGTTCTTAGCTGTGATTTCTTATCCTCAATGGGTTGCAAATGTGGTACCAGTACCTAAGAAGGATGGTAAGGTACGTATGTGTGTAGACTACAGAGATCTGAATAAAGCCAGCCCTAAAGATGACTTTCCACTTCCACATATTGATGTTTTGGTAGACAACACTGCTCAGCATTAAGTATTCTCTTTCATGGATGGTTTCTCTGGTTACAATCAGATTAAGATGGCACCTGAAGATATGGAGAAGACTACATTTGTTACACAATTGGGCACTTTTTGTTATAAGGTGATGCCATTTGGTTTGAAGAACGCCGGGCAACATATCAGCGTGCTATGGTGGCGTTGTTTCACGATATGATTCATCATGAGATAGAGGTCTGTGTGGATGATATGATAGTCAGGTCCCAAAATGAAGAGCAACACCTTGATCACCTACATAAGCTGTTTGAGAGGTTGAAGAAATACAAGATAAGATTGAACCCAAACAAGTGTACTTTTGGAGTTAGGTCTGGTAAACTCCTGGGTTTCATTGTTAGTGAAAAAGGTATTTAAGTGGATCCTGCAAAAGTAAAAGCTATACAAGAGATGCCTGCTCCCCGTACTGAGAAGGAAGTTAGAGGTTTCTTGGGACGACTGAATTACATTGCAAGATTTATTTCCCAGCTAACTGCTACCTGTGAGCCCATCTTCAAGTTGTTGAAGAAAGATCAGGTAATGGAGTGGAATGATGAGTGCCAGACAGCCTTTGATGAAATCAAGAGATATCTCCTAGAACCTCCAATCTTGATGCCACCAATTGATGGAAGACCCTTGATTATGTACTTAACAGTATTAGACAACTCAATGGGGTGTGTGTTGGGGCAACATGACGAGTCTGGTCGAAAATAGCAGGCAATATACTACCTTAGCAAAAAGTTTACCGACTGTGAAACAAGATACTCGCTGCTCGAGAAAACTTGCTGCGCTTTGGCATGGGCTGCTCGCCGACTAAGACAGTATATGTTGACTCATACTACCTTGTTGATTTCAAATATGGATCCAATCAAGTACATATTCGAGAAACCTGCTCTCTCCGGACGAATAACGAGATGTCAAATGATCTTAACAGAATATGATATACAATACACCACTCAGAAGGCCATCAAGGGTAGTGTTGTAGCTGATCATTTGGCTCATCAAGCAGTGGATGATTATCAGTCAATGAGTTTTGAGTTCCCTGATGAAGACATTATGATTATTACCAAAGAACCTGGACAATATGACGGACCTGAACAAGGATCCCGATGGACTATGGTTTTTGATGGAGCTTCTAATGTGCTTGGTAATGGTTTTGGTGTTGTGATCATTTCCCCTGAAGGTTGTCATATCCCAATTACTCCAAGGCTTTGTTTCTATTATACCAATAACATGACTGAGTATGAGGCATGTATCATGGGTATCAGAGCTGCCATTGAGATGAAGATTCAGTTCCTGGACGTATATGGAGATTTAGCCCTGGTAGTTAGTCATATTAAAGGAGATTGGGATACCAAGCATGGAAATCTCATTCCTTACAGAGAGCATGTGTTGTCCTTGATCCCATATTTTGAAGAGATTACCTTTAGACATATTCCCCGAGGAGAGAATCAATTGGCAGATGCATTAGCCACCATGTCATCTATGTTTGAGATTAGCTGGGATGATGAAGCTCCCAAGATTACTATTGACAGATTTGAGAAGCATGCATACTGCAATGAGATTGACACTGAAGGAGGAGAGGAAAAGCCTTGGTTCTATGAAGTGAAAAGATATCTTGAAACTCAGGAGTTCCCTGAAGGGGCATCTGTCAAAGATAAGAATTTTCTGAGGAGGTTTTCAGCTAAGTTCTTCTTGAGTAATGGAATTTTGTACAAGCGCAATCATGATTTGACTTTGCTTCGTTGTGTGGATAAGAAAGAAGCAACAGAGATTATGGAAGACATGCATGATGGGATTTTTGGCACTCATTCTAGTGGTCATGCCATGGAAAAGAAGGTATTGAGAGCAGGTTACTATTGGTCTACCATGGAAGCTGACTGCTATCAACATTCCAAAACATGTCACAAGTGTCAGATTTATGCTGATAAGGTGTATATACCTCCAACTCCATTGAATATGTTGACTTCTCCTTGGCCTTTTTCCATGTGGGGCATATATATGATTGGTGAGATCAAGCCTACTACTTCTAATGGGCATCGTTTCATCTTGGTGGCCATTGATTACTTTACAAAGTGGGTTGAGGCAGCCTCATTTGCATCTGTTACGAAGAATGTTGTGGCTCGATTCGTTAAGAATAATCTCATATGTAGGTATGGCATCCCTGAAAGGATTATCACAGATAATGGCTCTAATCTGAATAACACCATGATTACTGATCTCTGCACGCAGTTCAAGATTAAGCATCACAACTCTTCTCTGTATCGTTCAAAGATGAATGGGGCAGTAGAAGTTGCCAATAAAAACATTAAGAAGATTCTACAGAAGATGACTGTTACGTATAAGGATTGGCTTGAGATGTTACCATTTGCTCTTCATGGTTATCGTACTACCATACTTACTTCAACAGGGGCAACCCCATTCTCCTTAGTCTATGGTATGGAAGCAGTTTTACCCATTGAAGTTTAGATCCCCTCCTTAAGAATCATGAAGGATGCAGGCTTGGATGAAGATGAGTGGATTCAGACTCGATTTGACCAGATAAATTTGATTGATGAGAAAAAGTTGGCAGCTGTTTGTCATGGTCAGATGTACCAGAAGCGGATGATCAAAACTTTTAATAAGAAGGTTATGAAAAAGGTATATCAGGATGGTGACTTGGTAATCAAGTGTATCATATTACCACAGGGTGATCCTAGGGGCAAATGGACTCCTACATATGAAGGACCATTTGTAGTCAAGAGGGTATTCTCAGGAGGTTCCATGATGCTTATTACTATGGATGGTGAAGATTTCCCACAGCCCGTAAACGCAAACATAGTTAAAAAATACTACGCATAAAAAGAGACCCGCTAGGTTGACTGGCTTAGGCAAAAATAAGGGCATCTCGGCAAACCAAAAGGGTTTGGGCAAAAATTTGGGATATATATATATAAAAAAATGTACACCCGGCAAGTTGAAAACCTAAAAGGGCGGCTTGGGCAAAAAAGGGTATCCCGGTGGATTGAAAACCTAAAAAGGCAATCCAGGAAAAAGTTAGGGATTAAAGCGTATAACTATGTCACGTTGGATCACCCATGTAACCCCAACTCGTTGTGTTACCTGACTCAAGTTCGAACAGATAAAGATCAATCCAATCGTTTCCATCTCAACAACAGAGGATAAGATACTCGAAGATAATGGCAATAGTAGAATTGAAACTCAATAGGATTATTTCTCACATAGTGTTGTTTCTTTGTTTTTGTAAAAAAAATTACGACGAATTCCTCTTACTAGGATTTCTGTCTCCTTGTACAAATTTCCCTGTGTATAGGCCACTTTCTAAAATAAATAAAATCTCGTCTTTGAATCCAGATTTACTTTTACCCTGTTCACCTAAACGAAAACGTCCATTGGTTGTGTTTGAATGAATGTATGCTTTTGAATATGATTGATGTTTACCATAAATGCATAAAATGCAGTAATAGTATTTACTAAGCACGAACGAGGGTAGAAATTCAATGAAGCTTCGCCGATTCATCCCCACAGAATAATCACAAATCCCCAACAGAGTAAATTTATCTTTATAGATACTTCGAGTAACATTTCCCCCTTGGATTTATGTCCATCTCTTTTATCCTCAGTCAGGATATTTGGGAACTTATTCCTTCAATAAGAAGCACGACGAACGAAGACGGGAGGTTATAAGTAATATACTATCAAATAAGACGGGAGCGAAATCCTCATAGTCCTCAGCAACGAACCGGGATTTATTTTCCCTAGCCAACAGTTGTTATACAGAGATACCCAGACGCTTCGGGCTGCATGATTCATACATACATCATATCATAGCATACACATCCATAAAACATTTACTTAGGTACATTATGCCATACATGCATACATGTTGCATAAACTAACCTTTTCTTTTCAGGATAGTTGCAGGTAGATAAACACTATCAACAACTCAAAACAGTTCAGAGACAATCTATACGAAGATCTAGTACTGATACTTAATTCAGAGATAATCGCTACGAAGATTCATTTCTGATAATCAATGCTCAAGTTGTCCTCGGAAGGGTACGTAAATGATCTAGTGCTTAATCCAGGATATTTCCAGAGGAGATAATCGTTACAAAGATTTATTTCCGATGGTCAACTATCTTTGGGGATAGTGTGTAAATGATCTATACGAAGATCTAGCACTTAGCCCAAGAGATTCTTTCAGAAGAAGTTCAGGGATAATCACCACGGAGATTTAATCCTGATATTCTTTCTATACCTGGGAGGGTATATAAATGGTCTATACAAAGATCTATTACCTAATTCGGGATATTACCAGAAGAGATAATCGTTACGAAGATTTGTTTCTGATGGTCCATACAACAGTTTATCTATGGGATGGTACATAAAGGATCTATACGAAGATCTTGTACTTAGCCCAAGATATCACCAAAAGCAATTCAGAAAAGATCGCCAAGAAGATTTGATTCTGATGCTTAAATTAAGGAATGATTCAGAGACGGCCTATATGAAGACCTAGTACTGATATCCAGTGACAACCTATTGATATTATCATCTCATGATATTATGGATGACATCTGTAAGCCCATCTCCAGTTCTTCCAAGTGGCATCTTCAAGCCCACTCAAGCATATACAACCAATCACCAGTATTACTTTACGCACCGGCGAGTGCAAATTTTTGGGCTTTTGTGTTCAATCCCCTTCAACCTTCCAAGTCACGAATGGCACACATGCCAATCTAACTCCTCAAGTTTAAGAAAATTGAACAGGGGCAGCTGTTACACCCCAAAATTTGCCCTCACCTAGGCAAGACAATGTGTACTAAGGAATCCCAAGAGGTTCACAAGGTTCACAATTAATCAGAAAGTTTGACAATTCCCTCAGACAAAGCATCCTCCTAAGCAATGCACCCTAAACTAGGGTTTGAATTTCATCAGGCTAAATGAACTTCCAAGGCCTCAAGTGAGCTTAATAACATCTTACATGTCTTCAAGAATCCCTATGTCAAGTTTCAAGGCTTTCCCAAAAGGTTTGCTCAGTCAGATGATCAGATATGCAAAAATCAGTCAAAGTGGTTAAAAAGTCAAACTGAGGTCAACTGTGGTCAAACCAAAGTCAAAATTCATGATTTTTTGCCAACATCAAGTTTATGAATTAAAATTCATCATTTTATCAAGGGTTGATCATGATTCATCAAGGAGATTTCAGATCATCAAGAATCAGAAATTTCTAAATTAGGGTTTTCATAGGAAAAGTCAACCGAACTTTGACCAGCCATAACATTCACATGCTTCATCAAGAAGTTTCCATCCAAATCACATTTTGAAGGAAATTGAATTCTCTACAACTTTGTGTCTCACAAGCCAAGCCCAAAAATGCTTCATTTTGAAGGTATGAGCTAAGACATTATAGGTCATTTCAAAAGTCAACAAAAAGTCAACATATTCCAAAGGGCATAACTTGAAAATGGTAAAAGATATGGACATGAGACCAAAGAGGTTTGTTAGTGGACTCTTTAAGCTTTCCAAAATATCCAATAACACCCTCATAGCCTTTAAATTGAGGGAGATGTGTCTTTGCAAAGTTGGGAAGTTTTTGAGAGGTTTATTGAGCAAATGGGGTCTTGGAACCAATTCTTTCCACATGGGCTTGCATTTTTATGACCCAATCACTACCATGACATCATGCACGAACCAAAAATCATTTATTCAGATTTTTATTTATTTTATTTTATTTATTTTGATTTTATACATTAAAAATCATTTTAAATCAAAATAAAATATGAAAGGCTCAATATTTGATATGATCTTCATTCTAGAAATTCATAAACATGATTTAAAGTTGATTGGAAGATTTAAATTCGTGCTAAACCAAAGAGGAATGGATTTGTGTGATTTTTTGACCAAAATAGCAAGTTGTATCTTCATGATCAAATAATCCTTACAAGGCCCATAAACCTACAATTTTCTGACCTAATTTGATTCCAATATATACATACAAGTGATCACCAGCATAAGGGCGGAGTTTGGCAGCCTCCAAGAACACTCTTGACATTCAAAAATTTCATGGAAATTTCAATTTTCGGATTCTATTTTGCAGGTTGAATTAAGGTAATCTAAGGACATAGACATGATCCTTGAGCATCATTGATACGATTTCAATGCCTTACATCATCAAAATCATCCCTGAATGCATAAACCGAACCTCTTTTACTCTTGAATTTGAAATTTTCGATTCCATTTATTTAGATAACATAAACTAATTTTGTTGTTTGATTTGTGTTAGTCATGACCTATAGATGATTTCTGGACATTTTCTTGAAGAAACATAACCTAGAACATGAACTGCCATTGTTAGGGTTTCGGGTACCAAATTAGGGGTTCCTAAAAAACCAAATATAAATGGATTCAAAGAACATGGATAGACTGTATGAATCATGAGGAATTCATTGGTATAGTTAATTTGATGAAATTGTACCATTTGGTTGATGTTTGAGTTTCGCAGGTTATGAACATGGAAGAACTCGCAGGAAAAACCTAACCCTAATTCTTATGATTCTAACCCTAACCCTAACTCTAACCCTAATGTATATATTTTGTAAATAAATTGATTATATTTAAATTAATAATTAAAAAAACCTAATTCTTATGATTCTAACCCTAACCCTAATTTTTCTTAACCTTGAAGTTTAACCTAATATTTTTATAAATTATAATTATTCCTTAATTATTTGTTAAATATGTGAATAATTTAGTATTTATTTATTATTATTAAAACCTATTTTCTTTATTAAATATTTAAAATATTTTTTAATACTAATTTGTTTTGCTAATTTCTTATGTCTTTTATTTTTATTTTTCTAACCTTTATTCTTAATTCTTATTATTATTATTGCTTATTTATTATTATTTATCTTTATTATATTTCTCGATTATATTGTAATTCTCCCGAAACTTTGTAATAGGTTAGATTTATATTTTTGCTTTATTCTTATTAGGATTGTGTTTACTGTGTGGTTAGTAATTCTAGGGTGTGAATAACATACTTGTAATTATAATTAATTTAGAATAATTAATTTAAATAAGATAAATATTTGAATATGAATACGCACACACTAAGTCAATCTTTGATCGCCATCTTGCACTTTCTAGGGTTACCTCTCATGTTGCCTATTTCAAAAGGTCAAGTAAGGTGTCTTAAGCAAAGTCCCTTTCCAAATATCATCAAGTCCCTTCAGTTTATAAGATCAAGTCCCTTCGAGGTTGCCTACGATAAATCATCTTGTCCCTTCGAATAAAAGATGATAAGTCCCTACGAATTGCTAAAGACACCTTGCAGTTGCCTATATTCAGATGTCCCTACACATGTCACTTATTACATCCAAGGTAATGACTACCTATTCCTTAATAATAGGGATAGTCTTACCATTGAAAGAACATAAGAATAGTAAGGACTTAACATAGGGTAGGTTTCTCTTAGTTGCTTGCTCACACTTCCAAATACTTTTTTTTACACATCACTTTTTAAACAAATTTTCAGAAAACAAGTCTTTGTATACATCCATACGAGGATCATTACAAAGTACTTAGAAAGTTTCTAATCACACACTACACCTTTTCAAAACAATTCAAAGTGAGCTAAGTAACTAAGAGCCCATGGATAACCATGGATATAAAGGGTGCTAACACCTTCCCTTTGTATAACCTACCCCCCCGAACTCAAAATCTTTTAAGGTCTTTCCTGTTCTTTTATGTCCTTTCCTTTTGGATAAAATAAAAGTCGGTGACGACTCTTGCTATCCGCAACATTTATAGAAAGTCAGTTCTCCCACCGTGTTACAGCAGTACTTGTAAATAAGTGGGCCCATAATATCTATATAAGAGATTGAAAATTTTTTTAAGAAACAATTGGTGGGTTCAGGACTCATACAGAAGCCTGGTGGAGTTTTAAAACAGAACAAAGAAAGTTTAAAACAGAAAGAATGAGTCATAAACAAAAAGGATTCCTCATGACACATTTTGACAATTCATTTTAGAAAATAAATGGTTATGTTTAAAGATATTCAAAGTTAAAGATTCATAGATGAAGACTTAATGCGGTGAAAAAGGCGATCGCACAAAGGTTTTGAAAATGGATCTGACGAACCCTAATCGTTCAGTTTTCAAAAAGGGATGGGTCTTACACTCTAATAGAGGCCCAAGAGTGTGACAAAAGTCAAATTGAGGGTATGAAAGTCAAAACCCAAATTTTGGAATATTTTGAATATTTATTTTGAAATAAAATATTAATATATTTGATAAATTTCAAATACTAATGAAAAACAAGAAAAAATATTGGATCAAGGTTTGAAAATTCATATTTTTATCCATAGAATATCTTGAGATTCATTTGTGTTTGAAAAATCAAGAGAAAGAATCATTTTAAAATGTGTAAAAACAAATAAAAATTAATTCTTTGAAAAAATACAAATATATATATATATATATATATATATATATATATATATATATATATATATATATATATATATATATATATATATATATTTGGAAATTTTTTATGGAATAAAATATTTAAACATTTTTTAGAATTAATGAAAAACGAATCATTTTAAAACTCAAAATAATCAGAGAGAAATTAATTTTCGAATGAATTAAATAAAATCACAAAATTCAAATATTCAAATTTTTTAAAAAGGGCGCCAAGAACACGCGCCATGGCTCAATTTGCCCAAATTTGTAAAATACATCGTATCTCATAGAATATGCATCCATTTGAGATTAAATAAACATCAAAATTGCTCGTTTTGATCCCAAGAACCCAATGGTACCAATTAATTTCATTTATTTTAAGTGTAGCGTGAAAAATCAGTGATGAAAACAAAAGAATCCTAATGTGGCCTGAGCCTCATGAAATTCTACATGATGATGATTTTATGAAATTGATTGAGGGGAATTACTTAGAATTTTATTATGCACATACGACAAAAAGATAGTGCGAGGAAATATGCATGGATCATGAATTGGCCAAGTTTAAGGCTTACCTGAACTTGAGCTTGCAGCTGGAGTTTTGATTTCGAGCTGGAGGTGTTATAGAGATGTTATGATGATCTGGACAGTTTCCTGTAAACACCCCAAACTTTCCCTCTCTTTTTCACACCTTGGCTTGTGATCCTTAATATTGCATTGCATAAGCATACCATCTCACACCGCATAGTTATTTAACTGCATAAAGTTGCACACCTAGGGTCTGTGATCAAATGAAACTTAGAAGTGGTTTGAGCTATCTCAGGGGCCATGAAGCATTCCAAGAGGGTCCATGAGTGTTATATGATCATATTATACCTCCAAGGTTGCTTTGAAGTCACAAAATCTCAGAGGATTGCACAGCTACCCATGCAGGCTCAGGGCTCCTACACAGATGACCATAAATTAGGGTTTTGGGTTTGAGGCCCTTACACTCAAATTGTTTGGCCATTCTTGATTCTATTGGTATATATATGTTATAAGGAGCATGTGTATCAAATTTGAAGCAAAAATTCCTTGTGGAAGTCATTTGATCAAATGGTAACTTATTGTGCAAGAAAAGTCAGAATCAGGGCATCTGAGGCCACCAACAAGGGTTCCAAAGATCAATTTGAGGTCCCATGATCTTTATTTGATCTTAGGAATGCTTGGAATTTCACAAGATTGAAGAATTTTGAGCCATTTGAAAACTTTCTATTTTTGGGCATGACTTATAATGAAAACTTTCCATTTTGGGAAAGATCTCCAACCTCCTATTTCTTGATCAAAAAGGTATCAAATGAATTTTATTCAAACATGAAAGTTGTAGATTGGATCTTCCCATTTTCAAAAAGTACAAGAACTCCTCTTGATTAATCCTAGAACTCAAGTTATGATGGATCAAAGTTGGCAAAAATCACATAATTTTCAAATTCATGCCAAAGAGGGAAATGTGCAATTTTGCTTTCCAAGCCTTCTCATGACCTATAACTCACTTCTACAGTGCATAACATTGATGAGAAACATCTCAAGACCAAAAATCATGCCTTGCTTCACAAGTTTCATGGCCAATTTTCACAAAATTCTCAAAGTTAGCAACTTGCAAAACATGTTCAATCTCATGATCCAAGCCATACAACTCACAACTTCCGATCCTAAGGCCCTCCTTGAAGCCAGTTGAGGCAGCTCAAGCCCTCAAATCAGCTCTGCCATGGACCATACCTCAAGTACACAAAGTTTTGACTTTTTGGCCAATGGAGCCATGCCATTCCCACACTGCACAACCACTCTTCTAATCAATTCCAATTGTTTATGCATTGCCTAAAAATCATAAAACACATCACAGCAAGCCTGGAACACACACACAAGCTCAGATTGCAAAAAATCCTCAAAAACTTCTCCTCTTTGATTCTCCCAATCAAGCCATCAAACTTCAGAAATTTCTTCACCAATCAACCACACATCACCTATAGAACAAATCCCACCCCTCATAATGGCCTGAAACACAACACACAAGAACCTCATTTTTTGTCATATCAGAATTGAACCTCTCAAACCAGCCACTATAAACTTCATCCAAGCATCTCAATAGCTTTAGGAGGTCAAAAGGAGTTGGTTTGCACAAAGGGAAGGCCTTGAAAGCTCCAGTTTGAAGAACTTCAGTTCAGGTAGCTTCCAAGAACTTTTTTTCCAGAACTTTTTTTTCTTGTTATAAATTGAATCTACATGTTATCCTGATCATCATGATATGTTTAGAATCAAAAATGAGTGAAAAATGAGTATGTTATGATGTTCTGAAAGTTTGCCCGTATTTTGATTTTTGTTTCGATTTGCTTGATTCATGTATGATAAATGTTGTTTGATTCTTGATTTGAATTGAGTGAAGTTAGGGGAGTGTTTCTGGGCAGGTTAGAGGGCTTGGGGTGGCATGGGGAAGAAGATAGGGTTTGGGGTTGGCCAGAGAAGATGACCGGAGCACTGTTCCAGTCATCTGAGATTAATTAGGGTTTATGTGCCCAGATTAAACCACTGCCATAGGATCTTGATTAGGTTAGCGCATGAACGGTCCAAATATGTCATTAAACCCTAATTTTAATTAATTAATTTAATCCTAATTAATTTAATCAGAATGAACCACAACCCTTAGATCACGCGCAAAGCCCATTTTTGAATCTGGTCCCTTAGATCTTCATACCTCAAGTCAAGCTGACTTGAGATCTCAGCCCTTTATTCACTTCCCACGCAATCTGAGCCATCCTTTGTAATTACTTTTCAGTTTTATTTTATTTTTTTCATTTTTGGTTTCCTTTATTTATTTAAAATAGCAAATCATTTTATAAAAATTTGATCTTATGCATTTTGTCTTCAAATAATTTTCAGAAACCAAAAACATTTTTATTTTTCATTTTTGCATTAAAAATATATTTTTAAATCATTTAATTGTATTATTTAATTAATTCATTTTAATTAATTAAAAATACTTTTAGGTTTAAAAATCACCAAAAAAATCATGAAGCATTCTTACATATTAAGAACAATTTACAAACTCATCTTACAAATTTCTTTTAGGGTTTGATCATGTTTTAACAATTAATCATGAATTAGGGTTTCCAAATTTCCCATTTTTCTAACCCTAACTTCAAAAATCCATTTCTGATCAACCAAGATGAGTTTGCACATGGTTCTTTTTGCATCCTTTCATACTTTGCATGTAGTATCTAGGGTATTTAACTCATATTTTTGTATTGCATTTTCCATTTGTTTGGAATTTTTCATGAAGAAGTACTCGTCGCTCCCCCGAAAAGACACCTGGTCAGATAGGGTACAGACGCGAACGGTCGGCGAAAGAGAGAATGAAATGAAGGTGAATAGAGTCGCCAACTAGGCATTTTTATCCCGAAGGAAAGTGAAATTCTGGGATCAGGTACGTGATGTCGAATGAGATGTTTAAACACTTGAAGACTTAAACAAAACTTAAAGTGCAGGTAAATTAAACAACACAGGAAATTGTTAACCCAGTTCAGTGTATCTCCACACTTACATCTGGGGGCTACCAAGCCAGGAAGGAAATCCAATATAAGTAATATTAATTATGGACTTAAACCACTCAGTTTAATCCTTCACTTAATATCTACCCAAGGCAATTTCTACCTAAGACACAACTTAGATATGAGTACCAACTCACTCCCCCTCAATCACACAGTGATATGTTATAAGTTTAATAAAATTGAAGTCACACTTCAAACACAACAACTTGATTTTACTTAACAGTTTCAATCAAGACACAATACACTTTTTGCTTAAAAGCTCATAAAGTGATACACAACTAAAACCTGCTATTAAACACAAACACCATATTTAGTCTTCTTAATTTCTTGCTCTATTCTGAGAGTTTTTGTTCCTTAAATAGATGCTTGGATTTTGGGCTTTCTGTAGATTATCCAGTCCTGATACGCATGCTGTCATCACCTTGAATTACGGTTTGTTACTTCCTTGATTCTAGGTGAGGTAGTTATTCTGTTATACTGAAATCAGATAACTAAGCTCCCTACAGATACGCCTTGTATTGTTTATCCATTCACAATTAATTCCAGATAAATTCCCTGAATTTACTCAGTTCTGTTTCGCATCATTTAAGTCGGGTAGCAGGTTTGAGATGTCACAACATCTGGTGTGACATCCTGATGTCTGAACTTAATCATTAACTTATACAATGTCACAACATCTGGTGTGACATCCTGAACTAAGTTCATTAACTTATACTCTATTTGACAATGTCACAACATCTGGTTTGACATCCTGAACTAAGTTCAACACTTCTTGTTGGTCAAAAATTCTGCCAATTCTAAACATCTACAAACTCCCCCTTTGGCTAATTTTTGGCTAACACAATCTTCTGGTTTTATCAGAGTGCAGCAGTGTTTTATTTATCAGAGTGCAGCAGTTCTTTTCTGTTGAATCATGTGAGAGTTTATAATAATTTGCTCCCCCTCAAACCTGTATGTATACTGACTTGTTCAACAGAATTTTCTTTAAATCAACTTAGTTCAGAAGCAGGCATTAAACGGACAAACAGCAGCAACATTGTTCATTACTTATCCCCCTTGTTAGACAGAAATTGGGGCCAAATTTTACACAAGCAGAGAGAAAACATTTAAAAAATACAAAGTCAAAATTACAATGCTGATACAGGCAGTACACTTTCCTCACACATTTTCACTCAGATTCTTCATATTCAGTATCTTCTTCCTCTTCAGATTCATCATCAGAGTCATCAGCATTCTGAGCAACCTCTTCCACCTCCAACCTTTGAATTATTTCCTCAAGCTTTTTCTTCCTAGCATCCAGCTCTTTGCAAGTGTTCTTCAGTTCTGCAATCAAGGCAGCTTTGGATATAGGAGACTTTGCTTTTGATGGTCCAGTAGATGTCCCAATGGGAGCTTCAACATCAGCAGCATGATGGCTCAAGAACAGTTTGTAGTGGAAGGCCAGTGGACTTTCTCTTTTGCAGACTGAATCCTTCTCAGTGAGGATGCCTGGATACTGGTTGAGGATGATTCCACAGAGCAAAGATGGAAAAGTAATGGGAAGCTTTGTTGCTGATGTTCCTGCATGCTTTAGGGTTTGATCAAATATGTAAGCCCCAAAGTCCAACTTTGTTTGGGTGCCCACAGCATAAATGAATCTTCCCAATCCAGTAGCTATTGAAGAAGTATGGTTGGTAGGGACCCAGTTGACTGTACCAATTCTATGCAGCATTGCATACTTCCTTGTTAGCAAGCTAACAGAAAGTTTGCCCTTGACTGGCCAAGTTTTGACCTGGTTGGCAGTGATGACCTTGCAAATTTGGTTGTCAGTCTTCCCCAGCTCATTAGGCCCATAAGATTCTCTCCCTAGGTAATGATTTATAACCCTAGGAGAGAATTCCACACATCTCCCTCTTACATAAACCTTTCTGAATTCTTCTGACATTCCATCAGCACAGTCTTCTTGCAGGTTGACAATGAAATCCTTGACCAGCAACTCATAGCAGGGTGAAAAGTTTGAAACTGTCTTGAATAAACCAGCAGAGGATATTAGGTCTATTACCTCAGTGCACTCCAGTGCATTGCTGCCCAGCTCTCTTTCCAGTGCCACCCTTCTTTGGTAGACATATTTCCATTTGCTCACACTTGACACATGATGAAAGGACACATTGTCCAGAGGAGCTTCTGGAATAGCAGAAGTAGACCTTGAAGGTGCTGGTTTCTTCCTTGGTTGGGATGTTGGGACATCCTCTTCAACATCTGAATCAGGTGGAGTTACAGCTTTCCTCTTTTGGGTACTCACCTTGCTCCATTGTTTAGTAGGTCCAAATACAACTTTGGCCTTGTCTTTCTTTGGAGTAGGCTATTTCTTTTCAGGAGTTGCATGTCCAGCAGTCTTCTTCTCCTTCCTAGCCCTAAGCCTTTTGGCTATGCTAGGGTTAACAGATGCAATGATCTCTGTGTCAGAGTCATCATCTATGGTTTCAGCAGGAGGAGGTTGGGAAGCCTCCTTTTCAGCAGGTGGATCAACAGAAGCTTGGTCATCAGTGGCTTCATCATCATCATCAGTTGAGGCCTTGTTCTAGTCCTCAGATGTTTCAACATCTATTGGGACATCTTGTTGAGCAGGAGTGTCCTCTTCAGCCTGATTACTTTGTTCTTCTTGTGGAGCAGGCATGGTGTTCAGGGGAACAGATACCCCACGCACTACTCTTTGTTCAGATAAAATCCTATTCACAAGATGCTTGATGGATGCATCTACATATTCAGAGGCTTTGGGGGTGGTGTTTGAGGATGAAGGAATCCCTTTGCTTTTGCTGAACACAGGTTCCTTTGCTCTTCTCACATTTGGAGTTCTAGGTTTTTGAGCAAGAGGAACACTTCCTCTGATTTCGTCTATGGGAGAAGTATCCATTGGTACCATAGAGATTGGGGTTGCATGCACCACATATTCTTGGTTGAGATTCTCATCCATGATGTTAGGGTTTTGATGTTGAGACATTTTCGAATGTGGTGGAAGAAGAGTTTAGGTTTGATTGATTTTGATGAGCTCAGAAAATCAGCTTTAGCATGCAATTTGTTTTGAGAAGATAATGAGGAGATGAAGAGCTGAGAGCAAGCTTGAGCTTTTATAAAATCCGTTACTGGTGGAATTCTAAAAAGTGGAATATACAGAGTTACTGACCAGACTGGTGTTGCCATCTGGTGATCATGCCACACGATGTCATAGGACATGTTGGCACTTCTCCATAACTGCTATATTTCACATAAGCAGATTCCCAATTTACCCCTTAGGTTTTCAAATTGGGTAGCATCCAACGCTTTAGTAAATATATCAGCCAATTGTAGATCTGTGGCTACATGTTCTAATGAGATCACCTTCTCTTCCACAAGATCTCTGATGAAATGATGCCTGATATCAATGTGCTTGGTCCTGCTGTGTTGGATAGGATTCTTTGATATGTTAATAACACTTAAATTGTCACAGTACAATGTCATGACATCTTGTGGGACATTGTATTTTGTGAGCATTTGATTCATCCAAACCAACTGTGAACAACTGCTACTAGCTGCAATATATTCAGCTTCAGCAGTGGATAAGGATACACAATTTTGTTTCTTACTGAACCAAGAATTCAAATTGTTTCCTAGAAAGAAGCATCCTCCTGATGTGCTCTTTCTATCATCAGCACTTCCAGCCCAGTCAGCATCACAGAAGCCAGTAAGAATTGGTTCACATCCATGAGAATACATTATGCCATAGTCACAAGTACCATTGACATATTTCAGAATCCTCTTAACCTGGTTTAGATGGATTACTTTTGGCTCAGCTTGATATCTTGCACATACACCTACTGCAAAGGCTATATCTGGTCTGCTAGCAGTCAGATATAATAGGCTTCCAATCATGCTTCTGTATAAGCTTTGGTCTACATTCTCACCCTTGTCATCCTTTGTCAGCTTTAAATGAGTGGGGGCAGGTGTTCTTTTGTGACTAGCATTGTTCATCCCAAACTTCTTGACAATGTTCTTTGCATACTTGCTTTGGGATATGAACATGGAGTCCTCCATCTGCTTGATTTGCAGTCCAAGAAAGTAGGTTAGTTCTCCTACTAGGCTCATCTCAAACTCTATTTCCATTTGAGTAACAAAATTTTTAACCATCCTATCTGACATCCCACCAAAGACTATGTCATCTACATATATTTGAGCAATCATGACATTTCCTTCTTCATCCTTCACAAACAAGGTTTTGTCTATTCCACCTTTCCTGTACCCTTGATTTATGAGAAAAGTGGTTAGTTTTTCATACCATGCTCTTGGGGCTTGCTTCAGACCATAAAGAGCCTTCCTTAGTTTGTATACATGCTCTGGATAGCTTGGATCAACAAATCCCTTAGGCTGCTCCACATATACCTCCTCATTAAGATATCCATTTAGAAAGGCACTTTTAACATCCATTTGAAATAGCTTGAACTTCAGGATACAAGCAATTCCTAAAAGTAGTCTGATTGATTCAAGCCTTGCTACTGGTGCAAAGGTTTCATCAAAGTCTACTCCCTCAATTTGTGTGTATCCTTGAGCTACAAGTCTAGCCTTGTTCTTTGTAACAACTCCTTGCTCATTTGACTTGTTCTTGTACACCCATTTAGTGCCAATCACATTTATGTCATCAGGCCTAGGAACAAGATCCCACACTTCATTCCTTGTAAATTGGCCTAATTCTTCTTGCATAGCAGAAATCCAGTACTCATCATTCAGAGCTTCCTTGATGTTTTTAGGTTCTATCTTTGAAACAAAACAAGAACCTGAAATCATCTCTCTTGATCTAGTGATTACACCACTGTTGGGATCACCAATTATCAAATCTTTAGGATGATCCTTCTGGATTTTGATGGAGGGAGGTTTGGTGGATTGTTCTGTCCCTGCCTCAGTTAGAGTGAAGTCAGAATTATCACTCTTTATTTCAACTTTAGTCTGACTGTCAGCAGATGTTCCAACATCATCAGCTACATCTGCAGGGGCATCATCAATGATCACATTTATTGACTCCATTATAACCTTGGTTCTGGAGTTAAATACTCTATAGGCTCTGCTATTTATAGAGTATCCAAGGAAAATCCCTTCATCACTTTTAGGATCCATCTTTCTTCTTTGATCCCTATCAGCCAGAATGTAACAATTACTTCCAAACACATGGAAGTACTTGACTGTAGGTTTTCTTCCCTTCCAGACTTCATAGATGGTGGAAAAGGTTCCTTTTCTTAAAGTGACTCTATTGTGAATGTAACAAGTTGTGTTCATAGCTTCAGCCCAGAAGTACAGTGGTAACTTTTTAGCATGAATCATAGCTCTTGCTGATTCTTGGATAGTTCTGTTCTTCCTCTCAACAATCCCATTCTGTTGAGGGGTGATAGGAGAAGAATACTCATGATTGATTCCTTATGAAGAGCAGAAATCTGAGAATTTTTGATTCTCAAACTCCTTTCCATGGTCACTTCTTATTCTGACCACACAGCTTGCTTTTTCTCTTTGTATTCTTTGGCATAGATCTTTGAATACCTCAAACACATCAGACTTTTCTTTGATGAAATTTATCCATGTATATCTTGAAAAGTCATCAACAACCACATAGGCATACCTTTTTCCACCAAGGCTCTCAACCTACATTGGTCCCATAAGATCCATATGCAATAATTCCAAAACTTTGGAAGTTGTCAGATGTTGGAGCTTTGGATGGGACATCTTGGTTTGCTTGCCTATTTGACATTCACCACATACTTTGCCTTCATCAATCTTCAGTCTTGGAATACCTCTTACAGCCTCCATAGATATGATCTTCTTTATTCCTCTGAGATGAAGATGACCCAGTCTTTGGTGCCATAGCTTCACTTCTTCTTCTTTGGCTAAGGAGCAAGTTGAAGTGAGGCTGAAATCTTGAGGTTCCCACATATAATAGTTGTCTTTAGATCTGGCTCCTCTCATGACAACCTTATGTTCTTTCTCAGACACTATGCATTTAGTTTTGGTAAAGTTTACACTGTAACCTTGATCACATAATTGACTTATTCTGATCAAGTTAGCAGTCAATCCTTTTACCAGCAGCACATCATCTAGTCTTGGTACATCTGGGCAGTCCAAAGTCCCAACTCCCTTGATTTCTCCTTTAGCTCCATCTCCAAAGGTTACATATTTGGATGAGTGTGACTTTAAGTCTACCAGCAGATTCTTCAATCCAGTCATGTGCCTTGAGCATCCACTGTCAAAGTACCAGTCTTCCTTAGCTGATACTCTGAGAGATGTATGAGCTATATAGGCAACAACCTTCTTTGACCATTTTTGCCTGTTGTGAGGTTTCCTTTGATGCCTCTGCTATGTGTAGTGTCTATCTTTAGAGCTCCAAGGTTGTTTGTTGAACTTGTTCTTGGGCATGTATTTGTGGCTTTGATCAGCATGAAGACTAGCTTTAGGTACCCATATTTTCTTGATGACCTTTGTCTTCTGCTTAGGGGGTTGTTGATATCTTTGATTTTGATGTCCATGCAGCACTTTCTTGGTAACCTCTGTCTTCTGCTTAGGGGGTTGCTGATACCTCTGATTTGGATGTCCATGCAGCTTGTAGCAAAAAGGTTTGATGTGACCAAACCTTCCACAATGATGGCATCTCCATCTTTGATACTTCTTTTTCATCATGTTCTTTTCATGATGTTGGGACATCTGTTGGGACATCTTGTTTGACTTTATGGGATTTGAAGTTGTTTTGCTGGTGCTAGCCTCAAACTTTTGAGCTTTATTAAATCCCAGCCCAGTTCTATCCCCTGAGTGCTTGTTGTTGTTGAGAATGACATCCAGTGTGTTTGAGCTACTGTTCAGCATTCTGACAGATTTGGACATATTCTCCAACTTGGAGTTGAGAAGGCTTACTTCACTTTTCAAAGTGTCAATGATCTCTAGATTACTTGTCTTTTCAACCTTTAATGCCTCAATCTGCTTCTTCTGCTTTATATTCTCCATGCATACTTCAGTGCTCCTTTTACACAGCATCTTGTATGATTCTTCAAGCTCTTCAAAAGTCCGCTCCTCATCACTGGATCCCCCTTCAGATTCACATACTCCAGCTAGAGTAGTGATGTGCTTTGCAGATTCTTCTTCTGATTCACATCCTGAGTCTTCATCTGACCAGGTCACAGAGAGACCTTTCTTCTGCTTCTTTAGATAGGTAGGGCATTCATTTCTGATGTGTCCATATCCTTCACATCCATGACATTGAATCCCTTTTCCTTGGTTGGTCTTCTCATCATAATTTGACCTTCTATTAGCATCATAAGGTCTTTTATTCTCAGAAGAGTTTGAGTTTCTTCCACTTGGTTTGGACCTGCTATCCATTCTTTTGAGAATCTTGTTGAATTGTCTTCCAAGCATAGCAATTGTTTCTGATAAATTTTCTTCAGGGTCTGCTTCATGATTTTCTTCTTCTTTATCAGTATTTGAAACCAAGGCTATGTTTTTGTTTTTCTTCACAATTGTATCATTCATTCCCATCTCAAATCTTTGAAGGGAACCAATGAGCTCTTCAACCTTCATTGTGCATATGTCCTGAGCTTCTTCTATTGTAGTAACCTTCATGTCAAATCTTTTTGGTAAAGATCTGAGAATCTTTCTTACCAGCTTTTCATCACTCATCTTCTCTCCCAAAGCACCAGAAGTATTAGCTATTTCCAAGATGTTCATGTGAAACTCATGAATTGTCTCATCTTCCTTCATTCTCAAGTTTTCAAACTTGGTGGTGAGAAGTTGGAGTCTTGACATCTTCACCTTTGATGTTCCTTCATGAGTGGTTTTGAGGGTGTCCCAAACATCTTTGGCCAGCTCACAGTGATGCACAAGTCTGAATATGTTCCTATCAATGCCATTGAATAAGGCATTTAAGGCTTTGGAATTTCCAAGTACTGAATCTTCTTCCTCCTTGCTCCATTCTTCTTCAGACTTCAACACTTTTGCCCCATCCTTGTTGTCTTGGACAGGGTGCTCCCATCCTTTGTTGACTGCTTTCCAAGCCCTACTATCAAGTGATTTTAAGAATGCTACCATTCTTGGCTTCCAGTAGTCATAGTTGGATCCATCCAATATAGGTGGTCTATTCACAGATCCTACATCTCTGTCCATGTTCCCAAAATTTGCAGTCCCTAGATCTCACCCAGTTAAACAGGCAGGGTGCCTGCTCTGATGCCAATTGAAATTCTGGGATCAGGTACGTGATGTCGAATGAGATGTTTAAACACTTGAAGACTTAAACAAAACTTAAAGTGCAGGTAAATTAAACAACACAGGAAATTGTTAACCCAGTTCAGTGTATCTCCACACTTACATCTGGGGGCTACCAAGCCAGGAAGGAAATCCAATATAAGTAATATTAATTTTGGACTTAAACCACTCTATTTAATCCTTCACTTAATATCTACCCAAGGCAATTTCTACCTAAGACACAACTTAGATATGAGTACCAACTCACTCCCCCTCAATCACACAGTGATATGTTACAAGTTTAATAAAATTGAAGTCACACTTCAAACACAATAGCTTGATTTTACTTAACAGTTTCAATCAATACACAATACACTTTTTTCTTAAAAGCTCATAAAGTGATATACAACTAAAACCTGCTATTAAACACAAACACCCTATTTAGTCTTCTTAATTTCGTGCTCTATTCTGAGAGTTTTTGTTCCTTAAATAGATGCTTGGATTTTGGGCTTTCTGTAGATTATCCAGTCCTGATACGCATGCTGTCATCACCTTGAATTAGGGTTTGTTACTTCCTTGATTCTAGGTGAGGTAGTTATTCTGTTATACTAAAATCAGATAACTAAGCTCCCTACAGATACGCCTTGTATTGTTTATCCATTCACAATTAATTCCAGATAAAATCCCAGAATTTACTCGGTTCTGTTTCGCATCATTTAAGTCTGGTAGCAGGTTTGAGATGTCACAACATCTGGTGTGACATCCTGATGTCTGAACTTAATTCATTAACTTATACAATGTCACAACATCTGGTGTGACATCCTGAACTAAGTTCATTAACTTATACTCTGTTTGACAATGTCACAACATCTGGTGTGACATCCTGAACTAAGTTCAACACTTCTTGTTGGTCAAAAATTCTGCCAATTCTAAACATCTACAGAAAGGTAATGCTGCATAAACCTAGAAAAAAGATGGATAAGACAGTTGTGAACCAGAGAAACTGAGAAAGGGGGTTGGATACAACCTGGGGAGGTATTAGCACCCAGATTGTCCGTCGTACTCGTCGGGATCCACGCTTAAAAGATTGTGTTTAAAGGGGTAGGTGTATGTGCTATCTGTGTGCAAAAGCTAAGAAAATAATATATAGGTGTCAGTGCAAAAGGAAATGAAATGCTCAGTAACTGAGGCTTTGAAAAGAATGCTGAAAGAGGAGGATGACAAAGAGACTTTTGTTCGATAACAGTTAACTTATGCCTACGTATCCTCTCGTGAAATGAGGAAGTCACAACACCGTTGTTCGACTCAAAGAGACTGAAAGATAAATTGACTGTGAATTTCTTACTTGTCTATGCTCAAGTGTATGACTCGTCTGGCTCGAGTGCTAACTGTCTTGCATTAGACGGAAGAAGCAAGTTCTCGTTTGTGAATGAAGATGATGAGAAAAGAATCCCGAAGGAGACGATTATTGTTTGTTTTTGTGTTTTCAATTTTTTTATGGTTTTTGGTGTTTTGCATAAGTTAATGAGCTTAAGCCTAAATCAAGGGTTGTAAACTCATGATATCCTCCCTGATTAGGGATAATGAGCCCACTTAAGTATGAGATAAGCATCTCAACTTAATTACCATGATGATGTAGGATTAAGATCATTAACCTACTTGTGATTATTAAGATGTTTTTTGGGTTTTTGTTTAGTGTTAAGTAATGAGTTTAATCTCTAATCACAGATTAGTAGGCTCATTACACCATCCTAATAGAAGGATAATAGATGAGAACACTTAAGCTGAGGAAGATACCTCAACTTAATCCATGGTTAGGGATTAAATTCATTATATAACAAGCCTTTATTAAGTGGATTCTAATTAAAGGGATGATATTAAGAAATGGATTTTATGGTTTGTAAGACAACTTGAGGGGGACTTGTCCATTAAAAACTAGGGTTAGTCCTTCTTAACCATAAAGGAAGAATTAAAATCCTAATGTAAGGCCCAAGTTACAAAATGAAGTCTTAGTGATTATTAAGATGCTTTGATTAAGAGGTTTAAACAAATTAAAGGTTTAACACTTAGGATTTAAGTTATACACTCCATCCTAAGAGAAGGATGCAGGCATAACCCTAATTCCAAAGTCCTAAAACTTTAAGAGTCTAGTCTCTGATTATTGAGATGAGAAGAGAGACTCAATGAGACTCAAAGGTAAAAAGCTAAGGGGGACTAATCACAACCCTAATTATTATCATGCTTGGATGTTCCTATGATTTGTAAGGCTTAATAAAGATCTTCAAAGAAGCCACCAATGGAAGAAGCAGATGAAAGAAGGAAAAAGCAGAAGAAATAAGTTACTTACTTCATTGAAGAAGATAAGTAACTTGAAGAAAGAAAGTGAGAAAGAATGAACACAGGTGAACAAGTTCACTTCAAAGAAACCATCAAGATGCATATGAAATAGATAAAGATAAATGAGAAGTGAAGGCAAATCCACTTCTCAAAGTAACTTACCACCTGAAAATGTTAGCATGAATGCATAAAGTATAAAGCATAAAGAAATGAAATGAAATGAGATGAGATGAAATGACCAAAGTCATAAGTGTTTATGCAAGGTTAATGTCATGTGGGATGATGTAAAGGCATACAAAATGCATATGAATGATCATACAAAGATGAGATGTCATGTAAGCATGCTTTGAAGTTTGAAAGTTCATGAAAGTTAATGAAGTGAAACGAATGCAAGTCATGGAAAATGAATGAAGAAATGATCAAGCATGATTCTAACATGTCCTAAGATGTCTAATATGACATATGAATGCAAGAAATGTCATGGCAAGTTCATGTATGGATGCATATGCAAGATGAATGCAAATGAACATGTGAAAATAGGGTTTTAGGGACGTATGAGATGCAAATGACAAAGACAGAAGAAAATGACATTATAAAAATTGGAAATCAAGCTCAAACAAACCCTAATCCCATACTAGGTCACACCCCAAAGGAGAAGATCAGAAGCCTTACCACTCAAAGGTTATGAATTTCCTAAGTTTCTAGGGATTTTTGGGTGATTCTCAAAGGAAAGTGCAAATCAATTCAAAAATGTAAGATAGATCTATGATATAAATGACCTATAAACTACATGTTATGCACAAAACAATGCAAAATGAATCATCTTCAAACTCTTCTTGGTTAGACAGAAAATATTTTTTCAAGTTAGGGTTCAAAAATATGTTTCAAATGACCCTTAATTCAAAGAAAATTCTCAAGTTATGATCAAACCTAAAAAGAAATTTGTGTGAAGAGTTTGAAAATGTTTCTAAATGCAAAGGGATGATTCATGATTTTTTTGGTGATTTTTAGAAACCTAAATGTATTTTTAATTAATTAAAAGACTTTAATTAATTAAAAATAACATTTAAATATTTTAAAAATACTTTTTATATGCAAAAAATAAAATAAAAATTATTTTCTGATTAAGAAAAATATTTGAAACAAAAATGCAAAAGGAAATATTTTTTGAAAGATTTTTGCTATTTTAAATAAATTATACAAAAGAAATAGGAAAAAATGAAAATAAAATAAATAAAATGCAAAGGTATGCAGATCTTGTGGCCAAGATTCAAACTGGGGAAAGAAAAGTTGACTAGCTCGTGATTCAAGGGCTGAGATTTCTTTCTGGCTAATTAACCTAATTAATTAAATTAAATAAGTATTAGGGTTAACTGAGTGCATCTGGACCATCCACAAACGCGCGTGAAAAACAATCTAAGTGTCCTAATTCAAACCTGGCTAATTAATGGGGATTAGCCCTAATTAAACTCAGATGGCCGGAGAAGACTTCTGGTCGTCTTCTCCGGCGTGTTCCTCACCCATCTCCTTCAAAACACACTACGCCAAAAATGCTTTTTAACAGCGCATCTTAGACAGCGCTTTTAAGAGAAAGCGCTGTCTAAGATTAAAATTAAAATTAAACACGGAAAATGGTCCAAAAAAATAATGAAAGCGCTGTCTTAGGGGGGGTCTTAGACAGCGCTTTCAAAAAGCGCTGTCTAAGACCCCCCCTTAGACAGCGCTTATAGAAAGCGCTTTTATATATATACCTTAGTCAGCGCTTTTGATAAAGCGCTGTTTAAAGTTTTTAAATTAAAAAAAAAATAAAACCAAAAGCGCTGTCTAAGGGGGGGGTTTAGAAAGCGCTTTTGGAAAGCGCTGTCTAAGGCATACCTTAGAAAGCGCTTTTCCCAAAAGCGCTGTCTAAGGTCTTATTAAAATTAAATTTCATACTTCTATTTTCATTCTCTGTTCTTTTCGTTTTCCCTCCTGCGAACGTTTCCAGAGCGAACCCTAACAGCGAACGTTTCCAGAAGAACTTGAAGTCATTGATGTCATTGAAATTTGTTTGAATCGTTCTCCTGTCTTCATCGCGGTATGTATTTCACGTTTTCATTCATTCACTCACGTTTTCATTCATTCATTCATGTTCTTCGTTTCAGTTCTTCATTTCAGTAATGTAGTCATTTCTGTTTTCGGATTTCAGTCATTCGTTTCAGGCATTGCAAAAGTTAAATCGTTCATTTCTGAAAGTGTTTGAAGAATCTCATTACGGTATGTGTTTCAGTTTTGATTTTTTTAGGAATTGTTCATTTCCCTGATTTAGCATGCTTTTTGTTCTGGTTGTGGTTGGTTAGGGAAAAGTCAGTACTTTTCGTAACTCAGTTTTCTTTTATAACTAATGCATATACATTCTTCAATGTTTATTGTTTATCTGTGCATGTGTTTCTCCCGGGTTATTAAAAATATTGATAACAGTGTTACCACTTATCATAGTTGTTTGTCTTTAAAAAGAAATATGCCTGTTTATCATCTAATTTAAAAGTATTATTACATTATGTATTAATACATATCTCAAAATATGAATTGTTGGGAATCCATCAACTTAATATTTAGATGATAGATCCTTGTTCTTCTCCTCATTGGCATCAACTTTACCCAAAACAGTTGGAGTTTCAAGAAGATTCACTAACTAAATCGATTGAAATTACTAGTTTGGTTGAAAGAAGAAAAAAAAAATTGGACCAAATTTGTCCCTAAAATAAGGATGTAGCAGATTTAGAGTATAGGACAAACATGAGTTTTTCTTAACATCTAATTTTTTTATATTATAGAAATATTTTCTTTTTTGAGAGTCATTTATTAGTACTTGTTATTAATTCAAAGAACTGTCTTAATATATAAAATATATAGTTATCAACGAGTATGTTTGGCTCTAAATAATATAGAAATGCCTTAAAAGATCTAAACTAAAAGAAAAGAGAAATAGCTATTTAAGAAAATTAAAAGAAAAATGATTTGATCTTTTTATAAATTCATTTGTTTCAGTTTTTCTATAAACCGTTTATTTTAGTTTGTTTTTTCAAATGATTTTGGAAAAATAACACTAGACATCCTTTATTTTAAAATATTAAATTATTTTTATTAATGTTTTTTAAAATATTAAAATATTAAGTTATTTTAAATTAATGAAAGTGATGAGGTAATTAAAGTTGGTATATTGGCGTATCGGATACGTTATTGAAGTTTATATTAACATTGGTTATGTATACGTTTTTTAAGTAGGAAAACCATGGATAAAACATGGATCTGTGCCGATCGAATGACCAAAGAGTACGAGAGTGGGGTTGCGGAATTTGTTAAGTATGCTGTTCAACACGCTGAAAACCCCAGACGAATGCATTGTCCTTGCTTGCGTTGTTGTTATATTGGTAAGGTTGACGCACATGGATTGAAATCGCATTTGCTGAGGCATGGAATTGATCAAAGTTATCAGTGTTGGATATTTCATGGTGAGAAAATTAACGGGAATGTTGAATCGAGTGGAAAAAGTAATACGACCTATGCTTCATACGACAAAGACACGGAAACATATGATTGTGATCGAGTTGAAGAGATTGTAGAAGCACTGGAAGAAGATCTTCATGATTGTCCTGAAATGTTTGAGAGGATGGTAAGCGATGCAGAGAAACCGTTGTACAAAGGTTGCACTAAATTCTCAAGACTTTCTGCGGTATTAAAGTTGTACAACTTAAAGGCGGGCAATGGATGGTCGGATAAAAGTTTCACAGAGTTGTTGGCCCTTATGAGAGAAATGCTACCGGATGATAATGTTCTTCCTAATCGAACCTATGAGGCAAAAAAAATGTTGTGCTCTATTGGCATGAGCTATGATAAGATACATGTTTGTCCTAACGATTGCATTTTGTTTCGTAACGAATATGCAACGTTAACTGAGTGCCCCAAATGCGGTTTGTCTCGATATAAGAAAAGATTATCTCCCGCAAAAGTCTTATGGTATTTTCCGATAATTCCGAGATTTAGGCGCATGTTTCGTAGTGAAACCGATGCAAGACATCTTACTTGGCATGCAGATGAAAGAATTACCGATGGAAAGTATCGGCATCCGGCTGATTCACCACAATGGTCGAAGATTGATAATGATTATCCTGAGTTTGGATCAGAAGCAAGAAACCTTCGATTGGCATTATCTACTGATGGAATGAACCCACATGGTCTTCAAAGTATTTCACATACCACATGGCCTGTGATTCTTATGATTTATAACCTACCTCCGTGGCTATGTATGAAGCGTAAGTACATGATGTTATCTATGTTAATCTCTGGGCCTAAACAACCAGGTAATGACATAGACGTATACTTGACACCTCTGATCGAAGATTTAAAGATTTTGTGGGAGAACGGTGTGGAGGTTTATGATGGATATAGGAAAGAAAGTTTCAATCTGAGGGCGATGTTGTTTGGCACAATTAATGATTTTCCAGCATACGGGAATCTATCTGGGTATAGCATTAAGGGTCAACGTGCGTGTCCTGTTTGTGAAGACGGAACCGATACGATCCGATTGGAACTTTGCCAGAAGAATGTGTTTCTCGGTCATCGTAGATTCTTACATTCTAAACATCACTACCGTGGGTGGAGAAAAGCATTCAATGGAGACACCGAACATCGTAGAGCTCCACCCGCATTGTCAGGTGAACAAGTTTTTGAAAAGGTGAAAGATGTGCGTACTGAGTTTGGCAAGCCTTTTGCACATAAGATTGTGAAAGGTGGGTGGAAGAAAAGGTCGATATTTTTTGAATTGCCATATTGGAAGTCTTTGTACGTGAGACATTTTCTCGATGTTATGCATATTGAAAAAAACGTATTTGAAAGTGTTATCGGTACATTACTCAATATAAAAGGCAAGTCTAAGGATGGCCTTAAAGCAAGGGAGGACATGTTAAAAATGGGAATGAGAACTGAATTAGCACCCGTGAAGAAAGGAAGACGAACATATCTACCACCTGCTGCTTTTACTTTATCTAGAAAGGAGAAAAAAAATTTGTGTAAGTCTCTGAGTGAAGTAAAGGTTCCAGAAGGATACTCATCTGATATCAGAAGACTTGTTTCTATGAAAGACCTCAAGTTGAAGAATTTGAAGACACATGATTGTCATGTTATAATGGAACATTTTCTACCGATCGGTATACGTTCTATTTTGCCAGAAAAAGTAAGAAGTTCCATAACTAAATTGTGTTTTTTCTTTAGGTCAATTTGTAGTAAGGTGATCGATCCCGAGATCTTACCAACACTACAAAAAGAGATTGTAATTACCTTGTGTGAGCTTGA
The DNA here is from genome assembly GCA_963966055.1 of Lathyrus aphaca. Lineage (NCBI taxonomy): Eukaryota > Viridiplantae > Streptophyta > Magnoliopsida > Fabales > Fabaceae > Lathyrus > Lathyrus aphaca. The sequence continues at coordinate 179,814,072 of OZ014522.1, forward strand.
AATGTATTTTCCTCCGTCTTTTTTTGACATAATGGTTCATTTAGTTGTTCATCTTGTGAAAGAGACACGGTTGTGTGGACCAGCTTATATGAGATGGATGTACCCTGCTGAACGGTATATGAAAATATTAAAAGGGTACGTGAAATCCCGAAGTCGACCAGAGGGTTGTATTGTTGAACGATACATTGTTGAAGAAGCTGTTGAGTTTTGTACTGAATATTTGTCTAACGTTCAATCGATTGGACTCCCCAGAGCTCAGATTTTCGACAAAATGGAAGGTAAAAAATTAATTGGGAATAAAATTGTGACAATATCAAGGGATGAACGGGATCAAGTTCATTTGTATGTTCTGCACAATAATAATGAGGTTGAGCCATATGTTGAAATGCACAAGGATGTACTCCGAAGGTTAAATCCGAACAGAAATGAAAATTGGATAGTTATAGAGCACAATCAAAGTTTCATACAATGGTTGAAGGATCATATTTATTTGAAGCGCTCTTCAGATCCTTCTTCGGTAACAGAAAGGTTGAGATGTTTGGCATATGGTCCAAGTTTGCATGTGTTTTCTCATAGCGCATATTCAATTAATGGATACACATTTTATACCAAAGAACAAGATGATAAGAGTACTATGCAAAATAGTGGTGTCACCGTGCTAGCTGAAGCAATGCATATATCAAGCATGAAGGACTTAAACCCCAAATATGCAAATTTGTCATATTTTGGAGTTATTGAGCACATTTGGGTGTTTGATTACGAGAAGTTTCAGATTCCCATCTTTGGTTGCAAGTGGGTGAATAGTAGTGGCATACGAATGGATAAGTCTGGATTTTTGCAAGTTGATCTTACTAGGGTGGGGTACAAAGATGAACCTTTTATTCTAGCATCTCAGGCTAAACAAGTGTTCTATGTGAATGACCCGAAGAGTACAAAATGGTCTATAGTGCTTTTCTCTAACAAAGTGACTGATGATAGCGGTGTCGATCAATGTGATATTGATGTTGAGAATGAGTCATGCATTAGACGGAATGAGTTGAATAGAAATGATGAAGTTGAGGATCTTATACCGGATGAGTCATATATAAGAAACGATCATAATGAGGGAATTTGGATCAATTCATCCGTACGCATTGCTAAGAAACAAGTGATTAATATTCCAACAAAAGAGATGTTAGTGACTTAGGTAAATTATCCATGGTTTCTTTATTTTATTTTTTCGATTGTTTTGATTATAAGTTATATGTGATAATGCATGATTTCTTTATTTTTTTTGTTTTCAATTGCTTTGATTATAAGTTATATATGATAATGCATGATTTCTTTATTTTTTTGTTTTCAATTGCTTTGATTATAAGTTATATTTGATATTTGATGGTTTCCTTGGTTTATTACAGGTTAGACATGGCTGATGACCAACCTGAGGAAGTTCCTAAAAAAGTATCCGCGGAAGAAGAAATTCGAAGAGGCATCACAGTAATGAGAAGGGTGGTCCAAGGAAGATCTCGAGGCATCATACTAGATGTCTATTGGAGCACCCAGGGACAGCTTATAGAACCTAATGGGCATACCTTAACTAGTTTTATCGGTGCACTAGTAAGGAATGAAATTCCCATTACATGTGATGATTGGAGAAACAAAGAGCTGAAAGAGTCCAAAGATAAAATTTGGAGTGAGATAAAGGTACAATCATTTGGCCCTTAATTATACGGTATCAATTATGTTTTTTCAATTACCGATACTAACTATCAATCTGTATGTTTTTCTTAGCGATGTTTTAACATCGAAGAAGAAAGAAGAGGCTTTTGTATGAAATTGGCCGGAAAGCTTCTAAGAGGGTTTCGGACATTTTTATCATCCAAGTTCCTTAAGGATGCGGATGGTAATTTTGTGGATGCGGAGCTTCCCAAAAAATATGAAAGTTTGATATCGGCTGAAGAATGGGAAGCGTTCAAATCCAAAAGACAAGACCCGGTTTTTCAAAGAATAAGTGCTACAAATCGGGAAAGAGCATCAAGTCCCGCATATCCGTACCGAAAAGGACGTGTCGGATATGGACGTTTAGAACAATCCATGGTACGTATTTTTAAATTGCGATAACAAATTTGTTCATCATATATTAGTTTTATCTGATCAAATTGTATGACTTAATGTGTAGCTGCAGAAGGAGGAAAGTTCAGAATCATCTCTTCCTGCACATGTTTTGTGGAAGGAAGCCCGTGTGGGCAAATCTGGAGTTCCTCAAGAAGAAGTTTTACAAGTATACCAGAAATGTGTAAGTATAACATTTTTTCATTAATTGAATAACATTTTTATACACAAATATTTGACAATTGTACGATATTCATCTGATTTTTCAGGAGGAGCTATCTCAGTCTTTATCTCCCGATGATACTAGGAGCATACTTGGTCGGGCATTAGATGTCCCTGAGTACTCTGGTCGGGTGAGGGGTAAGGGATTTGGAGTCACTCCGACCTCCATGAGTAATAAAAAAGGAAAGGCTCCTAGTAATCGGGAGCTTCATGCAAGAATGGAAGCCATGCAAGCTGAGCTTGATGCATTGAGGAGAGAAAGAGAGGCTAGCGCCTCAACAGTATACAGAGATGCTTCGGACAAAGACAGTATCAACTGTACCTTTCAGTCGAACATTCCAGAGGTAATTACATATAATTGTCTTAAATTGAACTATTTTCTTAAATTATGTATTTGACATATATACACATTAACGATTTCTTGTTATTATTGGTTTTAGGGCATTTCCCATTGTCAGCTGTATTTGTCGTCACCATACTATCGGATGGTTGGCAAGGGAAAAGTGCATAACGTTAGCGGAGTATTACTCCACACTAGAGAGCTCCCTGCTGGATGTTTGAAGGTATCAGTTGATATTGCAGTTGAGCCGAATGCAGCATTACCATATCCTAGCGATGATTCGGATGCAACAACGGTGCACGAAGCAGTAGGTTCGTTTGTTGCATGGCCGACAAACCTCATATGCGTAGGATATGAGGTATGATTAAAACTTATGTTAACTTTCCTTGGTATATTCAAAGTTTAAAATTTATGCTTTAAATTTTACTTACATATTTTCCTATGTTAAATAGACTCCCACACAATCCAAATCAAAAGAAACTGCGATTCCACGGCATACCGAGTCCACGGTTTCAAGAAAAGAGGTAATATACAATTATATGACATATATTCATGGAAGTTGTTACATTCTTAATTTGATCTAACTATTTATATGACATGTAGGTTCAAGAAAATGAGGCTAGCAATGCCTCCGCACAACAAAAAAAGGAGGTTAGCAACGCCTCCGCACGGGTACAAAGTTCTGGTGCTAAGAAGTCCGTAGCTAGGAAAAAACCTACCACCAAGTATAGGTCGTGCCTCAGGACATTTCTAGAGATGACCGATATACCGACCGGAGGTGTTCGGACTATACCTATGGAGGTAGGGATTTTCGGCTTTGATTACGAACAAATGATTGGTAATGAGGACTTCATGCAAGTTTTTGGTCGTGAAGAAATCGGCGTCAACGTTGTCAATACATATGTTAGGTAAATTCGGCATACTTTGTTTTATTAATTAAACAACTTATTTTAATGATGTTTACTTTATGTTAATGATGTTTTTATATTAGGTTTTTGTATGACAAATTGATGCGCCCCAATGGTTTGGACGTGTCATTCGGATTCTTAGCACCCGCGACCGTCAACTATAGTTTAATGATAAGTAGACCGGATACCGTGACGGAGTACGTTCTTCGGATCCTCGTGGAGAATAAAAATGCGGAGAAGTTGTTTTTTTTACCGTTTAATACCGGGTTAGCATTTCATTCTAAATTCATCTATTATAATTATTTTCCAAGTTACCATCTAACATTTGCCTAATCATTACAGTGGACATTGGTTGTTGCTCGCAATCAATCCTATCCGAGAAATTGTGTATTATCTTGACTCGTTAGGAAATGATTGGACAACATACCCGGTTATGAAGGACCTAATTGACACGTAAGTGAGAATGTTCAAAATTTTTCTTAGTTTATGTGAATTGTTCTAATTGCTTCATTTTTATTTTATTAGCGTCCTACAAGCTTTTCGTGCCCAACGAGTTATCCAGACCTCAAGGAGGGGCGCCAACTCCATTTCATGGATTAAAGTGGCGGTATATTTTTAATTACCGCGTTTTTTATTATATTAGTGATGACTACACTTGATAAAACTTAGGATTTATAATTCATATTTTTTTTTCATATGTAGTGTCCTCTTCAACGTAATGAAATAGATTGCGGGTATTTCATGTTGAGGTTTATGCGAGATACTCTCATGTTGGGCCGATTAGAGATTCCCACTGATGTATGTATTTCTAACTTATGAGTTATTTTTATATTTACACATATCTCATATAATTAAATAGTTGGAATTAATTCAAAATATGTTATATTATTATGTAGTACTTTGATGAATTCAAGTGTGCATCTTATACAAAGGATCAAGTGGACGAAATCAAAGAGGAGTGGTGTCAATACATGATAGAGCTCAAAGTGTGTAATTAATGTGTACATTTGTAGTAGTATATGTAATGACTTATAAATGTAAACATAAATTTGTATATATTTTGATACATTTATGGCAAATTTGGTTTGAATTGGTTTGAATTGGTTAGCCAAATTTTGGTAAAAAAAGGCCAAAATGGCATATATAAAATGTGATAATTGTCTGAAAAAATCTGGTTGAAAACAGGTACCAATTCTGGTTTATAAACCTGGAAAAAATGTGGTTACAAACAAATCCTACAAAAAATTTCGTATACCTTAGACAGCGCTTTTGGCAAAAGCGCTGTCTAAGGGGGGGATTAGAAAGCGCTTTAGGAAAAAGCGCTGTCTAAGGGGGGGGGGGCTTAGACAGCGCTTTGTGAAAAGCGCTGTCTAAGGTATACCTAAAAAAATTAAAATAGGAGGGGCTTAGACAGCGCTTTTGGCCAAAGCGCTGTCTAAGGTAGGGGGCTTAGACAGCGCTTTTGAAAAGCGCTGTCTAAGGTGTACCTAAAAAATTTAAATTAAGAGGGTCTTTTAAAGCGCTTTTGGCCAAAGCGCTGTCTAAGGGTGGGGGATTAGACAGCGCTTTTCACATTTTAAAAAGCGCTGTCTAAACCTTTAGCAGCGGAGGTTTAGACAGCGCTTTAAAGCGCTGTCTAAGGCTAAAAAAAGCGCTGTCTAAGGTCTTGTTTGTTGTAGTGACACCACAAAAACTCACTAAACTCTCCAGAATCAAACAATTAACATCATTAAACACGAATCAAACAACAAAATTCATTTATATTTCAAGAGCAACATGAATCGAATCAAACATTATTTAGGTAAAAAATTTCAGAAGCACGATACAAGCTCATTTGTCACTCATTTTTGAAACAAATCATATCACTGTGATCAGGGGAACATAAGGAATCATTCTAAAACTTAAAAGAAGGTTTCTGGAAAATTCGTTCTTGAGGTATACCTGAGTTGAAGCTTTTCAGTTTGGAGCTTTCTGACCTCCTCTCTTGTGCAAAACCACTCCAATGATCCCCCTTATGCTTCTGAAAGGTTTAGAACATGTTTGTTTTGGCTGGTCTGAGGTGTTTGGTTCTGATAACTCATAAATCGTATTCTTGATTTTGAGGGTTTCAGACCATGGTGAGGGGTGTTTTGTGTTCTATGTGTGATTTGAAGATGATTGGTGAAGTTTGTTTTGAAATTTGATGGCTGTGTTTTGAGTTTCGAAGAAGGGAAGGTTTTTAATAATTTTGTGAATTCTGACTTCTCCAATGTTTCAGGCTTGAATGTGTTATGAAATATGTTCCATAATGTTTGCTTTAGCCAATGGAAATGCTCAGAAAGTTGGTAGTGGCATAGTGTGATTGGTATGGGGTGATTTGCAAAAAAGTCAAGAATGCGTACTTGAGGTATGGGCATGGTGTGGGTCTGACTTTAGGGGTTTCTTGGCCCCATCTGAGTTCATGGATGGCCCTTGGATCAATTTTATGCAGCTGGATCACATAGATGAAGAGATATCATGCTTTATGCAATTTTCCCTCTTTGACATTTCTTGTGAATCAAGCCATAAAAATGCCAAGTTCTTGGGCCAATTCTGATGTTTAGAAGTCACATAGGCATGTTATGAAGTGTTTGTGTCCATTTGAAGTCATTAAAATGCCTTAACATGCCAATTTGCAAAATCCCTCTTTGACATGAAACTTGAAATTTTAGGATTTTTGCCAACTTTGAAAGGCCATATCTTGAGTTCTAGGATAAATCAAGACATGTTCTTGTACTTTTTAAAAAGGGAAAGACCTAATCTACCACTTTCATGACTAATAATTTTTCATTTGAAGCATTTTTGGTTGAGAAAGAGGAGGTTGAAAAACTTTCCCAAAATGGAAAGTTTCCATTACAAGTCATTTCCATTTTTTGCAAGTTTGCAAATGGCTCAAAATTCTTCAATCTTGTGAACTTCCAACCTCTTATAAGATCAAATAAAGATCATAGAACTTATATTTGATGAAAATACCCCTTGGGTTCCATTGTTGGGGGCCTCAGATGCCCTGATTTTGACTTAACTTGCTCAAGAAGTTACCTAGTGAACAAATGACTTGCACAATGAATTTCTTCATAAAACATGGTACATATGGTCCTTATAACCTCTTAATAACATTGGAAACAAGAATGGCCCAAACATTTGGAGTTAAGGCCTCTGAAACCAAAACCCTAAGTTTGGTCATCTGTGCAGTGAAAACCCTAGCTATGCTTCCATGCCTTGCCAGTTCTTGTGATTTCTTGACTTATATGAACTTTGAGGGACATAAAATGATGATAGAACACACATGGACCCTCTTTGAACATTTTGAGGCCTTTAGGATGGCTCAGATAGAATCTTGGATTGCTCAGATCACAAACCCTAGATGCATATGATCTTGAACTTATGCAGTGAAACAAAAATGCAATATGAGGTGTATGCTTATGCTTATGCAAACATGAAATATCACAAGCCATGGTGTGATATGAGTGAGGGCAAATTTGGGGTGTTTATAGTACCCAAAACCCTAGCCTAACTTAGAAAAACCATAACTTGACTTTGGTATAGCTTCTGACTTCCATCTTTGGGGAGTGATCTTATGAGTTTTAAGGGTTCATTTGGTTGCATTTTCAAATTTTTATCATGTGTTATCCTTCTGTTGTGGGCATATGCATCTCATACTTTCTTAAAACCCTAATTTGCCATGTTCATTTTCATTCATCTTTGCATACCTTCATCATGTGAACTTGTCATGACATCTCAGGCATTTGTATGTCATCTTAGATACCTTAGGACATGTAGGAACATTGGTTGATCATTGTTGCATCCATTTGATATGTTTTGCATTCATTACTTTTATGAGTATTCATGTGATTTCAAGCTTCTAACATGCTTTCCTTTGCATCTCATCTCTTGTATGATCATGCATAAACATTGTACATGTCTTTGCATCATTACATAACACATTTGCATTGTGTTTTCACTTCTGGTCTTGATCCTTGCATCTTCATTTGCCTTATTTCCTCTTGTTTCATATCTAATGCATTCATACTAACCTTTTCAGGGGCTTCAGGTAAGTTTTTTGGGATGTTGATTTGCCTTCACATCTAACCTCTTCTCATCTCTTCTTGTGCATATTTATTTATCTTTGATGTGATTTTGACTCACTTATGCTCTCTCTTGCTCCCTTTCTTTATCTTAGGTTACTTAACTTCTTCAGGAAGTAAGTAACCTATTCTTCTTTCTCTTCTCTTTTCATCTACTTCTTCTTCCTTGGTGGCCATCTGAAGATCTTTCTCTAAGTCTTACAAACCATAGGAATATCCAAGCATGATAAATTTAGGGTTGTACATAGTCTCCCCTAGTTTTTTACCTTTGAGTCTCCTTGAGTCTCTGCTTCTCATCTCATAATCAAGGCTAAACAGTTAAAGTTTTAAGACTCTGAATTAGGGTTATGCCTGTATCCTCATCTTAGGATGGAATGTATAACTTTAATACTTAGTGTCGCTCCCCCAGGACTCTCGTCCCGGTGCAGACGTGGACGGTCGGCGATGTTGGAGGTTGAGGTTGAATAGAGTCGCCAGCTAGGCATTTTTATCCCGAAGGAAAGGTAATGCTACATAAACCTAGAAGGGTATGGATAAGACGGTTTCGAACCAAAGAAACTGAGAAAGGGGTTTGGTTATGACCTGGGAAGGTATTAGCACCCAGATCGTCCGTCGTACTCGACAGGATCCACAATTACTTGATTATGTTTAAAAGGGGATAGTTTATTTGATAAACTGTGCATAAAAAGCTAGGGGAGAAAAGGATGTACAGAGTGTCAGTGTAAAAGAAAGTGAGTGCTCAAACTGAGGCTAAGGAAAGAGAAACAGAAAGAGGAGAGGGGAGGAAGACAAAGATAATTTTGTTCGATAACTGTTATGTTATGCCTACGTATCCTCTCGTGCAATGAGGAAGTCAGAACACTGTAGTTCGATTTAAAGAGATTGGAAAGATTTTGTTGTGAACTGCTTGCTTGTCTATGCTCAAGTGTGTGACTCGTCTGGCTCGAGTGCTAACTGTCTTGCATTAGACGGTGTAACACCTTAATTTATGCCCTAAGATTTCTTCGTATATCATCTGCATTTTGCATACAAGCAAGATCGCACTGGCTTTCGAGTTTCTGCTCAGATGAGGGTCTATACTTCGCAGGGGATCACCATTATTTTTACTTCTTTATATTTGTTTATATTTACTGAATTCTAACCAAAATACCAAAAAATATGTTGCAGTGTTCTTCTTCTTCACTGTGTTGCAGGTTTGCAAAGATGAGACAGTAATTTCATTCAGATGCGTTTGTTCAGTCACAATTCGATTTCAAGTGGATGTTTGACCTAATATTGGTCAAACTATCAGATAAATTGTTTCGACTGCCAGTTGTGTGTGCCAGTAATTCATTCATCAGGCAATGCGTTTTCAAAGTAAAAGTTGGGTTGTGTGACAGTGTTTTTTGTGCGAAGTTTGGTTTGTTCATCAGTTATCAGACAGTGTTTTTTGTGCGAAGTTTGGTTTGTTCATCAGTTCACCAGTGATTCATCTGAGGATTTATTTTCCTCAGTATGAATTCAGTTTATCAGGGAAATAATCAGACAATTTTCAGATGACAGTTGTGGCCTGGGTGGCAATTTATTCAACTGTTCAGTGGTTCTTTGGTTGGCTGTGTCCATTTCATCAGTTGGCTTGTAAAAAAAATCAGAGGTTGGTTGTGGGCTTGAAAATCAATTCTTTATCCATTTTCTTTCCGATTAAAACATTTTTTTTGTATCCATTTATTCATCCTTTATTTCATTTTCTATAATCATTCTTCATTATCCGTTTTCACCCGATTTATTGTGATAATTCAATATCCTCCTTATTCATTTTTTTTATCCATGTTTTGTATTCTTATCCATTATCCATTTCAATTATTTCTTTCATTCATATCCATTTTTCTTATTATCCACAACCATTCATATTTCGATTTTTGTTGTCATCCGATTTATCTCGATTATTTCCTTTCATTCTATCCACTTTTAATCATTTTTTATATTCAATTCATAATTTCCATCCATCTCACATCAAATCCCATTTTTTTTATATTCTCATTATATTCTATAATCCATCAATTTCCATTTTCTTTTTTTTATTATTGCAAATATCCAACATTATTATTGCTATTCAATTTATATTAATCATAGGCCCATATTATATTTTTCCAAACCACACTACAACCACATCAATTAAAATAATAATAAGCCAATTAACAAAAGCATTTTACAAGCAAAACATATCACATGCAACAAGGCCCAACAGCCCAAGGCAATCCTTTAGCCATCCCGCAGCCAAACAAAACTCCAAGGCAATTGATAAGCCTCTTCACGCAACAGCAGGCCCCACAATGCCCAAGCCAAGTCTTTGCCAACTCCAGCTTGCCTCACGCACGTGAAAGCCGTATGCCTCAACAACTTATACGCAGCTAAATTCCAGCTTCAGCCTTTCCATCATGCCTACAACCTCTTGCCTCATCATCCTGACCCCACTAGCCTTCCATCCGTACCAAGTCAATTCCGCCTGGCCCGCATCCAGCACAAAATCCAAGCCAGCACTTGAGCCAATGCAAAAAAATCACAGCAGCTGCGTACAGCCTCACAATAAGCCTTTTCCCGTAAGCCTCAATTCCCATCCAACAAGTCCACACCAAGCCTTGCAACTTCTCCAATGCAAGCCGAAACAAGACGTCACAACAACACGCTTCCGTACGGCAAACAACTTCAAGCCTATCCAAGCAACTCAGCCGTACGCCCTTTTGCCAAGCCACCTGCGCAAGCTTTCCATTTCAACTTAGCCGAAAAACAAGACAAACACACAGCATGCCTTCAAAGCCAAAGCCACACGCACCCAGGCCCAAAACCACGCGCAAGCTCCCTCAAAGCCAAGCCGCATCAAGCTTCCAAGCACGCATTCCGCACACAAACACATCATCTGAAAATCAAATATTAAAACGCAATACAAGGTGAAATAAAACGCAAAAGAGAAACGGAATCCGCAAGCCTTGAAATGAGCTCACACAAGAATTTCGTGACTTCCCAAAACGCAATCAAAATCTTCTCAAAACGGCATCCCATTTTCCTTTTCCTCTTCTTTAAATAGAACCCCTTTCTCCATTTCAAACTTCAAGCTTCAAAAGCCCTCCAAATTGCTGCCGAAATCAATCCCCAACCCTAAACCCCCTTTTCTTACCCTTTTATCCAATCTTCAATCTGAAACATAAAAAAGGAATCAAAACCGAAATTGAAAGAGGAAGAGAGAAGTTTGTTTTGTGAAACTGAAAAAGAAGAAAGAGGCCGAGAGAGAGAAAGCGCGGCGAGAGAGAAGAGAGGAAGCAGTTCTTGTTTGCTTCCATTGAAGGTGAGGTAGCCGCCTGAAATTTGTTGCTTCATTGTTGTTTCGCCGTGTGATGCCCTGTTTCCGCCGCGATTTGAATTTTGTTTGCTCTGTTTTCCGTTGTAGCCTCCGCGAAGAAGAAGAGGATACTTCTCTATGTTTTGTTTTTTTTCTTTTCCTTTTAATATTAGCTGTACCTTTTATTCTTTTTTTTAAAATAAAAATATAATGGAGTGTGTTTAGACTTGGATCCATTTGGATCCAGTCTGCTATCCAGCACCACCACCCGCGGGTTTCTCCCCCTCCCCTTGGTTTATTTCCTTTTTTATTATTTTGTTCCATTTGATTAAAAAAAATTTTAAGTAAAGAATATTTTAATAATATTCTTAGAATATTATTAAAATAATTCTTTTAAGAAAAAGATTTAGAAAAAGTTATTTTAAAAAATATTTTGATAAAAGATTTTGAGAAAAGAGTTTTTTTAGAAATTAATTTCAAAAATATTTTCAATTCTTTTTTGGATCTATTCCTTTTAGATCCATTTTTCTCCATCTTTTTATTTTTGGTCGATGACAATCTCCGATTCGTAGATTGTTGATTTTCGATAAGTTTAATCTTCATTATTTCAAATCTATGGATGAATGATTATTTGGATCATTCTCCATACTTTGAGATCGTGATAGGTTGCTTTTCGATAAATTCAACGAAAATCTCGATTAAGATTAGACCGTTCTCTTTCTTTTAGTGTGGCATGTTTTCGGAGAACGATCCATTATATCGTTTCTCTAACATGTATTAACACGAATATTTTCCACTTTAATTAGTGGTGGCCGGCCTCATTTGTAGGGTAATTACTTCGTAAATTACTCGGCGATTGCTTAATATAGACCTAAAGTTGTCCCGATTCGGATTAAGATCCACTTGGATCCGGTTGCCTCGATTTTATTTTTCTTTTCGTGGTTGTGCTTGATTAAGTTCATCATACCACTTTATATTATAAATATTATAATATTATGAATATAATAATCTGTTTAAATTTAATCTCTCGCACCTTATCCTTTTATTTTAATTCCTTGCTCCTTTATCTCCTTTATTATGCTTTATCATATTATATCATATATCATTTGTTTATGTTTATATTGTTGTTTGTGGTTTTTATTTTGTCCATTTGGATATCAAAACACTAATAAAGGATTAAACACTTAAAAGACTTGTGACTTCTAATTTTGGACTATGGTTACTATCCCTTGCTTTTGGAGAATGGACTTAGACTTTAAGATCTTCCCCCTTGCTCAAGTTGGAATGGATTAGAAACCTCGGCCTCAAGTTATTTCATTAGCCTTTGAAGATGGAATTCTGAACTTTGAAGAATTGTGCATATTGGTTTGGTAAACTTTTCTCTTAACTTTTAATTCAAGTATTAGGATTAGTCCCTTCATCTCCTTCCCATTCTTAAATTTTCAAAACTTCTCCCTATTTAAAAAATCTTCTTGTTTTCTAAACTTCAAACACTTTCCTGAACAAACCTTGACTTCGGTCAAGCAATTTTAATTTTTCACTTTGTTTTCTTAACTAAATGTTAATTCATGTAAATATATCAAAATCATTTTTCTCATATACTTTAAAAAAAACTCAAAACTCACTCAATTGTTTTTGTGCCTTGTGCACCTTTTCTTTTCACATGTTTAGATATGATTCATCCTTTCTAGCGGAATTATTCGCTAAAGGATGACGACTTATCTTTACATTCTAAAATAAATTCAACCCATTTGTTTCTTTTCAAATTTTGTACCACGAACTACGAGGTTTTGATCTCACATTGCACTTTGTGGGTACGTAGGCATAAGGCATTAAAACCTTATCAAACACAAAATCATTAAAAAACATTCTTCTCCTCACCCCTTCAATCATTTCAAGCAAACCAATTTCAAACCAAAAAGCAATAAATATTTCAAAGGGCTCCCGTGGAGTACCACGGACGAGTCGGGTGCCTAAAACCTTCCCGGTTCGTAACCCATCCCCTTACCCATTCTCTGTTTGTTCTTTTTGGCTTTTGCTCTTAGACTCCTAGGTTTTTATTCGTTCTTTTACCTTTTTTCCTTTCGGGAATAAAGAAAAGCGCGGTGGCGACTCTGTGTACATCGAGTTAAGTTAATCAATAACTTACACTCACGATTTTACTGCTACAGAAAAGTGGCGAATCTGCTGGGGAGTAATCTCTAAGCGGATTTAGCCTACTTTGATTTATTTATTGATTTGGTTTGATTTGTTTGTTATTTGGTTGTTCTGTTTCGATTTTGGTGATCCTCTGTGTGAGATAGATTCTAACCCGGATCTGAGTTGAAACTTATGATAGGACGGCGATATTCGAAGCGATATGTGATGGAGTAGTCCAAAGCAATATCAATTTGATAATCTCCACTCGGTTAGGCTCTCTTGGACTATCAATGTCATGACGAGTAATCGTACGTGGCATTATTTTCCGACCTTGAGCTGATCATACTGAGGACTTTAGAACCCTTAACCCATCTAAGCCAATTTAGGAACGTAGTGCGGAAACTGTCTGGGTGTAAATCTAAGGCGGTTGTCACGCGATACTACACTCGGACGAGGTCTATTTTAAGAATGTTATCGGTTGGGGAGTAATCCAACGTACCGATGATATTCTAAAGATGGATGTTAACTCCGGGCACCTCTGTTAGCACCCTTTTGGTTTTCTGCAGGTACAATGAAGACAAAACCTTAGTACCTACCTGCGTGGGTTGGTGTTCTGTTACCTTGACTTCATGCTCGTGACTCAGAACCTAAGCCCGCGTGCCTTGTGTGATCTTGTTTGTGTTTGTTGCATACATGCCATCATACATTCATGAGCATTGTTCGTAAGATTTCAAAGGACTTATAAGGGACTTTTGCAAAATTTCAGATGTCCATGGCTATGAATTTTGAAAGGAGGAACACAAAGAAGTACACCTTCAAGAATCCTAATGTTATAGAGTTGAGAAAGCTAGGAGCTTTGGTTGTTGATACCCAAGAGTTCCGGAGATGTCATGGAAAGCTTTTGTATATGTTGGATATTGATGTGCCTGAGGGGATTCTCCCTACTTTAGCTCAGTTCTATGATCCGTTGCACCATTGTTTCACTTTTCCGGATTATCAGCTTGTGCCGACTTTGGAGGAGTATTCTCATTGGTTAGGTTTGCCATTTCGGGACAAGGAGTTTCTTTTCACTGGTCTAGAGAAGGAGCTTACTATCAAGGTCATCGCCAAAGCACTTTTTCTTAAGGATTCCGATCTTAATGGGAAGTTTCTTCCAAAGGGGAGTGTTCGTGGTATTAATGCTAAGTTCTTAATGGGAAAGGCTTCTACTTCGCTTACTTTGGGTCATAAGGATGCATTTGAGGCTATTCTTGCTTTGCTTATTTATGGGATTGTCTTGTTTCCGAACTTGGATGGTATTGTGGATGAGAATGCTATTCAGATCTTCTTGAAGAAGAACCCGATGCCTACTTTGCTTGGAGATATGTATCATGCTTTTCACTTTAGGACCTCCAAAGGTGACGGAGAGATTGTATGTTGTGCGCCTCTTCTTTATAGCTGGTTTATTTCGCACCTACCGAAGTCGGATGTTTTCAAGGACAATAGAGAGAATCGAAGATGGTCTCAGAGATTGATGTCACTTTCTCATAAGGACATGACATGGTATAGTTCTCATTATGACACTGGAGTTCTTATTGACAGTTGTGGAGAATTTCCTAATGTACCTCTTCTTGGTACCCGTGGGGGAATTAGCTACAACCCCATTTTGGCTAGACGACAGTTCGGTTATTGTTTGAAGGATGTTCCAAATAATCTTGCTTTATCCCGTTTCTTCTTCCTTAATGGTGCTGATCATATAGAGATGAAGAAAAGGATTGCTCATTCTTGGCATGCTGTTCACCGGAAAGAGAAGGGTCAGTTGGGTAGACAACACCTTCCTCCTTCCGAATGTTATATTCAGTGGGTTCAATCTAGAGCTTCCAGGCTCAAGATGCCTTATCCACCTGAGGAGCCTATGTTTCCCATATTGCCTTTGTCTTCTTTTCTACCTCCCGTTGATGAGAAGGTGGTTCTTCAAGAAGAGTTAGAGAAGATGAAGAAAGAGAAAGAAGAATGGCTACTTGAGAGGACTACTATGCAGGAGCAGCTGAAGGAGAAGGATGATCTTATTGAGCTACTTGAGCGGCGTGTCATGAAGAGGCCGAGAGAGGATTTATTTTCCTCTAGTACTCCAGCTACTATTCCTCCTACTTCCGGTGCTTGGAAGGCCATTGTTGATAAGTTGGTGAAGGATAAGGAAGATATGGAAGAGCGGTACAAGAATGAGATCAAGAGGATTCGTATGAAGTATCAGCCAGGATTCGGGACTTCTTCGGATATGATTCCATAGGCCTAGTTTGCTTTTGCTCTTATGTATTAGGATTATTGATGTTTGTACTTCATTTGTAATCCTCACTTTGATCTTAATGAGAATGAGTTTTTAAGTATTTCAAAAATGTTTCTTTATGAATATTGCAAGTTATCTTATAATCCTTTGAAATCTTTGCATTTGCATACGCATACCATGCATCATAATTGCATTTGTCTTGCTTTTTGAGTGTTTTCCAGGGATCTTATGTTGTTTCTTGGTCTTCATTTCGTTCTCCTGTCAAGCTGACTCACCGTTTTGATACTCGAGCTAACCGGTGAAGAGTGATGGAAACTTTGCAACAAGAGAACCGCGAGCTGCGCGAAGAGGTTACTTATCTGAGGGAAAGCTTGGAAAGAGTGTCTGCTATGATGGAAAGTTTGGTGGCTGCTCAGAATCAACCACCTCCTTCTCCTGTTCAGAATACTGTCATATCCGAGGTTGTTACCGCATCAATTCCTGTTGAGACCGTTATTTCTCCTCATTATCGTATGCCTGCCAGCACACCTTGGGGCATGCCGGTTGACTTTTTTCCTGCTAGTTATCGTCCTCCTCATCATCTTGAGACTGTTGCATTTAATACTCTCCCACCTCCAGTGTGGACTACTCTTCCTCCAGTTGTGACTACTGTACCGCCTGTGGTGCACACTATTCCGCACCATGATGAAATGATTTACCATGCTGAGCCCAGTGAAGGTGCTGGAGTTGCTGAAAGACTTGATGACTTCCAGGGACGCTTTGTCGAGATCCAGAGGGAGATGAGAGCCTTGAAGCATAAGGATTTGTTCGGAAAAGATGCTTATGACCTTTGTCTGGTCCCGAATGTTAAAGTTCCTTACAAATTCAAGCTGCCTGAGTTTGAGAAGTACAAAGGCAACACTTGTCCGTTGAGCCATCTGACTATGTATGCAAGAAGATGTCTTCTCAGACTGATAATGATAAGCTGCTGATTCACTATTTCCAGGACAGTTTGACCGGTGCACCCATGAGGTGGTATATGAGTCTGGATAATAGCCAAATCAAGACCTTCAATGATTTAGGAGAAGCTTTTGTGCGGCAATACAAGTATAACGTTGATATGGCGCCAGATAGAGATCAACTTCGTGCTATGTCCCAGAAGGACAAAGAGACTTTTAAAGAATATGCGCAAAGATGGCGTGAACTGGCAGCCCAGATTGTTCCTCCACTGGAATAAAAAGAAATGACGAAGATCTTCTTGAAGAAGTTGGGTTCTTTTTATTATGAGAGGATGATAGCAAGCGCTCCTTCCGATTTCACTGAAATGGTGAGCATGGGAATGCATTTAGAAGAGGGTGTCCGTGAGGGACGGTTGAGTCAAGAGAACAGTAATGGTTCAAACTCTAGAAGGTTCAACTTTGGGAAAAAGAAAGAAAATGAGACTAATGCAGTATCCCGTGAAAGTTATAGAAGACCTCATAGTCGTGGGAATCACCATTCGCAGCATGTGGCTTCTGTAACACCGATGATTAACATGGCTCCAACTGTGCCAGCAGTTCCAAAGTATCAACCTCGTTATCAGCAACCTTCTGTGCAACAAAGTGGTAATCAACAAGCTCGGGCTAAGCCATGTTTTGATCCTATTCCGATGACATATGCGGACCTGCTTCCATATTTGATTGCAAAGAATCTTGTGCAAACACGTCTTCCACCTCCAGTTCCAGAGACTATTCCATGGTGGTATAAGCCAGAAGCTCGCTGTGCTTTTCATCAAGGTGCCCCGGGGCATGATGTTGAGAATTGTTATCCATTGAAGTTTGAAGTACAGAAGTTGATGAGGAACAATGTTCTGTATTTTAATGATGTTAATCCAAATGTGCAGAAGAATCTGTTGCCAAAGCATGGTAATGCGTCTGTGAATATGGTTGATGGCTATCCTGGTTTGTTAAAAATCTATGAGGTCCGTCATATCCGAAGATCTTTGGTGGAGATGCATGCTTTCTTGAGTGAATATCACGATATTGATCACGACTATGCTGGATGTTGTATCTGCTCGGTGAATCCTCGTGGTTGCATGATTGTCAAGAGAGATATCCAAAAGATGATGGACGATAAGCTGATTGAAGTGACAACAAAGAGAGATGAATATGAGAATGACGTGAACGTCATTATGCCTCAGTTCAATCTTCCTGAGAGGACTGTTCCTGAGAGGGTGGTTATTTCTTTCGATAGTCGCAAAACTGCTGTTACTCCATTGGTGATTAATGTGCCTGGTCCAATGCCATATGAGTCTGACAAAGCTGTTTCGTACCGGTATAATGCTACGATGATAGAAAATGGTAGGGAGGTTCCTCTTCCTACTCCGAAGTCTGTGGTTAGCATTGCTGATGTGACGAAGGTTACCCGAAGTGGTAGAGTGTATGCTTCAGATCCTCCGAAGAGAGCTGAAGATACAGGTGCAAGTAAGCAAATTATGGATGCTGTTGTCCAATCGGGCCAATCTGGTAATAGTGAAGATGAAGTGCTAAAGTTGATAAAGAAGAGCGAGTATAACATTACTGAGCAGTTATTGCAGACTCCCTCGAAGATATCAGTTTTGTCTCTTTTGATGAGTTCTGAGGCTCATAGGCAGTCATTGCAGAAGATTCTTGATCAAGCCTATGTTGACCATGATGTGACTGTGGATCAATTCGATAGTATTGTGGCAAATATCACGTCATGTAACAATTTGAGCTTCTGTGATGAGGATTTGCCTGAAGAAGGAAGAAATCATAACTTGGCTTTGCATATCTCGGTGAATTGTCAGGAAGATGCCATGTCCAAGGTGCTAGTTGATACCGGATCTTCCCTGAATGTTATGCCAAAATCGACTTTGTCAAAGCTTGTGTTTCAAGGTGCTCCCATGAGGCACAGTGGGATTATTGTAAAAGCGTTTGATGGGTCGAAGAAGACAGTGATTGGTGAAGTGGATCTTCCTATTCTTATTGGACCGTTTATATTCAAGATTACTTTTCAAGTAATGGATATACGTCCCGCATACAGTTGTCTCCTCGGAAGACCATGGATCCACGAGGCAGGAGCTTTAACATCCACTCTTCATCAGAAGCTGAAGTTTGTGAGAGAAGGGAAATTGGTGACCATTGAAGGTGAGAGGGCGATGCTTGTGAGTAATTTGTCTTCTTTCTCCTATATTGATGTCGAGGAAGAAATGGGAACATCGTTTCAAGCTCTTTCTATTGTGGATAATGTTGCTAAGAAGAATGCTATGCCCATGTCCTCTTTCAAAGATGCTTTGCGAGTGCTTGAAGCTGGTCAGTCTGAAGGTTGGGGGCGAATTATTGATGTTGTCGACAACAAGGAAGGTTTTGGTATCGGCTTTGCACCAGGTGCAGTTCTTAATGATCCCAAGACTATTCAAGAAGGCTTTCGAAGTGCTGGATTTATCAACGATCATTCCGCTGCTGCCATCATTGATGATGATGAAGACGAAGAAATGCCTGACTTTGTTACGCATGGAAAGATTTTCCAGAACTGGATTGCTGTTGATGTTCCTTTTATCGTTCATTCTTCAAAGTAATTTGTTTTCATTTTCTTTCAAAAAATCCTTTCACTCTGCCCAAGGTGAAAGTGATGTTTGTCGGGCTTTGTTTCAAATTTTATCATCATCAATAAAATGTTATTTTGTTATTTCCATATGTGTTTTTTCATTTTTTTGCTTTATTCTGAAAAATGGTAACATAAAAAACCCAGAATATAATAGTTGTTTATCTGCATATTGTTTGCACTTTTGTTCATATTCTAAAATAAAAATAAAATCATTGTGCAGATTGATTCATAAACCCATTGAAAACAATGATCCTATGCCCTCTCCCAACTTTGAATTCCCTGTGTTTGAAGCTGAGGAATAGGATGTTGAAGAGATTCCTGATGAAATTTCTCGGTTGCTTGAGCACGAGGAGAAGATTATTCAGCCTCATGGAGAGTCTATAGAGATGGTCAACTTGGGTTCTGAAGATGAAAAGAAAGAAGTCAAAGTTGGAGCATCGCTTGATCCGGATGTTAAGAAGAGGATTGTAGAGCTTCTCAGAGAATATGTTGATGTATTTGCTTGGTCTTATCAAGACATGCCAGGTCTTGATACCGATATTGTGGAGCATAGATTGCCGTTGAAGCCTGAATGTCCACCTGTGAAGCAGAAGCTGAGAAGAACTCATCCAGACATGGCAGTAAAAATCAAAGAGGAGGTTCAAAAGCAGATTGATGCAGGTTTTCTTGTGACGTCAACTTATCCTGAATGGTTGGCCAATATCGTTCCTGTTCCGAAGAAAGACGGAAAAGTCCGAATGTGCGTTGATTATAGAGATTTGAACAAAGCCAGTCCGAAAGATGATTTTCCATTGCCACACATTGATATGTTGGTAGATAATACGGCTAAGTTTGATGTGTTCTCTTTTATGGACGGATTTTCCGGTTATAATCAAATAAAGATGGCACCCGAGGACATGGAAAAGACCACATTTATTACACCATGGGGAACATTCTGCTACAGAGTGATGCCCTTTGGATTGAAGAATGCTGGTGCGACGTATCAAAGAGCTATGACTACACTTTTGCATGATATGATGCATAAAGAAATCGAAGTATATGTTGATGATATGATCGCTAAGTCGAAGACTGAAGAGGATCATGTTGAACATTTGCTGAAGTTGTTTCAGAGATTAAGGAAGTTTAAGCTTCGTTTGAATCCGAACAAGTGCACTTTTGGTGTACGTTCTGGAAAGTTGCTAGGTTTCATTGTCAGCCAAAGAGGCATTGAAGTTGATCCTGATAAAGTGAAAGCTATTCAGGAAATGCCTGCTCCAAGAACCGAAAAGCAAGTAAGAGGATTCTTGGGCCGATTGAATTATATTTCGAGGTTTATCTCTCACATGACTGCCACATGTGCTCCGATTTTCAAGCTGCTTCGGAAAGATAAAGGTTGTGTCTGGACAGATGATTGCCAGAAGGCGTTTGAAAGTATCAAAGAATATCTGCTTGAACCTTCTATTTTGTCTCCTCCGGTGGAAGGTAGACCGATGATCATGTACTTGACTGTGTTGGAAGATTCCATGGGTTGTGTGCTTGGTCAGCAAGATGAATCTAGAAGAAAAGAATCTGCAATTTACTACTTGAGTAAGAAATTCACCGATTGTGAGTCTCGGTATTCCATGCTTGAAAAAACTTGTTGTGCCTTAGCTTGGGTTGAAAAGCGTCTTCGCCAGTATATGCTGAATCATACAACTTGGTTGATCTCTAAAATGGATCCAATCAAGTATATCTTTGAAAAGCCCGCATTGACTGGGAGGATTGCTCGTTGGCAAATGTTATTATCAGAATATGATATCGAGTACCGAACTCAAAAAGCTATAAAAAGTAGTATCTTGGTTGACTATTTAGCACATCAACCGATTGATGATTACCAACCAATCAAGTTTGATTTTCCAGATGAGGATGTGATGTTTTTGAAAGCGAAAGATTGTGACGAACCTTTGATTGAGGAAGGGCCGGAGCCTGGATCTCGATGGGGTTTAGTTTTTGATGGTGCTGTGAATGCACGCGGAAGAGGAATTGGGGCAATGATTATTACTCCCCATGGTTCACATATTCCTTTTGCCGCGAGATTGACTTTTCCTTGTACCAATAATGAAGCTGAGTATGAAGCCTGCATTATGGGTCTTGAAGAAGCTATTGATTTGAGGATTAAACATCTGGATGTGTATGGAGATTATGCCTTGGTAATTAATCAGATTCAGGGCACGTGGGTAACCCATCAACCCCACTTGATCCCTTATAGAGATTATGCCAAGAAGATATCAACTTTCTTCACCAAAGTTGAGTTTCATTATGTTCCTCGTGATGAGAATCAGATGGCAGATGCTTTAGCAACTATAGCTTTTATGATAAAAGTGCACCAGTGGAATGATGTTCCCATGATCAGTGTGATGCGACTTGAAAGACCAGCTCATGTGTTTGCAGTTGAAGAGGTCCATGATGACAAGCCTTGGTATCACGATATTAAATGTTTTCTCCAGAGTCAAGAATACCCGCATGGGGCATCTGATAAAGATAAGAGGACTTTGAGGAGATTGGCAGGCAATTTCTTCCTGAATGGAAATGTGCTTTACAAGAGAAATTTTGACATGGTCTTGCTCAGATGCGTGGATAGACACGAAGAAGACATGTTGATGAAAGAAATTCATGAAGGATCTTTTGGAACTCATGCTAATGGGCATGCAATGGCTAAAAAGATGTTGAGAGTAGGTTACTATTGGCTGACAATGGAATCTGATTGTTGCAAGTATGTGAAGAAGTGCCATAAGTGTCAGGTGTATGCTGATAAGATTCATGTGCCACCAGCTTATCTCAATGTGATTTCTTCCCCATGGCCTTTCTCTATGTGGGGAATTGATATGATTGGTATGATTGAACCCAAGGCTTCGAATGGACATCGTTTTATTCTTGTGGCAATTGACTATTTCACCAAGTGGGTGGAAGCATCATCTTATGTTAATGTGACCAAGCAAGTTGTGGTTCGGTTTATCAAGAATCATCTTATCTACAGATATGGTGTTCCGAATAGAATCATTACTGATAATGGTTCGAACTTGAATAATAAAATGATGAAAGAGCTTTATGAAGATTTCAAGATTCAACACCATAATTCCTCTCCTTATAGACCGAAGATGAATGGGGCTGTTGAAGCTGCGAACAAGAACATTAAAAAGATTATTCAAAAGATGGTTGCAACGTACAAGGACTGGCATGAGATGCTCCCTTTTGCTTTGCATGGGTATCGTACATCTGTCCGCACTTCAACAGGGGCAACCCCTTTCTCACTTGTTTATGGTACAGAAGCAGTGCTCCCCGTCGAAGTTGATATCCCATCAATGAGAGTTCTGATGGAAGCCAAGTTGACTGAGGCTGAATGGTGTCAAAGTAGATTTGATCAGTTGAATTTGATTGAAGAAAAGAGAATAACCACTTTGTGTCATGGTCGGTTGTACCAGCAAAGAATGAAGAAAGCTTTTGATAAGAAGGTCAAACCTCGTGTATTCAGAGAAGGCGACCTCGTGCTCAAAAAGATTCAGTCTTTCCTTAAAGATTCTCGGGGCAAGTGGACTCCGAACTATGATGGCCCATATGTTATTAAGAAAGCCTTCTCTGGCGGTTCATTAATTCTTGCAACTATGGATGGTGAGGTGATCACTCGCCCTGTGAATGCGGATGCAGTCAAGAAATACTTCGCCTAAATAAAAATAAAAAGAACAGCTCGCTAAGTTGAAAACCCGAAAGGGCGGCTTAGGCAAAAATGAGCGTCTCGGTGGATTGAAAACCCGAAAGGGCGGTTCAGGCAAAAATTAGAGACAAAAACAAAAATAATTATCCCGGTAGATTGAAAACCCGAAAGGGCAATCTAGGCAAAAGTTAGGGATCATGGCAAGTAACTGCGTCGACAGACTGAATCACTTGTAGCGACCAAGGATTTCGGATTCTATTCCTCAGAAGAATTTCCCATCAAAGATTCTTATTCACTCATCCTTGACTGAAATTTCAGACACAGTGGAGTTCAAAGTTGATAGGGAGAATAGTGATCATTGTATCTCAATGAAGCCCTTTTCCATGTATTTACCATTTTCCAAAACTTGTAATGATCCATGGAGTCATGCCATTTGCTGACTACCATTCTATCAATGAATTTGAGCTTTTATCCAATTGTTTGCAATTCTGTATATTGTTTCTGTTTACAAAATTTCAATTTATTGTTGTTGATGATTTTTGAAACAAATTTAATAAATTTAATCTTTGAAGATTTTTAAAACATTTTTCTGTTGATATATGAACAAAGAAAGGATGTCGATAGTGATTCCAAGAATGGTAAAGTCTGGATGTGTGTAACTTGTCTCTCCCAAAGCAGGGTTTGATTCGGTTGTGTCCATGCAAAGTTCCTGGATAGTATTGACAGGTTGATGTTAATGATGTTTTATTCCCAAACAATAAGCATGAATGGAGATTGTATGTATTCCCCAGAAGAGCTGTTGGAAGGGATGTTCAGAATCCCTAGCTGAGTGTTGATCTCTTCCTCAACAAGTTATCTTTAAATTGAGAAGCATTGTGAATCCCCAGCTGAGCTCTTGTCCCTCAGCTTGAATTGTTTGCATCCTTGAATATAGAAGTGTTGATATAGTGGTCAGTTTAGAGGTTTTCTTTTACCCGATGGTGGGTATTGATTTAAAATCCCTCGTAACTGTTGTTTTGGCTATGATGTTAACTTCTGATATCTTCATATGGATCCCCAGTAGGTCTGCATATGTTGATTTCCAACAGGTTCCTATGTGATTTTTAGCAGGTTTTGCACTCTATCCCCAAGTGGAGAAGGAGTGATATGACAGTTGTTCTTCGTGAAGTTTGATTTTTATCAAGAGTATTTCCATCCTCAGCAGATTATTACCTTTCCTCAGCAGGATGATATTCCTAGCAGATGTTGTCTCATCATGATTTAAGCCTTGTAGTAGGATTTTATCCCTTTGATGGCTTGTGATATTCCCCTGCAGATTTCAAGTTGAATCTCCAACATGTTTCCCTGCATTGTTGCCTTGGGATTAGCCGAGTATCCGGTTGTGGTGTTCATGTCACCCGTTTCTTATATTTGTGTCTGTTTTGTCAGCATATTCATAAGCATATTCATACGCATAAGCATAGCATCGTTTTCTTGCATTCTTGCGTTTATCATTGTCCCCTGCTCTTTGGTGTGGATATTCCCCACAGAGTGTGTGTGTCGTCTTCCTCTCAAGTTTAGAGTGTCGACCATTAAGCAGAAAGAGTTAATCCTTTCTAATTCCCCACTGAGTTTGTTTCTCGTGGAAGATATTGATTCAGTTTCCTCCCCAGTTTATTATCTGGATGGAATTTTCCCCAGTTGAGATATTTCCTCCTCGGGATGAGTCTTGCTTGACCGTTTCTCTCCAATTTGTTCTTGGATTGAACTTTGGTCCCCTGTTGTGAGTAATTTTGCTTTGGAATTAAGCTATCATTATTTGATAGTGGGCAACATTTTCTCCAGCTTGAGTATATTTGCTTTGGAATTAAGCTATCATTGTTTGATAGTGGGCAACATTTTCTCCAGCTTGAGTATATTTGCTTTGTAATTAAGCTATCAGTAATCGATAGTGGGTAATATTACCAAATCGATCAAGTTCTTTTACTTATACTCCTACCCAGTAAATCCGGTAGTCGAGATTTCTTCCTCTTACCCAGTAAAAAGTGAATAGAGTTTGTTTTCCTTGGCTTAAGCTCCTACCCAGTAAATCAGGTAGTCGAGAATTTTTCTACCCAGTAAATCCGGTAGTCGAGATATTTTCCTCTTACCTAGTAAAAAGGTAATAGAATCAGATATGTTCCTCTTACCCAGTAAAAAGGTAATTTGATTGAGTTCCTACCCAATAAATCAGGTAGTTGATTATACTCCTATCCAGTAAATCGATAGTCGAGTCCTTTATTTCTCTGCCCAGTAAAAAGGTAGTGGAGGTTATTCCTCTTTATTTTGCTCCTATCCAGTAAATCGATAGTCAAGTCCTTTATATTTCTTACCCAGTAAAAAGGTAGGGAAGGTTATATCTCTGTATTTTGGCTCCTATCCAGTAAATCGATAGTCGAGTCTGTTGACTTCCTACCCAGTAATCAGGTAGTTGATGATTCTTATCCAACACAGTATTTCTCCATTCTTGGATTCGAATACTTTGTTTGTTTAATATTCCTGGAAGGATGTTTATTCTCCCTTGTTGAATCTTGTATCTTGATTATATCATACATTTTCCCAAGAGGAGTCTGTTATCTAGTGATTTATTTTCCTGGTAACTCTTTTGTTGTCTGTTTGTTGTTTCCCCAGCGGGATTTTCTTCTGTGTCCCCAAGTTTTTGCTTTTCTCTGGTGGTCATATTTTCCCCACAGAGATCTTGGGTTTGCATATCATATTCATATCATATCATTGTTCTCTTAGGACAAAAATTGGGTTTTCTGTATTTAAGTCTCTCCCATCTTGTAGAGACGAAGATGTCAATCTTCATATCTCCGGATTGAAGAAACTTAAATAGGGGCAGCTGTAACACCCTAATTTTTGCCCTAATATTTCTTCGCATGTCATCTGCATTTTGCATACAAGCAAGATCGCACTTGCTTTCGAGTTTCTGCTCAGATGAGGGTCTATACTTCGCAAGGGATCACCATTATTTTTACTTCTTTATATTTGTTTATATTTACTGACTTCTAACCAAAATAACAAAAAATATGTTGCAGTGTTCTTCTTCTTCTCTGTGTTGCAGGTTTGCGAAGATGAGACAGTAATTTCATTCAGATGCGTTTGTTCAGTCACAATTCGATTTCAAGTGGATGTTTGACCTAATATTGGTCAAACTATCAGATAAATTGTTTCGACTGCCAGTTGTGTGTGCTAGTAATTCATTCATCAGGCAATGCGTTTTCAAAGTACAAGTTGGGTTGTGTGACAGTGTTTTTTGTGCGAAGTTTGGTTTGTTCATCAGTTATCAGACAATGTTTTTTGTGCGAAGTTTGGTTTGTTCATCAGTTCACCAGTGATTCATTTGAGGATTTATTTTCCTCAGTATGAATTCAGTTTATCAGGGAAATAATCAGACAATTTTCAGATGACGGTTGTGGCCTGGGTGGAAATTTATTCAACTGTTCAGTGGTTCTTTGGTTGGCTGTGTCCATTTCATCAGTTGGCTTGTAAAAAAAATCAGAGGTTGGTTGTGGGCTTGAAAATCAATTCTTTATCCATTTTCTTTCCGATTAAACCATTTTTTTTGTATCCATTTATTCATCCTTTATTTCATTTTCTATAATCATTCTTCATTATCCGTTTTCACCCGATTTATTGTGATAATTCAATATCCTCCTTATTCATTTTTTTATTCATGTCTTGTATTCTTATCCCTTATCCATTTCAATTATTTCTTTCATTCATATCCATTTTTCTTATTATCCACAACCATTCATATTTCGATTTTGTTGTCATCCGATTTATCTCGATTATTTCCTTTCATTCTATCCACTTTAAATCATTTTTTATATTCAATTCATAATTTCCATCCATCTCACATCAAATCCCATTTTTTTTATATTCTCATTATATTCTATAATCCATCAATTTCCATTTTCTTTTTTTTATTATTCCAAATCTCCAACATTATTATTGCTATTCAATTTATATTAATCATAGGCCCATATTATATTTTTCCAAACCACACTACAACCACATCAATTAAAAAAATAATAAGCCAATTAACAAAAGCATTTTACAAGCGAAACTTATCACATGCAACAAGGCCCAACAGCCCAAGGCAATCCTTTAGCCATCCCGCAGCCAAACAAAACTCCAAGGCAATTGATAACCCTCTTCACGCAACAGCAGGCCCCACAATGCCCAAGCCAAGTCTTTGCCAACTCCAGCTTGCCTCACGCACGTGAAAGCCGTATTCCTCAACAACTTATACGCAGCTAAATTCCAGCTTCAGCCTTTCCATCATGCCTACAGCCTCTTGCCTCATCATCCTGACCCCACTAGCCTTCCATCCGTACCAAGTCAATTCCGCCAGGCCCGCATCCAGCACAAAATCCAAGCCAGCACTTGAGCCAATGCAAAAAAATCACAGCAGCTGCGTACAGCCTCACAATAAGCCTTTTCCCGTAAGCCTCAATTCCCATCCAACAAGTCCACACCAAGCCTTGCAACTTCTCCAAGGCAAGCCGAAACAAGACGTCACAACAACACACTTCCGTACGGCAAACAACTTCAAGCCTATCCAAGCAACTCAGCCGTACGCCCTTTTGCCAAGCCACCTGCGCAAGCTTTCCATTTCAACTTAGCCGAAAAACTAGACAAACATACAACATGCCTTCAAAGCCAAAGCCACACGCACCCAGGCCCAAAACCACGCGCAAGCTCCCTCAAAGCCAAGCCGCATCAAGCTTCCAAGCACGCATTCCGCACACGAAAACATCACCTGAAAATCAAATATTAAAACGCAATACAAGGTGAAATAAAACACAAAAGAGAAACGGAATCCGCAAGCCTTGAAATGAGCTCACACAAGAATTTCGTGACTTCCCAAAACGCAATCAAAATCTTCTCAAAACGGCATCCCATTTTCCTCTTCCTCTTCTTTAAATAGAACCCCTTTCTCCATTTCAAACTTCAAGCTTCAAAAGCCCTCCAAATTGCTGCCGAAATCAATCCTCAACCCTAAACCCCCTTTTCTTACCCTCTTTCCCAATCTTCAACCTGAAACACAAAAAAGGAATCAAAACCGAAATTGAAAGAGGAAGAGAGAAGTTTGTTTTGTGAAACTGAAAAAGAAGAAAGAGGCCGAGAGAGAGAAAGTGCGGCGAGAGAGAAGAGAGGAAGCAGTTCTTGTGTGCTTCCATTGAAGGTGAGGTAGCCTCCGGAAATTTGTTGCTTCATTGTTGTTTCGCCGTGTGATGCCCTGTTTCCGCCGCGATTTGAATTTTGTTTGCTCTGTTTTCCGTTGTAGCCTCCGCGAAGAAGAAGAGGATACTTCTCTATGTTTTGTTTTTTTTCTTTTCCTTTTAATATTAGTTGTACCTTTTATTCTTTTTTTAAAATAAAAATATAATGGAGTGTGTTTAGACTTGGATCCATTTGGATCCAGTCTGCTATCCAGCACCACCACCCGCGGGTTTCTCCCCATCCCCTTGGTTTATTTCCTTTTTTATTATTTTGTTCCATTTGATTAAAAAAATTTTTAAGTAAAGAATATTTTAATAATATTCTTAGAATATTATTTAAATAATTCTTTTAAGAAAAATATTTAGAAAAAGTTATTTTAAAAAATATTTTGATAAAAGATTTTGAGAAAAGAGTTTTTTTAGAAATTAATTTCAAAAATATTTTCAATTCTTTTTTGGATCTATTCCTTTTAGATCCATTTTTCTCCATCTTTTTATTTTTGGTCGATGACAATCTCCAATTCGTATATTGTTGATTTTCGATAAGTTTAATCTTCATTATTTCAAATCTATGGATGAATGATCATTTGGATCATTCTCCATACTTTGAGATCGTGATAGGTTGCTTTTCGATAAATTCAACAAAAATCTCGATTAAGATTAGACCGTTCTCTTTCTTTTAGTGTGGCATGTTTTCGGAGAACGATCCATTATATCGTTTCTCTAACATGTATTAACACGAATATTTTCCACTTTAATTAGTGGTGGCCGGCCTCATTTGTAGGGTAATTACTTCGTAAATTACTCGGCGATTGCTTAACATAGACCTAAAGTTGTCCCGATTCGGATTAAGATCCACTTGGATCCGGTTGCCTCGATTTTATTTTTCTTTTCGTGGTTGTGCTTGATTAAGTTCATCATACCACTTTATATTGTAAATATTATAATATTATGAATATAATAATCTGTTTAAATTTAATCTCTCGCACCTTATCCTTTTATTTTAATTCCTTGCTCCTTTATCTCCTTTATTATGCTTTATCATATTATATCATATATCATTTGTTTATGTTTATATTGTTGTTTGTGGTTTTTATTTTGTCCATTTGGATATCAAAACACTAATAAAGGATTAAACACTTAAAAGACTTGTGACTTCTAATTTTGGACTATGGTTACTATCCCTTGCTTTTGGAGAATGGACTTAGACTTTAAGATCTCCCCCCTTGCTCAAGTTGGAATGGATTAGAAACCTCGGCCTCAAGTTATTTGATTTGCCTTTGAAGATGGAATTCCGAACTTTGAAGAATTGTGCATATTGGTTTGGTAAACTTTTCTCTTAACTTTTAATTCAAGTATTAGGATTAGTCCCTTCATCTCCTCCCCATTCTTAAATTTTCAAAACTTCTCCCTATTTCAAAAATCTTCTTGTTTTCTAAACTTCAAACACTTTCCTGAACAAACCTTGACTTCGGTCAAGCAATTTTAATTTTTCACTTTGTTTTCTTAACTAAATGTTAATTCATGTAAATATATCAAAATCATTTTTCTCATATACTTAAAAAAAAAACTCAAAACTCACTCAATTGTTTTTGTGCCTTGTGCACCTTTTCTTTTCACATGTTTAGATATGATTCATCCTTTCTAGCGGAATTATTCGCTAAAGGATGACGACTTATATTTACATTCTAAAATAAATTCAACCCATTTGTTTCTTTTCAAATTTTGTACCACGAACTACGAGGTTTTGATCTCGCATTGCACTTTGTGGGTACGTAGGCATAACGCGTTAAAACCTTATCAAACACAAAATAATTAAAAAACATTCTTCTCCTCACCCCTTCAATCATTTCAAGAAAACCAATTTCAAACCAAAAAGCAATAAATATTTCAAAGGGCTCCCGTGGAGTACCACGGACGAGTCGGGTGCCTAAAACCTTCCCGGTTCGTAACCCATCCCCTTACCCATTCTCTGTTTGTTCTTTTAGCTTTTGCTCTTAGACTCCTAGGTTTTTATTCGTTCTTTTACCTTTTTTCCTTTCGGAAATAAAGAAAAGCACGGTGGCGACTCTGTGTACATCGAGTTAAGTTAATCAATAACTTACACTCACGATTTTACCGCTACAGACGAGAGAAACGAGTTCTCATTTATAGAATGAGTGTGATGAGAAAAGAATCCCGGAGGAGACGATTATTGTTTGTTTTTGTGTTTTCAGTTTTTTATTTGTTTTTGGTGTTTTGCATAGGGAAATGAGCTTAAGCCTAAATCAAGGGTTGTAAACTCATCATATCCTCCCTGATTAGGGATAATGAGCCTACTTAAGTGTGAGATAAGCATCTCAACTTAATTACCATGATGATATAGGATTAAGATCATTAACCTACTTTGGTAATTATTAAGTGTTTTTGGGTTTTTGTTTAGTGTTAAGTAATGAGTTTAATCTCTAATCAGGGATTAGTGAACTCATTACACCATCCTAAGAGAAGGATGATAGATGAGAACACTTAAGCTGAGAAAGACTCCTCAACTTAATCCATGGTTAGGGACTGAATTCATTATATAACAAGCCTTTATTAAGTGGATTTTAATTAGAGAGTGAGATTAAGAAGTTTATTTTATGTTTGTAAGACTAGCTTGAGGGGGACTTGTCCATTAAACACTAGGGTTAGTCCCTCTTAACCATAAGGAAGAGATGTAACCCTAATATAAGGCCCAAGTTACAAGCTTAAGTATTGATCATTATTAGGTGTTTTGATTAAGAGGTGTAAACAAGTTAAAGATATAACACTAAAGATTAAAGTTATACACTCCATCCTAAGATAAGGATGCATGCATAACCCTAATTCAAAGTCCTAAAGCTTTAAGTATTTAGCCTCTGATTATGAGATGAGAAGAGATACTCAAGGAGACTCAAAAGTAAAAAACTAGGGGGGACTATATACAACCCTAAAATTATCATGCTTGGATGTTTCTATGGTTTGTGAGGCTTAAAGAAAAGATCATCAGGAGGCCACCAAGGAAGAGAAGTAGATGAAAAAGAGAAGAGAGAAAGAATAGGTTACTTACTTCTTGAAGAAGATAAGTAACATAAGAGAAAGAAAAGGAGCAAGGGAGCATAAGTGAAGCAAGTTCACTTCAAAAACAAATAAATAATGCAAATGAAGAGATGAGAAGAGGTGGTATGTGTAAACACCCCAAAATTTCCCTCTCCTGTTTAGCATCATCAGCATATCATAATCATCATAAGAATATCATATCCTTAGCATTTTGCATAGAAAAATGAAGCATAACAATCGCATGGTCTAGCATAAGGCATATGATCAGTCATCCGGGAATTTTGAAGCACTGCAAGTCAAAATCAAGAGCATGGTGACCTGGCAAGAATCTCACAGGATCATTTTGCACAAGCTCTATATCATTTTCAAGACCCTAAAAAAGGATGAGGATCAAAATCAGCTTGAAACGGTTGGCGCCGGGTTATTCTTGAGGTTTCCCACCAAAAGGAGGGAAATTCAAATTTTCCCTGCGTTAACCGGTTAACGCATTTGGTTAACCGGTTAACGGCTGCGAAATTTGAATTCCAGCAGCAAGTTCAGCATGTGTGTTTTGGCTACATTTTCCAATTTTTTGATTTTTTATTCATTTGAATTAATTGGGAATTATGGAGAAGGATCTAGAGCATTTGTCCAAGCCTAATTCCAATGCTAAATCCTAATCACTTTCTAAGCCAATGCCAAGCCATATTTTTGGATCCCAAACCAAAATTTTGGGCCCCAAACCTAAACCATATTTATTCCATTTCCCTCCAAACCAAGAGGGGGCTCCATCATAATTCACACTTCTCATTTCTGAATTTTTAGTTCTCTCACCATTCTCTCACTTTTCTCTCCAATTTCCCAAATCACTCAAAGTTCCTCTTTGAAGATCACATAACTTTGCCTTGAAGTGTATAGATCTTGGAATTAGACCTGCATCCATAGCTTCTTTGCATCAATTTGCTGGTTTATTACTTGGTTCAGATCCGGTTTGGTGTTTAGAAGTGCTTTTGGAGTCAAAATTTTGCATCAAGAGCTTTTGCTTGCATTTATTTTGCATGAAGTGTGAACATTAGCACCGGATCTTCAAAATTCTTCGCGATATCTCTCATTTCCAGCTCAAACAACATTTACCAAAGCATATCTCAACTTTGTAGGTTGGTTAATTTCAGATCTAGCTCTGTTTTTGGCTTATTTTCATGCTTGTGCTTTAGATCTACCATGTGCTTGTGTATTTACTTGTGTTGCTTGAATTAATTGGTTGATTTGTAACCAGATCCGAGTGTTCATGTTCATGAGCTTAATGATATGGATTAATGTGAATTGATCTAATTTTTCCATGTACAATTGATTGCTGGTCTGGTGTGGATTATTTGAATATGTTGGTTTGAGATGTTTTTCTTCAGGAATTTGCTGTTGTTTTGACAGTGTTAACCGGTTAACGCATTTGGTTAACCGGTTAACACGGAGGCAGAATGCCATATTTGGGCTGTTTTGAGCTTATTTGATCCCCTTGCTTCTTTTAATTTCCATGGATCATTGTATGATCATTGAACATGATATTTTAGGGTGATTTGCTTGCTGGTTGATGTATGCTCTCATGTTTTCGATGCGTAAGTCGTGTGTTTGCAATGCTTGGCATGTTGTTTGATCCTTGTTTGCTAGAACCTTTAAACATGCTAGTTCCATGATTGTGTTGATCAATTTGCTGGAATTTTGCTAACATTGCAGGGGCTTATGGTAAGAGAAGTGTGGATGTTTATCCATATTTCAACTCTTCATCTTTCATCTTTTGCTTTGCTTTTGCTTTGTGAGTTTTGATGTGCTTTGTGTCATCATGTGGTTCTCTTTCCCCTCTCTGGCTTTCTTATCCTTTCTTTTGCTTCTCTTTTGATCATCCTTTCTCTTAGGATAGTTGAAGCCTCACTAGCCTTAGGATCACCTTTGCATGTTAACCTTAGGATTATACTTTCCCCATTAGACTTTTTCCTTTTGCTCCTTTAGTTCTTTCTCCTTCTCATCTCAAAACAAAAGTCCTAAAAACATTAATAAAGAAAGAAGTGACTTCTTGTGTAATAGCCTTAATCCATGGGGCACTTGTATTTTTCCCATCTTGGGATAGGACAAGCTTGTCTAGCATGATGCACAAGTCGGATCATGAAGTCACCTTCATCAAGAAAATCATAAAAAATACTTCTTCATTTTAATCACTAAAACACTTAATAAATTCAACGAGTTAGTGAGCTTAGGCCCTAATCTCTGGAACCAAGTTTTGGGGATCTTCTCCTTACTTGAGTGTGCTTGTTCTATTATTCCATCTTGGAATGTAGTAGCAAGTACACATTCCATGGAAAAGAGCTTGAGTTTACTTCCTTGTGCCACACTCATAGAAAACTCATAAAAAACACTGGACAAACAATAAACGTCTCTCCTTCGGGACTTCTTTTCTCATCACCTTCACTCTCATCGTACGAACTTGCTACTACTTGTCACTTTGCAAGACAGTAACGCACATGTCGTCCGAGCCTGCAACACCTAAGCATTGACCTAGGCAGTTCAAGCCTTAAGACACAAGCAATCTTTTCCACCCCTAGTTAGGGGAACTACGACGACTCTGATCCTCATTGTCCAGATGAGGTACGTAGGCAGCGGGGTAGGACCCGTTCAAGAACAATCTTTATTTTCCCTACATTTTTTCCTTCTCATTTCTTTTTTAGTTCCCTTTAATTTTCTTTTATCCAGTTCAATCCCTTTTCTTTTGGAGCAACTTTCATTTCTTCACCCTTTGAAACATATTTCTTTGCAAGCGTGGATCCCGTCCGGTACGACGGACGATCTGGGTGCTAATACCTTCCCAGGTCGTAACCGACTCCCGAACTCAGTCTCTTTGGTTCGCAGGACCCGTGTCCTTCCTCTTCTTTTCTTCTGGTTTGTGCAGCATTACCATTCTCGTTCCTTCGGGATAAAAATGCTTGGCTGGCGACTCTACCTCTTTTCGTGCCACTTTCGCGTTTGTACCGGGATGGAAATCCAGGGAGCGACAGCTGGCGACTCTGTTGGGGAATTCCTAACTAGAGAATCTCTGGTTCCCTTGAGAGTCTCTCCTAGTGCTTGCGTGTTTCTGTTTCTTTGTGTGTTTATTGTTTGTTGTTGTGTGTATATTTTATTGTTGTTTATTTACAGTTTATTTACAGCTTTATTTATAGTTTTCAATATTTTTATGCATCATATATTATTACTGGACTGTCTGGACTGGATTTTCTGTTTGGTGGGACTTGGGTGATTCTGTTACTGTGAGATGAGCTCATTACCAAGGCTCGAGTGCACCTTAGGACTTAGAGTGGTTCCACTTTGGCCTTATGAGATCTTGTCATGGGGGTAGTAGTGAGTTCCACGCTGTCGTACCTCGAAAAAAATACGATCCTAAAACAAAACAACAGAGTCGCCACCTAATTCTATTTATTCTACGAGAGAAAAGGGAGATATAGATACAACCTAAAAAAGGATAAGAAATGGTTTACGAAACCAAATTCTAAGTTCAGGAGTCGGTTATGCAAGGGGAAGGTATTAGTACCCCTCACGTCCGTTGTACTCAACGAGAACCTCTTAGCTAACTAATGCGATTAAATGTTTGATCTTAAGTTTTTGTCTTCTAAATGATTGTTATTATGTTTGTTCTAAGGAAATAAGTTTATTTATTATTATGGAGAAAATGGTTAATTTTTATTTATTGTGACAGAAAAAAGATTGAGTTTTTTAATAGGGTGACAGAAAGATAGTTAATTTTTTTATTATTGTGCTCGCGAAGGATTGAAATCCCCGTGCCTATGTATTCCCTTGTGCAATGGGAAAGTCAGAGCTCCGTAGTTCGTGCGACTACGGTTTGTAATTTATAATTGAACAGTTGTTTAAAACGCATTCTACTGATAAGCGTTGGCTTTTACTCGCGGTGGAGGCTGAAGCGCTAGCTTGTTCGAGAGATAGAATGATTTAAACAATGTTCGTTTTAGAAAAAAGTGTTTGACTTTTGTTAAGATGTTTTAAACGAAAGGGCGAATGAACCACGTCGCGTGGGGCTAGCCCAGGAGCGATTGCATTCCAAAACGTGCGGGGTGCTAGACTCCGGAGTTCTGTCTTTCGATAATTAATTTGAAAATGATTTAAATTGGTTGGTAAGATTTAAGTGTTTTAAGATATGAAAGATGTGAATGGACCACGTTGCGTGGGGCTAGCCCAGTTGCAGTCCATTTTAGAACGTGCGGAGTGCTGGACTCCGGAGTTCGATTTCTTTCGTAATTTAATTTAATAAAAATGATTTGAATATTTTGATATACGGAAGGTGATTGAACACATCGCGTGGGGCTAGCCCAGTAGCGGTCCAAACTAGAACGTGCGGAATGCTAGACTCCGGAGTTCTATTTTCGTACGTTAATATATGCGATTAGGTATTTTGAAAATCGGAAAATAAATGGACCACGTTGCATGGGGCTAGCCCAGCTGCAGTCCATTTTAGAACATGCGGAGTGCTAGACTCCAGGGTTCGTTTTTTTCGTATTAAATTGATCGAATAATTATTTTTAGACATTTTTAGGGTTAATGTAATTAATAATAAAGGAGTGAACGAACAATACGCGTGGGGCTAGCCCAGTTGTAGTTCGTTCCAGAACGTGCGGAGTGCTAGACTTCGGAGCTCTATTCCTTGTTAAATTAATTAAGATGCGCGTAAAAGTCGTGCAGACGACGACCGTTTGATAATCGGCTTACGTGTGTGCAAATGCGGGCGTATGAGTTTTACATGGTGTCGAACTAAGAAAATAATTATTATATATTTTTTTATAACAATTATACTTTGAAATGATCATGTTTAATCTACCTAGCAAAATATCAATCGTAACGCGAGAACAAATATTCAAAGTCGTACAAATCCTAGACTCTTACCGTTCGACTAAATAAATTGACACGAATAAATAAAATAAAATGACATACAATAATAAATAAAAGAAGAAAAAAAATCAAAATAAAGGTAAGAAAAAAAAAGACATTCTCTAATTTAAATTTAAGGTATTTAATAAATCAAATAACAAAATAAAATAAAGATTTAAAATAATAATGAAAAAAAATCCAAAATAATAATTGATCTATTATCCCTTTTCTAGAAAAAATGTTGAGATATTTTCAATGTTTATTATCTCTTTTTTATCATATAAAAAATTTACCTGAATTCTATCAAAATAAATTATAAAAACTAAATAAATAAATGGAGAAGCAAAACAAAACAAAGTCAGTCAAATGATCTTCCAAATAGGCCCAAAAGGGCACCGAACAAAAGCAAACGGACCGGATCGGAGGGTGTGGGTCGGGTTTGAACTGACCCAGCTTGGTCAAAATAAAATGAGGGTTGAAAACCCTAACCGAAAGAATCACTGCAGTCAGAATGCAAAAGGAACGCTACACGAAAGCTAGAACACAACGAAGAGATAAATCGTCTTCTTCAAATACAGAATCCTAACCCCAAAACCTAAAACAATCTTCGATCAAATCCACATGTTCAAAAGGGACGAAGAAACAAAAAAAAACGAGAAAAACAACAAACAGCAACAATAAAGTTCGAAGATGAAAATGAACAACAACAGAACTACCGATTCGAGATCACTGATGGCTTATGGTGAGTTCTACTCTAAAGAATCTCTGAATCTTTCACTTTCTGCTTTTCTTTCTTCTTCTTTCGGCTCTGGCCCTCACGCGGCGGAAACTTTGATTTTTGTAGGTCGTGAGATTGGTTACGGTGGATTCGGTTGGTTCGAAGTGGCTTCTTCACAGGTTTTGTGTTCGGCGATTGCGATCGATGTTGATGTTGGTGGAAGGTGTTGGCCTGAGCTGAAGGAGCGAGCTTTGAGGATGAAGGGAGGAAAAGGTGATTGAGGCGTTTGAAGGTTCGCTCTTTTCTTCTCCTCTCTTCCTTTGTTATGAATGTTGCTGCTCGTTCAATGTGAAACGAGTAAGCTTTAGGGTTTCAAACGGCTAGGGCTTTTGCTTGCTTTTTTTTCGGATGTTGTTTTCGTCTTCCAAAACGCCCCTCTCCAACATGAATTTTCCTCCTTTTATAACATCAAATTAGGGTTTGTCCCCTTGAGATTTTGCTGAGAAAATAACTTTTTATGCCTGCTATCCTTTTTTCGAGTCAAGACCCTTTTTGCCAGTTTTGTGAAATATTGGGGCTTGTGTCTTCTGCCGTTTTTGTCTGTTACTGCACCTTGATTAACCTTGTTTCAAACTGATTTTTTAAAATGAACTTCACAAGTTGTATCTGGACTGGCTTAGTTATCTCTTTTTTTACTGCTGTAAACTTTTTTACTGTTTGTTATCTTGCTAACCAATGTGGAAATTTCAACTTGCAGGGTCGAAAATATGGGAGACAAAATCATCCTCAGGACCTGGTCCTTGGCACATGAGGAGGGGCTATCAGCATTCAAAGTTGAGTTGATAATTCTCTAGTGGAAATTTTATATGGGTTGAAGGCCCCCGATATTTAAGTGCTGCTTGATCATAAGCTCTAGCAGCTTTCTCTTCCATATCATAACCACCTAAACAACTTGTCTTCCTTTTCTTGTTTGACCTTCTTTCTTGCAACTGTTATCCCATAAATGTGCTTCATATCTACCAGTCCATCTATGCCTTGTGACACCTCTATACTATGATGCTCCTTGTCCAAAAGTGTTAGTGGATTTTTCTATGAACAAGTTGCTTCTGTCCAAGCTCAGCAGCACTTCCCCTTTTTTGTTTCCATGGTGACTGATTCAGTTCCAGGAGGTGAGGAGTTTAGAACACTAAAAAGGACTAGCGGTGGCCCTTCTGACAATAATGGTTGCCCGTGCATTTGTCGTTGAGACTCCATTGTGTCGACCACTACAGGTGCCGAAATCCTTTGGGATGATCATGTTTGTTACTTCCCCGTAGTCTGATGCAGTAACCTCATCCGCCTTTGTATCACGTGTTTATCGACAAATTGGCCTCTTCGCGATTAACTTGGAATTTCGGCCTCCTTCGAAATCGGATGGAACATATGGCTTTCTTCTTCCTGACATGTGGCTTTCTTCTTCCGTAGCAGGTGAGCTCTTCTTTCTTTGTATATGTCTTGTTCTTAAGCCATGCTTAAATGATGCAAAAAAAACTTGGCGGCGGTATCATAATCTCTTTCCGACTTTAAACTGCTTTTTTTAATATCCTTATTCTTTTCAAACTTACTTGCTGACACAAGCCTCATGTTTCATTTCTGATTTTTTTTTGTCTCAATTTTCATGTTGACAATGGTTGGAGCTTGAGATAATCTTTGAGTTGACAAAGTTGAAGGCAAATGGAAAAAAACGCTTGAAGTAGTTAAGTTCAAATACAGCATGAAAGATAATCAAAGTCTTAGACCCAAACAACCCGTCATCATGGTGAAGGAAATTGATCACATCCTTCTTTTTTTTCAAGAGATTGGCGTGAATTGGATGAGTGCGGGAAAGTAGTTATTTTGATTGCTTGCAGATTGTGGAAGACTTGGATGGATGATTGTGACTGATGAATGAAAAGTCTATATGAAACAAAAAGGATGAAGCCTGTATTTGGTAGAATACCGTTTGTAGAACTTGTGTTAGGCTTAAGATTCTTGTAATCACTCAAACAAAGTAATTTAGAAACTGAAATTTCTATTCAAACATTTGTAAACTCATGATATGAATCATGTTTGAATGAATGTGACTTGCAAAATTGTATCTTGAATAGAAATTAGAGATAAATTATGTCATATATTTGCAAATTGAATCTTGGGTAAGAAGTGGACTTTGAGTGATTTTGTCATTGAATTTGAGATTTGTCATTTAAAATTTGAAAGGAAATTTGGAAAATAGGAAATTGATTTCAAAGCTTAGAATTTGAAACTAACATTGAAATTGGAAATTATATAAAAAATAGAAACAGTTGTTGTTTTTTTTTTTAAAAAAAAGAAATAGAATGGTAGTAGAAAATGAGATGAAAATTTAAGACAACAATAAAAATTTAGAAATAAGAATTTGAAAATTGAATAGAAAAATTAAATTTAAATGGATATGGATGAAAAAAAAAGAAACAGAGAATGGTTAAAAAAGAAACTAACTAGTAATTAGAATTGGAATTGGATGTTATAGTAATAATAAAAAGAACAGTTTTTTTGGGAAAAGAAATAAGTGAACATAATGGAAATAGAAGTTGAAGTGAAAACTAAGAAAAACAATAAAACTTAGGAGTGAGAATTTGAAAATTGAATAGAAAAAATTTAAATGTTAAAAAAAAATGGATATACATATATAAAGAAAAGAGAATGACTAAAACTAGTAATAGAAATTGAAATAAAAATTTTAAAAATAGAAAGTCGAAAATAGAATGAAGAGATTAAAAATTGAAAATAAAATACAAAAATAAATTAAAAGGTTAGAAATGAGAGAAAGAAAAATTAAATTGAAAACGGAGGTTTGGAAGCGAAGAGAAATAAATAAAAAGATAAATTCAAATGGGTAACTTGAAAATGAGAAGGGAGCAACAAAAAGGAAACCGGTCTTGGAAATTCTTTTAAATGCAATGCACGATTCGAGCAATTAGGGGTAAAATTTGGGGTGTGACAGTTGCCTCTATTTAAATATCTTCATCAGATATAATGAGTGATGTAAATCCTCATAAAATCGGAGTGAAAGGTATTTAAATATAGAAATAACCGAAAATTTTGCCCCTAAATGCAATGACATGCTATGAACTTATGAGGGACTCTTCGGGGAAATGATGTGCGAGATGTAATGAAGCCCTACATGCTGATTTTTTTATATGTTGGATATGGTATGATGCAGACAAATGCAACGGTGATCCATAGAAATGCAAAAGAGGGTGAAAACTCAATGGGGATAACCATATGCTGGGGATGACAAAACAAAAATAGGATGCATTCAAAGTGGTAGATCAGTAGGTTCAAGTGTAACTGTTGCCACCGAAGACGGAAAACAAAATGAAAGATTAAAGACAGACTATCTGAAGTGATGAGTTAACAAGTTCAAGGTGGTCGCTGGGGACCCTAATGCAATGATTCGGTGATTGAGAGAAAAATGGAAATGATCTCGACTTGGCAGTCAGGAGAACAAAAAAAACAGACATTGACACGCCAGTCAGGAATAAACAAATATTGACACAGTGATCGGGAAATAAAGTAACAGATGTCGACACAGTGGTCAGGAAAATAAAAATGACAGACATCGACATGGTGGTCGTGAAATAAAATAACAAACATTGACACGGTGGTCGGGAAATAAAATAACAGACATTGACGCGGTGGTCTGGAAATAAAATGACAGGCATCGACACGGTGGTCAGGAAATAAAAAACAGACAAAGACGCGGTGGTCAGGAAAATAAAATAACAGACATCGACACGGTGGTCAGGAAATAAAAAACAGACAAAGACGCGGTGGTCAGAAAATAAAATGACAGGCATAGACGCGGTGGTCTGGAAATAAAATGACAGGCAAAGACGCGGTGGTCTGGAAATAAAATGACAGGCATAAACGTGGTGGTCTGGAAATAAAATGACAGGCATAGACGCGGTGGTCTAGAAATAAAATGACAGACATAGACGCGATGGTC
This sequence comes from Lathyrus aphaca, assembly GCA_963966055.1. Classification (NCBI taxonomy): domain Eukaryota; kingdom Viridiplantae; phylum Streptophyta; class Magnoliopsida; order Fabales; family Fabaceae; genus Lathyrus; species Lathyrus aphaca. Next base: position 179,854,641 of record OZ014522.1, read on the forward strand.
TGGAAATAAAATGACAGGCATAGACGCGGTGGTCTGGAAATAAAATGACAGGCAAAGACGCGGTGGTTTGGAAATAAAATGACAGGCATATACGCGGTGGTCTGGAAATAAAATGACAGGCATAGACGCGGTGGTCTGGAAATAAAATGACAGGCATGGACGCGGTGGTCAGGAAATAAAATAACAGGCATAGACGCGGTGGTCTGGAAATAAAATAACAGGCATAGACGCGGTGGTCAGGAAATAAAATGACAGGCAAAGACGCGGTGGTCTGGAAATAAAATGACAGGCATAGACGCAGTGGTCTGGAAATAAAATGATAGGCATAGACGCGGTGGTCTGGAAATAAAATGATAGGCATGGACGCGGTGGTCTGGAAATAAAATGACAGGCATGGACGCGGTGGTCTGGAAATAAAATAACAGGCATAGACGCGGTGGTCAGGAAATAATAAGCGTCGACACGGTGGTCTGGAAATAAAATAACAAGCAACGACACGGTGGTCTGAAATAAAATAACGGACAATGACGCGGTGGTCAGGAAATAAAACACAGACGTTGACATGGTGGTCAGGAAATAAAAGACAAGCAACGACACGGTGGTCAGGAAATAAAAGACAGGCAACGACGCGGTGGTCAGGAAATAAAATAACAGGCAACGACACGGTGGTCAGGAAATAAAATAACAGGCATTGACGCGGTGGTCAGGAAATAAAATAACAGGCGATGACATGGTGGTCATTAATCCAAAATAGTAAATCAACAGGTTCAAGTGTAACTGTTGTAACCAAGGAATGGAGAATGAAAATAGTATTCAGGCAGTGGCTCTGTGCATACACACTGACACTGGGAGTAGCATGCGAAGCGTTTAAAGATAAATCAAATGGCTCTAAGCGACCAACTGGAAAATAAGAATAAATGTCGGCGTTTTCAGCGAGATAAACGACCAACCTCAGGAAATTCTTAAAACGAAGAACTTTTAGAAGAACTTTTAGGAACTATCAGGGAAACACAAATGCATTTGAATTAGACAGTTCTAAGTCTTAAGCAAACAGCTTACAGGATTCATCCCAATGATAATTGGGCTAAAAAGAAAAATTGGTTGTACAAAGGTACATCAAGGAGGGCCTCTGCAGGGGTTACCAGTGTTGCTGGGAAACACCTAAGTTAACCACACTGCGGGGTACCAACAACAGTGGACTTTAAAATAACAAAAGACAGTAATCTGGACCTGGAGTTAGACAGGCGACAACTGGGGATAGACAGATGATTATGTCAAATGCGTATGATTAAACATGATGTGAACGTCCATGATATGCAAATTCTGACTCTATGGGGAGACAAAGAGTTTTGATAAAGCAGGAAGAGTAGGATCTCAGCGCAAATACTCAGACGAGCAATAAGAAAGATGCTGGGGAGATGTCTTCAAACTTGGAAGTCAAAGTTTGGTCCAAGGATCCATCCAAGAGTGCTACCAGCTTTTAATTTTCTGTGGGGACTTCTGTAATAATGTACAGGAGTGTTGCTGCAAGCCAGAGGGCTTTTTAGAAGACATAAAATCTTTTAATTTTTTTAAAGTCAAAGAAATTTGAATGTTTTCCAGTATGTTTTCAAAAACTGTTGAAAATTTTCTTTTTTTGTCATTTTCAGAGTTAAATTGTAATTCAAGTAAAGACAATTTGCATAACAAAGAAAATAAGAAGCTGAAAGACAAAGTTTAAAGGAAAATGTTGTATTTCATTCAAGAATGGTTGCTTGCCAATAGCAAAAGCTCCATGGAAAATTACAATTTGAAAATGGCAATGGGGAAAGGTCTACATTGAATCCAACGACCACTATAATCCCTAACAACTAAAACCGCCCAACACCTCGCTTCTGACAAAAACGACTGGATTGGTCTTCAATTAATGATCTTCAGTAATAATACACACCATCTGATATAGTCAAATGCCTTTGTCCCTAACTTTTGCCTGGACCGCCCTTTCGTATGATAGTTTAATTGCATGGACATGTTTTCTCTGTGCTTCTAACATGATCATATGTGAATCTTTAACATGTCATTTTGATCGTATGCTACTGACTTTCATCATCTCATGTCATCTTTTCATCTCTCACTTTCATCTTCACATCACTTGTTTCTTCTTACTTTAACATGTAATTGTCTTTCTCTCCTCATTTATCATTCTATCATGAACTAACTCATATGTAAACACCCCAAATTTTCCCTCACTTTTTATCACACCATGGCTTGTGATCCTTCATTTTTGTTTTAACATAAGCATTACATCTCATATTACATATTTGTTTAATCTGCATAGTTCCATTTCATCTGCATCTAGAGTTTGTGATCTGAGCAATCCAAGAATCAATCTGAGCCATCCCAATGGTCTTGAGGCTTATAAAGAGGGTCCATGTGTGTTTTATGATCATATTATGCTCCCCAAAGTTCATGAAAGTCAAGGGATCACAAGAATTGGCAAAGGCATGGAAGTAGAGCTAGGGTTTTCCCGCACAGATGACCAAAATTAGGGTTTTGGTTTCAGAGGCCTTAACTCCAAAATTTTTGGTCATTCTTGTTTCTAATGTTCTTAAAAGGATATAATGATCATGTATACCAAGTTTGATAAAGAAACTCATTGTGGAAGTCATATGATCATTAGGTAACTTCTTGAGCAAGTTAAGTCAAAATCAGGGCATCTAAGGCCCCCAACAAGGGTACCAAAGGGTCATTTTCATAAAATTGAAGTTCTATGATCTTTATTTGATCTTAGACGTTGTTGGAAGTTCACAAGATTGAAGAATTTTGAGCCAATTGCAAACTTGCCATTTTTGGAAATGACTTGTAATGGAAACTTTCCATTTTGGGACAGATTTTCAACCTCCTCTTTCATGACCAAAAATTCTTCAAATGAAAAATTATTGGACATGAAAGTTGTAGATTAGGTCTTTCCCTTTTCAAAAAGTACTATAACATGTCTTAATTCATCCTATAACTCAAGATATGGTCTTTCAAAGTTGGCAAAAATCACATAATTTTCAAGTTCATGTCAAAGAGGGATTTTTGCATATTGGCCTTTCAAGCTTCTAAATGACCTCTAATGTACACAAACACTTCATAACATGTCAATACAACTTGCCTAAACCAGAATTGGCCCATGAATTTTGCATTTTCATGGCTTTGATTCACAAGAAATTTCAAAGTTTGAAAGTTGCAAAACACATGACAAATCTTCATCCAAGCTTTCCAGCTGCACTCTTTTGATCCAAAGGCTCTCCATGAACCATGCTGAAGCAATCTAGCCACAGAAATCACCTCTGCACAAGCCCATACTTCAAGTACACTTAAGCTTGACTTTTTGCATTTTTCTCCCATACCAATCACACAGTGCCACAACCACTATCCTGACCAATGGTATGGCTTCTACACACCCCCAATACTCTATAAAAGCAAGCTTCATGACCTAAAACAAGGGACAAGCTGAGAATCAAGAAATTGCTCTAAAACATTATCTCTTTGAAACACACAATCCAGCCAGCAAAAACCACAAATTCTTCCACCAATCAACTCCATATAACCTCAGGATCAATTCCCCCCATCCCCATAGCCAAAAATATATCACACAAGAAATACGATTTCTGCTTTGCCAGAACTGAAACACAAAAACCAGCCACTCTAAGCTTCATTCAAGCTTTCCAATAGCTTCAGGAGGTCAAAGGGGGTTGGATTGCACAAGAGGAGGGCCCAGAAAGCTCCATCTCAAAGAACTTCAACTAAGGTAACCTTCATGAACTTTTTTCCAAAAGCATGATTTTAAGTTCTAAAATGATTCTCCATGCTTCCCTGATCACACTGATATGATTAGAATTGAAAATAAGTTAGAAATGAGGATTTCATGATGTTCTGAAATTTTTGACCTAGAACTTGATTGTTTCGATTCAGCTTTATGATGCATGATAAATGATTTTTGTTTGTTGATTAGTGATGTATGATGTTAGGAGATTGTTTCTGGGCAGAAAAATTGAGGTTTAGAAGCTTAGATGGGAATTTTGCATTTTGGTTGGCCATAGAAGATGACCGGAGCAATTTTCCGGTCATCTGAAAGTAATTAGGGTTAGGGTTCCCTAGATTGCACATCAGCCATTGGATCATGATTAGTTTAGGAGGGAGTGGTCCAGATTGCACCATTAGTTTTAATTCTGGATTAATTAAATAAATCATAATTAATTAGCCAGGTTAGATCCCAGCCCTTGAAATACGCGTGCAGGCAAACCTCCCCCCTCCAGTTCAAATTTGAGCCCTTGGATCAGTTGACTCTCATTTTTATTCATTTTATTTAATTGTCTTTTCTTTTCTTTTGTTTAATTTATTAAAAATAGCAAAAATCATTTAAAAATTTTGAAATTTTTTATCATCACTTTAATTAATTTTCAGAACCCATAAATATTTTTATTTTTATTTTTTCCATTAAAAATGCATTTTTAAATAATTTAATTATATATTTTAATTAATTAAGTCCATTTAATTAATTAAAAATACTTTAAAGTATCTAAAAATCACAAAACAAATCAGAGAGGTTTCTTAAACTTTTAGAAAAATTTTCAAACGCATCCCACAAATTTATTTTTGGTTTTGATCAAACTTTGCAGATTTTCTTTGAATTAGGGTTTCTAAAATTCATATTTTTCAACCCTAACTTCAAAAATTCATTTCTCTCAAACCAATATGAGTTTGCATTTGATTCTTTTGGCAATCTTTCATACTTGACCTCTAGTTTCTAAATATAGTTTTGACACATTTTTATCTTGCATTTTCAAATTAATTTGCATTTTCCCTTTAGAATCATCCAAAAACCCTAGTAAACTTAGAAAATTCACAACTTTCACTAGGTTAGGCTTCTGACCTTCTCGTTTGGGGTGTGACCTTGTATGGGTTTAGGGTTTGAGTGAGCTTGGTTTCAATTTTTTACCATGTTGTATGCTTTTGTTTTGTTCATTTGCATCTCATATGTTCATAAAACCCTAATTTCTCATGTTCATTTGCATTCACCTTGCATATTCATCATCATATGAACTTGCCATGACATTTTAAGCATTCATATGTCATCTTAGACATCTTAGGACATGTTAGAACATTTCTTGATCATTTCTTCATTCATTTTCCATGTCTTGCATTCATTACTTTTCATAAACATCCATGTGTTTTCAAACTTCTAAGCATGCTTTCATGACATCTCATCTTTGTATGATCATTCATATGCATATTATATGACATTACATCATTTCATATGCCATTTGCATTGCATAATCACTTCTGACTTTGGTCTTTGCATCTCACTTCTTTCTATTTCTTTATGCTTTATGTCTTATGCATTCATACTAACACTTTCAGGAACATTGGGTAAGTTATTTGGGAAGTGGATATTCCTTCACTTCCCACCTCTTCTTATCTCATTCATATGCATTGTTACTTGTATTTGAAGTGAATCTAATTTACTTGTGTTCCATCCTTCTTACTTTCTTTCCTTCAAATTACTTATCTTCTTCAGGAAGTAAGTAACTTGTTCTTCTTTCTCCTTTTCTTTTCATCTGCTTCTTCGATTGGTGGCCTTGAAGATCCTTTCTCTTAAGCCTAACAAACCATAGGATATCCAAGCATGATACCTTTTAGGGTTTCGTATAGTCCCCCCTAGTCTTTTACCTTTGAGTCTCCTTTTGTTTCTCTTCTCATCTCAATAATCAGAGACTAAACTCTTAAAGTTTTAGGACTTTGGAATTAGGGTTATGCCTGCATTCTTCTCTTAGGATGAAGTGTATAACTTTAATCCTAAGTGTTAAACCTTTCATTTGTTTAAACCTCTTAATCAAATCACATTAATAATCACCAAGACTTTATCTTGTAACTTGGGCCTTACATTAGGGTTATATCTCTTCCTTATGGTTAAGAGAGACTAACCCTAGTGTTTAATGGACAAATCCCCCTCAAGTTTTCTTAGAAACTTAAAATCCACTTCTTAATCTCATCCTTTAATTAAAATCCATTTAATAAAGGCTTTTATATAATGAATTTATTCCCTAACCATGGATTAAGTTGAGGTATCTTCCTCAGCTTAAGTGTTCTCATCTATTATCCTTCTATTAGGATGGTGTAATGAGTTCACTAATATGTGATTAGAGATTAAACTCATTACTTAATACTAAACAAAAAAACCCAAAAACATCTAATTAATCACAAGTAGGTTAATGATCTTAATCCTACATCATCATGGTAATTAAGTTGAGATGCTTATCTCATGCTTAAGTAGGCTCATTATCCCTAATCAGGGAGGATATAATGAGTTTACAAGCCCTTGATTTAGGCTTAAGCTCATTAACTTATGCAAAACACCAAAAACAATAATAAAACTAAAAATACAAAAACAAACAATAATCGTCTCCTTCGGGATTATTTTCTCATCACACTCATTCATAAACGAGAACTTGTTTCTTCCATCTAATGCAAGACAGTTAGCACTCGAGCCAGACGAGTCATACAATTGAGAATAGGCAAGCAATCAGTTCATAGTCAATTTATCTTCAGTCTCTTTAAGTCGAACTACAATGTTCTGACTTCCTCATTGCACGAGAGGATACGTAGGCATAACTTAACTATTATCGAACAAAAGCCTCAGTGTCTTCCCCCTCTTTCAACATTCTTTTCTAAGCCTCAGTTCCTGAGCAATTCACCTTTTGCACTGACACCTGTACATTCATTCTTTAGCTTTTGCACAAAGATAGCACATACACTACCCCTTTAAACACAATCTTGTAAGTGTGGATCCCATCGAGTATGACAGACAATCTGGGTGCTAATACCTTCCCAGGTTGTAACCAACCCCCTTTCTCAGTTTCTCTAGTTCGCAACCGTCTTATCCATCTTTTTCCAGGTTTATGCAGCATTACCTTTCCTTCGGGATAAAAATTCCTAGCTAGCGACTCTATTCATTTCACCTTCATTTTCTTTTTCGCCGACCGTTCGCGTCTGCACCCTGGGACACTGGTGTCTTTTCGGGGGAGCGACAGCTTGGCGACTCTGCTGGGGAAATCTTATCTTGCAACCAGGGCTTCTGGTTCTTTTTGTGGGTTTCTCCTAGCGCTTGTTTGATTTGTGTTTATGGGGGTTTTATGTTCTACATGTGCTTTTTATTTACTGCTTTATTTATTGCTTTCTGTGCAACTTTATTTATTGCTTTCATTTATTGTTTATGCATTTCATACTAATGTCATCATATCATTATGATGGATCTGTTGCTTACCTTGGTGGGAGGAGTATTTAGTGAGTAAGGTTCCATACCAGGAGCCTGAGTGACACATAGGATAGAGTGGCTTCATATTCTTTCCCATTCCATTTCGGTCTGGTGCGGGAATATGAAACACGGTTCAGAAATGGGTTTCTTCTTGAGAACTATGTGCTACGGATTTCCTGTAGTACTAGGGCCATCTGGGAAGCCTGCTAAGTCTGAATGACCTTTTTTATGACCTTCAGCATCTGAGGTGAATTAGAGGAGGATCCTTTATGATTAATGTAAACATTGTACCTCCAGGTTATAAGTGTTTACACTTCTCATATCTGATCCAAGTCTGAGGATCCTTGTTCTAGAACAATACCTGTGAGTGGGTTGGGATGTTTACAAGTTTGCAGGAACCCTTGGCTTCATCATACCCTGTTACCAGGTTTTTTTTAAGGTTACATCATTTTGAAATGATCCTATGAAACCCTGGACTTGTGACTCTTTATTTGAGTCCCCCACATGGTTATTGTTTCTCTAAGCCTTCATCTGGACTTATGAACACACATGGACCTTATCAAGGAAGAAAACAGATCCAACACTTGATCACAAACCCTTGCATATCATTCTGCATACATCATTTTGCATCATTTTAACATTTTTCTATTTGTTTTACAGGGTATCCACATTATCTTGGTTTGGTTTTGACTGTTCTTCTGCTCAGATATCTTCATCAGTTATCTTCCTTAGAGATTCTTCTTCAGCTGATATCTTCTCCATTTGTCTTCAGTTATCTTCATCAGCATCCATTTTCAGTATGGACTCATCCAAGAAGAGCAACATTACTTATCATTTCTTTGAGCCCTCCCTAGCAAGCATCAGGCAGATTCAGACACTCATCACTCCTGATCATGTCCCTTTATTCAGGGAACATTATGGTGGCATTATGGACATGATCATGGACTTGGATGCATCACAGAGGAGCATGATCCACACTTGCCTTTAGTTCTATGACCCTCCTCTCAGATGTTTTACCTTTCCAGACTTTCAGTTGGGCGCCTTGCTAGAGGAGTTTTCCATGTTGTTGGGTGTCCCCATCAGGAGAGGGTTTCCTTTCAACCCTGAGATGACTGCTCCTAGGAATGAGGATGTAGCTAAGGTTCTGTATTTGGAAGCCACCATCATTGATCAGAATATGACTACCAAGGATGGAATCCCAGGCCTCGATTTAGACTTCTTGATTACTCAGGCCACCTGTCATGCTGCAGCAGGGAAGTGGGACACTGTTATTGCTCTCTTGGCCCTTAGCATATATGGTATCATCTTGTTTGCAGATGAGCCTAAGTTTGTAAGCAATAATGTTATCCATATCTTCTTGCTGAAGAATCTAGTTCCTACCTTGCTTGGGGATTTCTACTACTCAGTGCATCAAAGGAATGAGAAGTAGAGGGGAAGATTAGTCAGATGTTGTGCACCTCTCTTTTACTGCTGGTTATTGAGACACTTGCCAAAGTCAGAAGCTTTCTTGAACCCTCATCAGTCAAGAAACTTGTCTAAGAGAATGATTGCTCTCACTTCAGAAGACATCAGCTTAGAAGAATTTGAGAAGTTGAAAGAAAGGAATACTCAGCTTTCTGAAGCTCTAAAGAAGATCCTCTGGGAGAGGAAGGATAGTCATCTGGACAATGAGAGGTTTGAAAAGCTCTGGATCAAGCACATGACCAAGATTGAGAAGACAGATGATTACATCAGAAGGGCTAGAGCAGGGGAGTTGGTATTGAAGAATGCTTGCAAGGAAGCCAAGATTCAGAAGGCCAGAGCTTAGCACTACTTGGAAGAGAGTTAGGCTAGATGGTTCAGAATTACTGAAGCTCGTTCACAGGAAGATCAGAAGACCCAGGCTAAGATAGAGCAGCTGGAAGCTAATGAGAAGAAGAGTCAGGAAGCCTTGTTAGCAGCACAAAAGGAAATCTCTGAGTTGAAACTCCTGGCGGGGTTGAAGAGATCAAAAGACCAAGACAAATATAAGAAGTTGACAAATGCTATTGCCACCAGTACCTTCTTATCAGGACTATCACAGAACATCCAGTTGGACCAGTGGTTGATGCTCTCCTGAAGGAAGTCAGAGAGGATAACTTTGGGCTGGATGTCTAATTTCTTTGTATTTGTATTCCATTTTGTTTGTACTTTTGTTGATGTTATTGTATTTTGACCCATCACGGGGACTTGTTGTAATCATGAACTATGTACCTTTACATTTGTAATATATGGTTTGTGTGTTATTTGCGGGCTTCATTTCTTTTCAACATCATCATTCCTCGAGGTCTGGAAGGTCAAAACCAAAGAACCAAACCGGATACCCTTTGAAGACAAATAGACATACTGCATTGCATACTAACCATATTCTTTGTTTTATAGGTATTTTTGTTGTTGTTTTCTCACTTTGTTGTGGTTTCAGGAAACATTTCTCGTAGGAGGGTCTTCCCCATCAACAAAGTTCACCAATATCCTACAAGAAACAACCTTTCGAGCTTACAGATGGACCAGGTTCAGCAAGATCTGACTGATGTAAGAACCCAGATGGCTAATGAAAGAACTGAAATAAGGGCTCAGATGAACCAGTTTATGGCAGTAATTACTGGGTTGGCCCAAAGCCAAGAAAGATTAAGAGAGTTGGTCGAGCGGCAAACTCCTGAAGAAAATCACCCAAGTACAGGGGGTACCAGCAACAATGATCATGTACAGCCTTGTACTGATCCCCCGGAGGTTGGGCCTCATCTCAACCCTGATATTAATTCTATCAGGAATACCCAAGGTAATATTGGAGGACGGGCCTTGCAAGAGGATCCTCAAGAAGAACATTTCACTGTAGTTGGAGCAGGAGATGAAGTCTATGATCGTCGTCTGGACGAGATAGCAGAAAAGTTGAGATCTATGGAGTCTCAAAACTCCTTAGGGTTTGATGTTATGGATATGGGGCTAGTTGAGGGAGTAAGAATTCCTCACAAATTCAAACCTCCCTACTTTGAAAGATACAATGGAACATCTTTCCCTCGCACCCATCTTCAATCCTTTCTGGGAAGTGTCGCTCCCACCAAATGACACAGGGCCAAGAGGGGTACAGACGCGAACGGTCGGCGAAAGGGGAGAGAACACACAGGGGTGAACTCAGAAGACAAGAGTCGCCAGCTAGGCATTTTTATCCCGGAGGAAAGGTAATGCTGCATAAACCTAAGAACAGATATGGATAAGACGGTTGCGAACCAGAGAGACTGAGAAAGGGGGTTGGTTACAACCTGGGAAGGTATTAGCACCCAGATTGTCCGCCGTACTCGACGGGATCCACGCTTAAAATATTTGTGTTTTAAGGGGTAGTGTCAGTGCATTTTGTGTATCAAAGCTGGAGAGAATGCAAGTGTCAGTGTAAGAGAAAAGTGAAGTGTATAAGAGAAGTGTCAGTGTAAGAACAAGAGTGAAATGCTCAAGACTATGAGGCTAAAAGAATAATGCTGGAAGAGAGGGAATATACATAGACTTTTGTTCGATAACTGTTAAGTTATGCCTACGTATCCTCTCATGCAATGAGGAAGTCAGAACACCGTAGTTCGACTCAAAGAGACTGAAAGATAAATTGACTGATGAACTTCTTACTTGTCTATGCTCAAGTGTATGACATGTCTGGCTCAGGTGCTTACTGTCTTGCACTAGACGGAAGAAGCGAGTTCTCGTTTGTGAGTGAATGAGATGAGAAAAGAATCCCGAAGGAGACGATTATTGTTTGTTTTTGTGTTTTCAGTCTTTTATTGCTTTTGAAAGTTTGTCATAAGAAAATGAGCTTAAGCCTAAACCAAGGGTTAGTAAACTCATCACATCTTCCCTCTGATTAGGGGTAATGAGAATACCTTAAGTGTGAAGTAAACACCTCACACTTAATCACCATGATGTTGGATTAAGATCATTAACCTACTTATAATTATTTAGATGTTTTTTGATGTTTTTGTTTAGTGTTAAGCAATGAGTTTAAGCCATAATCAAGGATTCAATGGATTCATTACACCATCCTAATAGAAGGATAATAGATGAGAACATTTAAGCTGAGGAAGGCTCCTCAACTTAATCCATGATTATGGATTAACCTCATGACAAAACAAAGCCCTTTATTAAATGGATTTTAGTTAATGGTGAGGTTAAGAAGTGAATTTTATGGTTTGTAAGACAACTTGAGGGGGACTTGTCCATTAACACTAGGGTTAGTCCTTCTTAACCAATTAAGGAAGAATTAGAACCCTAATGCAAGGCCCAAGTTACAAGCTTGATGTCTTAGTGATTATTAGATGGATTGATTAAAGGATTTTAAACACATTAAGGGTTTAACACTTAGTATTGAAGTTATACACTCCATCCTAATAGAAGGATGCAGGCATAAGCTTAATCACAAAGCCTTAAAACCTTTAAGGTTTAGTCCTTGATTATGAGATGAGAAGAGAAGACTCAAAGATGACACAAAGGCAAAACTAAATGGGGGACTAATCAAACCCTAATTGTTATCATGCTTGGTTGTTCCTAGGGTTAATGAGGCTTGCAAGAAGATCTTCAGAGAAACCACCAGGGAAGAAGCAGATGAAAGGAGAAAGAAGCAGAGAGAATCAAGACAACTTGCTTCACTTAAGAAGACAAGTTGCCTGAAGAAAGAAAGTGAGGAGGAGACATGAATGAGAAAGCTCACTCTAATACACAAATAAAATTCAGAAATGAGTGCATAAGAGGGATGAGAAGAGATTATGAGAAGTGAAGGCAAATTCACTTCTCAATGACTTACCACCTGAAAAGTTAGTAACAAGAAAGAGAAATGAAGTGGAAATGAGATGAATGCAATGATGAAAACCAAGGTCAGAAGCATAAACATGATGTTAATGATGCTAAGAGATGATGCAAACATATGCCAAGAGTTGTGGATGATCATACAAGGATGAGGATGCAAATGAAGCATGCTTTGAACCATAGAAGTTCATGAAAGCTTATGAAATGAAATGGACACATAACATGGCAAAGGAAAGATGCAATGATCAAACATGATTCTAATATATCCTAAGATGTCCTATGAATCATGTGGATGCACAAAATGTCATGGCAAGTTCTTAAATGCAAGAAAATGAGGGATGGGTGCAAAGGAAGGCACAAATTAGGGTTTACATACAACATGCAATGCAAAAATTCAAAACCAGAAGCAAATGACAAGACAAAAAATTGAAAATGGGATCAAAGGAATCCTAACCCTACACAAGTTCACTGCCCAAAGGAGGGGACCTAACTCTTAACCTAGTGAAAGTTATGAATTTTCTAAGTCAACTAGGGTTTCAAGGTACCTCACAATGAAAAATGCTAAACAAATTGAAAATGGAAGATAAATTCAAACCAATTTTATCCTATAAACTACATGCTATGAAGGATGCAATGCAAGAAGAACCATCATCAAACACTCAATGGTTAGGCAGAATGGATTTTTCCAAGTTTGAACAAAAATATTGCCTTTAAAAGAATTTAATTCCAATGAAAATTGTCAAAATGCATCAAGGACCAAAAAGAAATTTGTTTTGAGAGTTTGATAATGTTTCTAAATGTTTTGAAATGCAATGTGAATTTTTTTGGTGATTTTTAAATACCTAAATGCATTTTTAATTAATTAATTTTTATTAACTAATTAAAAATAAACATTTAAATTATTTAAAAATGATTTTTTAATGCAAAAAATAAAAATAAAAATATTTTTGGGTTCTGAAAATTAATGAAATGTTTGACAAAAATTTTCAGAATTTTTAAATGTTTTTTACTATTTTAAATAATTCGTAGAAGTTAAATACAAAATAAATGAATTAAAAATAAAATTATGAGAAGTATGCAAGATCCATGGCTGAGATTTAAACTGGTTTTAGAGGGAGTTGACCCGCGCGCATCTGGACGGTCTACATTTGAACTGACCTAATTAACCTAAACCCTAATTAATTAAATTAAATAATCAAGATTAATGGCTAATGAAAGGATCCTGGCCCTAGGTTCACGCGCGGGAAGCCAAATCGCACGCTCCAGATTCAAACTTTGCCCTAATCACAGATTAAACCCTAATCACATTCAGGTCACCGGAGAAGAGCTTCGGTCGTCTTCTCCGGTGACATCCCTCCCTGAGAATTTCTATCTCTCTCCCCAAGCTTCTAAAGCTTAATTTTTCTGCCCAGAAATGATCCCCATACACCATACATTAAGAATCAACAAACAAATAACATTTAAAACACATCAAGAGTGAGAATCGAATCAAAATAGTTCTAGGTCAAAAAATTCCAGAACATGAATACATACTCATTTCTTAACCATTTTCGAAACAAAACACATCAGCATGATCAGTGAAGCATAAAGAATCATTTAGTAACTTAAAAACAAGTTTCTGGAAAAATTGTTCTTGAGCTCACCTGAACTGGAGCTTTGATCTTTGGAACTTTCTGGCTGTTTCTTTGGTCCAAGATGCCTTTAATGAACCCCCTGAGAAGCTTACAATGCTTGTTTGGAATTTCTTATGGCTGGTTTAAGAGATTGAGGAAGTTCTGTTCAAGGGAAGTGAAAAATCGTGTTTCTGTTTGGGAGGGTTTCAGGATCAAATGATGGTTGGGAAATGATCAGAGGATCATGGTGAATGGTTCTATGAAATTTGTTTTGAGGTTTGTGTCTTGTGTATTGAGATTCGAAGCAAAATGCATAAAGGGAGGTTTTTGAGAATGCTGACTTGTGGGAGAGATTAGGTTGTGTTGTGTGTTGTGTTGAGTTCCTTTTGGTACATGTATCAAGTTGGGATAGGTCAGAGAGTTGTTGCTGGCCTATGTTGATTGGTATAGTCCATTTTGCCAAAAGTAAACTTTTGTGTAAGTGGAGGTATGGGCTGGTTCAGTCATGGTACAAGGGCATGGCTTGGCTCAGCTGTGATCAAGGAGAACCATGGAAATGGATTTGAGGCAATGCAGCAAGTGGATTTGAGTTTATGTGAGGTTTTGCAATTTTGTGATCTTTTGGCCCTTTTGAAATTTCTTAAAGATCAAGGCATGAAAATCAACAAATCTTTGGTGCATTCTGATTTTTAGGTCATGGTTCATGTTTGTATAATGCATAGAAGTCCATTTGAAGTCACATTTTGCCTTGGCATGAGGTTTTGCAACTTTGCCTCTTTGGTACAAAAGTGAAAATTAAGTGATTTTTGCCAACTTTGACAAGCCATAACTTTTGATCCAAAATGAATTAGAATGAGTTCTTGTACTTTTTGAAAATGGGAGGATCCATTCTACAACTTTCATGACCAAAGTTTTCTCATTTGAAGCATTTTTGAATAAAAAAGAGAAGGTTGAAAAACTTTCCCAAAATGGCAAGTTTTCATTACAAGTCACTTTCCCAAAAAGGCAACTTTGCAAATGGCTTGAAATTCTTCAATTTTGTGAACTTCTAGCACCTTCTATGATCAAATAAAGATCATACACATTCAAAATGATGGATAACACCCTTTGGTTGGGTCATTGGGGGCCTCAGATGCCCTGATTTTGCACTGACTTGCTCAAGAAGTCAACTCTTGATCAGATGCCTTCCCCATGGAATTTCTTCATGAAAATTGATATGCATGATCCTTATAACATATAGATACCAATAGAAACAAGAATGACCAAAAAAATTGGAGTTATGGCCTCTGAAACCAAAACCCTAATTCTAGGTCATTTGTGCAGTTAAGCCTGGCTCTGCTTCCATGCCTTTCTCAGTTCTTGTGATTCTTTGACTTCTTTGATCTTGAGAGGATATAATATGATGCTTGAACATACATGGACCCCCTTGAGGTGATTGAAGACCTTTGGAGTGGCTCAAATGGCTTAGGGGTGGCTCAGATCACAAACCCTAGATGCAGATGACTTTGAATCAATGCAGTGAAGAAAAATGCAATATGAGATGCTATGGTTGAACTTATGCAAATGAAAAGATCACAAAACATGGTGTGAATGGGTGAGGGAAAATTTGGGGTGTTTACAGCTGCCCCTATTCAAGCATGAGTTAGTTGTGCAGGATGTAAGCAACGACTTAGCAGGCAAACAAGATAACTTGTGGTTGAATACCAAAGACAGTCCAAAATTTGCACTCACTGAAATGAAGAAGAAAAGGGATATAGATTGTAAAAGGAAGTAAAGTATGTTTATAAAGTGCTGGCGACGGAGGACGACCGTCGAGCAGAGGACGACTGCTGGGGATGAAGCAATGACGGGAACGGCCGACATGCTGGGGAAAATACGGGAAATAAAGCAATGGCAGGGACGGCTGACAAGCTGGGGATATAAGAGATTATGATGGGGACGACCATCAAAATAAAGTAACAAAGATTCTCTGGGGATTAAAGGTAATAGTGAATGATGGGGACGACCATCAGGTTCAAAGCGTAAATGATGAGGTACAATCATCAAAGGTGAAGGACGATCACCTAGCAGGGGACGGCTGCTCTGTTGGGGATAAGATGAGGGACGGTCATCTAAGGTGAAGGACGATCACCTGGCAGGGTACGGCTGCCGAAAATATCACGACATAGGACGGATGTCGGATGAAAAGGGTCGACGATGGGGACGGCCATCGGATGAGCATGATGAAGGACGATCATCAAGAGGTGAAGGACGATCACCTAGCAGGGGACGACTGCTCTCGGGGTTTATCATGTCATAGGACGAATGCCAGATAACAAGATCAACGATGGGGACGACCATCAGATAGAATGATGAAGGACGATCATCAAGAGGTGAAGGACGATCACCTAGCAGGGGACGACTGCTAATAATATCACGACATAGTACGAATGTCGGATATGAAGGGGTTCTAATGAATAGAGACTCCTCTGGGAGTGATGATGGACGGTCATCAAAAAGGTGAAGGACGATCACCTGGCAGGGGACGGCTGCCGAAATGGTATCATTACATAGGACAAATGTCAGATAGAAAGGAAATAATCTAACAAGATTTGTTGGGGACTCTCCTGGAGAAGGGTAGACACAGACAAGTATCTAAGTTCAAGAGACGAGGGTATAAGTGTTTGACACTGTGTATAGATTAAAGATGCGGACGAGCATCCTTAAGACCATGATACAGACGAGTATCAGTAGAAACAAATGTTTGACGCATGTTCAGAGATGATGATACGGACGAGTACCAACTGGTTAACAAAGAACACGGACGAGTGTTGATTCTGAGGGGATTTAAGTGGTATATACAAGATACGGACTAGTATCTGCATAAGTGAGACACAGACGAGTGTTTAACTTGCTGGGGAGAACACGACACGGACGAGTGTCGGAAAAAGTGTATTATGAACGAGTATTTGATTTACAGAGTGTTTAGGTAACTATGTTGGGGAAGGTGACACAGACGGGTGTCAAGGATTTGTATATATACATGTAAACATGTGAGTGAGTGCAAAGGGGACGCTTTGGCTTTCCACTGGGGATACGACACTGACGGGTGTCAAGAAGTATCTGTAATGTAAGTGTATGTTTTCTCGGGCAATTTACTGGGGAATGATGACACGGACGAGTGCCAAAAGGAGCATGTATCTGTGAGTGTGCAAGCAGATGCTTTGGCTCCCTGGTGGGGAATTGGGGAATGTTCTGTATATTGTTGATGGATTGTTAGTATTTACAAGTGTTTGATTTACACATGGCTCATGATTATGCAATATGTTTGATTTTTTTGCCGTAATGCTCCGTATTAGACGGAATGCTACGCTCTGGGGGAAAATATGATGCGAATGCTATGATTATGCAAAGATACCGATCTGGGATTCGGATCCCGTTGCTGTGGAGATCTCTTGCTGATCTGCTTGAAGTGGATATCCCAGCTGGGGATGAGATTGTTGGTAAATCTGACATATATGACTCTGCATGGGGAAGTAGGTCATTGATAAACCTATCTTGGTAATGAGAGACCCAGCTGGGGTTTGTAGAAGCTTTCTGTCATTCTGTTGTGAGATCTTCAGGCGTTGCTCTTCTGAATAGAGGCTGAAACTCTGTGGGGAGATAGTTCCCTGTCTAGCACTTAGCTGGGGGAGGAGAGAGATCACTGAAAGATCTTCCTAGAGATTTTTTTGTGGGGATCCTGCTGAGGATGATACTTGACAACTCAGCTGGGGATATGAACACCCTTAAGTGCTGCTTTTTAAAGGAAATGTTGGAGAAGTGATGCCTGGCAACTCCGATGGGGAGAAAGCACTTCTGGTGACGTTTGGAAGGTGTGATGAGGAAACAATGATTTGGCAGCCTACTGGGGAGAAGCTTCCATGCCCCATGTCGTGCTTTGATTACCTGCAATCCCGTAAGGACAAAAAACGCACAAGCACCCCGAGGTATCCCTTACTGGATTCCATCATAGGAGTTTAGACACTCCCGGGAGTCAATATATTTCCTGCAAGCATGTGGTTTAGGAAAAACGCGTCTTGTATTTATGCAATCAATATATTAACGACATCGGACATTTTGCAAACGAAAATAAAATGTGCGAGACGAAACATGACTGAAAATCTGATTTTATTAATTTACGGGCCCTGAATTGGCAAGATACAGTCATAGAAACAAATCCCCTAAAATGAGGAGATTGTTACAAATTGAGAAACAACAAGACACTGGCAATTCTGATGACGCTTCAAGGAGCTTCCCTTTTTGCTATGACTCGTATGACATTGACGTTCTTCTCATCTTGCTTTCTGGAGAAGGCTGATTCTGACCGATGCTCGAACCTTTCGTAGTTCACCTTGTTGTAAGTGATACAGATGAATTCAGAATGCAGTTGTTCGCTTATTCCCTTATTTTGCGTGGATCACCCTTTCGGGTTTTCAATCCACCGGGATACCCATTTTTTCTTGAGCTGTCCAATGCGGCTTTTCAACTCAGCAGGTGCATATATTCTTTTTATTTATTTTCCCTTATTTTTGCCCGAGTCTTTTATTCTGTTTTTGACTCGCCGGGATGCCCTATTTTTTCCTGGACTTACATTCTGTTTTTATGTCCAGCGAGTCATTTTATGCAAAGTATTTTTTAACTGCATTTGAATTCACAGGGGACAGGAAGTCTTCACCATCCATAGTATTGAGCATCAGTTCTCCTCCAGAGAAAACTTTCTTTACTATGAATGGACCATCATAATTCGGAGTCCACTTGCCCCTGTGATCTGTATGAGGAGGGAAGAGTCTTTTCAGCACAAGATCTCCTACTTGATACTCTCGGAGCCTGACTTTCTGATCGAAGGCTTTCTTCATTCTTTTCTGATATAGCTGCCCATGACAAATTGCAGCCAATCTCTTTTCTTCAATCAGATTCAGTTGCTCGTATCGGGATCGGACCCACTCTGCTTCATTCAACTTAACATCCATCAGTACCCGCAGGGAGGGTAATTCAACTTCAACAGGTAGGACTGCTTCCATACCATACACAAGCTGATACGATGTTGCCCCAGTGGATGTTCTGATTGACGTACGGTACCCATGCAAGGCAAATGGTAGCATCTCATGCCAGTCTTTGTAGGTGACCACCATCTTCTGTACAATTTTCTTGATATTTTTATTAGCTGCTTCTACAGCGCCATTCATCTTTGGCCTGTAAGGAGAAGAATTGTGGTGTTGGATCTTGAAGTCCCGACAAAGTTCTGCCATCATTTTGTTGTTCAAGTTGGAACCATTATCAGTAATGATTCGCTCGGGAACTCCATACCGACAGATGATGTCTCTCTTTAGAAATTGTGCTACCACTTTCCTTGTAACATTTGCATATGAAGCTGCTTCAACCCACTTGGTAAAATAGTCAATGGCTACCAGGATGAATCTTTGGCCATTTGAAGCAGTCGGTTCAATCTTGCCAATCATATCAATGCCCCACATGGCGAAGGGCCAGGGTGAAGACATCACATTTAGAGGATTCGGAGGCACATGCACCTTATCTGCATTAATCTGGCATTTATGGCACTTTCTGGCATAGGCACAACAGTCTGTATCCATTGTGATCCAATAATAGCCCGATCTTAGCAAATTTTTAGCCATTGCATGCCCTCCAGCATGGGTACCAAAGGATCCTTCGTGCACCTCGTGCATTAACAAGTCTGCTTCTGCCCTATCAACGCATCTGAGAAGTACCATATCAAAGTTTCTCTTGTACAAGGAACCGTCAATATTCAGAAAGAAACTACCAGCTAGCCTTTTTAATGTCTTCTTGTCATTGGAAGATGCCCCAGGTGGGTATGTTTGATCCTCTAAGAAGCATTTGATGTCGTGAAACCAAGGCTTATCATCTTTGCCAATATCTGCCGAGAACACATATGCTGGTCTGTCAAGTCTGGACACTGAAATTCGAGGCACAAAGTTGGCAGCTTGAACTTTGATCATGGATGAAATGGTAGCCAGAGCATCTGCAAACTGATTTTCATCTCGAGGGATATACTCAAGCTTGACCGTGGTGAAGAAAGTCAACAACCTCCTTGTATAGTCCCGATAAGGTATCAGATGATCTTGGTGGGTGTACCATTTGCCGTTGGTTTGATTGATTACCAAAGCTGAATCCCCGAATACAGTTAAAGTCTTGATCCGTAGGTCAATGGCTTCCTCAAGACCCATGATACAAGCTTCGTATTCAGCTTCGTTGTTAGTGCAGTTGAAGGTGAGTTTTGCCGAGAAAGGCATGTGAACTCCTTTGGGTGTAATGAGTACTGCACCAACACCACGACCATTCATATTAACAGCCCCGTCAAACATCATAGTCCATTCTTCTTCTGGGTCAGGCCCTTCAGTGTGAACAGGCTCTTCATGATCTTTTGCTTTTATGAACATGATGTCTTCATCAGGGAAGTCAAATCTCATAGGCTGGTAATCATTGATGGGTTGTTCGGCAAGGTAATCAGACAATACACTGCCCTTGATGGCTTTCTGAGATGTGTACTGAATGTCATACTCTGTGAGGATCATTTGCCATCTTGCAACCCGTCCGGTAAGTGCTGGCTTCTCAAAAATGTACTTAACTGGATCCATCTTTGAGATCAATAAAGTAGTGTGGGTCAACATATACTGTCTCTGTCAGCGAGCAGCCCACGCTAAAGCACAACAAGTTTTCTCGAGCAGTGAATAACGTTGTTCACAGTCGGTAAACTTTTTGCTTAGGTAGTATATTACATACTCTTTTTGACCAGACTCGTCATGCTGGCCCAGCACACACCCCATTGACTCTTCTAATACTGTTAAGTACATTATTAGAGGTCTTCCTTCAACTGGAGGCATAAGGATTGGAGGCTCTTGTAAGTATTCCTTGATTTTGTCAAAAGCCCTTTGGCAGTCTTCGTTCCACCTGACCATTTGTTCTTTCCTTAACAATTTGAACAAAGGCTCACAAGTTGCTGTAAGGTGAGATATGAACCTTGAAATGTAGTTCAATCTACCTAGAAAACCCCAAACTTCTTTTTCTGTCTTCGGTGCAGGCATTTCTTGAATGGCTTTAACTTTATAAGGGTCAACTTCAATCCCTTTTTCACTTACAATAAATCCCAGCAGCTTACCGGATCGCACCCCGAATGTGCACTTGTTGGGATTTAACTTCAGTTGGTACTTCCTCAGACGCCTCAATAACTTCAACAGATTTACCAGGTGGTCTTCTTCTGTGAGGGACTTGGCAATCATGTCATCCACATAACATTCAATTTCTTTGTGGATCATGTCATGGAATAATGTTACCATAGCCCGTTGATAAGTTGCACCAGCATTCTTCAGTCCGAATGGCATCACCTTATAACAGAACGTGCCCCAGGGTGTGATGAAAGTTGTCTTCTCCATGTCTTCAGGTGACATCTTGATCTGATTATATCCTGAAAATCCATCCATGAAGGAGAATACCGAGAACTGAGCCGTATTATCAACCAATACATCAATGTGAGGTAAAGGGAAGTCATCTTTCGGGCTGGCCCTGTTCAGGTCCCGGTAATCCACACACATCCTCACCTTGCCATCTTTCTTAGGCACAGGTACAATATTAGCAACCCACGGCGGATATCTAGTTACAGCAAGGAAACCGGCATCCCACTATTTTTGTACCTATTCTTTAATCTTCATTGCCATATCTGGGCGAGTACGGCGCAACTTTTGTTTTACTGGTGGGCAGTCTTCTTTTAAAGGCAGCTTGTGCATGACAATATCGGTGTCCAACCCTGGCATATCCTGATAAGACCAAGCGAAAACATCCACATACTCCCGAAGCATATCAATCAGTTGCTCTTTCACTGAGTCCTGCAGGCAGGCCCCGATCTTAACCTCTTTCACGTCTTCTTCCGTACCAAGATTAACCGTTTCAATCTCCTCCTGATGAGGAGTGATAACCTTATCCTCTTGCCTTAACAACCTGGCTAGCTCTTCAGGTAGCTCATAATCTTCTTCAACCCCTTCATCAGCTTGATTGATTGGATTGTCGAAGTCATACGAAGTCATAGCAGTGTTGTTGTCGGTGCAGTCTGGAGGGCACTCTCTGCAAGGGTTTAGATTGGTTTATTTTTGTGATCAATTTTAATCTTGTTTAGAAAAAGTGAAATGAAGCTATCATTTTGAAAAACATTGCTATTTTTATTTTTGTACAAAAAGAAAAATGAAAAACAGTGAGCGGAAAAGAAAAAGACTCATTTACAAAAGATGTCTGATATTCATTGATTAATCCATTTGCACAAAATTACAAGATGGCCCGATTACAAAATGAGTCTTGACATCTTGGGCAAGATGCAAGACTTGATGCATGCTTTAAAATACAGGAAATAATAATTACTCTGCAGGAGTAACCCTTATAATTTCCTGGGAAGACCAGTTAAGGACTTGGCTCCCCGGGATCCTTGGACGTATCCAGCTCTCCAGGTTGCGGTCGCTTTCCTCCTCGTCTTCCAAGTTGTTCACAGCATCCGGGGTGAGCATCCCCCCGCTGACAAAATTGGGCTCTTTCGCAGCCTCTGATTGATCTTGTTGAGTTGGTCTGTAACTCAACCAAAATCTGTCTTCTTTCTTCTCCATGGGTAGCAGCTTGCCCCAGATTTGGGCAGTACCCTCTTCAACAACCTTTCGGGCTTGCTGATATGACGTTATGGAGGTTCCCAGTACAGCAGATGCTTCATTAATGTTCAGGGCCCAAACCCCTGGCTCATGGTTTCATGGATTTCTCCATCCATTTCTATGTACTTATACGTAGCCAGATGGCTAACAAAGATGTCTTCTTCCCCACAAATGGTGATGATCTGGCCTTCCCACTCGAATTTCAGCTTCTGGTGAAGGGTAGACGTAACAGTGCCAGCGGCGTGGATCCAGGGTCTACCCAACAAACAGCTGTAGGCCGGCTGAATGTCCATCATATAGAAGGTAATATTAAAAGTTTGCGGGCCAATCATCACAGGAAGATCAATCTCCCCAAGCACTGATCTTTTAGAGCCATCAAATGCTCTCACCACCAAATTACTCGGACGCAGTGCCAAGCCATCATACTCCAGCTTCACTAAGGCTTTCTTTGGTAGAACATTGAGTGACGACCCAGTGTCTACCAGTACCTGAGATAGAACAGCACCTTTGCATTCCAAAGTGATGTGTAAAGCCTTGTTATGGTTACGCCCCTCTGTTGTTAAGTCAGCATTGGTGAAGCCCAGTCCATGACTGGTGTTGACATTTGCCACCACAGTTTCTAGCTGATTAACGGTAATCTCTTCTGGCATGTATGCTGCGTGCAGGACTTTCAATAATGCATTCTTGTGAGCTTCAGAACACATCAACAGGGATAATATGGAGATTTTTGAGGGAGTTTGGTGAAGCTGATCCACCACCTTGTAATCACTTCTTATTATGATTCTCATGAACTCGTCTACATCTTGCTCAAAAGATGTCTTCTGAGTTTCTTTGACAGTTGGCTCTTCAAGTACCACACTCTTTCCTTTTGCTTTGGCAGCAGCTTCTGCTTCAACATTAGGTCTTTGTGTTTGTGAGGCAAAAAGGCGTCCGCTTCAGGTGAAGCCTCCGCCTCCCCCAACATTATCAATTTGTGGAGAAGAGGTTGATGAGTCCAGAGTGATTTTCTCCCCGTTGCAGTAAAGATCAGAGCCATAATGCCAAGGTATGGCATTGCTACTTTCATAAGGAATTGGTCCAGGTACCGTAATAGTAACTGGATTAACTGCTGCAGAGGAGGGTACTGTAATGGTGTGCGGATCGTAGTAAATTGTGACTGGTGACCTGGCAAGGGGTGCCACTGTTTGTTGTTGAAAGTTGTTGTTTGGAGGAACATTTGATGGATCATAGTAGATGGTGACTGCTGAGACATCTTCATTCATTTCTGTTGGCGTTGTAGAAGATTCTGTTGATAAAAAGGATGCTGATGTTGTAGAAGAAATGGTTGTTGAAACCTGATTTGTTGAAGTGATGGACGGAGCCATTGCTGATGATATTGATGAATCGGTATGAATGATTGTTGCTGCTGTTGTAGAAGAATCAGGAATTGTTGTCAAAGGAATTGCTGGATTTATAGGCACCGTTGTTGAGATCTGAAGGATACCCTCCTTGATAAGACCATCTATGCCGCTTCTCAAATTATCACACCCGTTGACTGCAATGTTGCAATACCCACAACCGAGTTCACACCCGGGGAACACCTGGCACTCTAGAAGCTGAGCTTTAATTTCGACCAGAGGTGTTCGAATTTGAGCAACACTGGTGATCAAAGTAGATGGTTTGTCTTCCTCAATGGCATTAATCCTTGGCCCACCATGATTAGGCATAGGATTTTTGTTGACATTCGGAGGCGGTGCGAAGTTAGGGGCTTTAGAATCCACCAGATCCTGTACTTTCATTTGTAAGGCCCTGCATTTTTCCGTATTGTGGCCAGGTGCATTGGAGTGGAAAGCACATCTGGCGTTGACATCGTAATTCTTTGGAAGATTGGAGGGATCTGGTGGTGCCAATGTCCTTAACTCAACCAAGTTAAGTTTCAGGAGTTGTGGCAATAAGGCAGCATAAGGCATAGGGATAGGGTCAATTACCCTGTTTGCCTGCGATGGTCTTTGCTGAAAGGGTCTTTGTTGTTGATTGCTATTGTTGTTGTTGTAGGTTCTCTGTGGCGGATACTGAACTTGCTGCTGATAATGTGGTTGTTGTGGTTGTTGATATGCTGGTTGCTGAGGAATCGGAGCTGGAATAGTGACAGCTGCTACTGATCTGTGAACATACTGAGGTCTGCCCCTGCTGGCATGAATGGCATTTGTCTCACCGGTCCTTCGAGGTCCCACAAAAGGCTTCCTGGGATTACTGGACGAACTTGCACCATTATCAAAAAATTTTCCCATTTTCAAAAGGCTTTCAATTCTTTCACTGGCTATAACTACGTCAGCAAAACTGGTGGAAGAAAAGGCAGCCAGCCTATCAATATATGTTCCTTGCAAAGTATTCATGAACATGTCGGCCATTTCTCTTTCCGACATGGGTGGTTGGACAGCAGCAGCAAGCTGTCTCCACCTTTGGGTATATTCTCTAAAGCTTTCTCTGGAAGATTGAGACATTCCCATCAGAAGGGTCCTGTTAGGAGCCATGTCCAGGTTATATTGATATTGTCTGATGAAGGCTTCAGCTAAGTCCTTCCAGCATCTGATAGTAGCTCTGGTCAGGTGTGAATACCACTCTCTTGAAGCCCCAATCAAACTGTCTTCAAAGTAAAACATCCACAGCTTTTCATCCATGGTATATGCTTTAAGTCTCCCCAGGAAAGACTGCAGGTGAGTTCGTGGACAAGAGGTTCCATTGTATTTCTCGAAGCACGGGGGTTTGAACTTGTGGGGAATTCTTACCCCATCCACTAACCCCATATCCATTACATCGAAGCCCAAGGAGTTTTGAGACTCTAAAGATCTCAATTTCTCAGCAATTTCATCAAACCTTCTATCATAGACTTCATCTCCAGCTCCCATGACAGTGAACTGCTCTTCTTGGGGATCCTCTTGCAGGATTCTCCCCCCAGTAGTATTTCCTTGCACATTTCCCGGGATGTTGACTTCCGGATCTAGATGAAGTCCAAATACAGGCGGATTAACATGAGGCTGACCTCTCTCATTGTTACTTGTTCATCCAGTCCCAGGATGAGGTTCCTCGGGGGTTTGTCTTTCTACCAATGCCCTTAGCCTTTCTTGACTCTGGGCCAAGCCAGTCATCACAGTCATGAATTGGGCCATTTGGTTTCTCATCTCCACTCTTTCATTAGCCATCTGGGTTCTGACCTCAGTCAGGTCTTGCTGTACTTGCTCCATTAGAATACCCGGAAGGTTGTTGCGAGTAGGATACCGGTGTGCACGGTTGACAGGGAACACTCTTCTGCGAGCAATATTTCCTGAAGTCATAGCAAAGTTAGAAACAAATAATACAAAACCTACAAAACAAAATAAAAGTTAGTATGCAATGCAGCATGCTTATTTGTTTTCCAAGGTATCCGGCTTGGCTCTTGGTTTTGACCTTTCCAGACCTTGAGGAAGATGCTTTGATGTTGTTGAGAAAAGAAAACCCAAATGGAAACAAACTAAAATATATTACAAAAGATGAATAATACATAGTCTGTTTTTACAACATATGCCCCTGAAGGGTCAAAATACAACGCAAAAGAAAAGTACATCAAATGAAAATAACAACAATAAAAAAAAGTCAGACATCTAGTCCAAACTCATCCTGCTTAACCTCCTTCAGAAGCGCCTCAGTCACTGGACCAGCTGGATGCTCTGTAATAGTCCTGATGAGGAGGTTTCTGGTGGCAATGGCAGTGGTCAGCTTCTTATGCCTGTCTTGGTCCTTTGACCTCTTCAAACCAGCCCTAAGCTTCAACTCTGAAATCTCCTTCTGGGCTGCCAGCAAAGCTTCCTGTTGCTTCTTTTCATTGGCCTCTAATTGCTCAATCTTGGTTTGAGTTCTCTTATATTCTTGTGTCTGGGCTTCAGTGATCCTGACCCACCTAGCCTGACTCTCTTACAGATAGAGCTCAGTCCTAGCCTTCTGAAGCTTGGCCTCTTTACAGGCATTCTTCAATATTTGCTCCCCAGCTCTTGATTTCTTGATGTAGTCCTCTGTTTTCTCAATCTTGGCTAGATGCTCCACCCTAAGCTTCTCCAACCTCTCAATGTCCAGACGACCATCACTCCTCTCCCAGAGGGTCTTCTTCAGAGCTTAATACAGATTCTCATTCCTTTCCTTCAGCTTCTCAAATTCTTCCAGGCTGACAGTGGCTGCTGGCTGTACTGTAGAGGGTCCAGGTGTGTCCTCCAAAGTGAATGGCATTCCAGTAATCTGAGCTCTAGCATGGGACCAGTCATAGTACTGAGCTGAAGCAACATTATTGCACCTCCCAAGAATAGCCATCCCTTTTGTCTGGATGTTGTCCCAAGCCCAAGATGCTTGTCTGACAGCAGCTAAATTAGGCTTTATTTCACAATACAGGGTCTCGGCTAAATCTTGCACTCTAGGAGGGTGAACCAAAGCATAGCCCAATTGTCTCTTAAACAACAAAGGATTGTAGTTGATGCAACCCTTTACTCCTATTAGAGGTACATTTGGGTATTGCCCACAGCTAGTGATGATGTCCTTGCCTTTGGTGCTCTGGGTGCACCATCTGATGTCATCTGAAGTCAAAGCAATGAGCCTCTTGGCCCAATTCTTCTGTTGGTGGGGATTCAGGAATGCATCTGACTTAGGCAGGTGTTTGAGCAACCAGGTGTGAAACAGAGGAGCACAACATCTCACCAATTTTCCTCTTTGTTTCTCATTCCTCTGATGAATGGAGTAATAGAAATCTCCCAGCAATGTGGGTACTGGGTTTCTCAGAAGGAAGAGATGAATGGCATTCTTGCTGATAAATTTGGGCTCATCTGCAAACAGTATAACCCCATATATGCTGAGGGCTAACAATGCACAAACTGCCCTCCATTCTCCCAAAGAGGCCTTCAGGATGGCCTAAGAAATCAAGAAATCCAAGTGCAAACCAGGGATCCCAGCCTTTGTTGTCATATTCTGCTCAATCAAAGTAGTCTCCAGGTGCAGTGCTTTTGCCACTTCTCCATTGCTGGGAGAAGTCATCTCTGAGTTGAAGGGGACTCCACCCCTGACAGGTACTCCAATCAATGATGAAAACTCCTCCAGCAGAGGTCCTAGCTGAAAGTCTGGGAAAGTGAAGCATCTCAAAGGAGGGTCATAAAACTGTAGGCAGGTGTGGATCATGCTCCTCTGAGAAGGGTCCAGGTCCATAACCATATCAAGGATACCTCCATAATGCTCTCTGAATAATGGGATGTGGTCAGGGGTGATAAGTGACTGGACCTGCCTGATACCAGTCAACACAGGCTCAAAGAAATGATATGATATGTTGCTCTTCCTGGGTGTAGCCATGAATGCTGATGAAGAGCTAAGGATAAGTGTTGATGAAGATCAAGACTAATACTTGAGATGAGCCACTGATAGGCTAGTGCTGGTAATGAAGGCAGCTGAAGCAGACAACTGATGAAGATAGCTGAAGCAGATAACTGATGAAACAAAGGTCTATGCAGATGAAGGGGTCAAAACCAAGCCAGATATAATGTGGATACCCTGAAAAACAAATAAACAAATGTTAAATGATGCAATGATGATGAGTATGCAAATGATATGCAAGGGTTTGTGATCAAGCTGGATCTGATTAACTGTCTTGATATGGGTCCATGTATATTCAAGAAGTCCAGATGGAGGTTCAGAAATCCAGTAACCAAGGTGGGGGACTCAAATAAAGAGTCACATGTCCCGGGTTAAATCACAAGAACTGTCCAAAGTGAGGTACTCTTAATCAAAACAAGTAACAGGGTATGATGTGGCCAATGGTACCTGCAAACCTGTAAACAGCCCAACCCCCTCACAGGTAGTGTTCTAAAACAAGGATCCTCAGACTTGGATCAGTTATGAGAAGTGTAAACACTTCTATCCCGGAGGTACAGTGTTTACAATAACCATAAAAGATCCTCCTCTAATTCACCCTAGTTTCTGAAGGTCATAATAAAGGTCATCCAGACTTAGCAGGCTTCCCAAATAGCCCTAGCACTACAGGAAATCTGTAGCACAGAGTTCTCAAGAAGAAACCCACATCTGAACCGTGTTTCATATTCCTGCACCAGACCGAAATGGAATGGGAAAGAACATGAACCACTCTAGCCTAGGTGTCACTCAGGTCCCAGGTATAGGACCTTAAACTCTCAATAGAACCCCACCCATCAAAATAATAAACTAGATCCAGCAATGATAATGACAGTATGAAGTATGAAAAACAGTAAAGGAAAGCAGTGAATAAAGTTGTACATAAAGCAATAAATAAAGCAAATATATAAACACAATTAGCATATAACACCCCATTAAACACAAATCAAACAAGCGCTAGGAGGAACCCACAAAAAGAACCAGAAGCCCTGGTTACAGTATAAGGGTCCCCAGCAGAGTCGCCAAGCTGTCGCTCCCACCAAATGACACAGGGCCAAGAGGGGTACAGACGCGAACGGTCGGCGAAAGGGGAGAGAACACACAGGGCTGAACTCAGAAGACAAGAGTCGCTAGCTAGGCATTTTTATCCCGGAGGAAAGGTAATGCTGCATAAACCTAAGAACTTATATGGATAAGACGGTTGCGAACCAGAGAGACTGAGAAAGGGGGTTGGTTACAACCTGGGAAGGTATTAGCACCCAAATTGTCCGCCGTACTCAACGGGATCCACGCTTAAAAGATTTGTGTTTTAAATGGGTAGTGTCAGTGCATTTTGTGTATCAAAGCTGGAGAGAATGCAAGTGTCAGTGTAAGAGAAAAGTGAAGTGTATAAGAGAAGCGTCAGTGTAAAAACAAGAGTGAAATGCTCAAGACTATGAGGCTAAATGAATAATGCAAGAAGAGGGGGAATATACAGAGACTTTTGTTCGATAACTGTTAAGTTATGCCTACGTATCCTCTCGTGCAATGAGGAAGTCAGAACACCGTAGTTCGACTCAAAGAGACTGAAAGATAAATTGACTAATGAAGTGCTTACTTGTCTATGCTCAAGTGTATGACCTGTCTGGCTCAGGTGCTTACTGTCTTGCACTAGACGGAAGAAGCGAGTTCTCGTTTGTGAGTGAATGAGATGAGAAAAGAATCCCGAAGGAGACGATTATTGTTTGTTTTTGTGTTTTCAGTCTTTTATTGCTTTTGAAAGTTTGTCATAATAAAATGAGCTTAAGCCTAAACCAAGGGTTAGTAAACTCATCACATCTTCCCTCTGATTAGGGGTAATGAGAATACCTTAAGTGTGAAGTAAACACCTCACACTTAATCACCATGATGTAGGATTAAGATCATTAACCTACTTATAATTATTTAGATGTTTTTTGATGTTTTTGTTTAGTGTTAAGCAATGAGTTTAAGCCATAATCAAGGATTCAATGGACTCATTACACCATCCTAATAGAAGGATAATAGATGAGAACATTTAAGCTGAGGAAGGCTCCTAAACTTAATCCATGATTAGGGATTAACCTCATGACAAAACAAAGCCCTTTATTAAATGGATTTTAGTTAATGGTGAGGTTAAGAAGTGAATTTTATGGTTTGTAAGACAACTTGAGGGGGACTTGTCCATTAACACTAGGGTTAGTCCTTCTTAACCAATTAAGGAAGAATTAGAACCCTAATGCAAGGCCCAAGTTACAAGCTTGATGTCTTAGTGATTATTAGATGGATTGATTAAAGGATTTTAAACACATTAAGGGTTTAACACTTAGGATTAAAGTTATACACTCCATCCTAATAGAAGGATGCAGACATAAGCTTAATCACAAAGCCTTAAAACCTTTAAGGTTTAGTCCTTGATTATGAGATGAGAAGAGAAGACTCAAAGATGACACAAAGGCAAAACTAAATGGGGGACTAATCAAACCCTAATTGTTATCATTCTTGGTTGTTCCTAGGGTTAATGAGGCTTGCAAGAAGATCTTCAGAGAAACCACCAGGGAAGAAGCAGATGAAAGGAGAAAGAAGCAGAGAGAATCAAGACAACTTGCTTCACTTAAGAAGACAAGTTGCCTGAAGAAAGAAAGTGAGGAGGAGACATGAATGAGCAAGCTCACTCTAATACACAAATAAAATGCAGAAATGAGTGCATAAGAGGGATGAGAAGAGATTATGAGAAGTGAAGGCAAATTCACTTCTCAATGACTTACCACCTGAAAAGTTAGTAACAAGAAAGAGAAATGAAGTGGAAATGAGATGAATGCAATGATGAAAACCAAGGTCAGAAGCATAAACATGATGTTAATGATGCTAAGAGATGATGCAAACATATGCCAAGAGTTGTGGATGATCATACAAGGATGAGGATGCAAATGAAGCATGCTTTGAACCATAGAAGTTCATGAAAGCTTATGAAATGAAATGGACACATAACATGGCAAAGGAAAGATGCAATGATCAAACATGATTCTAATATATCCTAAGATGTCCTATGAATCATGTGGATGCACAAAATGTCATGGCAAGTTCTTAAATGCAAGCAAATGAGGGATGGATGCAAAGGAAGGCACAAATTAGGGTTTACATACAACATGCAATGCAAAAATTCAAAACCAGAAGCAAATGACAAGACAAAAAATTGAAAATAGGATCAAAGGAACCCTAACCCTACACAAGTTCACTGCCCAAAGGAGGGGACCTAACTCTTAACCTAGTGAAAGTTATGAATTTTCTAAGTCAACTAGGGTTTCAAGGTACCTCACAATGAAAAATGCTAAACAAATTGAAAATGGAAGATAAATTCAAACCAATTTTATCCTATAAACTACATGCTATGAAGGATGTAATGCAAGAAGAACCATCATCAAACTCTCAATGGTTAGGCAAAATGGATTTTTCCAAGTTTGAACAAAAATATTGCCTTTAAAAGAATTTAATTCCAATGAAAATTTTCAAAATGCATCAAGGACCAAAAAGAAATTTGTTTTGAGAGTTTGATAATGTTTCTAAATGTTTTGAAATACAATGTGAATTTTTTTGGTGATTTTTAAATACCTAAATGCATTTTTAATTAATTAATTTTCATTAACTAATTAAAAATAAACATTTAAATTATTTAAAACTGATTTTTAATGCAAAAAATAAAAAAATAAAATATTTTTGGGTTCTGAAAATTAATGAAATGTTTGACAAAAATTTTCAGAATTTTTAAATGTTTTTTACTATTTTAAATAATTCGTAGAAGTTAAATACAAAATAAATGAATTAAAAATAAAATTATGAGAAGTATGCAAGATCCATGGCTGAGATTTAAATTGGTTTTGGAGGGAGTTGACCCGCGCGCATCTGGACGGTCTACATTTGAACTGACCTAATTAACCTAAACCCTAATTAATTAAATTAAATAATCAAGATTAATGGCTAATGAAAGGATCCTGGCCCTAGGTTCACGCGTGAGAAGCCAAATCGCACGCTCCAGATTCAAACTTTGCCCTAATCACAAATTAAACCCTAATCACATTCAGGTCACCGGAGAAGAGCTTCGGTCGTCTTCTTCGGTGACATCCCTCCCTGAGAATTTCTATCTCTCTCCCCAAGCTTCTAAAGCTTAATTTTTCTTCCCAGAAATGATCCCCATACACCATACATTAAGAATCAACAAACAAATAACATTTAAAACACATCAAGAGTGAGAATCGAATCAAAATAGTTCTAGGTCAAAAAATTTCAAAACATGAATACATACTCATTTCTCAACGATTTTCGAAACAAAACACATCAGCATGATCAGTGAAGCATAAAGAATCATTTAGTAACTTAAAAACAAGTTTCTGGAAAAATTGTTCTTGAGCTCACCTGAACTGGAGCTTTGATCTTTGGAACTTTCTGGCTGTTTCTTTGGTCCAAGATGCCTTTAATGAACCCCCAGAGAAGCTTGCCATGCTTGTTTGGAATTTCTTGTGGCTGGTTTAAGAGATTGAGGAAGTTCTGTTCAAGGGAAGTGAAAAATCGTGTTTCTGTTTGGGAGGGTTTCAGGATCAAATGATGGTTGGGAAATGATCAGAGGATCATGGTGAATGGTTCTATGAAATTTGTTTTGAGGTTTGTGTCTTGTGTATTGAGATTCGAAGCAAAACGCATAAAGGGAGGTTTTTGAGAATGCTGACTTGTGGGAGAGATTAGGCTGTGTTGTGTGTTGTGTTGAGTTCCTTTTGGTACATGTATCAAGTTGGGATAGGTCAGAGAGTTGTTGTTGGCCTATGTTGATTGGTATGGTCCATTTTGCCAAAAGTAAACTTTTGTGTAAGAGGAGGTATGGGCTGGTTCAGTCATGGTACAAGGGCATGGCTTGGCTCAGCTGTGATCAAGGAGAACCATGGAAATGGATTTGAGGCAATGCAGCAAGTGGATTTGAGTTTATGTGAGGTTTTGCAATTTTGTGATCTTTTGGCCCTTTTGAAATTTCTTAAAGATCAAGGCATGAAAATCAACAAATCTTTGGTGCATTCTGATTTTTAGGTCATGGTTCATGTTTGTATAATGCATAGAAGTCCATTTGAAGTCACATTTTGCCTTGGCATGAGGTTTTGCAACTTTGTCTCTTTGGTACAAAAGTGAAAATTAAGTGATTTTTGCCAACTTTGACAAGCCATAACTTTTGATCCAAAATGAATTAGAATGAGTTCTTGTACTTTTTGAAAATGGGAGGATCCATTCTACAACTTTCATGACCAAAGTTTTCTCATTTGAAGCATTTTTGAATCAAAAAGAGAAGGTTGAAAAACTTTCCCAAAATGGCAAGTTTTCATTACAAGTCACTTTCCCAAAAAGGCAACTTTGCAAATGGCTTGAAATTCTTCAATTTTATGAACTTCTAGCACCTTCTATGATCAAATAAAGATCATACATATTCAAAATGATGGAGAACACCCTTTGGTTGGGTCATTGGGGGCCTCAGATGCCCTGATTTTGTACTGACTTGCTCAAGAAGTCAACTCTTGATCAGATGCCTTCCCCATGGAATTTCTTCATGAAAATTGATATGCATGATCCTTATAACATATAGAGACCAATAGAAACAAGAATGACCAAAAAAATTGGATTTATGGCCTCTGAAACCAAAACCCTAATTCTAGGTCATCTGTGCAATTAAGCCTGGCTCTGCTTCCATGCCTTTCTCAGTTCTTGTGATTCTTTGACTTCTTTGATCTTAAGAGGATATAATATGATGCTTGAACATACATGGACCCCCTTGAGGTGATTGAAGACCTTTGGAGTGGCTCAAATGGCTTAGGGATGGCTCAGATCACAAACCCTAGATGCAAATGACTTTGAATCAATGCAGTGAAGAAAAATGCAATATGAGATGCTATGGTTGAACTTATGCAAATGAAAATATCACAAGCCATGGTGTGAATGGGTGAGGGAAAATTTGGGGTGTTTACAGGAAGGTTGAAGGCTTACACTATGGATGAGAAGCTATGGATGTTCTATTTTGAAGATAGCTTGACTGGGGAATCCCGTGAGTGGTACTCTCATTTGACCAAGGCAACAATAAAAAATTGGAAATATTTGGCCGAGGCTTTCATTCTCCAATATCAATATAATCTAGACATGGCTCCTAACATAACTCTTCTAATGGGTATGTCACAGTCCTCCAGGGAAAGCTTCAGAGAGTATGCTCAGAGATGGAGACAATTAGCTGCTACCGTTCAACCTCCAATGTCGGAAAGAGAAATGGCAGATATGTTTGTGAACACCCTACAGGGGATATACATTGATAGGTTGGCTAGTTTCTCTTCCACTAGCTTTGCTGACGTAGTCATAGGAGGAGAAATAATTGAGAGTTTGTTACAAATGGGTAAGATTTCTGATAACGGCGCCAGCTCTAGCAGCACAAGGAAACCTTTTGCAAGGCCTCGAAGGTCGGGTGAAACTAACTCAATACACATGGGCAGGGGTAGGCCCCAGTATATGCCAAGATCAATCGCCGTTGTCACAATTCCTACTCCTCCACCTCAACAACCATACACTCCGCAACCACAACATTTCCCTCAGCAACATTTTCCTCAACAAAGGTCCTACAACAACAACAACAACAACCAACAGCAATGCCCTTTTTCAGCAAAGGCAATCTCAAGTCAACAGGGTAATTGAGCCTATCCCAATTCCTTATGCCACTTTGTTACCATAACTTTTAAAGCTTAATATCGTTGAATTAAGGACTCTGGCTTCAATTCTAATGCACCTGGCCATACCACAGAAAAGTGCAGAGTTTTGCACATGAAGGTCCAGGATCTAGTTGATTCAAAGGCTTTAAATTTTGCACCACCTCCTAACGTCACAAAGAATCCTATGCCCAACCACAGTGGGTCAAGGATAAATGCAATTGAGGAGGATCAACCCATGAACTTAATTGAAGATACTGCAAGCATTCAAACACCTCTGGCCGAGGTTAAAGCTCAGCTTTTAAGGTTCCAGGTGTTCCCAGGTTGTGAGGCCTACTGTGAATCTTGCAAAGTTTCAATCAATGGGTGTGCAAGCTTGAGAAATGGCATCAATGGCCTTATCAGAGAAGGTATCTTGCAGATAACATCAACGGTTTCTATAACATCAGCAATTCCTACTACAGCAGCAACAAACACTTATCCTACAACTGCAAAATCAATTGTTCCAACAGACTCGTCTACAAAGTCAACAATCATCTCTTCCACCACTTCAACGAATGTTAGTTCAACCGCATCCACTTCTATAACTACATCAACCATTAACAACGACATCTCCACAGTCACCATATACTACGACCCTGCAACGGTTCCTGATTCCAACAATTTTCAGCAACAATCTTAACAACAACCCAGCTTCAGTCATCCACCACCACCACCAATCAGAAATCCTGTCACCATATATTACAACCCACAGACAATAACAGTTCCTACTTCCACTGCAGTCAGTCCAGTCACCATCATGGTACCTGGGCCCATTCCATATGAAAATGATAATGATGTACCATGGCACTATGGTTCAGACCTTTACTGTAATGGGGAAAGAGTTTCTCTTGATTCTTCAGCTTACACACCACAGGTCGATAATGTCGGGGGAGGCGGAGGCTTCACTCGAAGCGGACGCCTCTTCGCGTCACAAATTCCAAGAGTTAACACTGAGGCAGAGGTTGCTGCCAAAACTAAAGGCAAAATGTGGTGCCTGAGGAACCAGTTTTGAAAGAAGCCCATAAAACATCCTTTGATCAAGATGTGGATGAATTTATGAGGATAATCAAGAGAAGTGACTATAAGGTCGTGGATCAGCTCCACCAAACTCCTTCCAAGATATCCATGCTATCATTGATGTTGTGTTCTGAAGCTCATCGGGATGCATTACTTAAAGTCCTGCACGCAGCCTACGTGGCTGAGGAGATCACATTAAATCAGCTAGAGACAGTAGTTTCTAATGTTAATACTAGCCATGGGCTAGGCTTCACCAACGCTGATTTGACTACGTAAGGACGCCATCACAATAAAGCTTTGCACATCACTCTAGAGTGCAAAGGGGATATGCTTTCACACGTTCTAGTTGACACTGGGTCTTCACTCAATGTCTTGTCAAAGAAGGCCCTTGATAAGCTTGAATATGATGGTATAGCTCTCTGACCAAGAAATCTGGTGGTTAGAGCTTTTGATTGTTCCAAGAGTTCTATTCTTGGAGAAGTGGAGCTTCCTGTGATAATTGGCCCGCAGGTCTTTCAAACTACTTTCTACGTGATGGACATTCAGCCGGCCTACAGCTATTTGTTGGGTCGACCATGAATTCACGCCGTTGGCGCAGTTACGTCGACCCTTCACCAGAAATTAAAATACGAGTGGGAAGGGCAAATTATCACAATCTGTGGTGAAGAGGATATTTTTGTTAGCCATGTGGCCACCTACAAATACATTTAGATGGATGGTGAAATCCACGAGACCATGAGCCAAGGCTTCGAAGCACTGAACGTCAATGAGGCGACAACTGAAGTATTTGCTGCATCCCAAGAGGATAGGATGGGTACTTCAATTGTCTCCTACCAACAAGCTCGGAAGGTTGTTGAAGATGGAAACGCCCAAGGCTGGGGAAACCTGCTGCCGTTGGAGAAGAAGGATGACATATTCGGTTTGGGTTACAAACCATTCCGACAAGATCAAGTAGAGGCTGCTAAGGAGCCCAAGTTCGTTAGTGGGGGAATGCTGACCCCAGATGCTGTCAATAACGTGGAAGACGAGGCTGAAAGCGACCTCAACCTGGAGAGCTGGATTCGTCCTAGGGTCCCAAGCCAACAAGTCCTTAACTGGTCTTCCCAAAAAATTATAAGAGTTACTCTTGCAGAGTAATTATTATTTCCTGCTTTAGCATGCATCAAGTCCTGCATCTTGCCCAAGGTGTTAGGACTCATTTTGTAATAGGGCCATATTTGTATTTTGTGCAAATGGAATATCAATGAACAATGGACACCTTTTGCAAACATTTTTCTTCTTCGCTCACTGTCTTTTCATTTTTGTTATTTTTCGCACAAAATAATAAAATGGCAATGTTTTCAAAATAAATAACTTCATTTTTTTTCTAAACAAGATTAAAATTGATCACTAAAAATAACAAATCTCAACCCTTGCAGAGATAATCCTCCATATTGCACCGACAATAACACATATATGACCTTGTATGACTTCGAAAATCCAATTAATCAAGCAGATGAAGGGGTTGATGAAGACTATGAGTTGCCTGAAGAGTTAGCCAGGTTGTTGAGGCAAGAAGAGAAAGTGATTACTCCTCATCAGGAGGAAATTGAAACTGTTAATCTTGGTACCGAGGAATATTTGAAAGAAGTAAAGATTGGGGCCAGTTTACAAGCTCCAGTAAAGGAACAACTTATCAACATGCTTTGGGAATACGTCGATGTCTTTGCTTGGTCCTATCAAGATATGCCAGGTCTAGATACAAATATTGTCATGTACAGGCTACCCTTGAAAGAAGATTGTCCTCCAGTCAAACAAATGCTACGCCGTACTCGCCCAGATATGGCCATGAAAATCAAGGAAGAATTACAAAAGCAGTGGGACGCCGGTTTCCTCGATGTAACTAGGTACCCGCAGTGGGTTTCTAACATTGTACCTATGCCTAAGAAGGATGGCAAGGTGCGTATATGTGTGGATTACCGGGATCTGAACAGAGCTAGCCTGAAGGACGATTTCCCATTACCTCACATAGATTTATTGGTAGACAACACATCTCAGTTCTCGGTATTTTCTTTCATGGACGGATTTTCTGGATACAATCAAATAAAGATGGCACTCGAAGACATGGAGAAAACAACTTTCATCACACCTTGGGGAACATTTTGTTACAAGGTAATGCCGTTTGGACTGAAGAACGCCGGTGCAACTTATCAACGGGCTATGGTAACATTATTCCACGATATGATCCATAAAGAAATTGAATGCTACGTGGATGATATGATTTCCAAGTCCCTCACTGAAGAAGATCATTTTGTGAATCTGCTGAAGTTGTTTAAACGTCTGAGGAAGTATCAGCTAAAGTTGAACCCCAATAAATGCACATTCGGGGTACGTTCCGGTAAGCTGCTGGGATTTATTGTAAGTGAAAAGGGAATTGAGGTTGATTCTGACAAAGTCAAAGCCATTCAGGAGATGCCTGCACCTAGGACTGAGAAAGAAGTTCTAGGGTTCTTAGGTAGATTGAACTACATTTCAAGGTTCATATCTCACCTTACTTTAACTTATGAACCCTTTTTCAAGCTATTAAGAAAAGAACA
This sequence comes from Lathyrus aphaca, assembly GCA_963966055.1. Lineage (NCBI taxonomy): Eukaryota > Viridiplantae > Streptophyta > Magnoliopsida > Fabales > Fabaceae > Lathyrus > Lathyrus aphaca. The sequence continues at coordinate 179,892,777 of OZ014522.1, forward strand.
AACAGTCAGGTGGAACGACGATTGTCATAAAGCTTTTGACAAGATCAAGGAGTACCTGCAAGAACCTCCAATTCTCATGCCTCCAATTGAAGGAAGACCTCTGATAATGTACCTGACAGTATTAGAAGGGTCAATGGGGTGTGTGTTGGGCCAGCATGACGAGTCTGGTCGAAAAGAGTATGCAATATACTACCTAAGAAAAAAGTTTACCGACTGTGAACAACGTTATTCACTGCTCGAGAAAACTTGCTATGCTTTAGCGTGGGCTGCTCTCCGACTAAGACAGTATAGGTTGACTCACACTACATTGTTGATCTCAAAAATGGACCCCTTCAAGTACATATTTGAGAAGCCAACACTTATCGGAAGGGTTTCAAGATGGAAAATGATCCTAATAGAGTATGACATTCATTACACTTCTCAAAAATCCATCAAGGGCAGTGTACTGTCTGACTACCTGGCTGAGCAACCCATTGATGATTACGAGCACATGAGATTTGACTTCCCTGATGAAGACATCATGTACTTAAAAGCAAAATATTATGAAGAGCCAGTCCACACTAAAGGGCCTGATCCAGAAGAGGCATGGACTATGATGTTTGACGGGGCTGTCAATATGAATGGTCGTGGAGTTGGTGCAGTGCTGATTACACCTAAAGGAGTTCAAATACCTTTCTCGACAAAACTCACCTTTTCATGCACTAACAACGAAGCAGAATACGAAGCATGTATCATGGGTCTTGAGGAAGCCATTGACCTCAGGCTCAAAACCTTGAATGTATTCGGAGATTCAGCTTTGGTAATCAACCAGACCAACGACAAATGGTATACTCATCAGGAGCATTTGATTCCATAATGTGACTATACGAGGAGATTGTTGACCTTCTTCTCAACAGTCAAACTTGAATACATCCCTCGAGACGAGAATCAGTTTGCAGACTCTTTAGCTACCATTTCCTCCATGATCAAAGTTCAAGCTGCCAATTATGTGCCTCGGATTCTGGTATCTATACTGGACAGACCAACATATGTGTTCTCGGTGGACACTACTAGTGATGACAAGCCTTATTTCCATGACATCAAATGCTTCTTGGAGAATCAGGCATACCCACCTGGGGCATCATCTAATGATAAGAAGACATTAAGAAGGCTGGCCGGCAGTTTCTTCCTCAATGCTGATGGCTCATTATACAAGCACAATTTTGACATGGTCTTGCTCAGATGTGTGTAAACACCCCAAAGTTGCCCTCACTTTTTCTCACACCTTGGCTTGTGATCTTTCATTTTTGTTTTAGTATAAGCATACCATCTCATATTGCATATTTGTTTCACTGCATAGTTCCATTTTCATCTTCATCTAGGTTTTGTGATCTGAGCAATCCAAGAATCAATCTGAGCCATCCCAGAGGTCTTAAATCTTTCCAAGAGGGTCCATGTATGTTCTATGATCATATTATGCTCCCCAAAGTTCATAAAAGTCGAGGGATCACAAGAATTGGCAAAGGCATGGAAGCAGAGCTAGGGTTTTCACTTCACAGATTACCAAAATTAGGGTTTTGGTTTTAGAAGCCTTAACTCCAATTTTTTTGGTCATTCTTGTTTCTAATGTTCTTAATATGTTATAAGGATCATGTGTACCAAGTTTTATAAAGAAATTCATTTTGGAAGTCATCTGATCATTGGGTAACTTCTTGAGCAAGTTAAGTCAAAATCAGGGCATCTGAGGCCCCTAGCAATGGAACCAAAGGGTCATTTTCATCAAATTTAAGTTCTATGATCTTTATTTGATCTTATAAGCGATGGGAAGTTCACAAGATTGAATAATTTTGAGCCAATTGCAAACTTGCCATTTTTGGAAATGACTTGTAATGGAAACTTTCCATTTTGGGAAAGATTTTCAACCTCCTCTTTCATGACCAAAAATGCTTCAAATGAAAAATTCTTGGACATGAAAGTTATAGATTAGGTCTTTCCCTTTTCAAAAAGTACAAGAACATGTCTTGATTCATCCTAGAACTCAAGATATGGCCTTTCAAAGTTGGCAAATATCACATAATTTCAAGTTTCATGCCAAAGAGGGAATTTTGCAATTTCACTTGCCAAGCCTTTCTATGACCCCTAATCAACTTCTATGCATCATAATATGTCATAGCAACTTCTAAACATCATAATTGGCCCAAGTTTGCATTATTTTCATGACTTGATCTTCAAGAAATCTCAAAGGGGCCAAAACTCACACACTTTTCAAAATGCCTTGGATCCTTCCATCCACTTGTGCCAGCTGCATCAAACTCATTCTATGGCTCTCCATGAATCTTGTTGAGGCCAGACACCTCAAAAAGCCAACTCTGCCATGGCCCATACCTCCAAGTACACAAATTTGACTTTTGAGCAAAACCTCCCATACCAATCAAGTTGAGCCACAACCACTCTTCTGACCAATCAAGACTTCACATACATGCCTCATAGACCCCATTTCATAACATCTTGGAGCCTGAATCATCCCAGAAGTCAGATTGCACAAAATCAACATAGAACTTCACCTCTTCGAATCTCACTGCACAAGCCTTAAACTTCAAATATTTTTCCACCAATCAACTCAAAATCATCCATAGATCACAAAGCACCCACTCCCATGGCTTGAAAGCACCCTAAACCAAAACACGATTTCTGCAAAACCATAACCATACACCTCAAAACAGCCATCACAAACTTGTTCTAAGCATTGCAACATCATCAGGGAGCTCACTGGGGTTGATTTGCATCAAAGAAAAGGCCAGAAAGCTCCAAACTGAAAAGCTTCAACTCAGGTATAGCTCAAGAACAATTTTTCCAAAACCTTTCTTTTAAGTTCATAAATGATTCTACATGCTTCACTGATCACCCTGATGTGTTTAAAATTGAAAATGGTTGAGAAATAAGCATTTCATGATGTTCTGAAACTTTGCCCGTGAAATTGTTTTTGCTTTGATTCATCATGTATGTGTGTTATAAATGCTTTTTGATGCTTGATTCTTGCTTATTGTTGTTTTGGGATGTATTCTGGAGATTCTAAGGGTAAGGGATGGCGTATTGAGAGAGTTTGAGTGAGGAGTTGGCCGGAGAAGACGACCGGAGCTTATCTTCGGTCGCCTGAGATTAATTAGGGTTTTGTTGCCAGATTAAATGAGGACGACCCCTGGATGGTGATTAGATTAGCGTGTGGACGGTTCTGATCATTTCACTTAACCCTAATCTTTTAATTAAATTAATTAATTAGGTTTAATTAATAAAATTTCCAGAATGAATCCTAGCCACTCAATCACGCGCGCGGTCAAACCTCTTCCCCCAAGTTTGAATCTGGAGCCTTGGATCAGTTGACTTGCATTTTTAATTCATTTTATTTTATTTTCTTTTCATTTCTTTTGCATATTTTCTTTTCATTTCTTTTGCAAAAAATATGAAACTTTGCATTCTGGTATTAAATATTTTTCTCAACCTGAAAATGATTTTTATTTTATTTTTTGCATTTAAAAAGTATTTTTAAAATATTTAAATATTATTTTTAATTAATTAAAGTATTTTAATTACTTAAAAATGCATTTAGGTTTCTAAAAATCACCAAAAAAATCATGAACCATTCCAATGCCTTTAGAAACATTTTCAAACTCTTCATACAAATCTTATTTTAGGTTTGATCATAGTTTCACAATTTTCTTTGAATTAGGGTTCTTTAAAATCACAATTTATCTTGCATTTTCAATTTGATTTGCATTTTCCCTTGAGAATCACCCAAAAAACCCTAGCAAACTTGGAAAAAGCATAACTTTTAATAGGTTTAGCTTCTGACCTTATCCTTTGGGGTTTGACCTAGCATGGGATTATGGTTTGATTGAGCTTGGTTTCAATTTTTTATCATGTTGTATGCTTCTGTCTTGTTCATTTGCATCTCATATGTCCATAAAACCCTAATTTCTCATGTTCATTTGCATTCACCTTGCATACTCATCATCATGTGAACTTGCCATGACATTTCAAGCATTCATATGTTATCTTAGACATCTTAGGACATGTTAGAACATTGCTTGATCATTTCTTCATTCATTTGCTATGTCTTGCATTCATTTCATTTCATAAACATCCATGTAATTTCAAACTTCCAAGCATGCTTTCATGACATCTCATTTTTGTATGATCATTCATATGCACATTGTATGAATTTGCATCATCTCATATGCCATTTGCATTGCATAATCACTTCTTACTTTGGTCATTTCATCTCATTTCAATTCATTTCTTTATGCTTTATACCTTATGCATTCATACTAACCTTTTAATGAACTTTTGGTAAGTTATTGTGGGAGGTGGATTTGCCTTCACTTCCCACTTCTTCGTATCTCATTCATATGAATTTACATGTCTTTTAAGTGAACTTGTTCATTTATGTTCCATCCTTCTTACTTTCTTTCCTTCAAGTTACTTATCTTCTTTAATGAAGTAAGTAACTTGTTCTTTTTTCTCCTTCTCTTTTCATATGTTTCTTCCATTGGTGGCCTTGAAGATTCATTCTCTTAAGCCTCATAAACCATAGGAAATCCAAGCATGATAATGTTTAGGGTTGTGTTTAGTTCCCTTTAGTCTTTTACCTTTGAGTCTCCTTGAGTCTCTCTTCTCATCTCAATAATCAGAGACTAAACTCTTAAAGTTTTAGGACTTTGGAATTAGGGTTATGCCTACATCCTTCTCTTAGGATGGAGTGTATAACTTTAATCCTAAGTGTTAAACCTTTAATTTGGTTAAACCTCTTAATCAATATACCTTAATAATCACTAAGACTTTATCTTGTAACTTGGGCCTTACATTAGGGTTCTATCTCTTCCTTATGGTCAAGAGGGACTAACCCTAGTGTTTAATGGACAAGTCCCCCTCAAGTTGTCTTACAAACCATAAAGTCCACTTCTTAATCTCACACTTTAATTAAAATCCACTTAATAAAGGCTTGTTACATAATGAATTTAATCCCTAACCATGGATTAAGTTGAGGTATCTTCCTCAGCTTAAGTGTTCTCATCTATTATCCTTCTATTAGGATGGTGTAATGAGTTCACTAATCTGTGATTAGAGATTAAACTCATTACTTAACATTAAACAAAAACCCAAAAACATATAAATAATCACAAGTAGGTTAATGATCTTATTCCTACATCATCCTGGTAATTAAGATGAGATGCTTATCTCATACTTAAGTAGGCTCATTATCCCTAATCAGGGAAGATATAATGAGTTTACAAACCCTTGATTTAGGCTTAAGCTCATTAACTTATGCAAAACACCAAAAACAATAACAAAACTGAAAATATCAAAAACAAACAATAATCGTCTCCTTCGGGATTCTTTTCTCACCACACTTATTCATAAACGGGAACTTGCTTCTTCCGTCTAATGCAAGACAGTTAGCACTCGAGCCAGACGAGTCATACACTTGAGCATAGACAAGTAAGCAGTTCACAGTCAATTTATTTTCAGTCTCTTTGAGTCGAACTACCATGTTCTGACTTCCTCATTGCACGCAAGGATACGTAGGCATAACTTAACAGTTATCGAACAAAAGTCTCTTTGTCATCCCCCTCTTTCAACATTCTTTAAAAGCCTCAGTTCCTGAGCATTCACCCTTTTGCACTGGCACCTGTATATTATTTTCTTAGCTTTTGCACAAAGATAGCACATACATTACCCCTTTAGACACAATCTTGTAAGTGTGGATCCCGTCGAGTATTACGGACAATCTGGGTGCTCATACCTTCCCAGGTTGTAACCAACCCCCTTTCTCAGTTTTTCTAGTTCGCAACCGTCTTATCCATCTTTTTCCAGGTTTATGCAGCATTACCTTTCCTTCTGGATAAAAATGCCTAGCTAGCGACTATATTCAATTCAGTTTCATTTTCTCTTTTCGCCGACAGTTCGCGTCTGCACCGGGATGCAAATCTTCGGGAACGACAACTTGGCGACTCTGTTGGGGATGTATCTTGCAACCAGGGCTTCTGGTTCTTTTTGTGGGTTTCTCCCAGCGCTTTTTTGATTCGTGTTTATGGGGGTGTTATGTGCTACTTGTGCTTGTTGTTTACTGCTTTTTGTACAACTTTATTTATTGCTTTCATTTACTGTTTTTATGCATTTCATACTATTGTCATCATATCATGTGCTGGATCTTTTTTTCCTTGATTGGGAGGGATATTCGGTGAGTAAGGTTCCATACCGGGAACCTGAGTGACACATAGGATTGAGTGGCTTCATATTCTTTCCTATTCCATTTCGGTCTGGTGCGGGAATATGAAACACTATTCAGACATGAGTTTCTTCTTGAGAACTCTGTGCTACGAATTTCCTGTTGTATTAGGGCTATCTAGGAAGCCTGCTAAGTCTGGATGACCTTTTTATGATCTTCAGCATCTGAGGTGAATTATAGGAGGATCCTTTATGATTATTGTAAACATTGTACCTCCGGGTTAGAAGTGTTTACACTTCTCATAACTGATCCAAGTCTGAGGATCCTTGTTCTAGAACAATACATGTGAGGGGGTTGGGATGTTTACAGGTTTGCAGGAACCCTTGGCCTCATCATACCCTGTTACTAGATTTGTTTTAAGGTTACATCATTTTGGACTGTTCTTGTGAAACCCTGGACTTGTGGCTCTTTATTTGGGTCCTCCACCTGGTTATTGGTTCTCTAAACCTTCATCTGGATTTCTGAATACACATGGACCTTATCAAGGCAGATAAAAGATCCAGTACTTGATCACAAACCCTTGCATATCATTATGCATACATCATTTTGCATCATTTTAACATTTGTCTATTTGTTTTACAGGGTATCCACATCTTATCTTTGGTTTGGTTTTGACTGTTCTTCTGCTTAGACATCTTCATCAGATATATTCATCAACCATCTTCATCGGACATCTTCATCAGAGATCCTCTTCAGCACCTTCTTTAGTTGTCTTCATCAGCACTTCTCCTCAGTTATCTTCATCAGCATCCATTACTAGCATGGACCCATCCAGGAAGAGCAACATTACCTATCATTTCTTTGAGCCTACTCTAGCAGGCATCAGGAAGATTCAGACACTCATCACTCCTGATCATGTCCCTTTATTCAGGGAACATTATGGTGGCATTATGGACATGATCATGGACTTGGATGCATCACAGAGGAGTATGATCCACACATGCCTTCAGTTCTATGACCCTCCTCTCAGATGTTTTACCTTTCCAGACTTTCAGTTGGGCCCTTTGTTAGAAGAGTTTTCCATGTTGTTGGGGGTCCCCATCAGGAGAGGGATTCCTTTCAACCCTGAGATGACTGCTCCCAGGAATGAAGATATAGCTGAGGCTCTGTACTTGGAATCCACCATCAATATCAGAATATGACTACCAAGGCTGGAATCCCAGGCCTCCATTTGGACTTCTTGGTTACTCATGCCACCATTCATGCTGCAGCAGGGAAATGGGACACTGTTTGTGCTCTTTTGGCCCTTAGCATATATGGTATCATCTTGTTTGTAGACGAGCCTAAGTTTGTAAGCAAGAGTGCTATCCATCCTTTCTTGTTGAAGAATCCAGCTCCCACCTTGCTAGGGGATTTCTATTACTTAGTACATCAAAGGAATGAGAAGCAAAGGGGAAGATTAGTCAGATGTTATGCACCTCTCTTCTAATGCTAGTTATTGAGACACTTGCCGAAGAAGGAAGCTTTCTTGAATCCTCATCAGTCAAGAAACTGGTGGTGCACTCAGAGCACCAATGGCAGAGACATAATCACCAGTTGTGGGCAGTATTCCAATGTACCTCTTATTGGAGTGAAGGGTTGCATCAAATACAATCCTTTGCTGTTCAAAAGGAAATTAGGGTATGCCTTGGTACATCCACCAAGAGAGAAGGATTTATCAGAAACCCTTTACTGTGACATTCAGCATAACCATGCCATTGCCCGACAAGCAGCTTGGGCTTGGGACAACATTTAGACAAAAGGGACTGCCATTCTTGGCAAGTGCAACAACATAGCTTCAACTCAGTATCTTGATTGGTCTCGTATCAGAGGATAGATCACCCGTATGCCATTCACCCTGGAGGAAGTGCCTGGACCATCAGCAGTAAAGGAATACTCAACTTTCTGAAGCTCTGAAGAAGACCCTATGGGAGAGGAATGATAGTCGTCTGGACAATGAAAGGTTAGAGAAGCTCCGGATTGAACATATGACCAAGATTGAGAAGACAGATGATTACATCAGAAGGGCTAGAGCAGGGGAGTTAGTATTGAAGAATGCTTGCAAGGAAGCCAAGATTCAGAAGGCCAGAGTTGAGCACTACTTGGAAGAGAGTCAGGCTAGATGGATCAGAATCACTGAGGCTCGTTCACAGGAAGATCAGAAGACCCAGGCTAGGATATAACACTTGGAAGTTAATGAGAAAAGAGTCAGGAAGCCTTGTTAGCAGCACAAAAGGAAATCTCTGAATTGAAACTCTGGGCGGGGTTAAAGAGATCAAAAGACCAAGACAAGTATAAGAAGTTGACAAATGCTATTTCCACCAGGAACCTTCTTATCAGGACCATCACAGAGCATCCAGTTGGCCTAGTGACTAGTGCTCTCCTGAAGGAAGTCAGAGAGGATGATTATGGGTTGGATGTTTGATTTCTTTGTAGTTGTACTTCATTTTGTTTGTACTTTTGTTTTTGTTGTTGTATTTTGACTCACCATGGGGACTTGTCGTAATCATGAACTATGTATCTTTACATTTTGTAATATATGGTTTGTGTGTTATTTTGTGGGCTTCATTTCTCTCCAATATCATTGTTCCTCGGGGTATGGAAGGTCAAAACCAAAGAACCAAACTGGATACCCTTGGAAGACAAATAGACATATTGCATTGCATACTAACCACATTCTTTGTTTTGTAGGTTTTTGTTTGTTGTTTTCTCACTTTGTTGTGGTTTCAGGAAACATTGTTCGTAGGAGAGTCTTCCCCATCAATAGAGTTCACTGGTATCCTACAAGAAACAAACTTCCGAGCTTACAGATGGACTAGGTTCAACAAGATCTGACTGATGTGAGAACCCAGATGGCTAATGAAAGAACTGAAATGAGGGCTCAGATGGACCAGTTTATGGCAGTGATGATTGGGATGGCCCAAAGCCAAGAAAGATTAAGAGAGTTGGTCGAGCGGCATACTCCTGAAGAAAATCACCCAGGTACAGGTTTCGCTCCCCCGAGAAGACACCGGGTCAAAACAAGGTACAAACGCGAACGGTCGGCGAAAGGAGAAAATGAAGGTGAAGGTGAATAGAGTCGCCAGCTAGGCATTTTTATCCCGAAGGAAAGGTAATGCTGCATAAACCTAGAAAGAGATGGATAAGACGGTTGCGAACCAGAGAGACTGAGAAAGGGGGTTGGTTACGACCTGGGAAGGTATTAGCACCCAGATTGTCCGTCATACTCGATGGGATCCACGCTTGAAAGTTTGTGTTTAAAGGGGTAGTGTATGTGTTATCTGTGTGCAAAAGTTGAGAATGAATGTACAAGTGTCAGTGCAAAATGGGTGAATGCTCAGGACCTGAGGCTTAGAAAAGAATGCTGAAAGAGGGGGAAGTCACAGAGACTTTTGTTCGATAACAATTAAGTTATGCCTATGTATCCTCTCGTGCAATGAGGAAGTCAGAACACCGTAGTTCGACTCAAAGAGACTGAAAGATAAATTGACTGTGAACTGCTTACTTGCCTGTGCTCAAGTGTATGACTCGTTTGGCTCGAGTGCTAACTGTCTTGCATCGGATGGAAGAAGCAAGTTCTCGTTTATGAATGAGTGTGATGAGAAAAGAATCCCGAAGGAGATGATTATTGTTTGTTTTTGTGTTTTCAATTTTGTTATTGTTTTTTGTGTTTTGCATAAGTAAATGAGCTTAAGCCTAAATCAAAGGTTGTAAACTCATTATATCTTCCCTGATTAGGGATAATGAGAATACTTAAGTATGAGGTAAGCACCTCAACTTAATTACCATGATGATGTAGGATTAAGATCATTAAGCTACTTGTGATTATTTAGATGTTTTTGGGTTTTTGTTTAGTGTTAAGTAATGAGTTTAATCTTTAATCACAAATAAGTGGACTCATTACACCATCCTAATAGAAGGCTAATAGATGAGAACACCTAAGCTGAGGAAGATACCTCAACTTAATCCATGGTTAGGGATTAAATTCATTATATAACAAACCTTTTATTAAATGGATTTTAATTAAGGGATGAGATTAAGAAATGGATTTTATGTTTGTAAGACAACTTGAGGGGGACATGTCCATTAAACACTAGGGTTAGTCCTTCTTAACCATAAGGAAGAATTAGCACCCTAATGTAAGGCCCAAGTTACAAGATAAAGTCTTGGTAATTATTAAGGTGATTTGATTAAGAGGTTTAAACAAATTAAAGGTTTAACACTTAGGATTAAAGTTATACACTCCATCCTAAGAGAAGGATGCAGGCATAAACCTAATTCCAAAGTCCTAAAACTTTAAGAGTTTAGTCTCTGATTATTGAGATGAGAAGAGAGACTCAAAGGTAAAAAGCTAAGGGGGACTAATCATAACCCTAATTATTATCATGCTTGGATATCCTATGGTTTGTAAGGCTTGAGAAAGGTCTTCAAGGAAGCCACCAATGGAAGAAACAGATGAAAAGAAGAAGAAGCAGAAGAATAAGTTACTTACTTCATGGAAGAAGATAAGTAACTTAAAGAAAGAAAGTGAGAGAGATGGAACACAAGTGAAAAAGTTCACTTAAAAGACAAGTAGAATGCATATGAAAGAGATGAAAAGAAGTGAGAGGTGAAGGCAAATTCACCTCCCAAAATGACTTTGCACCTGAAAGTGTTAGCATGAAGGCATAAAGTATAAAGCATGAAGAAATGAAATGAAATGAGATGATATGCGATGAAATAACCAAAGTAAGAAGTGTTTATGCAATGTAAATGTTATGTGAGATGATACAAAAGCATACAAAATGCATATGTATGATCATACAAAGATGAGATGCAAATGGAAGCATGCTTTGAAGTTTGAAAACACATGAAAGTTAATGAAATAAAATGAATGCAAATCATGGAAAATGAATAAAGAAATGATCAAGCATGATTCTAACATGCCCTAAGATATATAAGATAACATATGAATGCAAGAAATGTCATGGCAAGTTCATGTATTGATGCATATGCAAGGTGAATGCAAGTGAACATGAGAAATTAGGGTTATATGGAAGTATGAGATGCCAATGAATAAAATAGAAGCATATGACATGATAAAAAATTAAAACCAAACTCAAACAAACCCTAATCCCATACTATGTCACACCCCAAAGGAGAAGGTCAGAAGCCTAACCAATCAAAAGTTATGATTTTCCTATGTTTTCTAGGGTTTTTGGGTGATTCTAAAGGAGAAATGCAAATTAATTTGAAAAATGCAAGATAAAAATGTGTCAAAAATATATTTAGAAACTAGAGGTTAAGTATGAAAGATTTCCAAAAGGATCAAATGCAAACCATCTTGGTTTGAGAGAAATGAATTTTTGAAGTTAGGGTTGAAAAATATGAATTTTAGGAACCCTAATTCAAAGGAAATTGGCAAAGTTTGATCAAAACCAAAAAGAAATTTGTGGGATGAGTTTGAAAATGTTTCTAAACGTTTAAGAAGCCTCTCTGATTTTTTTTGTGATTTTTAGATACTTTAAAGTATTTTTAATTAATTAAATGGACTTAATTAATTAAAATATACATTTAAATTATTTAAAAATGAATTTTTAATGGAAAAAATAAAAATAAAAATATTTTTGGGTTCTGAAAATTAATTAAAGTGATGATAAAAAATTTCAGAATTTTTAAATGATTTTTTCTATTTTTAATAAATAAAACAAAAGAAATGAGATAAAAATAAATAAAAATGCAAAGTATGCAAGATGGATTGTTTAGATTGCATGGGGGAGGGATCAGTGGCCAAGATTGAAAGTCACCAAGACTTGAAGTATTCAGATCCTAAGGCCTGATTCAAATCGAAAACGCGCGCATGATATGATGGTTAGGATTTGATCTGACTAATTTAATTATAATTAAGTTAATTAAGTGAAATTAGGGATTAATGATATAATCTGGTCCATCCACGCGCTAACCCTAAACATGATCTAATGGCTCAGATTCAAACTGGGAATTAAACACGTTTAAGCCCTAATCAAACTCAGGCGACCGGAGATAAGCTCCGGTCGTCTTCTCCGGCCACTCAAAATGCTCATCTTCTTCCCTAGGCCACTAAACTCCATAAAAACTGCCCAAAATCAATCCCCAAACATCATACATCATGAATCAACAAACAAACAACATTTATATTGCACAATAAGGCTGAATCGAATCAAAACAAATTTTAGGTCAAACTTTCAGAACATCATATCATATTCATTTCTTGCTCATTTTCAAAACTAAACACATCCCCATGATCAGTGCAACACATAGAATCATATTTTAACAAGAAAACAAACTTCTGGAAAAAATGTTCATGAAGGATACCTGAGATGGAGTTCTTCAAAATGGAGTTTTCTGAACTTCTCCTTTGTGCAATCCACCTCATATGACCCCCCTTGTGCTATTGTGATGCTTGAATGGAGTTTATAGTGGCTGGTTTGAGTGTTTTAGTTCTGTCAAAGCAGAAATCATGTTTGTTGTGTGATGTGTTTCAGGTCATTCTAATGGTTGGGATTTGTTCCTTAGGTGATGCTGAGTTGAATGGTGAAGAAAATTTGAAGTTTTTGTGGTTGTGCTATGAAATTCGAAGAGGTGAAGGTTTCTTGAGGTTTTTGTGATTGCTGCCTTTTGAGGGGTTCTGAGCTTGTGTGTTATGTGTTTTGTGATCCATGATGTTTGTATAAACCAATGGGATTGCTCAGAAAGTGGGTGGTGGCACAGCTTGATTGGTATGGGCCAAGTTGCAAAAAGTCAAGGTGGTGTGTACTTGAAGCATGGCACGAGTCAGAGGTTATTTGGAGGGGTGTCTGGCCTCAGCTTGGTTCATAGAGGACCATGGGATTGAATTTGATGTGCTGGAAGGCTTGGATGAAGAGTTCTCATGGATTTTGCAACTTTCCCTCTTTGGTGTTTCTTGTGATTCAAGCCATGGAATGCTTCAATTCTTGGGCCAATTGTGATCCTTTGAAGTTGTCTTGGCATTGTCGCTCCCGACAAATGAAAATGGATCAAATGAAGGTACAGACGCGAACGGTCGGCGAAAGGGACAATGAGAACACACAGCCGTGAACTCACTGGAGAATGAATAGAGTCGCCAGCTAGGCATTTTTATCCCGGAGGAAAGGCAATGCTGCATAGACCTAGAAAAGATATGGATAAGACGGTTTGCGAACCAGAGAGACTGAGAAAGGGGGTTGGTTACAACCTGGGAAGGTATTAGCACCCAGATTGTCCGTCGTACTCGACGGGATCCACGCTTAAAAGATTTGTGTTTTAAAGGGGTAGTGTCAGTGCAATTTGTGTATAAAAGAGCTGGAAAAGGATGTACAGGTGTCAGTGTAAGTGAAGTGAAGTGAATAATGATGTGTCAGTGTAAGGATAAGAGTGAGATGCTCATGAACGTGAGGCTTAAAAGAATGAAGCTGGAAGGAGGGGGAATATACAGAGACTTTTGTTCGATAACTGTTAAGTTATGCCTACGTATCCTCTCGTGCAATGAGGAAGTCAGAACACCGTAGTTCGACCCAAAGAGACTGAAAGATGAATTGACTTGTGAACTGCTTGCTTGTCAATGCTCAAGTGTATGATCTGTCTGTCACAGATGCAAACTGTCTTGCATTAGACGGGAGAAGCAAGTTCTCGTTTGTGAATGAATGAGATGAGAAAAGAATCCCGAAGGAGACGATTATTGTTTGTTTTTGGGTTTTCAGTCTTTTATTGCTTTTGAAAGTTTGTCATAAGTTAATGAGCTTAAGCCTAAACCAATGGATTTAGTAAACTCATCACATCTTCCCTCTGATTAGGGGTAATGAGAATTACCTTAAGTGTGAAGTCAGATTCTCACACTTAATTACCTTTGGGGTAGGGTTAAGATCATTAACCTACTTGTGATTATTTAGATGTTTTTGTTGTTCTTGTTTAGTGTTGAGTAATGAGGTTAAGCCATAATCAGGGATTAAACGGACTCATTACACCATCCTAATAGAAGGATAATAGATGAGAATGTTTAAGCTGAGGAAAACTCCTCAACTTAATCCATGATTAGGGATTAAACTCATGACAAAACAAAGCCTTTGATTAAGTGGATTTTATTTAATGGTATGATGATGAAGTGATTTTTATGATTTGTAAGACAACTTGAGGGGGACTTGTCCATTAACACTAGGGTTAGTCCTTCTTGACCATTTAAGGAAGAATTAGAACCCTAATGCAAGGCCCAAGTTACAAGCTTGATGTCTTAGTGATTATTAGATGGATTGATTAAAGGATTTAAACACATTAAGGGTTTAACACTTAGGATTAAAGTTATACACTCCATCCTAAGAGAAGGATGCAGGCATAAGCTTAATCACAAAGCCTTAAAGCCTTTAGGGTTTAGTCCCTGATTATGAGATGAGAAGAGAAGACTCAAAGAGACACAAAGGTAAGACTAAGTGGGGAGACTAATCAAAACCCTAATCATTTGTCATGCTTGGTTGTTCCTAAGGTTTGTGAGGTTTACAAGAACAAATCTTCAGAGGAACCACCAGGAAGCAGATGAAAGGATCAGGAGAAGCAATGTGACTTGCTTCATTCAAGAAGTCAAGTCACTTGAAGAAAGAAAGTGGGAGGACAAAAATGAGCAAGCTCAATCTCAAACACAAATAGGAATGCAGCACTGGATGCAAGAGAGATGAAGAGAAATTATGAGAAGTGAAGGCAAATTCACTTCTCAAACAACTTACCACCTGAAATGGTTAGAAAAGAAATGCAATGCAATGCAAAATGAAATGAAATGACATGATGAGCAACAAAACCAGAAGCATGTTGATGATGATAATGATGCTATGAGTGCTACAAACATGAGGCAAGGCATGGAGATGTTCATACAAGCTCATGGATGCAAATGGTGCAAGCTTAGAAGCATGGATACACATGAAAAGTTATGAAGCATACATGGCATACAAGATGGCAAATATGTGATGCAATGGTCAAACATGCTTTCTATATGTCTTATGATGTCAAATGAATCACATGGAATCATGGGATGGCATGGCAAGTCAAGTTATGCAAGAGAATGCAAGAAGGATGCAAATGGAAGCCCAAATTAGGGTTTATGCATCAAACAACAAACAAAAACCAAAAACAGAAGCAAACCCTAAGATAAAAAATGGAAAATGACATTCAAAGAAACCCTAAACCTATACTAAACCAAGGTCCAAAGGGGAGGTCTCAACTCTCAACCAATCTCAAGTTATGATTTTTCTAAGTTATTAGGGTTCTTAGGGTTCCTAAACAAAAGAAATGCCAAACAAATTGAAGATGAGGAATCAAATCATGGCCATTTAATCCTAGAAACTACATGCTAAACACAATGCAATGCAAGAAGAATCAATGTCCAACTCTTCCCAAATAGGCAGGAATGATTTTTTGAACTTATGATCAAAATAATACACAAAAAATGATTCAATTCAATGAAAAATTCTCAAAATGCATCAAGATCAAAAAAGAAATTTGGTTTGAAGGTTGGACAATGTTTCTAAATGTCTTAGAACATTTCATGAATTTTTTGGTGATTTTTAAATACCTAAAAGTATTTTTAATTAATTAATTTCCATTAATCAATTAAAAATAACCTTTTAAATATTTAAAAATACTTTTTTAATGATAAAAAATAAAATGAAAATATTTTTGTGTCATAAAAATTAATAAAACTTTTAGGAAAAAGTTTCATAATTTTTAGGAATTTTTAACTATTTTTAATAAATTATGCAAGTAAAAAGAAAAGAAAATGAATAAAAATTAAATAAAATAGGAAGTAATCAGGATGGAGGGATGAGATTCATTCTGGATTTGAATCTGTTGACCAGCGCGCAAATGAAGGGCCCAGATGGCTCCTGAGTTAATTAACTTAATTAAAATTAAATAAAACTAATGAGAGAGATTAGGGCTAAGCAGATTGATCCTGGCCTTTCATTCGCGCGGGGAGTCAAATATGTCAACGCATCCAGTGGTCCACATTAAAATGGTCTTAATTACGCAATTAGGGCTTAATCACTCTCAGGTGGCCGGAGAAGACTTCCGGTCGTCTTCTCCGGCCAGCATCCTCCCTGAGAAATCCCCAAACCCCTCAAATCGTAACAAAAACGAAACCTAAGAACTGGGAAATGTTCACCAACCCCTCACGAATCAAACCCCTCTCCCAAAACAAATTTCTTCTTCCTAAATAAGCTGAATCGAAGAAAATGAAAACTAGGGCACGCAGGTTTCAAAGAGAAATTAAATGCTCATTTCAAAGCCATTTTCGAAACCAATGACATCAGGATGATCAGTGAAGCACAAGGAACAAGTTTATAACATGCAAAGTGATTTCTGGAAAAATAAATTTCAAGCCACCTGAGATTTGAAGCTTTCACTTTGGTGGCTTTCCGGCCACTTCTCCTTGTGCAATCCACTCCACTTGATCCCCAGATGATGCTTGAATGTTTGGGAGAAATTTATGTTGGCTGGATGAAGAGTTTGATCAGTTTCTGCTTCAAGCTCAGTTGAGAATGTCAATGGTGATTCAGGCTGTTTCTGGCAATGGTGAGAGGTTATTTGTGGTCCAGATGATGAGTGGAGAAGATCTATGGAGTTTGTTTTGATGTTTGTGAACTGTGGTGAGAGTTTCGAAAGAAACTGCAAAAGGGAGTGAAAATGGTGAAGTGAGGTTACAGCTTGTTTCAGGCTTGGTTCTTGGTTACTTTGAGCTCAATGAAGCATGGTGAGTTGAGGTGTGAAAATAGTTTGGATGTTTGATGGCTGGGCAGAGAGATTCGAAGCAATTTGCAGCTGGGGTGTGTTTTGTGAATGTGATGTTATGAAGAGTTTCAGCCTGGCTTCTCCATATCTTTAGCTTGCCAAAGGATAGTATATTTTAATCCTATAGGTCAGATGATGTGACCTGGCCCCTATTGATTGGTAAGTTCACTTTTGCAAAATGTCAACTTTTTCACAAGAGAGGTATGGCTTGGGTTCTAGCTTGGTACCATGGCTAGGTCTGGCGCAGCATGGCATGGAGAGAAGCTAGGGCTGGTTCAGCATCCAAGACATCAAGTTGGTGAGGTGTGATGAGTGGTTTTGCAACTTGATCATTTCTAGTTCACATGTGATTTTCTTGTCCCACAAGCCATGAATCATGAGAAAATCTTGGTTCAAACTGAATTTTGTGACTTACATGATGCTTGCATATTGGTTTGAAGTGAATTAGAAGTCACAAGAATACTTGACACATGAAATTGCAAGTTTTCCAATTGGTGCATAACTTGAAAATCAATGATTTTAGCCAACTTTGTCACACCATAACTTTTGATCCAAGAAGAATTTGATCATGTTCTTGTACATTTTGAAAAGGGAAAGATGTAATCTACAACTTTCATGACCAAAGTTTTTCCATTTGAAGCAGTTTTGGATCAAGAATCAAGGCTTGAAAAATGACCTAAAATGAAGCATTCTTGAAAAGTCAATTATGCCCAAAAAGTCAACATTTGCAAAAACTCCAAATTCTTGATTTTTGTGAACTTCAACCTTCTTCCATGATCAAATAAAGATCATATACACTCAAATTGATGAAGAATGCCCATTGGTTGGGTCATTGGTGGCCTCAGATGCCCTGATTTTACACTGACTTGTCCAGAAAGTCAACCCTTGATCAGATGACTTCCCCATGGAATTTCTTCATGAAAATTGATATGCATACTCCCTATACCATATAGAGACCAATGGAAACAAGAATGACCAAAAAATTTGTAGTTATGGCCTCTGAAACCAAAACCCTAATTTTAGGTCAACTGTGCAGTTAAACCTGGCTCTGCATCCATACTAATCCCAGTTCTTGTGATTCTTTTGCAATCTTGACTTTGAGAGGATGTAATATGATATAAGAACACACATGGACCCCTTTGAAGTGATTGATGGCCTTTGGAGTGGCTCAAGAAGCTCTTGGATTGCTCAGATCACAAACCCTAGGTGCAGATGACTTTGAATCTATGCAGTGAATCAAAAATGTAATATGATATGATTGTGTTTATGCACATGAGAAGATCACAAGCCATGGTGTGAATGGGTGAGGGCAAATTTGGGGTGTTTACAGCTGCCCCTATTCAAACATGAGTTAGCTGTGCAGGATGTAAGCAACGGCTTAACAGGCAAACAAGATAACTTGTGGTTGAATACCAAAGACAGTCCAAAATGCACTCACTGGGGAGAAGAAAAGGGATATAGATTGTAAAAGAAAAATAAAGTATATTGTAAAGTGTGGGCGACGGAGGACGACCGTCGAGCAGAGGACGACTGCTGGGTAAAGAGCAATGACGGGGACGGCCGACATGCTGGGGAAAGTGCTGAAAATAAAGCAATGACGGGGACGGCCGACATGCTGGGGATAAAAGGTAAAGCCAAGACGGGGACGGCCGACTAGCTGGGAAAAGTAAGAAATTATGATGGGGACGGCCATCAAGATAAAGTAAGATTCTCTGGGAATTAATGAAACATGACGGGGACGGCCATCAAGTTCATAAAGCAAAGTAAACAACGATGGGGACGGCCATCGGGCTAAAAAGGAAAAGGGACCACGACGGGGACGGCCATCGGGTTAAAGAATAAATGAAATAAACAGATGATGGGGACGGCCATCAAAGGTGAAGGACGATCACCTAGCAGGGGACGGCTGCTCTGTTGGGGAATAAAGGAAATATGATGGGGACGGCCATCAAAGGTGAAGGACGACCACCTGGCAGGGTACGGCTGCCGAAAATATCAACGATGGGGACGGCCATCGGATAAAAGGTCAACGATGGGGACGGCCATCGGACGAGCATGATGGAGGACGACCATCAAGAGGTGGAGGACGACCACCTAGCAGGGGACGGCTGCTCTCAAGGTTTGTCATAACATAGGACGAATGTTAGATAACCAAAATCAACAATGGGGACGGCCATTGGATAAAATGATGAAGGACGATCATCAAGAGGTGGAGGACGACCACCTAGCAGGGGACGACTGCTAAATATAACGATGGGGACGGCCATCGGATGAGCATGATGGAGGACGACCATCAAGAGGTGGAGGACGACCACCTAGCAGGGTACGGCTGCTCTCAGGGTTTATCGTGACACAGGACGAGTGTCAGATAAGAAGGAAAATTTGCTTTGCTGGCGATCTACTGGGGAGTAGTAAACACGGACGAGTGTTTATATCCAAGAAACAAAAGGTATAAGTGTTTGGTATTGTGTATAGATTAAAGATGCGGACGAGCATCCTTAAGACTACGATACGGACGAGTATCGGGTAGAAACAAAAACGGACACGTGTTCAAAAATGATGATACGGACGAGTATCAACTGGTTAGCAAAGAACACGGACGAGTGTTGAATCTGAGAGGACTCCTCTGGGGAAAGGTAGACACAGGCGAGTGTCTAAATTCAAAAAGACATATGTGTTTGACACAGTGTATGGATTAAAGATGCGGACGAGCATCCTCAAGACTATGATACGGACGGGTATCATGTAGAAACGAACTCTTGACGCATATTCTGAGATGATGATACGGACGAGTACCATCTTAGAACAAGGACTAGTGTTGACTCTGTGGGGATATGAACGGTGTATATGAGATACGGACGAGTATCTGTATGAGTATAACATGAGTAGTGAGTATGAGTTTTGTATAGATGAGTGTTTAACTGCTGGGGAGAGTGACACGGACGAGTGTCAAAGGGAGAAGAGTATAGCATGTACAAAGCGTTCAGGCGACTGCGCTGGGGATATGACACGGACGGGTGCCAAGAGAGTGTATATAGGTATATGTGAGTGCAAAGAGGATGTCTTTGGCTTTCTGCTGGGAGATATGACATGGACGGGTGTCAGGACGTATCTGTAATACGGGTGGTGTTGTTTGCAAGGAGTGTTCAGGCGACTTTACTGGGGAAAGATGGCACGGACGGGTGCCACAATGAGTATGTACTGGTGTTTGTTGTTTGTGAGGCAGCTGCTTTTGCTGGGACTCTGGTGGGGACTCTGGGGGAAAGTATTCTGCATTCTGATGAATGGTTATTATTCACAAGTGTTGATTCAAAACATGGCTTATGATTATGCTATGTGTTGGATTTTTGCCGTAATGTTCCGTGTTAAAACGGAATGCTACGCTTTGGGGGTGAATATGATGCAAATGCTATGATTATGCAAAGGTACCAAACCCGGGATTCGAATCCCGCTGGTGCGAAGATCTCTGGTCGATCTGTCTGAAATGGACGTCCCAGCTGGGGATGAGATCATTGGTAGATCTGACGAGATGCTATCTGCTTGGGGATATGGGTCATTGATAGACCTATCCTTATGAATGAGAGACCCAGCTGGGGTTTGTAGAAGCTTTCTTCACTCTGTTGTGATCTCTTCGTGCGTTGCTCTTCTGGATAGAGGCTGGAACTCTGTGGGGAAATGGTTCCCTGACTTTTGTACTCGGCTGAGGGCAAGATGGCAACTCGGCTGGGGAGAAAGAGAGATCAATGAGAGACCTCCCTAGGGGTTCTGTTGAAGAGAATCCTTGACTCAGCCGGGGATATAGGTGCCTTCTGTGATGCCTGGTAATTCTGATGGGGATAGATAATAAAAGGCAATTCAGCTGGGGAAGTCGTGAGAGGCGACTCAGCTGGGGAGAGAGCACTTCGGGTGCTAAAATTGAGTGTTGATTTGCCAGCTTGCTGGGATAAAGTTTTCATGCCCCAAGTCGCGTTCTGGATACCTGCAATCCTGAAAAGAGATAGAGAAACGCACAAGATGATCCCGAGGTATCCCTTACTGGATTCCGTCATAGGAGTT
The DNA here is from genome assembly GCA_963966055.1 of Lathyrus aphaca. Classification (NCBI taxonomy): domain Eukaryota; kingdom Viridiplantae; phylum Streptophyta; class Magnoliopsida; order Fabales; family Fabaceae; genus Lathyrus; species Lathyrus aphaca. The sequence goes on from OZ014522.1 coordinate 179,913,865, forward strand.
AAGATACTCCTGAGAGTAAGCATATTTCCTGCAAGCATGTTTTTTTTTTATTCGAAGATAAGCATCTGTATTCTTATGCAATCAGTTTTTTCTTTTAAGACATCAGACACTTTTTGCAAATGTACAAAACGAGACATGACTGAAAATCTGATTTTATTAATTCAAATGCCCTGAATTGGCGAGATACAGTCAAAGGAACAAATCCCCTGGAATGAGGAGATTGCTACAAATTGAGAAATAAAATGTTGGCAGTGTTGATGACTCTTTGAGGAGCTTCCTCTTCACTATGACCCGTATGACTTTTGACGTTCTTCTCATCTTGCTTTCTGAATGATGTTGATTTTGATTGAAGCTTAATCCTTTTAAAGCTCGCCAAGTTGTAGGTGATACAGACAAATTCAAAATGCAGTTGTTCGCTTATTCCCTTATTTTGCATGGATCGCCCTTTCGGGTTTTCAATCCATCGGGATACCCATTTTTGCCTGAGTTGTCCAATGCGGCTTTTCAACTCAGCGGGTGTACATTTTTTTATTTTCTCTTACTTTTGCCCGAGTCTTTTATTCTGTTTTTGACTCGCCGGGATGCCCTATTTTTGCCTGGACTTACATTCTGTTTTTATGTCCAGCGGGTCCTTTTTATGCGAAGTATTTTTTAACTGCATCTGAATTCACAGGGGACGGGAAATCTTCGCCATCCATGGTACTGAGCATCAGTGCTCCACCAGAAAAAACTTTCTTTACCACAAATGGTCCTTCATAGTTCGGAGTCCACTTGCCCCTGTGGTCTGTATGAGGAGGGAGGATTCTTTTCAGCACAAGATCTCCCACTTGGTACTCTCGGTGCCTGACTTTCTGATCGAAGGCTCTCTTCATTCTTTTCTGATACAACTGCCCATGACAGATTGCAGCCAATCTTTTCTCTTCAATCAGACTCAGTTGTTCGTATCGGGCCCTGACCCATTCTGCTTCGTTCAGCTTAACATCCATCAGTACCCGGAGAGAGGGTAATTCAACTTCAACAGGTAGGGCTGCCTCCATACCATATACAAGTTGATACGGTGTTGCCCCAGTGGATGTTCTGATTGACGTGCGGTACCCATGCAAGGCAAACGGTAGCATTTCATGCCAATCTTTGTAAGTGACTACCATCTTCTGCACAATTTTCTTGATATTCTTATTTGCTGCCTCAACAGCGCCATTCATCTTTGGCCTGTAAGGAGAAGAATTGTGATGTTGGATCTTGAAGTCCCGGCACAGCTCTGCCATCATTTTGTTGTTGAGATTGGAACCATTATCAGTAATGATTCGCTCGGGCACTCCATATCGACAGATGATATCTCTCTTCAGAAATCTGGCTACCACTTGTCTGGTGACGTTTGCATATGAGGCTGCTTCGACCCACTTAGTGAAATAGTCAATGGCGACCAGGATGAATCGGTGGCCGTTTGAAGCAGTTGGTTCAATCTTGCCAATCATGTCAATGCCCCACACTGCAAAGGGCCACGGTGAAGACATTATGTTCAAAGGATTGGGAGGCACATGCACCTTATCTGCATAGATCTGGCATTTGTGGCATTTTCTGGCATAAGCACAACAGTCTGCATCCATTGTGATCCAGTAGTACCTTGATCTTAACAATTTCTTAGCCATGGCATGCCCTCCGGCATGGGTACCAAAAGATCCTTCATGCACTTCATGCATCAACAAACCTGCTTCCGTCTTGTCAACACATCTGAGGAGTACCATATCAAAGTTCCTTTTGTATAAAGACCCATCAGTGTTCAGAAAGAAACTACCAGCAAGCCTTCTCAAAGTCTTCTTATCATTGGAAGATGCCCCAGGTGGGTATGTTTGATCCTCCAAGAAGCACTTAATGTCATGGAACCAAGGCTTATCGTCTTTAACAATATCCGCTGCGAATATATATGCTGGTCTGTCGAGTCTGGGCACTGAAATCTGAGGTACAAAGTTAGCAGCTTGAACTTTGATCATGGATGAAATGGTAGCCAGAGCATCTGCAAACTGATTCTCGTCTCGAGGGATGTACTCAAGCTTGACTGTTGTAAAGAAAGTCAATAACCTCCTTGTATAATCCCTGTAAGGTATCAGATGATCCTGGTGTGTGTACCATTTGCCATTGGTCTGATTGATTACCAAAGCTGAATCTCCGAATACAGTCAATGTCTTGATCCTGAGGTCAATGGCTTCCTCAAGACCCATAATGCAAGCTTCGTACTCAGCTTCGTTGTTAGTGCAGCTGAAAGCGAGTTTTGCCGAGAAAGGCATGTGAACCCCTTTAGGTGTAATGAGTACTGCACCCACGCCACGACCATTCATGTTAACAGCCCCATCAAACATCATAGTCCATTCTTCTCCCGGGTCAGGCCCTTCAGTGTGAATAGGCTCTTCATGATCTTTCGCTTTGATGAACATGATGTCTTCATCAGGGAAGTCAAATCTCATAGGCTGGTAGTCATCAATGGGTTGCTCAGCAAGATATTCAGATAGTACACTGCCCTTGATGGCTTTCTGAGAAGTGTATTGGATGTCGTATTCTGTGAGAATCATCTGCCATCTTGCAACCCGTCCGGTAAGAGCTGGCTTCTCGAAAATATACTTAACTGGGTCCATTTTTGATATCAACAAAGTAGTGTGGGTCAACATATACTGTCTTAGTCGGCGAGCAGCCCACGCTAAAGCACAACAAGTTTTCTCGAGCAGTGAATAACGTTGTTCACAGCCGGTAAACTTTTTGCTTAGGTAGTATATTGCATACTCTTTTCGACCAGACTCGTCATGCTGGCCCAACACACACCCCATTGACTCTTCTAATACTGTCAGGTACATTATCAGAGGTCTTCCTTCAACTGGCGGCATGAGGATTGGAGGTTCTTGTAAGTACTCCTTGATCTTGTCAAAAGCCTTCTGGCAATCTTCATTCCACCTGACCGTCTGTTCTTTTCTTAACAGTTTGAACAAGGGTTCGCAGGTTGCCGTGAGGTGAGATATGAACCGTGAGATATAGTTCAATCGACCTAAGAACCCTCGAACTTCTTTCTCAGTTTTTGGTGCAGGCATCTCTTGGATGGCTTTGACTTTATCAGGGTCCACTTCAATCCCTTTCTCGCTTACAATAAAACCCAGCAGCTTACCGGATCGCACCCCGAATGTGCATTTGTTGGGATTCAACTTCAGTTGGTATTTCCTCAGACGCTTGAACAACTTGAGCAGATTCACCAGATGATCTTCTTCAGTAAGGGACTTGGCAATCATGTCATCCACATAACACTCTATTTCTTTATGGATCATATCGTGGAATAATGTCACCATAGCCCGTTGATATGTTGCACCAGCATTCTTGAGCCCAAATGGCATTACCTTGTAGCAAAACGTGCCCCAGGGTGTGATGAAGGTTGTCTTCTCCATGTCTTCAGGTGACATTTTGATCTGGTTGTATCCTGAAAATCCGTCCATGAAGGAGAATACCGAGAACTGAGCCGTATTATCTACCAATACGTCAATGTGAGGTAATGGAAAATCATCTTTCGGGCTGGCTCTGTTCAGATCCCGGTAATCAACACACATTCTTACTTTGCCGTCCTTCTTAGGCACAGGTACTATGTTAGCAACCCACGGCGGATAGCTAGTTACTGCAAGGAACCCGGCGTCCCATTGCTTTTGTACCTCCTCCTTGATTTTCATAGCCATGTCTGGACGAGTACGGCGCAGTTTCTGCTTAACTGGTGGGCACTCTTCTCTCAGAGGCAGCTTGTGCACCACAATATCGGTATCCAACCCTGGCATATCTTGATACGACCAAGCAAACACGTCCACATACTCTCGAAGCAGGTCAATCAGTTGTCTCTTCACTGAATCTTGTAGGCAGGCCCCGATTTTAACTTCTTTCATGTCTTCGTCTGTACCAAGATTGATCACTTCGACCTCCTCCTGGTGAGGAGTAATAGCCTTTTCCTCTTGTCTCAACAACCTGGCTAGCTCTTCAGGAAGCTCATACTCTTCTTCAACCCCTTCATCAGCTTGATTGATTGGATTGTCAAAGTCATACGAAGTCATAGCCGTGCTGTTGTCGGTGCTGTCTGGAAGGCACTCTCTGCAAGGGTTTAGTTTGTTTATTTTAGTGATTTGATTTTAATCTTGCTTTTAGAAAGGTGAAATAAAGTCGTCATTTTGAAAACACTGCCATTTATTTTTTGTACAAAAAGAAAAATGGAAAAAACAGTGAGCGGAAAAGGAAAAGACTCATTTGCAAAAAGATGTCTGATATTTCATTGATTAATCTTGTTTGCACAAAAAGTACAGATGGCCCGATTACAAAATGAGTCTTGTCATCTTGGGCAAGATGCAAGACTTTGATGCATGCTATAAAAATACAGGAAATAATAATTACTCTGCATGAGTAACTCTTATAATTTCCTGGGAAGACCAGTTTGAGATACTGCTCCCCGGGACCTTTGGACGGATCCAGCTTTCCAGGTTGCGCTCCTCTTCCAGCTCGTCTTCCAAATTGTTGATAGCATCAGGGGTGAGCATCCCCCCACTCACAAAGTTGGGCTCCTTCGCAGCCTCTGCTCGATCTTGTTGAGTTGGTTTGTAACCCAACCCAAATAGATCCTCTTTCTTCTCCACCGATAGCAGTTTGCCCCAGCCTTGGGCGTTTCCTTCCTCAACAACCTTCCGGGCTTGTTGGTATGATGATATTGAAGTACCAGGCACAGCAGATGTTTCATTGACATTCAAAGCTTCGAACCCCTGGCTCATTGTTTCATGGATCTCCCCCTCCATCTCAATGTACTTATAAGTAGCCAGGTGGCTGACAAAAATATCCTCTTCTCCACAGATTGTAACGATTTGACCCTCCCACTCATATTTTAACTTCTGGTGAAGGGTAGAGGTCACGGCGCCAGCGGCGTGAATCCATGGCCTACCCAATAGACAGCTGTAGGCAGGCTGTATATCCATCACGTAGAAGGTCGTTTGGAAGGTCTGCGGGCCAATCGTTATGGGCAATTCAATCTCTCCCAGAACCGATCTCTTTGAACCATCAAAGGCTCTCACTACCAGGTTGCTGGGTCTCAATGCCAATCCATCATATTCTAGCTTCACCAGGGCCTTTTTAGGTAAGACATTGAGGGATGACCCCGTGTCTACCAGCACATGAGAAAGGACAGCACCTTTACATTCCATGGTTATGTGCAAGGCTTTGTTATGGTTGCGGCCTTCCGTTGTCAAATCAGTATTGGTGAACCCTAGTCCGTGACTAGCATTAACATTTCCAACTACAGCTTCTAGCTGATTGACAGTGATCTCTTCAGGCACGTAAGCTGCGTGCAAGACTTTGAGTAGTGCATTCCGATGGGCTTCGGAGCACATAAGCAATGATAGGATAGAGATCTTGGAAGGCGTCTGATGAAGCTGATCCACTATTTTATAATCACTCTTTTTGATGATTCGCATGAACTCATCAACCTCTTGATCGAAGGGTGTCTTCAAAGTTTCCTTAACAGCTTGATCTTCCTGCGCAGGGCTCTTCCCTTTTGCCTTGGCAGCAGCTTCCGCTTCGGCAGTGGGTCTCTGAATTTGTGGGGCGAAAAGACGTCCGCTTCGAGTGAAGCCTCCGCCTCCTCCCACATTGTCAATTTGTGGTGCAGGGGTTGATGATTCAAAAGTGATTCTTTGTCCTTCACAGTACAGGTCAGAGCCATAATGCCAGGGGATAGCATTACTGCTTTCATAAGGTACTGGTCCAGGCACCGTAATAGTGACTGGACTGACTGCAGCTGTGGGAGGAATTGTGATAGTCTGTGGATCGTAATAAATTGTGATTGGTGCCCTGATGGGAGCGGCACCTTCTGAGTTGTAGGCAGAGTTGTTTTCTGGATCATAAAATATTGTGACAGTTGAGACATCTTCATGATTTGTTGCTGGCGTTGTAGGAGACATGGATGGAAGAATGGATGTTGTTGTCGTAGGAGTTTCAAAATGGAGTGGTGCTGGAGTTGTAGAAGAAAAATTTGTTGATAACTGATCAGTTGAGATAATAGACGAAGTACTTGTTGATGAAGCCGAAGAATTGTCAGGAACAATGGTTGCTGCAGTTGTAGGAGGTTCTGGAATTGTTGCTGATGAGATTGCTGGATTTGTTGGAAATGATGTGGTGATCTGAAGTTGGCCACTCTGAATAAGGCCATCTATGCCATTCCTCAAGTTATCGCACCCATTTACCGAGATATTGCAGTAAGCACAACCCAACTCACACCCCGGGAACATTTGACATTCGAGGAGTTGAGCCTTAATTTCCACCAACGGTGTCCGGATCTGACCCACACTGGATATTAAATAAGACGGCTTGTCTTCTTCAATAGCGTTAATTCTGGGACCACCGTGGTTTGGCATCGGGTTCTTATTGACATTGGGTGGTGGTGCAAAATTCAGAGCTTTCGAGTCTACCAGGTCTTGTACCTTCATGTGCAGGGCTCTGCACTTTTCTGTACTGTGGCCAGGTGCATTTGAATGAAAAGCACACCTAGCGTTGGAGTCATAATTCCTGGGTAGACTGTTGGGATCTGGAGGTGCCAACGTCCTTAGCTCAACTAGGTTGAGTTTCAGGAGTTGTGGCAGCAATGTAGCATATGGCATAGGGATCGGATCGATTACCCTGTTGGCTTGAGAAGGCCTCTGTTGGAATGGCCTTTGCTGGTTGTTGTTGTTGGTATTGCTGTTGTTGTAATTTCTCGGAGGATATTGAGCTTGTTGATGGTACTGAGGTTGTTGTTGATAGTTTTGTTGCGGAGGTTGATAAACTGGTTGAGGATGAGCCGGAGCGGGAATGGTGACTGCTGCCACTGATTTGTGAACATATTGGGGCCTGCCCCTGTTGGTGTGGATGGCATTGGTCTCGCCAGTTCTTCTCGGGCCTGCAAAAGGTTTTCTTGTACTACTGGACGAGCTTGCACCGTTGTCTGAGATCTTACCCATCTTCAATAGGCTTTCAATTCTCTCCCCGGCTATGACTACATCTGCGAAGCTGGTAGATGAGAAGGCAGCTAGCCTATCAATGTAAGTTCCCTGAAGGGTGTTCATGAACATATCTGCCATTTCCCTTTCTGACATAGGTGGCTGAACAGCAGCAGCAAGCTGTCTCCATCTTTGAGCATATTCTCGGAAGCTTTCTCTAGATGACTGTGACATTCCCATTAGGAGGGTCCTGTTGGGTGCCATATCCAGATTATACTGATACTGTCTGATGAAGGCTTCTGCCAGGTCCTTCCAGCATCTAATAGTTGCTCTTGTCAAGTGAGAGTACCATTCTCTTGACGCTCCAGTTAAGCTATCCTCGAAATAGAACATCCAGAGCTTCTCATCCATTGTATAGGCCTTCAGCCTTCCCAGAAATGACTGTAAGTGAGTCCGGGGGCATGAAGTCCCGTTATACTTTTCGAAACAAGGAGGCTTGAACTTATGGGGGATCCTGACCCCGTCTACCAAGCCCATATCCATCACGTCAAAACCCAAAGAGTTTTGAGACTCTAGGGATCTTAACTTCTCAGCTATCTCTTCCAACCTTCTATCGTAAGCTTCTTCCCCAGCACCCATTACTGTAAACTGGTCCTCTTGGGGGTCTTCTTGAAGTACCCTGGCTGCAGTGGCAGTCCCTTGAACATTTGCAGGAATATTGACCTCTGGATGGAGGTGTGGTCCAAATACAGGGGGGGTAACATGAGGTTGGACCCTTTCATTGTTGCTGGTGCCGGCAGTCCCTATATGTGGGTCTTCTTGATTCTGCCTTTCCACCATGGCCCTCAATCTTTCCTGGCTCTGAGCCATGTTGTTCATCACTTCCATAAACTGAGCTATCTGTGTTCTCATTTCCAATCTTTCGTTTGCCATTTGAGTCCTGACCTCTGCAAGGTCCTGCTGTACCTGATCCATTTGAATGCCCGGAAGGTTGCTACGGGTCGGATAACGGTGCGGACGGTTGAGGGGAAATACTCGGCGCCGAGCAATAGTTCCTGAACATCACAACAGAGTTAGTGGCGATAAAACAAAAACCTACAAAACAAACAAAGGGTTAGCATGCAATGCAGTTATGCTTATTTGATATCAAGGTATCCGGTTTGGCTTTCAGTTTTGACCCTTCCAGACCCTTGAAGATGCTGTTGATGTTGCTTTCAAAGCGAACTCAGGTGGAACAAACTAACACAAATATATTACAGAAGGTGAAATAATATAACTTGTTCATTTTACAACACAAGCCCTCTAAGGGGTCAAAATACATTACAAAATAAAAGTACATGGAAAGAAAGCAACAACAAACAAATGGTCAAACACCAAGACCAAACTCATCCTCACGAACTTCCTTGAGAAGTGCTTCGGTCACAGGATCAGCCGGACGCTCCGTGAGATTCCTGATGAGGAGATTCCGGGTCGCAACAGCTGCTGTTAGCTTCTTGTGCTGAGTTTGGTCCTTGGACCTCTTCACTCCTGCTTTGATCTTTAGTTCTGATATCTCCCTCTGGGCTGCTGCCAGGGCTTCTTGTTGTCCTTTTGCACTAGCTTCCAGTTGCTCCATCTTGTCTTGAACTCTCTTGTCTTCCAGGGTACGAGCCTCGGTGATCCTGACCCACCGGGCTTGACTCTCCTTCAAATACAAGTCTGTCCTTGCTCTCTGGAACTGGGCTTCTTTGCAAGCATTCTTCAGGATTTGTTCTCCAGCCTTGGACTTTTTGATATAATCCCCAGACTTCTCAATCTTAGTCAGATGCTCTACTCTCAACTTCTCCAATCTCTCAACCTCCCTCATACCATCACTCCTCTCCCGGAGGGTCTTCTGCAAAGCCTGGGTTAACTTCTCATTTCTTTCTTTCAAGCTCTCAAACTCCTCCAAACTGATAGTGGCAGGGGGTGCTGAAGATGATTCAGGCATATCTTCTATGGTAAAGGGCATCCCAGAGAATTGAGCCCTGGCACGGGACCATTCATAATATTGTGCTGATGCCACATTATTGCACTTCCCTAGAATGGTCACTCCCTTGGTTTGAACATTATCCCAGGCCCAAGCAGCCTGCCTAACAATAGCCAGATTAATCTTGTTCTCGCAATAAAGAGTTTCAACCAAGTCCTGTGCCTTAGGAGTGTGGACCAGTGCATAGCCCAGTTGTCTTCTGAACAGCAGAGGGTTGTAATTAATACTACCCTTAACTCCTATCAGGGGCACATTGGGAAAATGCCCACAGCTGGTGATGATATCCCTACCCTTGGTGCTTTGAGTGCACCATCTGATATCCGCTGAAGTTAGAGCAGTGAGTCTCTTAGCCCAGTTACTCTGCTGATGAGGGTTCAGAAATGCGTCTGTCCTGGGTAGATGCTTGAGAAGCCAAGCATGGAACAATGGAGCACAACACCTCACTAATCTTCCCCTCTGCTTTTCATTCCTCTGATGCACTGAATAGTAAAGGTCCCCCAATAAAGTTGGCACTGGGTTCTTCAGGATGAACAGATGGATTGCATTCTTACTAATGAATCGAGGCTCATCTGCGAACAATACAATCCCATATATGCTTAAGGCCAATAAAGCACAGACAGCTTTCCACTCCCCCAGGGAGGCCTTCAGACTAGCTTGAGAAATTAGGAAATCCAGATGAAAACCAGAGATTCCTGCTTTAGAGGTCATATGCTGTTCAATCAAAACAGGTTCCAGATGCAAAGCTCTTGCTACTTCTCCATTAGCAGGAAAGACCATCTCAGGGTTGAAAGGGATTCCAGCCCTGATAGGTATACCAACCAAAGATGAGTATTCTTCCAAGAGAGGGCCCAACTGAAAGTCTTGAAAGGTGAAACATCTCAATGGGGGGTCATAGAACTGAATGCAAGTGTGGATCAGGCTTCTTTGTGATGGATCCAGATCCATAACCATGTCAAGTATATCCCCATAATGCTCCCTGAACAAAGGTATGTGATCTGGAGTGATCAGGGTCTGAATCCTCCTGATGTCTGATAATTCTGGCTGGAAGAAGTGGTAGGTGATGTTGCTCTTTTTAGGAGCCATGATGCTGAAGATTGAGTAGAGACAGGTGCTGATGCTGATGCTGAAGAAAAGGGTCACTGACTGGCTGGTGCTGGTGATAACTGAAGCAGATGCTGGTGAAGATAGGTCAATACAGAAGATGGGGTCAAAACCAAAACCAGATAAATGATGGATACCCTGAAACAAATAAGCATATGTCAGCATGATGCAATGATTATGTATGCAAATGAAATGCAAGGGTTTGTGACTGAGCTGGATCTGATCAAACGTTCTGATATAAGTCCATGTGTGTTCAAGAATTCCAGATGGAGGTTTATAAATCCAGTAACCAAGGTGGGGGACTCAAATAAAGAGCCACAAGTCCAGGGTTTAGAATCACAAGAACTGTCCAACATGGAGTACTCTTAATAAACAAAGTAACAGGGTATTCTGAGGTCAAGGTACCTGCAAACCTGTAAACAACCCAACCCCCTCACAGGTGGTGTTCTAAAACAAGGATCCTCAGACTTGGATCAGTTATGAGAAGTGTAAACACTTCTAACCCGGAGGTACAGTGTTTACAATAACCATAACAATTCCTCCTCTAATTCACCTCAGTTTCTGAAGGTCAGTACTAAAAGGTCATCCAGACTTAGCAGGCTTCCCAGATAGCCCTAGTATTGCAGGAAATCTGCAGCACAGAGTTCTCAAGAAGAAACCCATATCTGAACCGTGTTTCATATTCCCGCACCAGACCGAAATGGAATGGGAAAGAACATGATTCACTCTAGCCTAGGTGTCACTCAGGTCCCAGGTATAGGACCTTAACTCTCAATAGAATCACCCACCCACCAAAGAAAACAACAGATCCAGCCAGCAATAATGACAGTATGATATATACAAATGCAATAAAGAAAGCAGTAAAGCAACTGTACATAAATCAATAAACAAAAAATAATACAAGCACAAACAAGCACATAACACCCCAGTAAACGCAAATCAAACAAGCGCTAGGAGGAACCCACAAAAAGAACCAGAAGCCCTGGTTGCAGTATAAGATTCCCCAGCAGAGTCGCCAAGCTGTCGCTCCCGACAAATGAAAATGGATCAAATGAAGGTACAGACGCGAACGGTCGGCGAAAGGGACAATGAGAACACACAGCCGTGAACTCACTGGAGAATGAATAGAGTCGCCAGCTAGGCATTTTTATCCCGGAGGAAAGGCAATGTTGCATAGACCTAGAAAAGATATGGATAAGACGGTTTGCGAACCAGAGAGACTGAGAAAGGGGGTTGGTTACAACCTGGGAAGGTATTAGCACCCAGATTGTCCGTCGTACTCGACGGGATCCACGCTTAAAAGATTTGTGTTTTAAAGGGGTAGTGTCAGTGCAATTTGTGTATAAAAGAGCTGGAAAAGGATGTACAGGTGTCAGTGTAAGTGAAGTGAAGTGAATAATGATGTGTCAGTGTAAGGATAAGAGTGAGATGCTCATGAACGTGAGGCTTAAAAGAATGAAGCTGGAAGGAGGGGGAATATACAGAGACTTTTGTTCGATAACTGTTAAGTTATGCCTACGTATCCTCTCGTGCAATGAGGAAGTCAGAACACCGTAGTTCGACCCAAAGAGACTGAAAGATGAATTGACTTGTGAACTGCTTGCTTGTCAATGCTCAAGTGTATGATCTGTCTGGCACAGATGCAAACTGTCTTGCATTAGACGGGAGAAGCAAGTTCTCGTTTGTGAATGAATGAGATGAGAAAAGAATCCCGAAGGAGACGATTATTGTTTGTTTTTGGGTTTTCAGTCTTTTATTGCTTTTGAAAGTTTGTCATAAGTTAATGAGCTTAAGCCTAAACCAATGGATTTAGTAAACTCATCACATCTTCCCTCTGATTAGGGGTAATGAGAATTACCTTAAGTGTGAAGTCAGATTCTCACACTTAATTACCTTTGGGGTAGGGTTAAGATCATTAACCTACTTGTGATTATTTAGATGTTTTTGTTGTTCTTGTTTAGTGTTGAGTAATGAGGTTAAGCCATAATCAGGGATTAATCGGACTCATTACACCATCCTAATAGAAGGATAATAGATGAGAATGTTTAAGCTGAGGAAAACTCCTCAACTTAATCCATGATTAGGGATTAAACTCATGACAAAACAAAGCCTTTGATTAAGTGGATTTTATTTAATGGTATGATGATGAAGTGATTTTTATGATTTGTAAGACAACTTGAGGGGGACTTGTCCATTAACACTAGGGTTAGTCCTTCTTGACCATTTAAGGAAGAATTAGAACCCTAATGCAAGGCCCAAGTTACAAGCTTGATGTCTTAGTGATTATTAGATGGATTGATTAAAGGATTTAAACACATTAAGGGTTTAACACTTAGGATTAAAGTTATACACTCCATCCTAAGAGAAGGATGCAGGCATAAGCTTAATCACAAAGCCTTAAAGCCTTTAGGGTTTAGTCCCTGATTATGAGATGAGAAGAGAAGACTCAAAGAGACACAAAGGTAAGACTAAGTGGGGAGACTAATCAAAACCCTAATCATTTGTCATGCTTGGTTGTTCCTAAGGTTTGTGAGGTTTACAAGAACAAATCTTCAGAGGAACCACCAGGAAGCAGATGAAAGGATCAGGAGAAGCAATGTGACTTGCTTCATTCAAGAAGTCAAGTCACTTGAAGAAAGAAAGTGGGAGGACAAAAATGAGCAAGCTCAATCTCAAACACAAATAGGAATGCAGCACTGGATGCAAGAGAGATGAAGAGAAATTATGAGAAGTGAAGGCAAATTCACTTCTCAAACAACTTACCACCTGAAATGGTTAGAAAAGAAATGCAATGCAATGCAAAATGAAATGAAATGACATGATGAGCAACAAAACCAGAAGCATGTTGATGATGATAATGATGCTATGAGTGCTACAAACATGAGGCAAGGCATGGAGATGTTCATACAAGCTCATGGATGCAAATGGTGCAAGCTTAGAAGCATGGATACACATGAAAAGTTATGAAGCATACATGGCATACAAGATGGCAAATATGTGATGCAATGGTCAAACATGCTTTCTATATGTCTTATGATGTCAAATGAATCACATGGAATCATGGGATGGCATGGCAAGTCAAGTTATGCAAGAGAATGCAAGAAGGATGCAAATGGAAGCCCAAATTAGGGTTTATGCATCAAACAACAAACAAAAACCAAAAACAGAAGCAAACCCTAAGATAAAAAATGTAAAATGACATTCAAAGAAACCCTAAACCTATACTAAACCAAGGTCCAAAGGGGAGGTCTCAACTCTCAACCAATCTCAAGTTATGATTTTTCTAAGTTATTAGGGTTCTTAGGGTTCCTAAACAAAAGAAATGCCAAACAAATTGAAGATGAGGAATCAAATCATGGCCATTTAATCCTAGAAACTACATGCTAAACACAATGCAATGCAAGAAGAATCAATGTCCAACTCTTCCCAAATAGGCAGGAATGATTTTTTGAACTTATGATCAAAATAATACACAAAAAATGATTCAATTCAATGAAAAATTCTCAAAATGCATCAAGATCAAAAAAGAAATTTGGTTTGAAGGTTGGACAATGTTTCTAAATGTCTTAGAACATTTCATGAATTTTTTGGTGATTTTTAAATACCTAAAAGTATTTTTAATTAATTAATTTCCATTAATCAATTAAAAATAACCTTTTAAATATTTAAAAATACTTTTTTAATGATAAAAAATAAAATGAAAATATTTTTGTGTCATAAAAATTAATAAAACTTTTAGGAAAAAGTTTCATAATTTTTAGGAATTTTTAACTATTTTTAATAAATTATGCAAGTAAAAAGAAAAGAAAATGAATAAAAATTAAATAAAATAGGAAGTAATCAGGATGGAGGGATGAGATTTATTCTGGATTTGAATCTGTTGACCAGCGCGCAAATGAAGGGCCCAGATGGCTCCTGAGTTAATTAACTTAATTAAAATTAAATAAAACTAATGAGAGAGATTAGGGCTAAGCAGATTGATCCTGGCCTTTCATTCGCGCGGGGAGTCAAATATGTCAACGCATCCAGTGGTCCACATTCAAATGGTCTTAATTACGCAATTAGGGCTTAATCACTCTCAGGTGGCCGGAGAAGACTTCCGGTCGTCTTCTCCGGCCAGCATCCTCCCTGAGAAATCCCCAAACCCCTCAAATCGTAACAAAAACGAAACCTAAGAACTGGGAAATGTTCACCAACCCCTCACGAATCAAACCCCTCTCCCAAAACAAATTTCTTCTTCCTAAATAAGCTGAATCGAAGAAAATGAAAACTAGGGCACGCAGGTTTCAAAGAGAAATTAAATGCTCATTTCAAAGCCATTTTCGAAACCAATGACATCAGGATGATCAGTGAAGCACAAGGAACAAGTTTATAACATGCAAAGTGATTTCTGGAAAAATAAATTTCAAGCCACCTGAGATTTGAAGCTTTCACTTTGGTGGCTTTCCGGCCACTTCTCCTTGTGCAATCCACTCCACTTGATCCCCAGATGATGCTTGAATGTTTGGGAGAAATTTATGTTGGCTGGATGAAGAGTTTGATCAGTTTCTGCTTCAAGCTCAGTTGAGAATGTCAATGGTGATTCAGGCTGTTTCTGGCAATGGTGAGAGGTTATTTGTGGTCCAGATGATGAGTGGAGAAGATCTATGGAGTTTGTTTTGATGTTTGTGAACTGTGGTGAGAGTTTCGAAAGAAACTGCAAAAGGGAGTGAAAATGGTGAAGTGAGGTTACAGCTTGTTTCAGGCTTGGTTCTTGGTTACTTTGAGCTCAATGAAGCATGGTGAGTTGAGGTGTGAAAATAGTTTGGATGTTTGATGGCTGGGCAGAGAGATTCGAAGCAATTTGCAGCTGGGGTGTGTTTTGTGAATGTGATGTTATGAAGAGTTTCAGCCTGGCTTCTCCATATCTTTAGCTTGCCAAAGGATAGTATATTTTAATCCTATAGGTCAGATGATGTGACCTGGCCCCTATTGATTGGTAAGTTCACTTTTGCAAAATGTCAACTTTTTCACAAGAGAGGTATGGCTTGGGTTCTAGCTTGGTACCATGGCTAGGTCTGGCGCAGCATGGCATGGAGAGAAGCTAGGGCTGGTTCAGCATCCAAGACATCAAGTTGGTGAGGTGTGATGAGTGGTTTTGCAACTTGATCATTTCTAGTTCACATGTGATTTTCTTGTCCCACAAGCCATGAATCATGAGAAAATCTTGGTTCAAACTGAATTTTGTGACTTACATGATGCTTGCATATTGGTTTGAAGTGAATTAGAAGTCACAAGAATACTTGACACATGAAATTGCAAGTTTTCCAATTGGTGCATAACTTGAAAATCAATGATTTTAGCCAACTTTGTCACACCATAACTTTTGATCCAAGAAGAATTTGATCATGTTCTTGTACATTTTGAAAAGGGAAAGATGTAATCTACAACTTTCATGACCAAAGTTTTTCCATTTGAAGCAGTTTTGGATCAAGAATCAAGGCTTGAAAAATGACCTAAAATGAAGCATTCTTGAAAAGTCAATTATGCCCAAAAAGTCAACATTTGCAAAAACTCCAAATTCTTGATTTTTGTGAACTTCAACCTTCTTCCATGATCAAATAAAGATCATATACACTCAAATTGATGAAGAATGCCCATTGGTTGGGTCATTGGTGGCCTCAGATGCCCTGATTTTACACTGACTTGTCCAGAAAGTCAACCCTTGATCAGATGACTTCCCCATGGAATTTCTTCATGAAAATTGATATGCATACTCCCTATACCATATAGAGACCAATGGAAACAAGAATGACCAAAAAATTTGTAGTTATGGCCTCTGAAACCAAAACCCTAATTTTAGGTCAACTGTGCAGTTAAACCTGGCTCTGCATCCATACTAATCCCAGTTCTTGTGATTCTTTTGCAATCTTGACTTTGAGAGGATGTAATATGATATAAGAACACACATGGACCCCTTTGAAGTGATTGATGGCCTTTGGAGTGGCTCAAGAAGCTCTTGGATTGCTCAGATCACAAACCCTAGGTGCAGATGACTTTGAATCTATGCAGTGAATCAAAAATGTAATATGATATGATTGTGTTTATGCACATGAGAAGATCACAAGCCATGGTGTGAATGGGTGAGGGCAAATTTGGGGTGTTTACAGGCATGTTGTAACATGTTTGAGCATATTAGAAGTCATTTAGAAGCTTGAACATGCCAAAATGCAAAATCCCTCTTTGACATGAAACTTAAAATTATGAGATTTTTGCCAACTTTGAAAGGCCATATCTTGAGTTCTAGGATGAATCAAGACATGTTCTTGTACTTTTTGAAACGGAAAAGACCTAATCTACAACTTTCATGCCCAAGAATTTTTCATTTGAAGCACTTTTGGTCATGAAAGAGGAGGTTGAAAATCTTTCCCAAAATGGAAAGTTTGCATTTCAAGTCATTTCCAAAAATGGCAAGTTTGCAATTGGCTCAAAATTCTTCAATCTTGTGAACTTCTAACCACTTCTAAGATCAAATAAAGATCATTGAACTTCAATTTGATGAAAATGACCCTTTGGTTCCATTGTTGGGGGCCTCGGATGCCCTGATTTTGACTTAACTTGCTCAGGAAGTTACCCAGTAAACAAATGACTTCCACAATGAGTTTCTTCATCAAACTTGGTACACATGATCCTTATAACATATTAAAAACATTAGAAACAAGAATGACCCAAAAATTTGGAGTTAAGGCCTCTGAAACTAAAACCCTAATTTTGCTAGTTCTTGTGATCTCTTGACTTCCATGAACTTTAAGGAGCATAATATGATGATAGAACACACATGGACCTTCTTGGAAAGCTTTGAGGCCTTTGGGATGGCTCATATGGATTCCTGGACTGCTCAGATCACAAACCCTAGATGCAGATGAATTTGAACTATGCAGTGAGACAAAAATGCAATATGAGATATAATGCTTATGCTTATGCAAAAGTGAAAGATCACAAGCCATGGTGTGATAAAGAGTGAGGGAAAATTTGGGGTGTTTACAGCTGCCCCTATTCAAACATGAGTTTGCTGTGCAGGATGAAAGCGCATGGCTTAACAGACAAACAAGATAACTTGTGGTTGAATACCAAAGACAGTCCGAAATTTGCACTCGCTGGGGAGAAGAAGAAAAGGGATATAAATTGTAAAGGATGGTATAGTATGATTATCAAATGAAGGCGATGGAGGACAACCATCGAGTAGATGACGACTGCTGCGGGGGGTAAAGTGTCAAGCAAAGCAATGACGGGGACGACCGACAAGCTGGGGAAATAAAGAGACCGTGACGGGGACAGCCATCAGGTAAAGAAACAAGATTCTCTGGGGATTAAAGTAAAGGCAATGATGGGGATGGCCATAAGGCTTGGAAAGTAAAGTAAACAACGACGGGGATGGCCATCGGTTTAAAGAATAAATGAAATAAATGATGAGGGACGATCATCAGAGGTAAAGGACGATCACCTAGCAGGGGACGACTGCTCTTTATCACGACGAATGTCGGATAGGAAAGGTCGACGATGGGGACGGCCATCGGATAAACATGATGAGGGACGGTCATCAGAGAGGTGAAGGACGATCACCTAGCAGGGTACGGCTGCTCTCGGGGTTTATCACGACATAAGACGAATGTCGGATAACAAGGTCAACGATAGGGACGTCCATCGGATGAAATGATGAGGGACGATCATCAAAAGGTGAAGGACGATCACCTAGCAGGGTACGGCTGCTCTTTATCACGACATAGGACGAATGTCGGATGGAAAAAAAAGGTTCAACTAATGGGGACTCCGTTGGGGAAGGGATGAGGGACGGTCATCCAAAGGTGAAGGACGATCACCTGGTAGGGTACGGCTGCCGAAGGCATCACGACATAGGACGAATGTCGGATAGGAGGAAGTTGTTTTGTTGACGATGTATTGGGGAACGATAAACACGGACGAGTGCTTACGCTCAAGAATAAAAAGGTATAAGTGTTTGATGACGTGTATAGATTAAAGATGCGGACGAGCATCCTTAGGACCATGATACGGACGAGTATCAGTAGAAACAAATGATGACGCGTGTTCAGAGATGATGATACGGACGAGTACCAACTAGTTAACAAAGAATATGGACGAGTGTCGAATCTGTTGAGGAGTGATATAAACAAGATACGGACGAGTGTCAGAGACTTCTGTATGAGTATGAGTGAGTATTGGTTTGTTGGTGAAGTATGAGCAATACATGGACGAGTGTTCAACTTGTTGGGGAATGTATGACACGGACGAGTGTCAAATATGTACAGGCATTTGTTTTGTGATGGATATGCCTTTGCTTTCTGTGGGGATAGGATGACACTGACGGGTGTCGTAAAAGGGCGTTTATAAACTAGTATTTATTTGCAGAAGGTGTTCAGGCGACCTTGCTGGGGAAGGATGACACGGATGAGTGTCAAAAGGGATATGCATAAGTATCTGCTTTTGAGAGTGAAAAGGGGACGCTTTGGCTTTTATTTTCAGGGGATGTGTGTTTTTATATACATTGCTGATGAAATAGTGATGGTAATTACAGGTGACTGGCTCGAACCTGACTTGTGATCATGCAAATGTTTGATTTTTTGCCGTAATGCTCCGTACTAAATGGAATTCTACGCTTATTTGGTGAATATGATGCTGATGTTATGATTATGCAAAGAGAAACTGATCTGGGACTCGGATCCTGCTGGGATAAAGATCTCTGGCTGATCTGCTTAAAGAGATGTCCCTGCTGGGGAAGAGATTGTTTGTAAATCTATTAGGAGGGGGAACTCTGCTTGGGGAAATAGATCATTGGTCGATCTATCTATAAGGAGAACTCAGTTGGGGAGAAGGAAATTTTCATCACTTTGTTGGGTAAGAGTTTCAGGCATTGCTCTTCTGGGGAGAGGGTGGAAACTCTGTGGGGAGACGGTTCCCAATAACTTTGCTAAGGATGAGTGATCTGGCACTCTGGTGGGGACCTCGGCTGGGGAAGTTCCTGTTGAGTAGACTTGTGCTGGGGGTGAGGAGGCTTTGGTAACTTTGCTGGGGAAAAGCAGTTCAGATATTGCTCCGGAGATCCTGCTTAGGGAAGTAGTATGTTAGAGATTCGGTGCTTGGCATGCCCCATGTCTGCGTATTGAATACCTGCAATCTGTTAAAGACAAAAGAAACATACAAGTATCCCAAGGAATCCCTTACCAGATTCCTTCATAGGAGTTAGGCTTTCCTGAAAGTAAATTTATTTCCTGCAAGCATTTATTAAAAACGGCTCATTTGTTTTATGCAAGTACTGTATCATGAATATTAGACATTTTGCAAATGAAACAAAAATGTACAAAACGAGGTGTGACTGAAAACTCTGATTTTATTAATATGGGTGCCCTGAATTGGCAAATACAGTCAAAGAAACAAATCTCCTAAAATAAGGAGATTTCTAAAAATTGAGAAAATAAAAGTGTTGGCACTGTTGACGACAACGATCCAGTGAGCTTCCTTTTCTATGACATGTATGACCTTGACGTTCTTCTCATCTTGCTTTCTGAAGAAGGTTGATTCTGACCGATGCCTTATCCTTTCGAAACTTGTCGTGTTGTGATTGATACAGACGAATTCAGAATGCAGTTGTTCGCTTATTCCCTGATTTTGTGTGGATCGCCCTTTCGGGTTTTCAATCCACCGGGATACCCTTTTTTGCCTGAGCTGTCCAATGCGACTTTTCAGCTCAGCGGGTGTACACATTTTTTTTCAATTTTTCCCTTATTTTTGCCCGAGTCTTTTATTCTGTTTTTGAGTCACCGGGATGCCCTATTTTTGCCTAGACTTACATTATGTTTTTATGTCCAGCGGGTCATTTTATGCGAAGTATTTTTTAACTGCATCTGAATTCACAGGGGATAAGAAATCTTCACCATCCATAGTAGTGAGCATCAGTGCTCCACCAGAGAAACCCTTCTTTACTATGAATGGACCATCTTAGTTGGGAATCCACTTGCCCCTGTGGTTTGTATGAGGAGGAAAAAGTCTTTTCAGCACAAGATCTCCCACTTGGTATTCCCGAAGCCTGACTTTCTGATCGAAGGCTTTCTTCATCCTTTTCTGATATAACTGCCTATGACAAATTGCAGCTAATATCTTTTATTCAATCAAATTTAATTGATTATACCGAGACCGGACCCATTCTGCTTCGTCTAGCTTTACATTCATCATTACCCGTAAGGAGGGTAGCTCAACTTCAACAGGTAGGATTGCCTCCATACCATACACAAGCTGATAAGGCGTTGCCCCAGTAGATGTTCTGATTGAGGTTTGATACCCATGCAAGGCAAATGGTAGCATTTCATGCCAGTCTTTGTAAGTAACCACCATCTTCTGCACAATCTTCTTGATGTTTTTGTTAGCTACCTCAACAGCGCCATTCATCTTTGGCCTGTAAGGAGAAGAGTTGTGATGCTGGATTTTGAAGTCCCGGCACAGTTTTTCCATCATTTTGTTGTTCAAATTGGAACCATTATAAGTAATTATTCGTTCGGGAACACCATATCGATAGATGATGTCTCTTTTCAGGAGTCTGGCTACCACTTGTCTGGTGACGTTTGTATACGAAGCGGCTTCAACTCATTTGGTGAAGTAATCAATGGCTACCAGGATGAATCTGTGGCCATTTGAAGCAGTCGGTTCGATCTTTCCAATCATGTCAATGCCCCACATGGCAATGGGCCAAGGTGAAGACATCACGTTCAAAGGGTTTGGAAGCACATGCACTTTATCTACATAGATCTGGCACTTTTGGCATTTTCTGGCATAGGCACAAAAATTTGCATCCATTGTGATCCAGTAGTAACCTGACCTTAACAATTTCTTAGCCATTTCATGTCCTCTAGCATGGGTACTGAAAGATCCTTCATGCACCTCGTGCATCAACAAGTCTGCTTCTTTCTTATCAACACATCTGAATAGAACCATGTCAAAGTTTCGCTTGTATAATGAACCATCAGCATTAAGGAAGAAACTACCAGCCAGCCTTCTTAGTGTCTTCTTATCATTGGATGATGCCCCAGGTGGGTATGTTTGATCCTCTAAGAAGCATTTGATATCATGGAACCAAGGCTTGTCATATTTAGCAATGTCCACAGAGAATATGTATGCTGGTTGGTCTAGTCTGGATACCAAAATCCGAGGCACATAATTTGTAGTCTAAACCTTGATCATGGAGGAAATGGTAGCTAGAGCATCTGCGAACTGATTTTCGTCTCGAGGGATGTACTCAAGTTTAACTGTTGTGAAGAAAGTCAATAATCTCCTCGTATAGTCACGGTATGGGATCAGATGCTCTTGGTGAGTGTACCATTTGTCATTGGTCTGATTGACTACCAAAGCTGAATCTCCAAAAACATTCAAAGTCTTGATTCTGGGATCAATGGCTTCCTTAAGACCCATGATACAGGCTTCGTATTCTGCTTTGTTGTTAGTGCAGGAAAAGGTGAGTTTTGCCGAGAAAGACATATGAACTCCTTTAGGTGTAATGAGAACTGCACCAACTCCACGACCATTCATATTGACAGCCCCATCAAACATCGTTGTCCACTCTTCTTCTGGGTCAGGCCCTTCAGTGTGAACAGGCTCTTCATAATATTTTTCTTTTAAGTACATGATATCTTCATCAGGGAAGTCAAATCTCATGGGCTGGTAATCATCAATGGGTTGCTCAGCCAGATAGTCAGACAGTACACTGCCTTTGATGGCCTTTTGAGATGTGTACTGAATGTCATACTCTGTCAGGATCATCTGCCATCTTGCAACCCTTCCGGTAAGTGCTGGCTTCTCAAATATGTACTTGACGGGGTCCATTTTTGAAATCAACAATGTAGTGTGGGTCAACATATACTGCCTCAGTTGGTGAGCAGCCCACGCTAAAGCACAACAAGTTTTCTCGAGCAGTGAATAACGTTGTTCACAGTCGGTAAACTTTTTGCTTAGGTAGTATATTACATACTCTTTTCGACCAGACTCGTCATGCTGGCCCAACACACACCCTATTGATCCTTCCAATACTGTTAGGTACATTATTAGAGGTCTTCCTTCAATCGAGGCATGCGAATTGGAGGTTCTTGCAAGTACTCCTTGATCTTGTCAAAAGCTTTCTTACAATCTTCGTTCCACCTGACCATTTGTTCCTTTCTTAACAATTTGAACAGGGGCTCACAGGTTGTAGTGAGGTGAGATATGAACCTCGATATGTAGTTCATTCTACCTAAGAACCCCCGAACCTCTTTTTCGGTCCTAGGTGCAGGCATATCCTGAATGGCTCTGACTTTGTCAGGATCAACTTCAATTCCTTTTTCACTTACGATAAATCCCAGCAACTTATCGGAACGTACCCCAAATATGCATTTGTTGGGGTTTAGCTTCAACTGATACTTTTTCAGACGCTTGAACAACTTCAACAGATTTACTAGATGGTCTTCTTCAGTGAGGGACTTGGAAATCATGTCATCCACGTAGCATTCAATTTCTTTGTAGATCATGTCGTGGAATTACGTTACCATAGCCCATTGATAAGTCGCACCGGCATTCTTCAGTCCAAAAGGCATTACCTTGTAATAAAATGTTCCCCAAGGTGTGATGAAGGTTGTTTTCTCCATGTCTTCGGGTGACATCTTGATCTGGTTATACCCAGAAATTCCATCCATGAAAGAAAATACCGAGAACTGGGTTGTGTTATCGACCAATACATCAATGTGAGGTAATGGGAAATCATCCTTCGGGCTGGCTCTGTTTAGGTCCCGGTAATCCACACACATACTGTCGCTCCCACCAAAAGACACCTGGTCAAGAGGAGTACAAACGCGAACATTCGGCGAAGGGAGAAGAACACATAAGGGTGAACTGAAAAAGAAAAGAGTCGCCATCTAGGCAATTTTATCCCGAAGGAAAGGTAATGCTGCATAGACCTAGAAAGATATGGATAAGACGGTTGCGAACCAGAGAAACTGAGAAAGGGGGTTGGTTACAAACTGGGAAGGTATTAGCACCCAGATTGTCCGCCGTACTCGACGGGATCCACGCTTAAAAGATTTGTGTTTTAAAGGGGTAGTGTCAGTGCAATCTGTGTATCAAAGCTGGAAAAGAATGCAAGTGTCAGTGTAAGAGAAATGTGAAGTGTATAAGAGAAGTGTCAGTGTAAGAACAAGAGTGAAATGCTCAAGATAAATGAGGCTTTAAGAATAATGCTAAAAAAGGGGGAATATACAGAGACTTTTGTTCGATAACCGTTAAGTTATGCCTACGTATCCTCTCGTGCAATGAGGAAGTCAGAACATCGTAGTTCGACTCAAAGAGACTGAAAGATAAATTGACTTATGAACTGCTTACTTATTTATGCTCAAGTGTATGACCTGTTTGGCTCAGGTGCAAACTGTCTTGCATTAGACGGAAGAAGCGAGTTCTCGATTGTGAGTGAATGAGATGAGAAAAGAATCCCGGAGGAGACGATTATTGTTTGTTTTTTTGTGTTTTCAATCTTTTATTGCTTTTGTGTTTGTCATAAGAAAATGAGCTTAAGCCTAAACCAAGGGTTAGCAAACTCATCACATCCTCCCTCTGATTAGGGGTAATGAGAGTACCTTAAGTATGAAGTAGACACTTCACACTTAATCACCATGATGTAGGATTAAGATCATTAACCTACTTGTATTTACTTAGATGTTTTTGTTGTTTTTGTTTAGTGTGAAGTAATGAGTTTAAGCCATAATCAGAGATTTAATGGACTCATTACACCATCCTAATAGAAGGATAATAGATGAGAACATTTAAGCTGAGGAAGGCCCCTCAACTTAATCCATGATTATGGATTAACCTCATGACAAAACAAAGCCTTTGTTAAATGGATTTAAGTTAATGGATGAGATTGGGAAGTGGATTTTATGGTTTGTAAGACAACTTGAGGGGGACTTGTCCATTAACACTAGGGTTAGTCCTTCTTAACCAATTAAGGAAGAATTAGAACCCTAATGCAAGGCCCAAGTTACAAGCTTGATGTCTTAGTGATTATTAAGTGGGTTGATTAAAGGGTTTAAAACACATTAAGGGTTTAACACTTAGGATTAAAGTTATACACTCCATCCTAATAGAAGGATGCAGGCATAAGCTTAGTCACAAAGCCTTAAAACCTTTAAGGTTTAGCCCTTGATGATGAGATGCGAAGAGAAGACACAAAGATGACACAAAGGTAAAACTAATGGGGGACTAATCAAACCCTAATTGTGATCATGCTTGGGTGTTCCTAGGGTTTATGAAGCTTGCAAGAGATCTTCAGAGAAGCCACCAATGGAAGAAGCAGATGAAAGGGGGAGAAGCAGAAGAAATAAGTTAACTTACTTCACTTAAGAAGATAAGTTACTTGAAGAAAGAAAGTGAGTGAGGAACATGAATGAGCATGCTCACTCTAAAGTAAAAGCAAATCGCAGCAATGAATTCATAAGAGAGATGAGAAAAGATTATGAGAAGTGAAGGCAAATTCACTTTTCAATGACTTACCACCTGAAAGGTTAGCAAAAGAAATGAAATGAAGTGAACATGAAATGAATGCAATGATGCAAACCAAAACCAGAAGCATAAACATGATGTCAATGATGCTAAGAGATAATTCAAACACATGCCAAGAGTTGTGGATGATCATACAAGGATGAGGATGCAAATGAAGCATGTTTTGAACCATGAAAGTTCATGAAAGTTCATGAGATGCAATGAATGCACAACATGGAAAATGAAAGATGCAATGATCAAACATGATTCTAATATGTCCTAAGATGTCTTATATGTCATGTTGATGCACAAAATGTCATGTTAAGGCACCTCAAAAGGAAAAAAGCATATCAAATTGAAAATGAAAGATAAATTCATACCAATTTTACCCTAGAAATTACATGATATGAAGAATGCAATGCAAAAAGAACCAACATCAAACTCTTCATGGTTAGGCAGAATGAATTTTTCTAAGTTAGGACCAAAATATTGCCTTTTAAGAACTTTAATTCCAAAGAAAAAGGTCAAAATATGTCAAGAACCAAAAAGAAATTTGTTTGGAGAATTTGATAATGTTTCTAAATGTATCAAAATGCAATGTGAATTTTTTGGTGATTTTTAAATACCTAAATGCATTTTTAATTAATTAATTTTCATTAACTAATTAAAAATAAACATTTAAATGAATTAAAAATAATTTTTAATGCAAAAAATAAAAATAAAAATATTTTTGGGTTCTGAAAATTAATTAAAGCTTGGATAAAAATTTTCAGAATTTTTTCAAGTCTTTTTCTATTTTTAAAAATTCGTAGAAATTAAATACAAAACAAATGAAATAAAAATGAATTTAAAGAGAAAATGAGAAAGTCAGCCCATCCAAGGGCCCAGATTCAGACTCAAAAGGGAGGGAATTAACTTCGCGCGCTATCCAATGGCCAGAATTCAAACTACGCTAATTATGTCATTAACGCTAATCTGAACCCTAATTACTTTCAGGTGACCGGAACAGTGTTCCGGTCATCTTCTCTGTCCAACCAAATGTGTTATCTCACTCCATACGCAACCCTAAGCTCTCTAACTCTCCAGAATCAAACATCTAACAACCCTAAACATGAATCCAGCCCTAAAACTCATTTATTTTTGCTCAAGATCAAGAATCAAAGCCAAACTGAAAATACGCAGAAAATTTCAGAGGTTCAATACATGCTTAATACTTGATCATTTTCAAAACTAAACATATCAGGATCATCATTGAATCATGGAGAATCAATTAGAAACTTAAAAACGCATTTCTGGAAAATTTGTTCTTGAGGTTACCTGAACTGAAGCTTTCGAAAATGGTGCTTTCTGGCCAGTTTCTTGCTCCAATGATCCTCCTCAAGTGTTTGTGATGCTTAGCTGGAGTTTATATGGCCTCAAAATGAAAATGGCAGAAGTTCAGTTTGTGAAATGTGAAAATCTTATTTCTGATTGTGAAGGTGTTAGGGCCAAATGAAAGGTGGGAAATGATCAGTGGATCATGGTGAGTTGAATGGTGAAATAAACTTGAAGGTTTGATGGTTGAATCAAGAGATTCGAAGGCTTTTGCAAATTTGGGGATTTTGGAGTGTGCTGAGTTCTTGGAGTTTCAGGCTGTGTTGTTATGTGCTTTTGCTTGGTTTTGATCCACATAAAGAAGTGTGATAGGTCAGAGAGTGGGTGTTGGCCTATGTTGATTGGTATGGGCAAGTTGCCAAAATGTCAAAAGTTGGTGTACTTCAGGTATGGGCACATGGCAGGCCAAGGACAATGGGGTGTCCTGCGCAGCAAGGATCAAGGAGTGTCATGAAATCAGATTTTGTGAGCTGTGGCAAGTGGATGAGAAGCTTTGGATCATTTTGCAAATTCATGGAGTTTTGGCCCCTTTTGGATTTCTTAATCATCAAGGCATGAAAATGGGTGATTCTTTGGGCCATTCTATGTTTTAGGTCATGTGTTATGTTTATGTAATGCTTAGAAGTCACTTTGAAGTCACAAATTGGTTTGGCAAGGGTTTTTGCAAGTTTCCCTCTTTGGTGCATAAGTGAAATTTCATGATTTTTCCCAACTTTGCAAAGCCATATCTTTTGTTCTATGATGAATTAGAATGAGTTCTTGTAATTTTTGAAAATGGGAGGATCCAATCTACAACTTTCATGGCCAAGAATTTTTCATTTGAAGCATTTTTGGATCAAAAAGAGGAGGTTGAAAAACTTTCCCAAAATGGCAAGTTTACATTACAAGTCACTTTCCCAAAATGGCAACTTTGCCAATGGCTTGAAATTCTTCAACTTTGTGAACTTATAACATCTTCTAAGATCAAATAAAGATCATACACATTCAAAATGATGGAGGAGACCCTTTGGTTGTGTCATTGGGGGCCTCAGATGCCCTGATTTTGCACTGACTTGCTCAAGAAGTCATCTTGTGATCAGATGCCTTCCCCTTTGAATTTCTTCATGAAAATTGGTATGTATGATCCTTATAACATATAGAGACCAATAGAAACAAGAATGACCAAAAAATTTGGAGTTATGGCCTCTGAAACTAAAACCCTAATTTTAGGTCATCTGTGCAGTTAAGCTTGGCTCTGCTTCCATGCCTTTCTCAGTTCTTGTGATTTTTTGACTTCCTTGACCTTGGGAGGATATAATATGATGCTTGAACATACATGGACCCTATTAAGATGATTTAAGGCCTTTGGGGTGGCCCAGATGGATCCTGGATTGCTCAGATCACAAACCCTAGATGCAGATGAACTTTGAACCAATGCAGTGAAGCAAAAATGCAATATGAGATGATATGATTGAACTTATGCAAAATGAAAAGATCATAAGCCATGGTGTGAACTTAGTGAGGGAAAATTTGGGGTGTTTACAGCTGCCCCTATTCAAGCATGAGTTAGCTGTGCAGGATGTGAGCGACGACTTATCATACAAACAAGATAACTTGTGGTTGAATACCAAAGACAATCCGAAATTTGCACTCACTAAAATGAAGAAGAAAAGGGATATAGATTGTAAAAGAAAATAAAGTATGATATAAAAAGTGCGAGTGTCGGAGGACGACCGCTGGGGATGAAGCAATGACGGGGACGACCGACATGCTGGGGAAATACCGGGATCATGATGGGGACGGCCATCAGGAAAAGAAATAAGACTCTCTGGGGATTAAAAGTAAAGGCAATGATGGGGACGACCATCAGTTTGAAGAAATAAATGATGAGGGGAGGTCATCAAAGGTGAAGGACGATCACCTAGCAGGGGACGGCTGCTCTGTTGGGGGTAAGGATTAGGGACGGTCATCCAAGGTGAAGGACGATCACCTGGCGGGGTACGGCTGCCACAAGCATCACGCCATAGGAAGAATGTCGGATAGAAAAGGTCGACAATGGGGACGGACATTAGATAAGCATGATGAAGGACGATCATCAAGAGGTGAAGGACGATCACCTAGCATGGTACGGCTGCTCAAGCATCACGACATATGATGAATGTCGGATAAAAAGGGTTCCAATAATGGAGACTCCGCTGGGGGAATGATGAAGGACGATCATCAAAAGGTGAAGGACGATCACCTAGCAGGGAAGGCTGCCAGAAGTATCATGACACAGAACGAATGTCAGATAAAAGGAGATAACTTATCAAGATTTGCCGGGAATTCTTATGGGGAATAAGTGTTTGACGTTGTGTATAGATTAAAGATGCGGACGAGCATCCTTAAGACCATGGTACGAACGAGTATCGGTAAAAACAAATGCTGACGCATGTTCAGAGATGATGATACAGACGAGTATCAACTGGTTAACAAAGAACACGAACGAGTGTCGAATCTGAGGGGAATTAAGCGGTGTATACAAGATACGGACGGGTATTTGTACGAGTAAGATAAACATGAGTGAGACACAGACGAGTGTTCAACTTGCTGTGGAAAGCACGACACGGACGGGTGTCGGAAGAAGTGTATTATAAACAAGTATTTGGTTCGTAAAGTGTTTAGGCAACTATGCCGGGGAAGGTGACACGGACGGGTGTCAGGGAAGTGTATATATATGTATCTGCCTGTGCGGGCGACCTTACTGGGGAATGATGACACGGACGAGTGCAAAAAGGAGTATGTATCGGTATTTGTGAGTGCAAAGGGGAAGCTTTGGCTTTCACAAGTAACTGATTCAAACATGGCTTATGACTATGCAATATGTCTGATTTTTTGCCGTAATGCTCCGTATTAGACGGAATGCTACGCTCTGGGGAAATATGATGCGAATGCTATGATTATGCAAAATATACCGATCCGGGATTCTAATCCCGTTGCTATGAAGATCTCTGGATGATATGCTTGAAAGGATATCCCAGCCGGGGATGAGATCAGTGGTAGATCTGATATATATGACTCTGCCTTGGGGAACAGGTCACTGATAGACTTATCCTTGGTGATGAGGAGCCCAGCTGGGGTCTGCGGAGGCTTTCGTCACTTTGTTGTGCGATCTTCAGACATTGCTCTTCTGGATAGAGGCTGGGGCTCTGCGGGGAGATGGTTTCCTGCCTGACACTTGGCTGGGGAGGAATGATCACTAGACGATATTCCTAGAGATTTCTGTGGGGAGTCCTGTTGAGGATGATGAATTCAGTTGGGGAAATGAGCCCCTCTGATGCTGTTTGGATAAAGTGTTGGGTGAATAATGATTTGGCAGCTTGCCGGGGAGAAACTTTCCATGCCCCATGTGGCGCTCTGAATACCTGCAATCCTGTTATGACAAAGAAACGTAGAAGTACCCCGAGGTATCCCTTACTGGATTCCATCATAGGAGTTTAGACACTCCCGGGAGCAAATATATTTCCTGTAAGCATGTAATAAGAAAAGGCGCATCTGTATTTACGCAACTTATTATATTAAGGACATCAGACATTTTTGCAAATAAAATGTACGAGAGAAAGTGTAACGAAAAATCTGATTTTATTAATTTGCGTGCCTCTGGATGGGCAAATACAATCAAAGAAACAGATCCCCTGAAATGAGGAGATTGTTACAAATTGAGAAACAAAACGATGCTGGCAATGTTGATGATGCTTCAGTGCTTCCCTTTTGATGTGACTTGTATGACATCGACATTCTTCACATCTTGCTTTTTGAAGAAAGCTGATTCTGTCCGATGCTTTATACTTTCGAAGTTAGCCGTGTTGTAAGCGATACAGACGAATTCAGAATGCAGTTGTTCGCTTATTCCCTTATTTTGCATGGATCGCCCTTTCGGGTTTTCAATCCACCGGGATACCCATTTTTGCCTGAGTTGTCCAATGTGGCTTTTCAACTCAGCGGGTGTACACATTTTTTTTTATTATATTTATTTTCCCTTATTTTTGCCCGAGTCTTTTATTCTGTTTTTGACTCTCCGGGATGCCCTATTTTTTCCTGGACTTACATTCTGTATTTATGCCCAGCGGGTCATTTTATGCGAAGTATTTTTTAACTGCATCTGAATTCACAGGGGACAGGAAGTCTTCGCCATCCATAGTACTGAGCATCAGCGCTCCACCAGAGAAAACCTTCTTTACTATGAACGGAGTCCACTTGCCCCTGTGGTCTGTATGAGGAGGGCGGAGTCTTTTTAGCACAAGATCCCCTACTCGGTATTCTCGAAGCCTGACTTTCTGATCGAAGGCTTTCTTCATTCTTTTCTGAAACAGCTGCCCATGACAGATTGCAACTAATCTCTTCTCTTCAATCAGATTCAGTTGTTCGTATCGGGATCGGACCCATTCTGCCTCGTTTAGTTTGACATCCATTAGTACCCGCAAGGAGGGTAATTCAACTTCAATAGGTAGGACTGCCTCCATACCATACACAAGCTGATACGGTGTTGCCCCAGTGGATGTTCTGATTGACGTACGGTACCCATGCAAGGCAAATGGTAGCATTTCATGCAAGTCTTTGTAGGTGACCACCATCTTCTGCACAATTTTCTTGATATTCTTGTTAGCTGCCTCTACAGTGCCATTCCTCTTTGGCCTGTAAGGAGAAGAATTGTGGTGTTGGATCTTGAAGTCCCGGCACAGTTCTGCCATCATTTTGTTGTTCAAGTTGGAACCATTATCAGTAATGATTCGTTCGGGAAATCCATACCGACAGATGATATCTCTCTTCAGGAATCTGGCTACCACTTGCCTTGTAACATTTGCATAAGAAGCTACTTCGACCCACTTGGTAAAATAGTCAATGGCTACCATGATGAATTTGTGGCCATTTGAAGCAGTCGGTTCAATCTTGCCAATCATATCAATGTCCCACATGGCAAAGGGCCAAGGTGAAGACATCACATTCAAAGGATTCGGAGGCACATGCACTTTATCTGCATAAATCTGGCATTTATGGCATTTTCTGGCATAGGCACAACAGTCTGCATCCATTGTGATCCAGTAATAGCCTGATCTTAGCAACCTTTTAGCCATAGCATGCCCTCCAGCATGGGTACCGAAAGATACTTAATGCACCTCGTGCATCAACAAGTCTGCTTCTGCCTTATCAACACATCTGAGAAGTACCATATCAAAGTTCCTCTTAAAGTCTTCTTATCATTGGATGATGCCCCAGGTGGGTATGTTTGATCCTCCAAGAAGCACTTAATGTAGTGGAACCAAGGCTTATCATCTTTGACAACGTCTGCTGAAAATACATATGCTGGTCTGTCAAGTTTGGACACTGAAATCCGGGGCACAAAGTTGGCAGCTTGAACTTTGATCATGGATGAAATGGTAGCCAGAGCATCTGCGAACTGATTTTCATCTCGAGGGATATACTCAAGTTTGACTGTTGTGAAGAAGGTCAACAACCTCCTTGTATAATCCCGATAAGGTATCAGATGATCTTGGTGAGTGTACCATTTGCCATTGGTTTGATTAACTACCAGAGCTGAATCTCCGAACACAGTCAAAGTCTTGATCCTGAGGTCAATGGCTTCCTCAAGACCCATAATACAAGCTTCGTATTCAGCTTCGTTGTTAGTGCAGTTAAAGGTGAGTTTTGCCGAGAAAGGCATGTGGACTCCCTTAGTTGTAATGAGTACTGCACCAACACCACGACCATTCATATTAACAGCCCCATCAAACATCATAGTCCATTCTTCTTCCGGGTCAGACCCTTCAGTGTGAACAGGCTCTTCATGATCTTTTGCTTTTATGAACATGATGTCTTCATCGGGGAAGTCAAATCTCATAGGCTGGTAATCATCAATGGGTTGCTCAGCCAGATAATCAGACAATACACTGCCTTTGATGGCTTTTTGAGAGGTGTACTGAATATCATACTCTGTGAGGATCATTTGCCATCTTGCAACCCGTCCAGTAAGTGCTGGCTTCTCAAAAATGTACTTAACTGGGTCCATCTTGGATATCAATAAAGTGGTGTGGGTCATCATAGACTGTCTCAGTCGGCGAGCAGCCCACGCTAAAGCACAACAATTTTTCTCGAGCAGTGAATAACGTTGTTCACAGTCGGTAAACTTTTTGCTTAGGTAGTATATTGCATACTCTTTTCGACCAGAGTCGTCATGCTGGCCCAGCACACACCCCATTGATTCTTCTAATACTGTCAGGTACATGATTAGAGGTCTTCCTTCAACTGGAGGCATAAGGATTGGAGGCTCTTGTAAGTATTCCTTGATTTTGTCAAAAGCCCTCTGGCAGTCTTTGTTCCACCCGACCGTTTGTTCTTTTCTTAACAACTTGAACAAAGGTTCACAGGTTGCAGTAAGGTGAGATATGAACCTTGAAATGTAGTTCAATCTACCTAGGAACCCCCGAACTTCTTTTTTAGTCTTTGGTGCAGGAATCTCTTGAATGGCTTTTACTTTATCAGGGTCAACTTCAATCCCTTTCTCACTTACAATAAATCCCAGCAGCTTACCGGATCGCACCCCGAATATGCATTTGTTGGGGTTTAACTTCAGTTGGTACTTCCTCAGGCGCTTTAATAGCTTTAACAGATTCACCAGGTGGTCTTCTTCTGTAAGGGACTTGGCAATCATGTCATCCACATAACATTCAATTTCTTTGTGGATCATGTCATGGAATAATGTTACCATAGCCCGCTGATAAGTGGCACCCGCATTCTTCAGTCCGAATGGCATCACCTTATAACAGAATGTGCCCCAGGGTGTGATGAAAGTTGTCTTCTCCATGTCTTCAGGTGACATTTTGATCTGATTGTATCCTGAAAATCCATCCATGAAGGAGAACACCGAGAACTGAGCCGTATTGTCGACCAATACATCAATGTGAGGTAATGGGAAGTCATCTTTTGGGCTGGCTCTGTTCAGATCCCGGTAATCCACACACATTCTCACCTTGACATCCTTCTTAGGCACAGGTACAATATTAGCAACCCACGGCGGGTAGCTAGTCACAGCAATGAAACCGGCGTCCCACTGCTTTTGTACCTCTTATTTTATCTTCATTGCCATTTCTGGGCGAGTACGACGCAACTTCTGTTTTACTGGCGGATAATCTTCTTTCAGAGGTAGCTTGTGCATAACAATATCGGTGTCCAACCCTGGCATATCCTGATAAGACCAAGCAAAAACATCCACATATTCCCGAAGCATGTCAATCAGTTGCTCTTTTACTGAATCTTGTAGGCAGGCCCCGATTTTGACTTCTTTCAAATCTTCTTCTGTACCAAGATTAATCGTCTCAACCTCCTCCTGATGAGGAGTGATAACCTTCTCCTCTTGCCTTAACAACCGGGCTAGCTCTTCAGGTAGCTCATAATCTTCTTCAACCCCTTCATCAGCTTGATTGATTGGATTGTCAAAGTCATACGAAGTCATAGCAGTGTTGTTGTCGGTGCAGTCTGGAGGGCACTTTCTGCAAGGGTTTAGATTTGTTCATTTTAGTGATCAGTTTTATCTTATTTAGAAAAAGTGAAAATGAAGTTATTATTTTGAAAAACATCGCCATTTCATTTTTGTACAAAAAGTGAAAAATGAAAAACAGTGAGCGGAAAAGAAAAAAGACTCATTTGCAAAAGATGTCCTGATATTCATCAATTGATCTTTGCACAAAATACAAGATGGCCCGATTACAAAATGAGTCCTGACATCTTGGGCAAGATGCAGGACTTGATGCATGCTTTAAAATAGGAAATAATAATTACTCTACAGGAGTAACTCTTATAATTTCCTGGGAAGACCAGTTTGAGACATGGCTCCCCGGGGTCCTTGGACGTATCCAGCTTTCCAGGTTACGCTCATCTTCTGACTCATCTTCCAAGCTATTCACAGCATCCGGGGTGAGCATTCCCCCACTGACAAACTTGGGCTCCTTTGCAGCCTCTGGTTGATCTTGTCGAGTTGGTTTGTAACCCAACCCGAATCGGTCTTCTTTCTTCTCTACGGGCAGCAGCTTGCCCCAGCCTTGGGCGGTACCTTCCTCAACAACCTTCCTGGCTTGCTGATATGATGTGATGGAGGTCCCAAGTACAGCAGATGTTTCATTAATATTAAGGGCCTCAAACCCTTGGCTCATGGTTTCATGGATCTCCCCATCCATTTCAATGTACTTGAAGGTGGCCAGCTGTCTAACAAAAATATCCTCCTCCCCACAAATGGTAATGACTTGGCCTTCCCACTCGAATTTTAACTTCTGGTGAAGGGTTGACGTCACGGCGCCGGCGACGTGTATCCATGGTCTACCCAATAGACAGCTGTAGGCAGGCTGTATATCCATCACAAAGAAGGTCGTTTTGAAAACCTGTGGGCCAATCATTATTGGTAATTCTATCTCTCCCAGAACTGATCTTTTAGAACCATCAAAGGCTCTCACTACCAAGTTACTTGGGCGTAGTGCCAATCCGTCGTACTCCAGCTTCACAGGGGCTTTCTGAGGCAGGACATTGAGGGATGACCCTGTGTCCACCAATACGTGAGAGAGAACTGCACCCTTACACTCCAAGGTAATGTGCAAAGCCTTGTTGTGATTGCGACCTTCCGTTGTCAGATCAGTGTTGGTAAACCCTAGCCCATTACTAGCGTGACATTTCCAACCACAACCTCTAACTGATTGACGGTAATCTCTTCCGGCACATAAGCTGCGTGCAGGACTTTTAATAGTGCGTTCCGATGAGCCTCGGAGCACATTAGCAACGAAAGTATGGAGATTTTGGAAGGTGTTTGGTGAAGCTGGTCTACCACCTTGTAATCACTCTTTTTGATGATCCGCATGAATTTATCAACCTCTTGATCAAAAGGAGTCTTCAAAGTTTCTTTAGCAACTTGTTCTTCTTGCACCGTACTCTTCCCTTTTGCCTTAGCAGCAACTTCTGCTTCAGCAATGGGCCTCGGTATTTGTGAGGCAAAGAGACGTTTGCTTCTAGTGAAGCCTCCGCCTCCCCCCACATTGTCTATCTGAGGTGAAGAAGTTGATGATTCTAAAGTGATTTTCTGCCCCTCGCAGTACAGATCTGAGCCATAATGCCAAGGGATGGCACTATTTCTTTCATAGGGAACTGGCCCAGGCACTGTGATAGTGACCGGACTGATAGCAGCTGCAGAAGGGACCACAATGGTGTGTGGATCATAGTATATGGTAACTGGTGCTCTGACAGGAGTGGTATTTTGTGAGTTGTCGGCAGGAACATTTGCAGGGTCATAGTATATTGTAACCGTTGAGACATTTTCATCAATTGTTGCTGATGTTGTAGAAGGTACCGTTGACTGGATGGGTGTTGAAGTTGTAGCAGGAATGGTGACTGAACTTGTATCTATTGAAGTGATTGATTGAGTGGTTGTTGGAGTTGTAGTAGAATCCGTTGGAACAATGGTTGCTGATGTTGTAGGAGCATCTGTGATTGCTGATGAAGGAATTGTTGGATTTGTAGGCGCCTTTGTCGTAATTTGAAGGATACCATCCTTAATAAGACCGTCTATTCCGTTTCTCAGCCTTTCACACCCATTGACTGCAATATTGCAATATCCACAACCGAGCTCACACCCGGGGAACATTTGGCATTCTAAAAGTTGGGCCTTGATTTCAACCAAAGGTGTTCGATTTTGTGCAACACTGGTGATCAAGGTGAATGGTTTGTCTTCCTCAATAGCATTAATTCTAGGCCCGTTGTGACTAGGCATTGGATTTCTTGTGACATTTGGAGGAGGTGCAAAGTTGAGAGCTTTTGAGTCCACCAGGTCTTGGACTTTCATCTGTAAGGCCCTACATTTCTCAGTATTATGCCCTGGTGCGTTTGAGTGGAATGCACACCTGGCATTTGCATTATAGTTCTTTGGCAAATTGGTGGGATCTGGAGGTGCCAATGTCCTTAATTCAACTAGGTTGAGCTTCAGGAGTTGTGGCAAGAGTGCAGCATATGGCATTGGGATTTGCCAGTAATGGTCTTTGCTGGAAAGGACGCTGTTGTTGGTTGTTGTTGTTGTTATTGTAGGTTCTCTGTTGCGGATACTGCACTTGTTGTTGATACTGTGGTTGTTGTTGTTGAGGATATACTGATTGTTGAGGAATCGGAGCTGGAATGGTAACAGCTGCTACTAACCGGTGAACATACTGAGGTTTGCCCCTGCTTGTATGAATGGAATTGGCCTCACCGGCCCTTCGGGGTCCCACAAAAGGCTTTCTGGGATTGCTGGATGAACTTGCACCACTATCAGAAATTTTACCCATCTTTAAGAGGCTTTCAATCCTTTCACCAGCTATAACCACATCTGCAAAACTGGTAGAGGAGAAGGCAGCCAATCTATCAATATAGGTTCCTTGCAAAGTATTCATGAACATGTCAGCCATTTCCCTTTCTGACATGGGTGGTTGGACAGCAGCAGCAAGCTGTCTCCACCTTTGGGCATATTCCCTGAAGCTCTCTCTAGAAGACTGAGACATTCCCATTAGGAGGGTCCTATTGGGAGCCATGTCCAGGTTGTATTGATATTGACGGATGAAAGCCTCATCTAAATCCTTCTAGCATCTAATAGTGGCCCTAGATAAATGTGAATACCACTCTCTTGAAGCCCCAGTCAGGCTGTCTTCAAAGTAGAACATCCATAGTATAAGCTTTGAGTCTTCCCAAGAAAGACTGCAGGTGAGTGCGAGGACAGGAGGTACCATTATACTTTTCAAAGCACGGGGGTTTGAATTTATGGGGAATTATCACCCCATCCACCAGCCCCATGTCCATCACATCGAAGCCCAAGGAATTCTGAGACTCCGGAGATCTCAACTTCTCAGCAATTTCATCCAATCTCCTGTCATATACCTCATCTCCAGCTCCCATAACAGTAAACTGCTCTTCTTGGGGATCCTCTTGCAAGATTCTCCCCCCAGCTGTATTACCTTGCACATTCCTCGGGATGTTAGCTTCTGGATCCAGATGAGGTCCAAATACTGGTGGATCAATACGAGGCTGGCCCCGCTCATTGTTACTAGTTCCTCCCGTTCCAAGATGAGGCTCCTCAGGAGTTTATCTTTCCACCAGCTCTCTTAACCTTTCTTGACTCTGGGCCAAGCCAGTCATGACAACCATGAATTGAGACAT
The DNA here is from genome assembly GCA_963966055.1 of Lathyrus aphaca. Classification (NCBI taxonomy): domain Eukaryota; kingdom Viridiplantae; phylum Streptophyta; class Magnoliopsida; order Fabales; family Fabaceae; genus Lathyrus; species Lathyrus aphaca. The sequence goes on from OZ014522.1 coordinate 179,951,044, forward strand.
CTGATTTCTCATCTCCACTCTCTCATTAGCCATCTGATTTCTGACCTCAGTCAGATCCTGCTGTACTTGTTCCATTTGAATACCGGGAAGGTTGTTGCGAGTCGGGTACCGGTGCATGCGGTTGACAGGGAACACTCGGCGACGAGCAATGTTTCCTGAGATCACAACAAAGTTAGAAACAAAAATAATAAAACCTACAAAACAAAACAAAGGTTAGTATGCAATGCAATATGCTTATTTGTTTTCCAAGGTATCCGGTTTGGTTCTTGGTTTTGACCTTTCCAGACCTCGAGGAAGATGCTTGATGTTGCTGAGAAAAGAAGCCCAATGAAAACAAACTGAAATATATTACAAATGGTGAACAATACATAGTCTTTTTTACAACATATGCCCATGGAGGGTCAAAATAAATCAAAAAAGAAAAATTACATCAAATGGAAGCAACAACAAACAAATAATCAGACATACAGTCCAAACTCATCCTCTCTGACCTCCTTCAGGAGTGCCTCAGTCACTGAACCAGCTGGGTGCTCTGTAATAGTCCTAATGAGGAGGTTCCTAGTGGCAATGGCAGTGGTCAGCATCTTATGCCTGTCCTGGTCCTTTGATCTTTTCAACCCTGCTCTGAGCTTCAACTCTGATATCTCCTTTTGTGCTGCCAACAAAGCTTCCTGCTGCTTCTTCTCATTGGCCTCTAACTGTCCAATCTTGGCTTGAGTCTTCTGGTCTTCTTGTGTACGGGCTTCAGTGATCCTGACCCACCTAGCCTGACTCTCTTGCAGATAGAGCTCAGTCCTAGCCTTCTGAAACTTGGCTTCTTTACAGGCATTCTTCAATATTTGCTCCCCAGCTCTTGCTTTCCTTATGTAATCCTCTGTCTTCTCAATTTTTGCAAGATGCTCCACCCCGAGCTTTTCCAATCTCTCAATGTCCAGACGACCATCACTCCTTTCCCAAAGAGTCTTCTTCAAAGCTTGAGATAGGTTCTCATTCCTTTCCTTCAGCTTCTCAAATTCTTCTAGGCTGACAGTTGCTGCTGGCTGTACTGTAGATGGTCCAGGTATGTCTTCCAAGGTGAAAGACATTCCAGTAATCTAAGCTCTAGTACGGGACAAGTCATAGTATTGGGCTGAAGCAACATTATTACACCTTCCAAGAATAGCCATCCCTTTTGTCTGAATGTTGTCCCAAGCCCAGGATGCTTGTCTGACAGCAGCTAAATTAGGTTTTACTTCACAATACAGGGTCTCATCTAGATCTTGCACTCTGGGAGGGTGAACCAAAGCATAACCCAGTTGTCTCTTAAACAACAAAGGATTATAGTTGATACAACCTTTTACTCCTATCAGAGGCACATTAGGGTACTTCCCACAGCTGGTGATAATGTCCTTGCCTTTGGTGCTCTGGGTGCACCATCTAATATCATCTGAAGTCAAAGCAATGAGCCTCTTGGCCCAATTCTTCTGTTGGTGGGGATTCAGGAAGGCATCTGACTTAGGCAAGTGTCTGAGCAGCCAGGTGTAAAACAAAGGAGCACAACATCTCACCAACTTCCCCCTTTGTTTCTCATTCCTCTGATGAATGGAGTAGTAAAAGTCTCCCAGCAGTGTGGGCACTGGGTTCCTCAGAAGAAACAGATGGATGGCATTCTTGCTGACAAATCTGGGCTCATCTACAAACAGTAAAGCCCCATATATGCTGAGGGCTAACAGTGCACAGACTGCCTTCCATTCTCCCAATGAAGCTTTCAGGATGGCCTGGGAAATTAAGAAGCCCAAGTGCAAACCAGGGATCCCAGCTTTTGTTGTCATACTTTGCTCAATCAATGCAGGCTCCAAGTACAGTGCCTTTGCTATCTCTTCATTTCTGGGTTGAAAGGGATTCCACCTCTGATAGGTACTCCAATCAATGAAGAAAACTCTTCCAGCAGAGGCCCTAGCTGAAAGTCTGGGAATGTGAAACATCTCAATGGAGGGTCATAAAACTGTAGGCATGTGTGGATCATGCTCCTCTGAGAAGGTTCAAGGTCCATAACCATATCCAGGATACCTCCATAGTGCTCTCTAAACAATGGGATGTGCTCAGGTGTGATAAGTGACTAGACCTGCTTGATACCAGTCAACACAGGCTCAAAGAAATGGTAGGATATGTTGCTCTTCCTGGGAGTAGTCATGAATGCTGCTGAAGAAGATGAAGATAGGTGTTGATGAAGATCACAAGCTGATGCTGGGAATGAGCCACTGACAGGCTGATGCTGGTGATGATGAGGATAGATGAAGCAGATAACTGATGAAGCAGAGGTCTATGCAGAAGAAGGGGTCAAAACCAAACCAGATATGATATGGATACCCTGAAAAACAAATAAACAAATGTTAAATGATGCAATGATGATATATGCAAATGATATGCAAGGGTTTGTGATCAAGCTGGATCTGATATCTGCCTTGGTAAGTCCATGAATGTTCAAAAGTCCAGATGGAGGTTCAGAAATCCAGTAACCAAGGTGGGGGACTCAAATAAAGAGTCACAGGTCCAAGGTTAATCACAAGAACTGTCCAAAGTGAGGTATTCTTAAATAATACAGTAACAGGGTATGATGTGGCCAAGGGTACCTGCAAACCTGTAAACAACCCAATGCCCTCACATGTAGTGTTCTAGAACAAGGATCCTCAGACTTGGATCAGTTATGAGAAGTGTAAACACTTCTAACCCGGAGGTACAGTGTTTACAATAACCATAAAAGATCCTCCTCTAATTCACCTCAGTTTCTGAAGGTCATAATAAAGGTCATCCAGACTTAGCAGGCTTCCCAGATAGCCCTAGCACTACAGGAAATCTGTAGCACAGAGTTCTCAAGAAGAAACCCACATCTGAACCGTGTTTCATATTCCCGCACCAGACCGAAATGGAATGGGAAAGAACATGAACCACTCTAGCCTAGGTGTCACTCAGGTCCCAGGTATAGGACCTCAAACTCTCAATGGAACCCCACTCATCAAAACAGAAGCCAGATCCAGCAATGATAATGAGAGTATGAAATATGAAAAACTGTAAAGGAAAGCAATAAATAAAGTTGTACATAAAGCAGTAAATAAAGCAAATAAATGAACACAATTAGCACATAACACCCCAGTAAACACAAATCAAACAAGCGCTAGGAGGAACCCACAAAAAGAACCAGAAGCCCTGGTTACAGTATAAGGGTCCCCAACAGAGTCGCCAAGCTGTCGCTCCCACCAAAAGACACCTGGTCAAGAGGGGTACAGACGCGAACGGTCGGCGAAGGGAGAAGAACACACAAGGGTGAACTGAAAAAGAAAAGAGTCGCCAGCTAGGCATTTTTATCCCGAAGGAAAGGTAATGCTGCATAGACCAAGAAAGATATGGATAAGACGGTTGCGAACCAGAGAAACTGAGAAAGGGGGTTGGTTACAACCTGGGAAGGTATTAGCACCCAGATTGTCCACCGTACTCGACGGGATCCACGCTTAAAAGATTTGTGTTTTAAAGGGGTAGTGTCAGTGCAATCTGTGTATCAAAGATGGAAAAGAATGCAAGTGTCAGTGTAAGAGAAATGTGAAGTGTATAAGAGAAGTGTCAGTGTAAGAACAAGAGTGAAATGCTCAAGATTAATGAGGCTTTAAGAATAATGCTGAAAAAGGGGGAATATACAGAGACTTTTGTTCGATAACCGTTAAGTTATGCCTACGTATCCTCTCGTGCAATGAGGAAGTCAGAACATCATAGTTCGACTCAAAGAGACTGAAAGATAAATTGACTTATGAACTGCTTACTTATCTATGCTCAAGTGTATGACCTATCTGGCTCAGGTGCGAACTGTCTTGCATTAGATGGAAGAAGCGAGTTCTCGATTGTGAGTGAATTAGATGAGAAAAGAATCCCGGAGGAGACGATTATTGTTTTTTTTTTTTGTGTTTTCAATCTTTTATTGCTTTTGTGTTTGTCATAAGAAAATGAGCTTAAGCCTAAACCAAGGGTCAGCAAACTCATCACATCCTCCCTCTGATTAGGCGTAATGAGAGTACCTTAAGTATGAAGTAGACACCTCACACTTAATCACCATGATGTAGGATTAAGATCATTAACCTACTTGTATTTACTTAGATGTTTTTGTTGTTTTTGTTTAGTGTTAAGTAATGAGTTTAAGCCATAATCAGAGATTTAATGGACTCATTACACCATCCTAATAGAAGGATAATAGATGAGAACATTTAAGCTGAGGAAGGCCCCTCAACTTAATCCATGATTAGGGATTAACCTCATGACAAAACAAAGCCTTTGTTAAATGTATTTTAGTTAATGGATGAGATTGGGAAGTGGATTTTATGGTTTGTAAGACAACTTGAGGGGGACTTGTCCATTAACACTAGGGTTAGTCCTTCTTAACCAATTAAGGAAGAATTAGAACCCTAATGCAAGGCCCAAGTTACAAGCTTGATGTATTAGTGATTATTAAGTGGGTTGATTAAAGGGTTTAAAACACATTAAGGGTTTAACACTTAGGATTAAAGTTATACACTCCATCCTAATAGAAGGATGCAGGCATAAGCTTAATCACAAAGCCTTAAAACCTTTAAGGTTTAGCCCTTGATTATGAGATGAGAAGAGAAGACACAAAGATGACACAAAGGTAAAACTAATGGGGGACTAATAAAACCCTAATTGTGATCATGCTTGGGTGTTCCTAGGGTTTATGAGGCTTGCAAGAGATCTTCAGAGAAGCCACCAATGGAAGAAGCAGATGAAAGGGGGAAAAGCAGAAGAAATAAGTTAAATTACTTCACTTAAGAAGATAAGTTGCTTGAAGAAATAAAGTGAGGGAGGAACATGAATGAGCATGCTCACTCTAAAGCAAAAGCAAATTGCAGCAATGAATGCATAAGAGAGATGAGAAAAGATTATGAGAAGTGAAGGCAAATTCACTTTTCAATGACTTACCACCTGAAAGGTTAGCAAAAGAAATGAAATGAAGTGAACATGAAATGAATGCAATGATGCAAACCAAAACCAGAAGCATAAACATGATGTCAATGATGCTAAGAGATAATGCAAACACATGCCAAGAGTTGTGTATGATCATACAAGGATGAGGATGCAAATGAAGCATGTTTTGAACCATGAAAGTTCATGAAAGTTCATGAGATGCAATGAATGCACAACATGGAAAATGAAAGATGCAATGATCAAACATGATTCTAATATGTCCTAAGATGTCTTATATGTCATGTTGATGCACAAAATGTCATGGCAAGTTCATGTATGTAAGCAAATGAAAGATGGATGCAAATGAAGGCAAGAATTAGGGTTTATGCACAAGATTCAAAGCAAAATTCAAAATCAGGAGCAAATGGCAAGATAAAAAAAATAAAATGGGATCAAAGGAACCCTAACCCTACACAAGTTCACTGCCCAAAGGAGGGGACTTAACTCTTAACCTAATGGGAGTTTTGATTTTCTCAAGCTGGCTAGGGTTTTAAGGCACCTCAAAAGGAAAAAAGCATATCAAATTGAAAATGAAAGATAAATTCATACCAATTTTACCCTAGAAATTACATGATATGAAGAATGCAATGCAAAAAGAACCAACATCAAACTCTTCATGGTTAGGCAGAATGAATTTTTCTAAGTTAGGACCAAAATATTGCCTTTTAAGAACTTTAATTCCAAAGAAAAAGGTCAAAATATGTCAAGAACCAAAAAGAAATTTGTTTGGAGAATTTGATAATGTTTCTAAATGTATCAAAATGCAATGTGAATTTTTTGGTGATTTTTAAATACCTAAATGCATTTTTAATTAATTAATTTTCATTAACTAATTAAAAATAAACATTTAAATGATTTAAAAATAATTTTTAATGCAAAAAATAAAAATAAAAATATTTTTGGGTTCTGAAAATTAATTAAAGCTTGGATAAAAATTTTCAGAATTTGTTGAAGTCTTTTTCTATTTTTAAAAATTCGTAGAAATTAAATACAAAACAGATGAAATAAAAATGAATTTAAAGAGAAAATGAGAAAGTCAGCCCATCCAAGGGCCCAAATTCAAACTCAAAAGGGAGGGAATTGACTTTGCGCGCTATCCAATGGCCAGAATTCAAACTACGCTAATTATGTCATTAACCCTAATCTGAACCCTAATTACTTTCAGGTGATCGAAACAGTGTTCCGGTTATCTTCTCCGGCCAACCAAATGTGCTATCTCACTCCATACGCAACCCTAAGCTCTCTAACTCTCCAGAATCAAACATCTAACAACCCTAAACATGAATCCAGCCCTAAAACTCATTTATTTTTGCTCAAGATCAAGAATCAAAGCCAAACGGAAAATACGCAGAAAATTGCAGAGGTTCAATACATGCTTAATACTTGATCATTTTCAAAACTAAACATATCAGGATCATCAGTGAATCATGGAGAATCAATTAGAAACTTAAAAACGCATTTCTGGAAAATTTGTTCTTGAGGTTACCTGAACTGAAGCTTTCGAAAATGGTGCTTTCTGGCCAGTTTCTTGCTTCAATCCAACTCCAATGATCCTCCTCAAGTGTTTGTGATGCTTAGCTGGAGTTTATATGGCCTCAAAATGAAAATGGCAGAAGTTCAGTTTGTGAAATGTGAAAATCTTATTTCTGATTGTGAAGGTTTTAGGGCCAAATGAAAGGTGGGAAATGATCAGTGGATCATGGTGAGTTGAATGGTGAAAGAAACTTGAAGGTTTGATGGTTGAATCAAGAGATTCGAAGGCTTTTGCAAATTTGGGGATTTTGGAGTGTGCTGAGTTCTCAGAGTTTCAGGCTGTGTTGTTATGTGCTTTTGCTTGGTTTTGATCCACATAAAGAAGTGTGATAGGTCAGAGAGTGGGTGCTGGCCTATGTTGATTGGTATGGGCAAGTTGCCAAAATGTCAAAAGTTGGTGTACTTCAGGTATGGGCACATGGCAGGCCAAGGACAATGGGGTGTCCTGCGCAGCAAGGATCAAGGAGTGTCATGAAATCAGATTTTGTGAGCTGTGGCAAGTGGATGAGAAGCTTTGGATCATTTTGCAAATTCATGGAGTTTTGGCCCCTTTTGGATTTCTTAATCATCAAAGCATGAAAATTGGTGAATCTTTGGGCCATTCTATGTTTTAGGTCATGTGTTATGTTTATGTAATGCTTATAAGTCACTATGAAGTCACAAATTGGTTTGGCAAGGGTTTTTGCAAGTTTCCCTCTTTGGTGCATAAGTGAAATTTCATGATTTTTCCCAACTTTGCAAAGCCATATCTTTTGTTCTATGATGAATTAGAATGAGTTCTTGTACTTTTTGAAAATGGGAGGATCCAATCTACAACTTTCATGGCCAAGAATTTTTCATTTGAAGCATTTTTGGATCAAAAAGAGGAGGTTGAAAAACTTTCCCAAAATGGCAAGTTTACATTACAAGTCACTTTCCCAAAATGGCAACTTTGCCAATGGCTTGAAATTCTTCAACTTTGTGAACTTCTAACATCTTCTAAGATCAAATAAAGATCATACACATTCAAAATGATGGAGAAGACCCTTTGGTTGTGTCATTGGGGGCCTCAGATGCCCTGATTTTGCACTGACTTGCTCAAGAAGTCATCTTGTGATCAGATGCCTTCCCCTTTGAATTTCTTCATGAAAATTGGTATGTATGATCCTTATAACATATAGAGACCAATAGAAATAAGAATGACCAAAAAATTTGGAGTTATGGCCTCTGAAACCAAAACCCTAATTTTAGGTCATCTGTGCAGTTAAGCTTGGCTCTGCTTCCATGCCTTTCTCAGTTCTTGTGATTTTTTGACTTCCTTGACCTTGGGAGGATATAATATGATGCTTGAACATACATGGACCCTCTTAAGATGATTTAAGGCCTTTGGGGTGGCCCAGATGGATCCTGGATTGCTCAGATCACAAACCCTAGATGCAGATGAACTTTGAACCAATGCAGTGAAGCAAAAATGCAATATGAGATGATATGATTGAACTTATGCAAAATGAAAAGATCATAAGCCATGGTGTGACCTTAGTGAGGGCAAATTTGGGGTGTTTACACATACATACTTTGCCATCCTTCTTCGACACTAGTACAATATTAGCGACCCACGGTGGGTAACTAGTTACAGCAAGGAAATCGACATCCCATTGTTTTTGTACATCTTCCTTAATATTCATGGCCATATCCGGGCGAGTACGGCGTAGATTTAGCTTCATTGGAGGGCAATCCCCTTTCAAAGGTAGCTTGTGCATAACAATATATGTATCTAGAACTAGCATGTCCTGAAAGGACAAAGTAAAGACGTCGACGTATTCTCGAAGCATGTCAATGAGCTGTTCTTTTACTGAAGCCTGCAGACTGGCCCCAATATTCACTTCTTTCAAATCCTCTTCGGTACCAAGATTATCTGTTTCAACCTCCTCCTGATGAGGAGTAATCACTTTCTCTTCCTGCCTCAACAACCTGGCTAACTCTTCAGGTAACTCATAGTCTCCTTCAACCCCTTCATCAGCTTGATTAATTGGATTGTCGAAGTCATACAAGGTCATAGCAGTGCTGTTGTCGGTGCAATCTGGAGGATAATCTCTGCAAGGGTTGAGATTTGTTCGTTTTAGTGATCAATTTTAATCTTGTTTAGAAAATTGTAAAATGAAGTTATTTATTTTGAAAACATTGCCATTTTATTGTTTTGTACAAAAGTGAAAAATGAAAAGACAGTGAGCGAAAAAGAGACTTGTTTACAAAAGATGTCTGATATTCATTGATAATCCATTTGCACAAAATTACAATATGTCCCTATTACAAAGTGACTCCTGACACCTTGGGAAAGATGCAAGACTTGTTGCATGCTAAAAAAGGCAGGAAATAATAATTACTCTGCAGGAGTAACCCTTATAATTTCCTAGAAAGACCAGTTAAGGACTTGGTGACCCGAGATCTTTGGACGTATCCAGCTCTCCCGGTTGAGGTCGTTTTCTGCCTCGTCTTCCACGTTGTTAACAACATCTCGGGTGAGCATCCCCCCACTGATGAACTTGGGCTCTTTAGCAGCCTCTGCTTGATCTTGTCGGAATGGTTTGTAACCCAAACCGAATATGTCCTCCTTCTTCTCCACCAGTAGCAGCTTACCCCAGCCTTAGGCATTTCCATCTTCAACAACCTTTCGGGCTTGCTGATAGGAGATAATTGAAGTACCCATCCTATCCTCCTGGGATGCAGCAAATACTTCAGTCGTCGCCTCATTGACGTTCAGAGCCTCGAACCCCTGGCTCATAGTTTCATGGATTTCACCATCCATCTCAATGTATTTGTATGTAGCCAGATGGCTAACAAAGATGTCCTCTTCATCACAGATGGTGATAATCTGTCCTTCCCACTCATATTTCAATTTCCGATGAAGGGTCGACGTAACTACGCCAGCAGCGTGAATCCATGGTCAACCCAACAAACAGCTGTAGGCCGGCTGAATGTCCATCACATAGAAAGTAGTCTGAAAGACCTGCGGACCGATTATCACAGGAAGCTCCACCTCTCCAAGAACAGCCCTCTTGGAGCCATCAAAAGCCCTGACCACCAGATTGCTTGGTCAGAGAGCTATTCCATCATATTCGAGCTTGACAAGAGCTTTCTTTGGCAAGACATTGAGTGAAGACCCATTGTCAACAAGAACATGAGAGAGCACAACCCCTTTACACTCCAAAGTAATGTGTAAAGCTTTGTTGTGGTGACGTCCTTCCGTTGTCAAGTCAGCATTGGTGAAACCTAGCCCATGGCTAGTATTAACATTTGACACTCATGTGTCAAGCTGATTCACTGTGATCTCCTCTAGCATGTAGGCAGCGTGAAAGACTTTAAGTAGTGCATCCCTATGAGCTTCGGAACACAATAGCAGGGATAAGATGGAGATCTTAGAAGGAGTTTACTGGAGCTGATCCACAACTTTGTAGTCACTTATTTTAATTATCCTCATGAATTCGTCCACATCCTGATCAAAGGATGATTTATGAGTCTCTTTTGGTGCAGGTTCTTCAGGTGACACACTTTTACCTTTGGCTTTGGAAGTAGAATCTACCTCAGTATTAGTTCTTGGAGCTTGTGACGCGAAGAGGCTTCCGCTTCGGGTGAAGCCTCCGCCTCCCCCAACATTATCCACTTGTAAGGTAGGAACTGAAGAATCAAGAAGGACTTTTTCTCTGTTGCAGTAAAGGTCTGCACCATAATGCCATGGTACAACATTGTCTTTAACATATGGAATGGGTCCTGGCACCGTGATGGTGACTGGGCTAACTGTAGTAGAGGTGGGAACCATTATTGTTTGTGTATCATAGAAGATGGTGACAGGACTTCTGGTGGATGTTGGCGGTGATGAATTGAAGCTTGATTGTTGTTGAAACTGTTGCTGAGATTGTTGCTGATAATTGTTGGAATTCGGGACCGTTGTAGGGTCATAATAGATAGTGACTGTGGAGACGTTGTTGTTAGTGGTTGTTGTAGTTGTAGAAGTAGATGGGATGGAATTGTTGTTTCTTGATGTGATGGAAGAGGTGGTTGTTGATTTTGTAGACGAGTATGTAGGAACAATTGTCTTTGCAGTTGTAGGAGGATCATTTGTTGTTGAAAAAGGAGTTGCTGGTGTTGTAGAAGCGGTTGTGGTTATTTGCAGAATGCCTTCTTTAATCAAGTCATTGATGCCATTCCTCAAGCTTGCACACCCATTCTCGGAAACCTTGCAAGATTCACAACAGGCCTCACAGCCTGGAAACACTTGGCATTTCAAAAGCCGAGCTTTAACCTCTGCCAGAGGTGTCTGTATACTTGCAGTATCTTCAATCAAACTCATGGGTGAGCCCTCCTCTATAGCATTTATCCTTGTCCCACCATGGCTGGTGTTACACCCCAAAATTTGCCCTCCGCTAGACCAAACATTGTGTACTAAGGTGTCCCAAGAGGTTCACAAGGTTCACAAGGTATCTCAAGAGGTTCACAAGGTTCACAATTAGTCAGAAAGTTTGATAATTCCCTCAGACAAAGCATCCTCCTAAGCAATGCACCCTAAATAAGGGTTTTGAATTTCATCAGGCTAAATGGACTTCCAAGGCTCCAAGTGAGCTTCATAGCATCCTATATGTCTTCAAGAATCCCTATGTCAAGTTTCAAGGCTTTCCAAAAAGTTTTGCTCAGTCAAATGATCAGATATGCAAAAATCAGTCAAAGTGGTTAAAAAGTCAAACTAAGGTCAACTGTGGTCAAACCAAAGTCAAACTTCATGATTTTTTCCAAAATCAAGTATATGAAGTAAAATTCATCATTTGATCAATGGTTGATCATGATTCAATCCAAAGCTCATTTTGAAGGAAATTGAATTCTCTAAAACTTTGTGTCTGACAAGGCAAGCCCAAAAATGCTTCATTTGAAAGGTATGAGCTAAGACATTATATGTCATTTTAAAAGTCAACAAAACGTCAACATCTTTAAAAGAGCATAATTTGAAAATGGTAAAGGATATGGATATGAGACCAAAGAGGTTGGTTAGAGGACTCTCTAAGCTTTCTAAAATTTCCAAGAACACCTTCATAGCCTTAAAATTGAGGGATTTGTGCCTTTGTGAAGTTGGGAAATTTTTGAGAGGTTTATTGAGCAAAAAGGGTCTTAGAACCAATTATTTCCACATGGGCTTGCAATTTTATGACCCAATCTCTACCATGACATCATGCACGAATCAAATATCATTTATTCAGATTTTTATTAGTTTATTTTTATTTATTTTGATTTTATACATTAAAAATCATTTTAAATCAAAATAAAATATGAAAAACTAAATATTTGATATGATTCTCATTCTAGAAGCTCTTAAAGGTTATTCAAAGCTGATTGGTATCATTTAAATTCGTGCTCAACCAAATTGGAAAGGTTTTATACGATTTTTGAGAATATTTGAAAGTGGTGAAACTTCATGATCAAGCAACCATCAAAAGCCCACAAATCTACAAGTTTTTGACCTAATTATGTTCACTATATATCCATAAGCATGAAGCAAAGAAAGGACACGATTTTCAGGGGACTAAAGAACACTTTTCACCTTCAAATTTTAGCAAGAATGTTTCAATTTTCGTTTTCCTATTTGCAGGTTAATTGAAGGTATACTAAGGACCTATACATGATCCTTGGGCACTCTTGATACTATTTACATCATCATAAACATCCATAACCCCATACATAATGGAAACCGAAGCTTTTAATGTTCTTGGAAGACAAGATTTCGATTTCCCTCATACATGCATTTTTTGTTGTTTTTGATGATTGATTATGATTCATGATGCATTATTGATTGTTTCTGGATATTTATTGGTAAGCTTTGGTGCAGGTATTACAAATTGCCATGGTTAGGGTTTGAACATCCAAATTAGGGCTCTGTGATATAGGATATTTAAACGATTTTTATTGACATATTTGAATCGTATGAGTTGTTTTGAATGTGTTGGTACAACCAATTTGGAAAAATTGCGTGGAATTTGAGCAATATGATATTCATAGGTTTTCCTACGAAATAAGATTCGCAGGTAATTCCCTAACAATTTTTGTAGTTAATTTCGCAGGTCCAGAGGTAGGGGATGAAGCTGGGCGCGCAACATAATAATTCAAATTTTTGTATCTATATTTTATGTTTGTGTTTGGAAAGAGTGACAGGAATACGTGGATGGCCTGATGGTTGAAGGCACATGCTGGTGACATTAGGGTTTGGGGTTCGAATCCCAGTTTCACCATTTTCTTCTTTGTTTTTCATCTATTTTTCAGGTTTCATATATTATGTTTATGGGAAGATAAATGGCAGACGCGCCCCATGTGGCTTGGTGGTAAAGGCTTTGCTTCATATTTTGCTTTATTTTTTGTAATTATTTTTTGTATGGTTAGTAATCTTAGGGTGTGTATAACCTATATGTGATTAAAATAACTTAGAGAATTAATTTAAACAAGATAAATACTTGAATATAAACACTCACACACGTAAGTCGATCTTTGATCGCCATCTTGCACTTCCTAGGTTACCCCTCTCAGTTGCCTTAAAATAATATGGTCAAGTCCCTCGAATATGGGGTGTCTTAAGCAAAGTCCTTTCATAAATATCATCAACTCCCTACAGTTTTAAAGATCAAGTCCCTTCGAGGTTGCCTACGATAATGATCTTGTCCCTTCGAATAAAAGATGATAAGTCCCTATGAATTGCTAAAGACACCCTTACTTGTTGCTTTCTATGACCATACGATGACCCTACGCTTATCCCTTAACATCCAAGGTAATGACTTCCTATTCCTTAATAATAGGGATAGTCTTACCATTGAAAGAACATACGAGAACATGAAAGACTTAATCTAGGGTAGGTACCTCATAGTTACTTACTCACACTTTTCAAAATTACTTTTACACCTCATAATTTCTAAACTAGGCTTTGTATACACCCATACGAGGGTCATTACCAAGTACTTACAGAAATGTTTCTAATCACACACTACACTCTTGCAAACAAACAAAGTGAGCTAAGTAACTAAGAGCCCATGGATAACCATGGATATAAAGGCTGCTAACACCTTCCCTTTATATAACCTACCCCCCGAACTCAAGTCTCTTAAAATAGGTCTTTCTTGTTCTTTTATGTCATTTCCTTTTGGATAAAATAAAAGTCGGTGGCGACTCTTGCTATCCGCAACATTTATAGAAAGTCAGTTCTCCCACCGTGTTACAGAACTGGCTACTCTGCTGGGGAGTTACTAAGTAAAAGAGGGGTACCCTTAGGAATTAGATCACTCTAAATTGTTTGCTTTGTTTGCTTTATATTACTTGTTGGGCTTTATGTGTGAAAGATCCTAACCCGGATCTAGTGTACCCTAGGTAAATGGCAATAGACCAAGGAAACTGTACGGCGTATACCGATATGGTTGATCTGGTGACCATAGTTAGTGTGACTTCTTGGTTGGTGCTTATGTTCCTTAAGTAAGTTAAGGATAATATGGGGCTTCCATATGTTGTCAATACACTAACTGACTTTTAGAACCCTAGTTATCCCATCTTAGCCTTTAGAAAGTAGTGAGATATCCGGCTTTGGTGAAGACTGGAGTTGGTTGATACTCGATACTACGCTCATTGAGATCCTAAACTTGGAGGGTTTTGGTTGGCAAGTAAGTTGCCTACTGAACAACCACCCTTGGGAAGGATCAGTGATATTGAGATCCCTTAGAACCTGGTTACTTTTGTAGGACAGGATGAACCAACTAAACTTCAGGGGAGGGTACTTACCTTTAAACCTCATGCAAGACTTCAAACCTAGGGTTATTGTGTGATTTGTTTATATGTGCCACATGTTTGTGATTGAGCATAACATCATAACATCGTCATGCATCATAAGCATATCATTTTCACTAACTATTTCAAGGACCAAAGGATTTATCTTTGTTCTTTGTTGCAGGTCATGGCTTCTGCTCGTAGGAATACTATCCTGATCAACTTTGTAGGGATACCTCCTATGATTAAGGAATTGGTCTCTCAAGTTCCTGAAAACTCCCAATTCATCAAGAGGCATGGTCACCTACTGGATCTAGTCACTTCAGGGTTCAATGAGGACATGATGAGTGTTTTGTTTCAGTTCTTTGATCCTAAACATCATTTCTTCACATTCCCCGACTATCAGCTGGTTCCTACAATGGAAGAATTCTCCAAACTATTGGGTATACCTATCCTGAATCAGAGACCCTTCACAGGCTTGGAAAAAGAGCCTAACCCTGAAGTCATTGTTGCAGCCTTACATTTGAAGAAATCAGACATTGTCCTAGAAACGAGAAGTGGAGTTAAGGGTATCCTTGTTAAGGTATTGATGGAGAAAGCTCAAGTATTCCTGAAGGCTATGAGTTATGATGCTTTTGAGGAGATCTTAGCCCTATTGATCTATGGCTTAGTTTTGTTCCCTAATCTAGACCAGCTCATAGACATGCACGCCATCAACATATTTCTGACTCGCAATCCAGTGCCTACATTGCTTGGAGACATCTTACACTCTCTCCATACCCGTACTACGAAGGCACAAGGAACTCTGATGTGCTGCATACCTCTATTGTCTAGGTGGTTTATTTCTCACCTTCCTCTATCAGTGATGAAGAATGAAAAAGGGTTCAGGTGGTCTAAGAGGATTATGTCACTTTCTCATTCAGATATTCATTGGTGCTCTCGATCTATGGAGAATGTTACTATCATTGACCGTTGTGGGGAGTTCCCTAATGTGCCACTCCTTGGCATAAGAGGGGGCATTACCTACAATCCTTCTTTAGCTCTACGTCAGTTTGGTTATGCTCGGAGTGATGGTCCTCATGACATGCTTATTCAGGGTATTATGTTCGACTACGACAACGATCTGCAAGGTTACCATCAAAGGTTCATACGAGCTTGGGGTAAAGTGAATAAGGTTGACAGCAAGACTTTGGAACCAAAGTACTCCATTCCTATGGAACCTTACCTCAGATGGGTACGGGCACGTGCTCAGACTCTTATGATGCCATATCCTGCTATCCTACTAGTTACTATGGAGCCTGTTGCTGAAGGGGATACTCCTTATATCATCCTTCATCCAGACATGCCCACTGACATGGAAGAGTTGCAGAGGTCCTGGATCCAGTTGAAGGAACAAAGGGATACTTTTGAGACTCATTTCAAAGCTAGTCAAGAAAGAATCCTGGAGCTGACCAAGCAACTTCACGAAGAGCGGAATCTCAACACATACATCAACACAAAGAGGAAACGTCCATGGGAGACTTAAAACCCCATCTTTGTATTTATTTCATTTTGTTGTAAGCCCAAGGGGAAAACAAGTTTATTGCTTACTAATAAAATTTTACTTTCTGGTTGTTTAAACAAATTTAAATCCTGCGGTCCTTGAAAACATTGCATATGCATTTACATACCATATCATTGCATCACAGGTTTCTTATGAATATGTATCTTATCTTCTTGCTGTTTATTTCAGCAGAAATGGCTCTTGAACAGACTGTTAAGGATCTCCAGGCTCAGAATGCACAATTTCAAGAGGTGATCCTGAACTTGTCCAAGGGACAAGATGAGCTGAAGACACTGCTGGCTAAGAAGAAGAGGAAGACTAGAAAATCAGGGGGTCTCATCAACCTGGGTAGAAGATTCAAAGGTCCTATCAAGACAAAAGAAGAGGTTGAGGATTCTGAGTCTGAGAATTATGAGAAAGAGGGAGGTAGTCTCCATGGTACTGTGGAAGATTCTGATTCTAAAGCAAACTATTATCATGATCCTCCTAGTGAGGAGAAGTACAAGATGTTGGTAGACAGAATGAATGCTATGGAACTACAAAAATATTCTGGGCTTGATTTTGAAGATTTGAGTTTAGTTTCTGGAATGGTTATACCTATTGGCTTCAAGGTTCCTGTTTTTGTGGTGTATGATGGTGTTTCATGTCATAAACTACATTTGAGGTCCTATGTCCGGAGGATTCAACCACATACTACTGATAAGAAACTATGGATTCATTTCTTCCAAGAGAGTTTATCTGGAGCTCAATTAGAATGGTACTATCAACTTGAAAGTGTTAATATTCGTGATTGGAATGATCTTGCTGAGGCCTTCTATAGGCAATACCAATATAATGCTGATTTAGCACCAACTCGCATGCAGCTCCAAAGCATGTCTATGGGTACTAAGGAGAGTTTCAAAGAGTATGCCCAGAAATAGAGAGATCTGGCTGGCAAAGTTCAACCTCCTATGACTGACAGGGAGATGGTGGATATGTTTATGAGTACGCTGAATGGTCCTTTTTATAGTCACCTCATTGGAAGCTCATCATTTGGTTTCACTGAGCTGATAATGACTGGAGAACGTGTGGAAAGTGGTATAAGAAGTGGTAAGATACAGGTGGGTGCCTCTTCATCAAGCACTGCTAAGAAGACCCCTAGTGGAAAGAAAGAGTTTAATGCTGTGTATGGTCAACATAGTCGTAATAGGAGTCACCAATCTATAGGAGCAGTTCACATCTCCAATCCTTCCCCTACAGCACCAGAGCAACAAACAAACAATCAACAGAAGCCTAGAAGATATTTCACCAAGATCAACATGTCACTGGCCCAAGCCTTGCAACGCATGTTGAAAGGGGAACTAATTACTTTAAGGGATCCTCCTCAGAACCCCAATACATCTTCTCCTCGGTACAATCCTAATGCAAGATGTGCATATCATTCTAATAGTCCGGGACATGACACCAACAACTGCTGGGTGTTGAAAAACAAGATTCAAGACATGATCGAAGCTGGGGAAATTGAATTTGACCCTCCTGGGACCCCAAATGTGATCACTGCTCCTATGCCCAATCATGAGAAGACTGTTAATGTTGTTGATGAAGTTTCTTATGTTTCCTCAGTAGCAAATGTGACTACTCCTCTATCCATTATCAAGAAGAAGCTGGTGCAGGCTGGGTTCTTTCCAGGTTGCAATGAAGACTGTTTTTACTGTGCCTATAAACCTGATAGTTGCTGGAAGTTGAAGGATGGTATTCAACGCCTCATGGACAATTACACTATATTGTTTGAAAGGACTCCTTCTGTAGAAAGTATGTGTGAACATCTGACTCGAAACGCGAAGCTTGAAGATATAGATATGGTTGATAAAGTACTAGTGAAGATTACCTCCAAAGGTCCTGTCAGGATTACTGCTGAAGGCCCTGCGAAGACTGTTGCTAAAGCTAGAGTGGCTCCTATGATTATTAAAACTCCTGACCCTGTTCCTTATACTTCTGATAAAGTTATACCTTGGAATTATGGTTCTGATGTTTATATCCATGGTGTCAAACAAGAGCCTTTGACTGATGCACCTGTTACTGATACTAGTCTTGATGTTGACAATATTGCTGGATCTAGTAAGATCACCAGAAGTAGAAGAATCTTCTCTCCTCGAGATACCTCTAAGAGTGCAGTTACTCCCACTCATATCTCTAATTTTGGCCCAAGTACTGATGCTCGGGGCAAAGGTCCTGTGATTGAACCTGTGCAAGCTGAGGCACCGACTGCTGAAAATCTTTCTAAACAGATGGAAGAAGTACTGAAGATCATTCGCAAAAGTGATTATGATATTGTTGACCAGTTGGGGCATACTCCCTCCAAAATCACCATGTTATCTTTGCTGTTGTGTTCTGAGGCTCATGCTAAAGCTTTAATCATGTTCTTAAAGACTGCTCATGTGCCAAATGAAATTTCGGTGGATTGATTTGAGAATTGTGTTGCACATCTAACTAGTGATAATGGTCTGGGCTTTTCTGATGTTGATCTGACTCCTGCTAAGAGAAACCATAACAGAGCTCTGCATATCTCCATTGAATATAGGGGCACTACTTTGTCTCATGTTCTGGTGGACAATGGTTCTTCATTAAATGTACTCCCTAAAAAGGTTCTGGACAAGCTCAGTCCTGAAGATGTTGTGTTAAGACCAAGTGATGTAGTGGTAAGGGCCTTTGATGGTTCAAGAATAGTGGTACATGGAGAAGTAGACCTCCCGATCAAAGTAGGCTCTCAAGTCTTCAATTCTACTTTCTATGTAATAGATATTCGTCCTGCGTATTCTTGTTTGCTTGGGCGCCCCTGGATCCATGGGGCAGGTGCTGTGACTTCCACCTTTCATCAGAAGTTGTAATATCCGGTGAAAAACAAAATCGTCACTGTCTAAGGTGAAGAGGAGTACATGGTTAGCCATGTGAATACTTTAAAATATGTAGAAATGGAGGGTGAAATGGTTGAAACTCCGTGTCAAACATTTGAAGTTGTTCCTTGCTCTACTCCTGTTCCTCAGTCTGTCCCTGCTTCTGAAAGAGTTCCTAAGGTTACTAGAATACCTCCTGCAATGGCCTCCCTCAAAGATGCTAAGGCTATGGTTGAAAAATGTGGTTCTTCTATTTGGGGTCAGCTTCCCAACATCCCTTACAAGTCTGACAAGTTTGGTTTGGGTTTCACTACAGAATCTCAGAGGACTATTCGTCGTGCTCGTGCTGTTCGTATCACTAATCAAGGGGTCATAAGAGATCAAATCAATGTTGTGGGTGACTGTAATGAAGACTATAACCTGGATGATTGGATCTTTACTACCATGGGTGATGGGCTCAACAACTGGAAGGCCGAGGATGTTATTCCTATCTCCTTTAGTCAGGAGTAAATACTATTACTATGTTTTGTTTTAAGTTTGTAATTTCAAACAATAAAACCTTTTAAGCCTTGTGTCTTGCCTGAGGCACAATGGTATGCTTGTTTCGGGATGCCATTTCATTTGCATACTTCATTCAATAAAATCAATGGACGTTTCGTTTTCGTAAATATTGTGCTCCTTTTCTTTCTTTTATTATTATTTCTGTTTTATCAGCTATGTGTTCTTACACACACCCACGTCACTAAAATGTAGATCCTCATCCACTCCGGATTCTGTTGATAATAGTTCTACTATTGCCAATTATAACTTCGAGAATCCGATCTATCAAGCTAAAGATGGAAAGGAGGAAGATATTGAGGTACCTGTAGAGCTTGTTAGGTTGTTACTACAAGAAGAGAGAGCTATACAGCCGCACGAAGAGCCAATCGAAGTAGTGAATTTGGGAACTGAAGAAAATAGGAAAGAGGTCAAGATAGAGGTTGAATTAGAAGATGGTGTTAAGAACAGACTAATCCAGATGTTATGTGACTATGCGGAGATCTTTTCTTGGTCTTATGAAGATATGTCAGGGTTGGATACTGACATTGTGGTTCATCGTCTACCAGTAAAAGAAGACTGTCGTCCGAAGAAGCAAAAGGTTCGTTGCATGTGTCCTGAAATGTAAGAAACGATTAAAGCAGAGGTGATGAAACAATTTGATGCAGGGTTTTAGCTGTGACTTCTTATCCTCAATGGGTTGCAAACGTGGTACCAGTACCTAAGAAGGATGGTAAGGTACGCATGTGTGTGGATTACAGGGATTTGAACAAGGCCAGTCCTAAAGATGACTTTACACTTCCATATATTGATGTTTTGGTGGACAACACTGCTCAGCATAAGGTATTCTCTTTCATGGATGGTTTCTCTGGTTACAATCAGATCAAGATGGCACCAGAAGATATGGAGAAAACTACATTTGTTACACATTGGGGCACTTTTTGTTATAAGGTGATGCCATTTGGTTTGAAGAACGTCGGGGCAACATATCAGCGTGCTATGGTGGCTTTGTTTCACGATATGATTCATCACGAGATAGAGGTATATGTGGATGATATGATAGCCAGGTCCCAGAATGAGGAACAACACCTTGATCATCTGCATAAGTTGTTTGAGAGGTTGAAGAAGTATAAACTGAGATTGAATCCAAACAAGTGTACTTTTGGAGTTAGATCCGCTAAACTCCTGGGTTTCATTGTTAGTGGAAAAGGTATTGAAGTGGATCCTGCAAAGGTAAAAGCTATACAAGAGATGTTTTCTCCCCGTACTGAAAAGGAAGTTAGAGCTTTCTTGGGACGACTGAATTACATTGCAAGATTTATTTCCCAACTAACTGCTACCTGTGAGCCAATCTTTAAGTTGTTGAAGAAAGATCAGGTAATGGAATGGAATGAGGAGTGCCAGGTAGCCTTTGATGAAGTCAAGAGATACCTCCAAGAACCTCCAATTTTGATGCCACCAGTCGATAGAAGACCCTTGATTATGTACTTAACAGTATTGGACAACTCAATGGGGTGTGTGTTGGGGAATCATGACGAGTCTGGTCGAAAAGAGCAGGCAATATACTACCTTAGCAAAAAGTTTACCGACTGTGAAACAAGATACTCACTGCTCGAGAAAACTTGCTGCGCTTTGGCATGGGCTGCTCGCCGACTAAGACAGTATATGTTGACTCATACTACCTTGTTGATTTCAAAGATGGATCCAATCAAGTACATATTCGAGAAACCTGCTCTCTCCAGACGAATAGCGAGATGGCAAATGATCTTAACAGAATATGATATACAGTACACCACTCAGAAGGACATCAAAGGTAGTGTTGTAGATGATCATTTGGCTCATCAGGCAGTGGATGATTATCAGTCAATGAATTTTGAGTTCCCAGATGAAGACATTATGACTGTTACTAAAGAACCTGGACAATATGAGGGACCTGAGCAAGGATCCCAATGGACTATGGTTTTTGATGGAGCTTCTAATGCACTTGGTAATGGCGTTGGTGTTGTGATCATTTCCCCTGAAGGTTGTCATACCCCAATTACTGCAAGACTTTGTTTCTATTGTACCAATAACATGGCTGAATATGAAGCATGTATCATGGGTATCAAATCTGCCATTGAGATGAAGATTCAGTTCCTAGACGTATATGGAGATTCAACCCTGGTAGTTAGTCAGATTAAAGGAGATTGGAATACCAAGCATGAAAATCTCATTCCTTACAGAGAACATGTGTTGTCTTTGATCCCATATTTTGAAGAGATTACATTTGGACATATCCCACGAGGAGAGAATCAGTTGGCAGATGCATTAGCCACCATGGCATCTATGTTTAAGATTAGCTGGGATGATAAAGCTCCCAAGAACACTATTGATAGATTTGAGAAGCCTGCATACTGCAATGAGATTGACACTAAAGGAGTAGAGGGAAAGCCTTGGTTCTATGAAGTGAAAAGGTATCTTGAAGCTCAGGAGTTCCCTGAAGGGGCATCTGTCAATGATAAAAAGTTTCTGAGGAGGTTTTCTGCTAAGTTCTTCTTAAGTAATGGAATTTTATACAAGCGCAATCATGATTCAACTTTGCTTCATTGTGTGGATAAGAAGGAAGCAACAGAGATTATGGAAGACATGCATGATGGGATTTTTGGCACTCATTCTAGTGGCCATACCATGGCAAAGAAGATATTGAGAGCAGGTTATTATTGGTCTACTATGGAAGCTGACTGCTACCAACATTCCAAAACATGTCACAAGTGTCAGATTTATGCTGATAAGGTGCATATACCTCCGGTTCCATTGAATGTGTTGACTTCTCCTTGGCCTTTTGCCATGTGGGGCATTCATATGATTGGTGAGATCAAGCCTAGTGCCTCTAATGGACATTGTTTCATCCTTGTTGCCATTGACTACTTTACAAAATGGGTAGAGGCAGCCTCATTTGCATCTGTTACAAAGAATGTTGTGGCTCGATTCATTAAGAATAATCTCATATGTAGGTATGGCATCCCTGAGAGGATTATCACAAACAATGGCTCTAATCTGAACAACACTATGATTACTGATCTCTGCACGCAGTTCAAGATTAAGCATCACAACTCTTCTCCGTATTGTCCAAAGATGAATGGGGAAGTGGAAGCTGCTAATAAGAACATCAAGAAAATTCTACAGAAGATGACTGTTACGTATAAGGATTGGCATGAGATGTTACCATTTGCTCTTAATGGTTACCGTACTACAATACGTACTTCAACAGGGGCAACCCTATTCTCCTTAGTCTATGGTATGTAAGCAGTTCTACCCATTGAAGTCTAGATCCCTTCCTTGAGAATCATAAAGGATGCAGGCTTGGATGAAGACGAGTGGATTCAGACTCGACTTGACCAGATAAATTTGATTGATGAGAAAAGGCTGGCAGCTGTTTGTCATGGTCAGATGTACCAGAAATGGATGATCAAAGCTTTTAATAAGAAGGTTAAGCAAAAGGTATATCAGGCTGGAGACTTGGTAATCAAACGTATCATATTACCACAGGGTGATCCTAGGGGCAAGTGGACTCCTACATATGAAGGACCATTTATAGTCAAGAGGGTATTCTCAGGAGGTGCCATGATGCTTACTACTATGGATGGTGAAGACTTCCCACAGCCCGTGAACACAGACATAGTTAAAAAATACTACGCATAAAAAGAGACCCGCTAGGTTGACTGGCCTAGGAAAAAATAAGGGCATCCCGGCGAACCAAAAAGGTTCGGGCAAAAATTAGGGATATATAAAAGATTTTACACCCGGCGAGTCGAAAACCTGAAGGGGCGGCTTGGGAAAAAAAGGGTATCCCGGTGGATTGAAAACCTGAGAAGGCAATCCAGGCAAATGTTAGGGATTAAAGCGTATGACTATGTCTCGTTTGGATCACTCATGTAACCCCAACCAGTTGTGCTACATGGATCAAGTTCAAACAGATAAAGATCAATCCAATCATTTCCATCTCGACAGCAAAAGATGAGATACTTGAAGATAATGGCAATAGTAGAGTTGGAACTCAATAGGTTTATTTTTCACATAGCTGTTTTTTCTTGGTTTTTTGTAAAAAAACGTTTAGGACGAATTCTTCTTACTAGGATTTCTGTCTCCTTGTACAAAATTGCCTGTGTATAGGCCACTTTCTAAATAAATGAAGTCTCATGTTTTAAATTTACTTTTCCCTTGTTTACTTAAACGAAAACGCCCATTGGTTGTGTTTGAATGTATGTATGCTTTTGAATATGATTGATGTTTACCAGAAATGCATGAAATGCAGTAATAGTATTTACTAAGGACGAACGAGGGTAGGAATTCAATGAATCTACGCCTTCTCATCCCCACCAAGTAAGGTTTGATACTCCAGGATAAGTCACTCAGGGGATGTCCATCTCTTTTATCCTCAGTCAGGATATTTGGGAACTTATTCCTTCAATAAAAAGCACGACGAACGAAGACGGGAGGTTCTGAGTACCATACTATCAAACAAGACGGGAACAAAGTCTTCATGTTCCTCAGCAACGAATCGGGATTTATTTTCCCTAGCCAGCAGTTGTTATACAAAGATATCCGGACGCTTCTAACTACATGACTCATACATATATCTTTACATCATATCACAACATACATATCCATAGTGCATAAGACATTTACTTAGGTACATCATGCCATACATACATACATCTTGCATAAGCTAACCTTTTCTTTTCAGGATAGTTGCAGACAGATAAACACTATCAACAACTCGAAACAGTTCAGAGACGATTTATACGAAGATCTAGTACTGAAACTTAATTCAGAGATAATCGCTACGAAGATTTATGTCTGATGATCTTGATGCTCAAGTTGTCCTTGGAAGGGTACGTAAATGATCTATACGAAGATCTAGTGCTTAATCCAGGATATTTCCAGAAGAGATAATTGTTACGAAGATTTATTTCTGATGGTCAACTATCTTTGGGATAGTGTGTAAATGATTTATACGAAGATCTAGCACTTAATCCAAGAGTTTCTTTCCAGGGATAATCGTCAAGAAGATTTAATCCTGATATTATTTTTGTCCTTGGGAAGGTATGTAAATGGTCTATACGAAGACCTATTACCTAATCCAGGATATTCCCAGAAGAGATAATCGCTACGAAGATTTATTTCTAATGGTCTATGCAACAGTTTATCTGTGGGATGGTACATAAATGATCGATACGAAGATCTTGTACTTAGCCCAAGATATTACCAAAAAGCAATTCAGAAAAGATCGCCACGAAGATTTGATTCTGATGCTTAAATTAAAGCGTACTCCTAAGGATGGTTCAGAGCCGATCTATACGAAGATCTAAGTACTGACACCTGATGAAGGATATACTTTTCCCCAGAGATAATGCATAGACGATTTATACGAAGATCTAGTGCTGACATTCAACTCAAACCATGTTACAGGAATGATTCAGAGACGGCCTATATGAAGACCAAGTACTGATATCCCGTGACAACATAAAGATACTATCACCTTCTGATATTATGGATGGCATCAATAAGCCCATCTCCAGTTCCCCTGAGTGGCATCTTTAAGCCCATTCCAGCATATACAACCAATCAGAAGTGTTACTTTACGCACCGACGAGTTCAAATTTTTGGGCTTTTGTGTTCAATCCCCTTCAACCTTCCAAGTCATGAATGGCACACAAGCCAATCTAACTCCTCAGGTTTTAGAAAATTGAACAGGGGCAGATGTTGCACCCCAAAACTTTCCCTCCCCTAGACCAAACATTGTGTACTAAGGTGTCCCAAGAGGTTCACAAGGTTCACAATTAGTCAGAAAGTTTGACAATTCCCTCAGACAAAGCATCCTCCTAAGCAATGCACCCTAAATTAGGGTTTTGAATTTCATCAGGCTAAATGGACTTCCAAGGCTCCAAGTGAGCTTCGTAGCATCCTATATGTCTTCAAGAATCCCTATGTCAAGTTTCAAGGCTTTCCCAAAAGGTTTTCTCAGTCAAATGATCAGATATGCAAAAATCAGTCAAAGTGGTTAAAAAGTCAAACTAAGGTCAACTGTGGTCAAACCAAAGTCAAACTTCATGATTTTTTGCCAACATCAAGTATATGAATTAAAATTCATCATTTTATCAATGGTTGATCATGATTCATCAAGGAGATTTCAGATCATCAAGAATCAGGAGTTTCTAAATTAGGGTTTCCACAGGAAAAGTCAACTGAACTTTGACCAACCATAACTTTCACATGCTTCATCAAAAAATTTCAATCCAAAGCTTATTTTGAAGGAAATTTAATTCTCTAAAACTTTGTGTCTGACAAGGCAAGCCCAAAAATGCTTCATTTGGAAGGTATGAGCTAAGACATTATAGGTCATTTTAAAAGTCAACAAAAAATCAACATCTTCAAAAGAGCATAATTTGAAAATGGTAAAGGATATGGATATGAGACCAAAGAGGTTGGTTATAGGACTCTCTAAGCTTTCTAAAATGTCCAAGAACACCTTCATAGCCTTAAAATTGAGGGATTTGTGCCTTTGTGAAGTTGGGAAAGTTTTGAGAGGTTTATTGAGCAAAAAGGGTCTTAGAACCAATTCTTTCGACATGGGCTTGCAATTTTATGACCCAATATCTACCATGACATCAAGCACGAATCAAATATCATTTATTCAGATTTTTATTAGTTTATTTTTATTTATTTTGATTTTATACATTAAAAATCATTTTAAATCAAAATAAAATATGAAAAACTCAATATTTGATATGATTCTCATTCTAGAAGCTCTTAAAGGTTATTCAAAGTTGATTGGTATCATTTAAATTCGTGCTCAACCAAATTAGAAAGGTTTTATAAGATTTTTGAGAATATTTGAAAGCGGTGAAACTTCATGATCAAGCAACCATCAGAAGCCCACAAATCCACAAGTTTTTTACCTAATTCTGTTCACTATATATCCATAAGCATGAAGCAAAGCAAGGACACGATTTTCAGGGGACCAAAGAACACTTTTCACCTTAAAATTTTATCAAGAATTTTCAATTTTCATTTTCCTATTTGCAGGTTAATTGAAGGTATTCTAAGGACCTATACATGATCCTTGGGCACTCTTGATACTATTTACATCATCATAAACATCCATAACCCCATACATAATGGAAACCGAAGCTTTTAATGTGCTTGGAAGACAAGATTTCAATTTCCCTCATACATGCATTTTTTGTTGTTTTTGATGATTGATTATGATTCATGATGTGTTATTGATTGTTTCTGGATATTTATTTGTAAGCTTTGGTGCAGGTATTACAAATTGCCATGGTTAGGGTTTGAACATCCAAATTAGGGCTCTGTGATATAGGCTATTTAAACGATTTTTATTGATATATTTGAATCGTATGAGTTGTTTTGAATGTGTTGGTACAACCAATTTGGAAAAATTGCGTGGAATTTGAGCAATATGATATTCATAGGTCTTTCTGCGAAATAAGATTCGCTGGTAATTCCCTAACAATTTTTGTAGTTAATTTCGCAGGTCTAGAGGTAGGGGATGAAGTTGGGCGCGCAACATAATAATTCAAATTTTTGTATCTATATTTTATGTTTGTGTTTGGAAAGAGTGACAGGAATACGTGGATGGCCTGATGGTTGAAGGCACACACTGGCGACGTTGGGGTTTGGGGTTCGAATCCCAGTTTCACCATTTTCTTCTTTGTTTTTCATCTATTTTTCAGGTTTCATATATTATGTTTATGGGAAGATAAATGGCAGACGCGCCCCATGTGGCTTGGTGGTAAAGGCTTTGCTTCATATGCATAAGCTTCAGGGTTCGAGTCTTGGTGATGGCAATTTTTTTGGTTTTCTCAAATATTTAAAAAGGTTTCACATATTATCATATGATGGTTATTCAAGAACACCACGTGCACGCAACTCAGCTGGTCTTGAGTGCTGTTGTTGAGGTAAGGGACCTGGGTTCAAATCTCAGGTCCTATCTTTTTAGGGTTTTTTCATATTTTCCTTATTTTAGTTATTTTCTTATTTTTAATTTAAACTAATACAATTAAAATAATTTCTAAATAATAACTAATAATATTTTCATAAAACTTTATATTTTCTAAAATTCATATTTATTTTCTTAAATGTAAATTACTTGTATTTATTTTATAATATGTTTATATATAATTATTATATATTTTTGTAAATAAATTAATAATGTATCATTATAATTTAAAAACCCTAATTTTCTTAATATGAACCCTAATTTTTTAACCCTAATTTTTATCCTAACCCTAAAAATTAACTTAATTTTTCTAAACCCTAATTATATTATTAATCCTTAGTTTTAATATGTAAATGTTTTGTTATTTATTTATTAAGCTTATTCTCTTAATTAACTTCTAAAAAACTTTTCTAATATTAATTTTTCTTGTTAAATTCTTATTTCCTTTATTTATTTATTTTTTCTAACCCTTATTATTATTATTACTAATATTTGATTATTGTTTATTTATTATTCTTATTATATTTATTATTATCATTATTATTTTATTATTATGTAATTGCTAAAGCCATGTAATATGTTTATTTTATATCTTTGCTTTATTTTTTGTAATTATTTTTTGTATGGTTAGTAATCTTAGGGTGTGTATAACCTATATGTGATTAAAATAACTTAGAGAATTAATTTAAATAAGATAAATACTTGAATATAAACACTCACGCACGTAAGTCGATCTTTGATCGCCATCTTGCACTTTCTAGGTTACCCCTCTCAGTTGCCTTAAAATAATATGGTCAAGTCCCTAGAATATGGGGTGTCTTAAGCAAAGTCCTTTTATAAATATCATTAAGTCCATACAGTTTTAAAGATCAAGTCCCTTCGAGGTTGCCTACAATAATGATCTTGTCCCTTCGAATAAAAGATGATAAGTCCCAACGAATTGCTAAAGACACCCTTACTTGTTGATTTCTATGACCATACGATGACCCTACGCTTGTCCCTTAACATCCAAGGTAATGACTACATATTCCTTAATAATAGGGATAGTCTTACCATTGAAAGAACATACGAGAACATGAAAGACTTAATCTAGGGTAGGTACCTAATAGTTACTTACTCACACTTTTCAAAATTACTTTTACACCTCACAATTTCTAAACTAGGGTTTGTATACACCCATACGAGGGTCATTACCAAGTACTTAAAGAAATTTTTCTAATCACACACTACACTCTTGCAAACAAACAAAGTGAGCTAAGTAACTGAGAGCCCATGGATAACCATGGATATAAAGGGTGCTAACACCTTCCCTTTATATAACCTACCCCCCGAACTCAAGTCTCTTAAAATAGGTCTTTCCTGTTCTTTTATGTCCTTTCCTTTTGGATAAAATAAAAGTCAGTGGCGACTCTTTCTATCCTCAACATTTATAGAAAGTCAGTTCTCCCACCGTGTTACAGCTGGGCATAGGATTCTTCGTGACATTGGGAGGTGGTGCAAAATTCAGGGCCTTTGAATCTACCAGATCTTGAACCTTCATATGCAGAGCCCTGCACTTTTCTGTGGAGTGACCAAGTGCATTAGAATGAAAAGCACACCTGGCGTTGACGTCGTAATTTCTGAGGATCTGGTAGAGCCAAAGTCCATAGCTCGACAAGATTGAGCTTTAGGAGTTGTGGCAGCAATGTAGCATATGGCATTGGAATAAGGTCAATCACCTTGTTGATGGCCGCTGCTGAAAAGGGCGTTGTTGTTGGTTGTTGTTATTTTTGTTGTAGGACATCTGTTGAGGAAATTGTGGTTGTTGAGGAAAGTGATGTGGTTGTTGAGTATATTGAGGAGGTGGAGTAGGAATAGTGACGGCGGCAACTGATTTTGGCAGATACTGGGGTCTACCTCTTCCCACATGTACAGAGTTTGTTTCACCGGATCTGTGGGGCCCTGCAAATGGCTTCCTTGCACTGCTTGAACTGGCACCGTTGTCGGAAATCTTTCCCATCTTTAGTAAGCTCTCAATTCTTTCCCTGGCTATAACCACGTCTGTAAAGCTGGTGGAAGAAAATGCAGTCAACCTGTCAATATAAGTCCCCTGGAGAGTGTTCATGAACATATCTACCATCTCCCTTTCTGACATCGGAGGTTGAACGGCATCGGCTAATTGCCTCCATCTTTGGGCGTACTCTCTGAAACTTTCTCGGGAAGACTGTGACATTCCCATCAAAAGGGTTCTGTTTGGAGCCATGTCCAGATTATACTGATATTGACGAATGAAAGCTTCTGCCAAGTCTTTCCAATTCCTTACTGTGGCCCTGGTCAAGTGAGAGTACCACTCTCGGGATGCCCCTGTCAAGCTATCCTCGAAGTAAAACATCCACGGTTTCTCATCCATGGTGTAGGCTTTCAATCTCCCCAGGAAAGACTGAAGATGGGTACGTGGGCAGGATGTGCCATTGTATGTTTCAAAACAAGGAGGTTTGAACTTATGAGGAATTCTAACCCCCTTCACTAATCCCATGTCCATGACATCAAAACCCAGAGAGTTTTGGGATTCAAGAGACCTTAGCTTTTCTGCTATTTCATCCAACCGACGATTGTAAACTTCGTCTCCAGCCCCAACCACAGTAAACTGTTCTTCCTGAGGGTCCTACTGGATCACAATGGATGCAGACTGTTGTGCTTATGCCAGGAAGTGTCACAAATGCCAGATCTATGCAGATAAAGTGCATGTGCCTCCGAATCCCTTGAACGCGATGTCTTCACCTTGGCCCTTTGCCATGTGGGGCATTGACATGATTGGAAAGATCAAACCAATTGTTTCAAATAGCCACAGATTCATCCTGGTAGCCATTGATTACTTCACCAAATGGGTCGAAGCAGTTTCGTACGCAAACGTCACCAGGCAAGTGGTGGCCAGATTCCTGAAAAGAGACATCATCTGTGCCGGGACTTCAAAATCCAACATCACAACTCTTCTCCTTACATGCCAAAGATGAATGGCACTGTTGAGGCATCTAACAAAAACATCAAGAAGATTGTGCAAAAGATGGTGATTACTTATAAAGACTGGCAGGATGCTACCATTTGCCTTGCATGGATACCGAACCTCAATCTGAACGTCCACTGGGGCAACTCCGTATCAACTTGTGTATGGTATGGAAGCAGTCCTACATGTTGAAGTTGAACTACCCTCCTTACGGGTACTAATGGATGTCAAGCTGAATGAAGCAGAATGTGTCCAATCTTGGTACAATCAACTAAATCTGATCGAAGAAAAGAGATTAGCTGCAATATGTCATGGGCAGTTATATCAGAAAAGAATGAAGAAAGCCTTCGATCAGAAAGTCAGGCTTCGGGATTTTCAAGTAGGAGATCTTATGCTGAAAAGACTCCTTCCTCCTCATACAGACCACAGGGGCAAATGGACTCCAAACTACGATGGTCCATTCATAGTAAAAAAGGTTTTCTCTGGTGGAGCATTGATGCTCACTACTATGTATGGTGAAGATTTCTTATCCCCTGTGAACTCAGTTGCAGTTAAAAAATACTTCGCATAAAATGACCCGCTGGACATAAAAACAGAATGTAAGTCCAGGAAAAAATAGGGCATCCCGGCGAGTCAAAAACAGAATAAAAGACTCGGGCAAAAATAAGGGAAAATTGAAAAAAATGTACACTCGCTAAGTTGAAAAGCCGCATGGGACAGCTCAGGCAAAAATGGGAATCCCGGTGGATTGAAAACCCGAAAGGGAGATCCACGCAAAATAAGGGAACAAGCGAACAACTGCATTCTGAATTCGTCTGTATCACTTACAACACGGCAAGCCTCGAAGGGATAAAGCATCGGTCAGAATCAAACTTCTTTAGAAATCAGGATAAGAAGAACGTCAAAGTCATGCGAGTCATAGCAAAGGAAGCTCAGCGGAGCATCGTCAACATTGCCAGCACCTTTACTTTTCTCAATTTGTAACAGTCTCCTCATTTCAGGGGATCTATTTCTTTGACTGTATTTTCTAATTCAAGGCACCCAGATTAATAAAATTAGAATTTTCAGTCACACCTCGTTTCTTACATTTTTTTTGTTTCATTTGCAAAATGTCCAATGTCCATGATATATTATATGCATAAAACAGATGTGCCTTTCTAACTAAATGCTTGCAGGAAATGTATTTACTCTCAGGAATATCTAACTCCTATGACGGAATCCGGTAAGGGATACCTCGGGACACTTGTGCGT
Organism: Lathyrus aphaca; assembly: GCA_963966055.1. Classification (NCBI taxonomy): domain Eukaryota; kingdom Viridiplantae; phylum Streptophyta; class Magnoliopsida; order Fabales; family Fabaceae; genus Lathyrus; species Lathyrus aphaca. The sequence continues at coordinate 179,982,534 of OZ014522.1, forward strand.
TTCTTTGTCTTAATAGGTTGCAGGTATTCAAATACGTAACATGGGGCATGCCAAGCATCATTCCCCAGTACACCTCCTCCAAGCAGTATCTGGAATGTTTTTCCCAGCGGAGTTGCCAAAGCCTCCTCATCCTTAGCCAGGATCCCCACAGAATTCTCTAGGAAGATCGTTAAGTGATCTCTTCTTTCCCCAACAGAGTGCCAGATCTTTCATCCTCGGCGAAGTTAAAAGAACTATCTCCCCGAAGAGTTCCAGCCTCTTCCAGAAGAGAAATTCCTGAATTCTCGCACAACTAAGTGACAGAAGTTTTCCCGTCCCCAGCTGGGTTATCTCTTTACCAGATAGACTTATCAGGGATCTATTCCCCCAAGCAGAGCCATATATCTTATCAGATCTACCAATGATCTCATCCCCAACTGGGATATCTTTCCAAGCGGATCATCCAGAGATCTTCACAACAGTGGGATCCGAATCCCAGATCGGTTTCTTTTTGCATAATCATGGCATTCGCATCATCTTTCCCTACAAAGTGTAGCATTTCATTTAATACGGAGCATTACGGCAAAAATAAAACATTTGCATGGTCACAAGTTAGGTTCGAACCAGTCACCTATAAATACCATCAGTATTTCATCAGCAATGTATATAAAAACTCACATTCCCTACAAATAAAAGCCAAGGCGTTCCTTTTGCACTCTCAAAAATAAATGCCTATTCATATATACTCTTTTCGACACTCGTCCGTGTCGTCTTATCCCCCGCAAGTCGCCAGAATGCCTTTTGCACTCTCAAATACAGATACCTATACATACCCTTTTGACACTCGTCCGTGTCATCCTTCCCCAACATGGTTGCCAGATCACCTTCTGCAAACAAAGTGTTTATTTATAACACACTCTTTTTTGACACTCGTCCATGTCCTCCTATCCCCACATAAAACCAAAGCATATCCTTTGCATTTTTGAAACTAATGCCTGTGTATATAGTACTCATTTGACACTCGTCCATGTCCTACATTCTCCAGCAAATCAAACACTCATCCGCGTCTTGCTCATACTTCACCAATGAAACCAATACTCACTCATACTTGTACAGAAGTCTTTGATACTCGTCCGTATCTTGTTTATATATCATTCCTCAGCAGATTCGACACCCGTCCGTGTTCTTTGTTAACCAGTTGATACTCGTCCGTATCATCATCTCTAAACACGCGTCATAATTGTTTCTACTGATACTTGTCTGTATCATGGTCCTAAGGATGCTCGTCCGCATCTTTTAATCTATACACAGCGTCAAACACTTATAACTTTTTATTCTTGAGTGTAAGCACTCGTCCGTGTTTACCATTCCCCAGTAAATCACCAACAAAACAACTTGTCTTCTATCCGACATTCGTCCTATGTCGTGATACTTTCGGCAACCGTACCCTGCCAGGTGATCGTCCTTCACCTTTGGATGACCGTCCCTCATCCCTTCCCCAGCGGAGCCTCCATTATTGGAACCCTTTTTCTATCCGGCATTCGTCCTATGTCGAGATATTTGGCAGTCGTCCCCTGCTAGGTGATCGTCCTTCACCCTTTGATGACCGTCCCTCATCATTTTTATCTGATGGTCATCCCCATCGTTGATCTTGTTATCTGACATTCGTCCTATGTCATGATAAACCCCAAGAGCTGTCGTACCCTGCTAGGTGATCGTCCTTCACCTCTTGATGATCGTCCTTCATCATTTTATCCGATGGCCGTCCCCATCGTTGATCTTGTTATCTGGCATTCGTCCTATGTCATGATAAACCTCGAGAGCAGCCGTCCCCTGCTTTACCAGATGGCCGTCCCCGTCGTGGTATCTTTATTTCCCCAGCTTGTCGGTCGTCCCCGTCATTGCTTAGCCTACCGTTTTATCCCCAGCAGTCGTCCTCTGCTCGATGGTCGTCCTCCATCACCCGCATTTTGATAATCATACTAAACTACCATTTACAATTTATATCCCTTTTCTTCTTCTCCCCGGTGAGTGCAAAATTTGGGCTGTCTTTGGTATTCAAACACAAGTTATCTTGTTTGTCTGTTAAGCCAGGCGCTTACACCCTACACAGCTAACTCATGTCTGAATAGGGGCAGCTGTAAACACCCCAAATTTTCCCTCACTAATTTCACACCATTGGCTTATGATCTTTCATGTTTGCATTATTTCAAGCATATCATCTCATATTGCATTTTTGTTTCATTGCATAGTTCAAGTTCATCTGCATCTAGGGTTTGTGATCTGAGCAATCCAAGGATCCATCTGAGCCACTCCAAAGGTCTCCAATCATTCCAAGAGGGTCCATGTGTGTTCTATCATCATTTTATATCCCTCAAATATCAAGGAAGTCAAAAATCACAAGATCTTGGAAAGCATGGAAGCAGAGCTAGGGTTTCACTACACAGATGACCTGAAATTAGGGTTTTGGTTTCAGAGGCCATAACTCCAAATTTTTTGGCCATTCTTGATTCTAATAGTCTCAATATGTTATAAATATTATTTGTACCAAGTTTGATGAAGAGATTCATTATGGAAGTCATCTGTTCATTAGGTAACTTCTTGAGCAAGTCAGAGCAAAATCAGGGCATCTGAGGCCCCCAACAATGAAACCAAAGTGGATTTTTCATCAAATTGAAGTTATATGATCTTTATTTGATCATTGAAGTGTTTGGAAGTTCACAAAATTGAAGAAATTTGAGCTAAACCAAAAGTTGCCAAAAATGGAAATGACTTGTAATGGAAACTTTCCATTTTGGGAAAGTTTTTCAACCTCCTCTTTCTCAACCAAAAATGCTTCAAATGAAAAATTGTTGGTCATGAAAGTTGTAGATTGGATCATTCCATTTTCAAAAAGTACAAGAACAAGTTCTAATTCATTATGGAACTCAAGTTATGGCTTGGAAAAGTTGGCAAAAATTACATAATTTTCACTTTCACACCAAAGAGGATTTTGTGAAAATTCACATACCAAGCCATTTTGTGACTTCTAATACACTTCTAAGCATCATACAAACATAATGCATTGCCCAAAAATCAGAATTTCCCAAAGAATCATCTCATTTCATGCCTTGAACTTCAAGAAATCCAAAAGGGGCCAAACTTCTTCAAATTTGCAAAAGAGCATGGAACATCTTATACACTTGCTGAATCACCAGAAAACCAATCCCATGGTTCTCCTTGATCTTTGCTGAGCCAGGACAAGCCAAAATCCAGCTGCAACATGAGCCCATACCTCAAGTATAAGTCATGTTGACATTTTGGCAACTTGCCCATACCAATCACCATAGTCAACAACAACTCCTCTGACCTATCAAACATTGTTATGTGGATCAAAGGCAGCTCATAACACAAGAAAAGAAAGCCTAACACTTTAGAATCACCAAGTTCCCAAAAATCACCCCAAGAGCAAAAGCTTTCGAAACTCACAGCATACACACTCAAACATCAAACTTTTTTCATCAATCAACTCAGCATCATAAGAGGATCATTTCCCACCCTTCATTGCAACCAAAACACACCCAAAACCAAAACACGATTCTGGTGCAGCAAGAGTGAAAACTCTCATTTCAGCCATTACAAACTCTTTCCAAGCATCAAAGTTCATCAGAAGGATCATTGGAGTGAGTTTGCATAAGAGAAGAGGTCCAAAAGCTTCAAACTGAGAAAGCTCAAACTCAGGTAACCTCAAGAACAAATTTTCCAGAAATGTAATTTTAGGTTATAAAAATATTCCTTATGCTTTGCTGATCATCATGATGTATTTACTTTTGAAAATGAGTGAGAAATAAGCTTGTATTGAACCTCTGAAACTCTGCCCGTGAAATATGTTTTTGTTTGATTCACATGATTGATGAAGAATAAATTTGTTTTGATGGTAGATTTAGGTTTAGGAAGATGTAGGGAGTTGATCTGGAGCTTTAGAGCGTTTGAAACAACCAAGGGAAGAAGTTTGATTTTGAGTTCACTGGAGAAGATGACCGGAACACTGTTCCGGTCACCTGAAAGTGTTTAGGGTTCAGATTAGGGTTAAGCTGTATAATTAGGGAACTTTGAATCTCAACCCTTTGATCAATGTTTCCCGCGTGTAATGAAAGGCTCAGATGCATCCACTTAGGTTTAATTATGATTAATTAATTAATTAATTAAGATTAAGTCAGTTTGAATTGTGACCCTTAGATTGCGTGCGTGGTCTTCCCTCCATCACCCCAGTTTAAATCTTGTCCCTTGGATCATCATACTTTCTTTTATTCATATTTTTAATTCATTTTATTGCACTTATCTTGTACAATTTATTTAAAATACTTAAAAATTTCCAAAAATATTTTCCTTCTGCATTTTTAATCCAAATATTTTTCTTCACACAAAAACATTTTTATTTTTATTTTTGGCATTAAAAAATCATTTTAAAAATATTTAAATGTTTATTTTAATTAATTAATGAAAATTAATTAATTAAAATACCATTTAGGTTTCTAAAAATTCCAAACAAATTAACATTGCATATTAGGACATTTAGAAACATTGTCAAACCATTCATACAAATTTCTTTTTAGTTTTGATCCAACTTTGACATTTTTTCTTGAATTTAGGGTTCATAAAATCTCATTTTTGAACCTTAACTTCAATAATTCTTTTCTGCCTAACCATGAAAGGTTTGACATTGGTTCTTTTTGCATTGTTCTTCATATAGCATGTAGTTCCTAGAATATTTTTTTCATAAATTTATCTTGCATTTTCCATTTGATTTGCCTTTTCCCTCTTAAGGTACCTTAAAAACCCTAGATAACTTAGAAAAATCACAACTTTCTTTAGGTTGAGAGTTGGACCTTCTCCTTTGAGGTGTGATATCATATGGGGTTAGGGTTCCTTTGAGTTCATTTGCAATTTTTTATCTTGTGATTTGCCTTTGTTTTTGACTTATGCATCTCATGTTGCCTTAAAACCCTAATTTCTCATGTTTATTTGCATTCATCTTGCATATGCATCCATACATGAGCTTTCCATGACATTTCTTGCATTCATATAACATCTAAGACATCTTAGGACATATTAGAATCATTCTTGATCATTTTCTAATTCATTTGCCATGATGTGCATTCATTTCATTCCATTAACTTTCATGAACTTTCAAAATTCAAAGCATGCTTCCTTTGTATTCCATCTCTTGTATGAACATTCATAACAATTGACATGCCTTTGCATCATCTCATAGCTTCATTTGCATCATGAGTTTGCTTCTGGTTTTGGTTTTTCCTTTGCATATGTCTCATTTTCATTTCATTTCTTTCCTTTATGCTAACCTTTTCAGGTGGTAAGTAATTTGAGAAGTGAATTTGCCTTCACTTCTCATCTCTCTTCTCATTCTTCTTATGCATCATTGCTGCATTTATTATTTGCCTTGGAGTGAGCTTTCTCATTCATGTTCATCATCCACTTTCTTTCTCCAAGTTACCTATCTTCTTCAGTGAAGTAAGTAACTTGTTTCTTCTGCTTCTCATCCTTTCATCTGCTTCTTCCATTGGTGGCTTCTCTGAAGATCTCTTGCAAGCCTTGCAAACCATAGGAGCATCCAAGAATGACAATAATTAGGGTTGTGATTAGTTCCCCTTTAGCTTTTACCTTTGTGTCTTCTTTGTGTCTCTCTTCTCATCTCATCATTAGAGACTAAACCTTTAAGGTTTTAAGGCATTGTGATTAAGGTTATGCATGCATCTTTCTCTTAGGATGGAGTGTATAACTTTAATCCTAAGTGTTAAACCCTTAATTTTTTTAAACCTCTTAATCAATCAATCTTAATAATCACTAATACAATAGCTTGTAACTTGGGCCTTGCATTAGGGTTCTAATTCTTCCATTATTGGTTAAGAAGGACTAACCCTAGTGTTAATGGACAAGTCCCCCTCAAGTTGTCTTACAAATCATAAAACTCACTTCTTTATCTCACCCTTAATCAAAATCCATTAAATAAAGGTTTTTTTTGTCATGAGGTTAATCCCTAATCATGGATTAAGTTGAGGTGTCTTCCTCAGCTTAAGTGTGCTCATCTATTATCCTTCTATTAGGATGGTGTAATGAGTTCACTAAATCTTTGGTTATGGCTTAAACTCATTACTTAATGTAAACACCCCAAATTTTCCCTCACCCATTCACACCATGGCTTGTGATCTTTTCATATGCATAAGTTCAACCATAGCATCTCATACCACATTTTTTACACTGCATTGCTTCTAAGTCATCTGCATCTAGGGTTTGTAATCTGAGCTATCCCTGAGCCATTTGAGCCACTAAAAAGATCATCAATCACTTCAAAGGGGTCCATGTATGTTCAAGCATCATATTATATCCCCACAAAGTCAAGAAAGTCAAAGAATCACAAGAACTGAGAATGGCATGGAAGCAGAGCGAGATTTAACTGCCCAGATGACCTAGAATTAGGGTTTTGGTTTCAAAGGCCATAACTCCAAATTTTTTGGTCATTATTGTTTCTATTGGTCTCTATATGGTATAGGTATCATGCATATCAATTTTCAGGAAGAAATTCCATGGGGAAGGCATCTAATCAAGAGTTGACTTCTTGAGCAAGTCAGTGCAAAATCAGGGCATCTGAGGCCCCCAATGACCCAACCAAAGGGTGTTCTTCATCATTTTGAATGAGTATGATCTTTATTTGTTCATAAAAGATGTTGGAAGTTCACAAAGTTGAAGAATTTCAAGCCATTTGCAAAATTGCCTTTTTGGGAAAGTGACTTGTAATGGAAACTTTCCATTTTGGGAAAGTTTTTCAACCCTTTCTTTTTGATTCAAAAATGCTTCAAATGAGAAAACTTTGGTCATGAAAGTTGTAGAATGGATCATTCCCTTTTCAAAAAGTACAAGAACTCATGCTAATTCATTTTGGATCAAAAGTTATGGCTTGTCAAAGTTGGGAAAAATCACATAATTTCAAGTTTTGTACCAAAGAGGCATTTTGCAAAATGGTATGATCAAGCATTCTAAAGACTTCAAATGTGCACAAACTCTTCACAACATGCTCATGTGACTTCTAAAAACCAGAATTGGCCCAAGAATTATGCATTTTGGTGCCTTGAACTTCATGAATTTCCAAAGGGGCCAAAGATGTACCAACTTGCAAAAACTCATGTAGCCATGCCTCTACTTGTTACAGCTCATAAAATATGATCCATAAGAACTCCATGATCTCAGCTGAGCCAAACCATGACCCTATCACAACCTCCCACTTGCCCATACCTCAAGTACACCTAACTTGGACTTTTTGCAAAAACCCCCATACCAATCAGCCTGTGCCACACCAACTTCTCTGACTCATCCAAGTGTGATAGGTGGACCAAAAGAGACTCAACACAACAGACACACAAGCCTGATCTCTCCCATAAGCCATAGTTCACAAAAACCCCTCCCTTTGCATTTTCTATCGAATCTCTCAACTCAGCAACTAAAACTTGAAATTTCTTCCACCATCCATCTCAAAACACTCCACTGATCATCCTTGAACCTTCACCTTGCCTTGAAACCCCCCGAAACTAAAACACGATTTCCTCCCCTCTCTGAAAAGAACTCCTTCAAACTCACAAACCAGCCAAAATAAACTCCAAACAAGCTTTGCAAACACTTGAGGGAGGTCAGTAGAGGTGATTTGAAGCAAGGAGGCAGGCTGAAAGCTCTAAACTGAAAGATTCACCTCAGGTAGCTTCGAAATTTATTTTTTCCAGAAGCTCTATTTTAAGTTCTCAACTTGTTAAGTTTGATCCCCTGAGTTCATTGAACTTTTTATTTTTGAAAATGATGAAGAATTGAGAGTGTATTGTCTGCCTGAAATTTCTGCCATTTTTGTTCATAGCTTCGAATCTTGTTAATGGTGAGAAATAAATTCCATTTGAGGGCAAGGATGAGTTTAGGAAGGTGAGGGGAAGTGATCTGGAGCTTTAGAGCTCTAGAAATGGCTAGGAGAGTGAGTTTGAGATTTCTCAGGGAGGGTGTCACCGGAGAAGACGACCGGAGCTCTTCTCCGGTGACCTGTAAGTCATTAGGGCTTTAATTACGATTAAGGTTTGGTTTGAATGTGAACCTTAGATCTTGTGGACTTTTGTTGACTCCCGCGCGAATGGATGGCTTAGATTCATCACTTAAGCCCTAATCCACGTCATTAGTTTAATTAATTAGGTTTTTTAAATTAATCTGGTCAGTTTGAATTGCAGCCGTTGGATGACGCGCCAATCAAATCCCTCCAAAACCATTTGAATGTCAGCCTTTAGATTTGCATACTTTTCATTATTTTCATTTTAATTTCATTTTCTTTTCATTTTATTTATACGAATTATTTAAAATAGCAAAAATCATTTAAAAATCATGAAAATTTTTGTAAAAGATTTCATTAATTTTTAAAACCCAAAAATATTTTTATTTTTATTTTTTGCATAAAAAATTATTTTTAAATCATTTAAATGTTTATTTTTAATTAATTAATGAAAATTAATTAATTAAAAATGCATTTAGGTATTTAAAAATCACAAAAAAATTCACATTGCATTTAGAAACATTGTCAAACTCTCAAACCAAATTTATTTTTTGTTCTTGATACCTTTTGATCATTTTCATTGGAATTAATTTCATTTTTAGGCAATATTTTGGTTCAAAATTTAAGAAATTCATTCTGCCTAACCCTTGAGAGTTTGACAATGATTCTTTTTGCATTGCATCCCACATAGCATGTAGTTTATAGGATAAAATTGGTTTGAATTGATCTTGCATTTCCAATTTGTTTGGTGTTTTTCTTGATGAGGTACCTTAAAACCCTAGCAATCTTAGGAAATTCATAACTTGCCCTAGGTTAAGAGTTGGATCCCCTCCTTTGGGCAGTGAGTTTGTATAGGTTTAGGGTATCTTTGATTGAATTTTCAATTTTTTATCATGATATATGCTTCTGATTTTGAATTTTGCTTTGTGTGTTGATCATAAACCCTAATTTGTGCTTTCCTTTGCATCCATCTTTCATTTGCTTACATCCAATTATTTGCCATGCCATTTTGTGCATCCACATGATTCATGATACATCTTAGGACATATTAGAATCATGTTTGAGCATTGCATCTTTCATTTTCCATGTTATATGTCCATTGCATTTCATAACTTTTCATGTACATTCATGGTTTAAAGCATGCTTCATATGCATCCATGTTCTTGTATGATCATTCTCATCCTTTGTCATGTGTTTGTATCATATCATTCTCATTGTATTTCATTTTCTTATGCCAACATTTCAGGTGGTAAGTTGTTTGAGAAGTGAATTTGCCTTCACTTCTCACAATCTCTTTTCATCTCTTTCATACTTTCTTTGCTGCATTTTGTATGTGTATTGGGGTGAGCTTGCTCATTCATGTTCATCTCTTACTTTCTTTCTTCAAGCAACTTGTCTTCTTAAATGAAGCAAGTTGTTTTGCTTCTCTTTCCTCCTTTCATCTGCTTCTTTCCTTGGTGGCTCTTTGAAGATTCTTTCTTTATTAAGCCTCATAAACCCTAGGATCTCCAAGCATGATAACAATTAGGGTTTGACTAGTCCCCCATTTAGTTTTACCTTTATGTCATCTTTGAGTCTTCTTCTCACCTCATAATCAGGGATTAAACCTTAAAGGTTTTAAGACTTTGTGATTAGGGTTATTCCTGTATCCTTCTATTAGGATGGAGTGTATAACTTTAATCCTAAGTGTTAAACCCTTAATGTGTTTAAACCCTTTAATCAATCCATCTAATAATCATCAAGACATCAAACTTGTAACTTGGGCCTTGCATTAGGGTTCTAATTCTTCCTTAATTGGTTAAGAAGGACTAACCTTAGTGTTAATGGACAAGTCCCCCTCAAGTTGTCTTACAAACCATAAAATTCACTTCTTCATCTTATCATTAATTAAAATCCATTTAATAAAGGCTTTGTTTTGTCATGAGGTTAATCCCTAATCATGGATTAAGTTGAAGAGTCTTCCTCAGCTTAAATGTTATCATCTATTTTCCTTCTATTAGGATGGTGTAATGAGTCCATTAAATCCTTGATTATGGCTTAAGCTCATTACTTAACACTAAACAAAAACTCCAAAAACATCTAAATAATGGCAATTAGGTTAATGATCTTAATCCTACATCATGGTGATTAAGGGTGAGGTGCTTACTTCACACTTAAGGTATTCTCATTACCCCTAATCAGAGGGAGGATGTGATGAGTTTACTAACCCTTGGATTAGGCTTAAGCTCATTAACTTATGACAAACACAAAAGAAATAAAAGATTGAAAATACCAAAAACAAACAATAATCGTCTCCTCCGGGATTCTTTTCTCACCTCATTCACTCATAAACGAGAACTTGCTTCTTCCGTCTAATGCAAGACAGTTAGCACCTGAGCCAGACAGGTCATACACTTGAGCATAAACAAGTAAGCAGTTCACAAGTCAATTCATTCTTTCAGTCTCTTTGAGTCGAACTACGGTGTTCTGACTTCCTCATTGCACGAGAGGATACGTAGGCATAACTTAACAGTTATCGAACAAAAGTCTCTGTATATCCCCCCTCCTTCCAACATTGTTCTTTAAGCCTCATAGTCTTGAGCATTTCATTCTTGTTCTCACACTGACACTTCACATATTTCATTTCACACTTCTTTTACACTGACACTTGCATTCTTTTCCAGCTTTGATACACAGAATAGCACTGACACTACCCCTTTAAGCACAAATCTTTTAAGCGTGGATCCCGTCGAGTACGACAGACAACCTGGGTGCTAATACCTTCCCAGGTTTTAACCAACCCCCTTTCTCAGTCTCTCTGGTTCGCAACCGTCTTATCCGTATCTTTCCTAGGTCTATACAACATTACCTTTCCTTCGGGATAAAAATGCCTAGCTGGCGACTCTATTCATTTCTCCTTTCGCCGACCGTTCGCGTCTGTACCCCATTTGACCTGGTGTCATTTGGTGGGAGCGACAACTTGGCGACTCTGCTGGGGACCCTTATACTGTAACCAGGGCTTCTGATTCTTTTTGTGGGTTCCTCCTAGCACTTGTTTGATTTGTGTTTACTGGGGTGCTATGTGCTAATTGTGTTTATATTTGATTTATTTACTGCTTTATGTACAGTTATTTATTGCTTTCTTTACAGTTTTATACATCACACTATCATACTGTCATTGCTGGATCTGTTCTTCTGTCTTGGTGGGTGGGGTTCTACTGAGAGTTTAAGGTCCTATACCTGGGACCTGAGTGACACCTAGGCTAGAGTGGTTCATGTTCTTTCCCATTCCATTTCGGTCTGGTGCGGGAATATGAAACATGATTCAGATGTGGGTTTCTTCTTGAGAACTCTGTGCTATAGATTTCCTGTAGTGCTAGGGCTATCTGGGAAGCCTGCTAAGTCTGGATGACCTTTGTTATGATCTTCAGAAACTGAGGTGAATTAGAGGAGGATCCTTTATGGTTATTGTAAACACTGTACCTCCGGGTTAGAAGTGTTTACACTTCTCATAACTGATCCAAGTCATCGGATCCTTGTTTTAGAACATCACCTGTGAGGGGGTTGGGCTGTTTACAGGTTTGCAGGTACCACTGGCCACATCATACCCTGTTACTTGTTTGATTAAGAGTACTCCATTTTGGGACAGTTCTTGTGATTTAACCCTGGACATGTGACTCTTTATTTGAGTCCCCCACCTTGGTTACTGGACTTCTAAACCTCCATCTGGATTTCTTGAACATACTTGGACTTATATATCAAGGCAGTAATCAGATCCAGCTCTTGATCACAAACCCTTGCATATCATTTGCATACTCATCATTTGCATCATTTAACATTTGTTTATTTGTTTTTCAGGGTATCCACATCATATCTGGCTTGATTTTGACCCCTTCATCTGCATAGACCTCTGTTCATCAGGTATCTGCTTCAGCTATCTTCATCAGTTGTCTGCTTCAACTGCCTTCATCACCAGCACCAGCCTATCAGTGGCTCATCTCCAGTATTGATTTTTGATCTTCATCAACACCTGTCTTCAGCTCTTCATCAGCATTTGTCTTTAGCTCTTCATCAGCACTCATGTCTGCACCCAGGAAGAGCAACATTTCATACCATTTCTTTGAGCCTGTGTTGACTGGTATCAGGCAGGTCCAGTCCCTTATCACTCCAGACCACATCCCATTATTCAGAGAGCATTATGGAGGCATCCTTGATATGGTTATGGACCTGGATCCTTCTCAGAGGAGTATGATCCACACCTGCCTACAGTTCTATGACCCTCCTCTGAGATGCTTCACCTTCCAGAACTTTCAGTTAGGACCTCTGCTAGAGGAGTTCTCATCATTGATTGGAATACCTGTCAGGGGTGGTGTCCCCTTCAACCTAGAGATGACTTCTCCCAGCAATGGAGAAGTGGCAAAAGCACTGTACCTAGAGCCTATTTTGATTGAGCAGAACATGACAACAAAGGCTGGGATCCCTGGTTTACACTTAGATTTCTTGATTTCTCAGGCCATCCTGAAGGCCTCCCTGGGAGAATGGAAGGCAGTTTGTGCATTGTTAGCCCTCAGTATATATAGGGTTATACTATTTGCAGACGAGCCCAAGTTTATCAGCAAGAATGCCATTCATCTTTTCCTTCTGAGGAACCCAGTACCCACATTGCTGGGGGATTTCTATTATTCTGTTCACCAAAGAAATGAGAAACAGAGAGGGAAGTTGGTGAGATGCTGTGCTCCCCTGTTTCATACCTGGCTGCTCAAACACTTACTTAAGACTGATGCCTTCTTGAATCCTCACCAACAGAAGAATTGGGCTAAGAGACTTATTGGTTTGACTTCAGATGACATCAGATGGTGCACCCAGAGCACTAAGGGCAAGGAAATCATCACTAGCTGTGGGCAGTACCCCAATGTACCTCTAATAGGAGTGAAGGGTTGCATCAACTACAATCCTTTGATGTTCAAGAGACAATTGGGCTATGCTTTAGTACACCCTCCTAGAGTGCAAGATCTAGCTGAGACCCTGTATTATGAGATAAAGCCTAATCTAGCTGTTGTCAGGCAAGCATCCTGGGCTTGGGACAACATCCAGACCAAAGGGATGACATTTCTTGGGAGGTGCAATAATGTGTCTTCAGCTCAATATTATGAATGGTCTCATGCTAGAGCTCAGATTTCTGGGATGCCCTTCACCATTGAGGACACACCTGGACCTTCCACAGTACAGCCAGCAGCCACTGTCAGTCTGGAAGAATTTGAGAAGCTGAAGGAAAGGAATGAGAATCTGTCTCAAGCTTTGAAGAAGACCCTCTGGGAGAGGAGTGATGGTCGTCTAGACATTAGGAGGTTGGAGAAGCTTAAAGTGGAGCATCTGGCCAAGATTGAGAAAGCAGAGGACTATATCAAGAAATCAAGAGCTGGGGAGCAAATATTGAAGAATGCCTGTAAGGAGGCCAAGCTTCAGAAGGCTAGGACTGATCTCTATCTGCAAGAAAGTCAAGCTAGGTGGGTCAGGATCACTGAATCTCGTACTCAAGAAGATAAGAGAACTGAAGCCAGGATTGAGCAGTTGGAGGCCAATGAAAAGAAACAACAGGAAGCTTTGCTGGCAGCCCAGAAGGAGATTTCAGAACTGAAGCTTAGGGCTGGTTTGAAGAGGTCAAAGGACCAAGACAGGCACAAGAAGCTAACCACTGCTATTGCCACTAGGAACCTTCTCATCAGGACTATTATAGAGCATCCGGCTGGTCCTGTAACTGAGGCACTTTTGAAGGAGGTTAAGGAGGATGAGTTTGGATTAGATGTTTGATTTCCTTGCTTGTTGTTTATTTCCATTTCATGTACTTTTCTTTTATGTTGTATTTTGACCCCTCAGGGGCATGTGTTGTAAGAAAACAAACTATGTATTATGCACCATTTGTAATATATTTGTTAGTTTGTTTTATTGGGTTTCTTTTCTCAAGCGACATCAAAAGCATCTTCCTCGGGGTCTGGAAAGGTCAAAACCAAGAGCCAAGCCGGATACCTTGGAAAGCAAATAAGCATACTGCATTGCATGCTAACTTTTGTTTTGTTTTGTAGGTTTTTGTTTTTTAGTTTGTTTGTTACTAACTCTGTTGTGGTTCAGGAATTATTGCTCGCTGTCGGGTGTTCCCTCTCAACCGTCCGCACCGGTATCCTACTCGCAACAACCTTCTTGGTATCCAAATGGATCAAGTACAGCAGGACCTGACAGAGGTCAGGACACAGATGGCTAATGAAAGGGTGGAGATGAGAAACCAAATGGCCCAATTCATGATAGTAATGATTGGCTTGGCTCAGAGCCAAGAGAGGTTAAGGGCATTGGTAGAAAGACAGACTCCCGAGGAACCTCATCCTGGGACTGGAGGAACAAGTAACAATGAGAGGGGTCAGCCTCATGTTAACCCACCTGTATTTGGACCTCATCTAGATCCGGAAGTCAACATCCCGGCTAATGTGCAAGGAAATACTACTGGAGGGAGGATTTTACAAGAAGATCCTCAAGAGGAGCAGTTTACTGTAATGGGAGCTGGGGATGAAGTCTATGATAGGAGGTTTGATGAAATTTCTGAGAAATTGAGATCTTTGGAGTCTCAAAACTCCTTGGGTTTTGATGTAATGGATATGGGGTTAGTGGATGGGGTAAGGATTCCCCACAAGTTTAAACCCCCGTGCTTCGAGAAGTACAATGGAACTTCCTGTCCACGAACTCACCTACAATCCTTTCTGGGGAGACTTAAGGCATATACCATGGATGAAAAACTGTGGATGTTTTACTTTGAAGACAGTTTGACTGGGGCTTCCAGGGAGTGGTATTCACACTTGACCAGAGCTACTATCAGGTGTTGGAAGGACCTAGCTGAAGCCTTCATCAGGCAGTACCAATACAATGTGGATATGGCTCCTAACAGGACCCTCTTGATGGGAATGTCTCAATCCTCCAGGGAAAGCTTCAGGGAATATGCCCAAAGGTGGAGACAGCTTGCTGCTGCTGTCCAACCACCCATGTCGGAAAGAGAAATGGCCGACATGTTCATGAATACTCTGCAAGGGACATATATTGATAGGCTAGCTGCCTTTTCTTCCACTAGTTTCGCAGACGTAGTTATAGATGGGGAAAGAATTGAAAGCCTTTTGAAAATGGGCAAGATTTCTGATAATGGTGCAAGTTCGTCTAGTAATCCCAGGAAGCCTTTTGTGGGACCTCGAAGGACCGGTGAGACAAATGCCATTCATGTTAGCAGGGGCAGACCTCAGTATGTCCACAGATCAGTAGCAGCTGTCACTATTCCAGCTCTGATTCCTCAGCAACCAGCATATCAACAACAACAACAACCTCATTACCAACAGCAAGTTCAGTATCCGCTACAGAGAACCTACAACAACAATAACAACAATCAACAACAAAGACCTTTTCAGCAAAGACCGTCACAGGCAAATAGGGTGATTGACCCTATCCCTATGCCTTATGCTGCCTTATTGCCACAACTCCTGAAACTCAACTTGGTTGAATTAAGGACATTGGCACCACCAGATCCCTCCAATCTTCCAAGGAATTATGATATCAACGCCAGATGTGCTTTCCACTCCAATGCACCTGGCCACAATACGGAGAAGTGCAGGGCCTTGCAAATGAAAGTCCAAGACCTGGTGGATTTTAAAGCCCTCAACTTTGCACCCCCTCCAAGTGTCACCAAGAATCCCATGCCCAATCATGGAGGGCCAAGAATTAATGCCATTGAGGAAGACAAGCCATCTTTCTTAATCACCAGTGTTGGACAGATTCGGACACCTCTGGTCGAAATTAAAGCTCAGCTTCTAGAGTACCAGATGTTCCCCGGGTGTGAGCTCGGTTGTGGGTATTGCAACATTGCAGTCAATGGGTGTGATAATTTGAGAAGCGACATAGATGGTCTTATCAAGGATGGTATCCTTCAGATCTCAACAACGGCGCCTACAAATCCTGCAATCCCTTTGACAACATTTCCTGATTCTTCTACAACAGCAGCAACAATCATTCCTACCGACTCATCAATATCATCAACAATGGCTTCATCCATCACTTCAACAAATCAGATGTCAACAACCATTTCTTCTACAACATAAGCATCCTTTTTATCAGCAGAATCTTCTACAACGCCAACATAAATTAATGAAGATATCTCAGCGGTCACCATTTACTATGATCCATCAAATGTTCCTCCAAACAACAACTTTCAAAATCAAACAGTGGCACCTCCCGCCGGGTCACCAGTCACAATTTACTACGATCCGCACACCATTACAGTACCTTCCTCTGCAGCAGTAAGTCCAGTTACCATCATGGTACCTGGACCCATTCCATATGAAAGCAGTAATGCCATACCTTGGCATTATGGCTCTGATCTTTACTGCAATGGGGAGAAAATCACTTTGGACTCTTCAACCTCTTCTCCACAAATTGATAATGTTGGGGGAGGCGGAGGCTTCACCATAAGCGGACGCCTTTTTGCCTCACAAGTACAAAGACCTAATGCCGAAGCAGAAGTTGCTGCCAAAGCAAAAGGAAAGAGTGTGGTGCTTGAAGAGCCGGTTATCAAAGAAACTCAGAAGACATCTTTTGAGCAAGATGTAGACGAGTTCATGAGAATCATAAAAAGAAGTGATTACAAGGTGGTGGATCAGCTTCACCAAACTCCCTCAAAGATCTCCATATTATCACTGTTGATGTGTTCTGAAGCTCACAGGAATGCATTATTGAAAGTCTTGCACGCAGCATACGTGCCAGAAGAGATTACTGTTAACCAGCTAGAAACTGTGGTGGCAAATGTCAATACCAGTCATGGACTGGGCTTCACCAATGTTGACTTAACAACTGAGGGGCGTAACCACAACAAGGCTTTACACATCACTCTAGAATGCAAGGGTGCTGTTCTATCCCATGTACTGGTGGACATTGGGTCTTCACTCAATGTTCTACCAAAGAAAGCCTTAGTGAAGCTGGAGTATGATGGCTTGGCACTGCGTCCAAGTAATTTGGTGGTGAGAGCATTTGATGGCTCTAAGAGATCAGTGCTTGGAGAGATTGATCTGCCTGTGATGATTGGCCCGCAGACTTTTAAAATTACCTTCTATGTGATGGACATTCAGCCGGCCTACAGCTGTTTGTTGGGTAGACCCTGGATCCACACCGCTGGCGCTGTTACGTCTACCCTTCACCAGAAGCTGAAATTCGAGTGGGAAGGCCAGATCATCAACATCTGTGGTGAAGAAGACATCTTTGTTAGCCATCTGGCTACGTACAAGTACATAGAAATGGATGGAGAAATCCATGAAACTATGAGTCAAGGGTTTGAGGCCCTGAACATTAATGAAGCATCTGCTGTACTGGGAACCTCCATGACGTCTTATCAGCAAGCCCGGAAGGTTGTTGAAGAGGGTACTGCCCAAGGCTGGGGCAAGCTGTTGCCCGTGGAGAAGAAAGAAGACAGATTTGGGTTGGGTTACAGACCAACTCAACAAGATCAATCAGAGGCTGCCAAGAAGCCCAATTTTGTCAGCGGGGGAATGCTCACCCCGGATGAAGTGAACAACTTGGAAGACGAGGAGGAAAGCGACCGCAACCTGGAGAGCTGGATACGTCCAAGGATCCCGGGGAGCCAAGTCCTTAACTGGTCTTCCCAGGAAATTATAAGGGTTACTCCTGTAGAGTAATTATTATTTCCTGTATATTTAAGCATGCATCAAGTCTTGCATCTTGCCCAAGATGTCAAGACTCATTTTGTAATCGGGCCATCTTGTAATTTTGTGCAAATGGATTAATCAATGAATATCGGACATCTTTTGCAAATGAGTCTTTTTTCTTTTCCGCTCACTGTTTTTCATTTTTCTTTTTGTACAAAAAATAAAATGGCAATGTTTTCCAAAATGATAGCTTCATTTCACTTTTTCTAAACAAGATTAAAATCGATCACTAAAATGAACAATCTAAACCCTTGCAGAGAGTGCCTTTCAGACTGCACCGACAACAACACAGCTATGACTTCGTATGACTTTGACAATCCAATCAATCAAGCTGATGAACGGGTTGAAGAAGATTATGAGCTACCTGAAGAGCTAGCCAGGTTGTTAAGGCAAGAGGAGAAGGTTATCACTCCTCATCAGGAGGAGATCGAAACGGTTAACTTGGTACAGAAGAAGATGTGAAGGAGGTTAAGATTGGGGCCTGCCTACAAGACTCAGTGAAGGGATAACTGATTGATATGCTTCGGGAGTATGTGGATGTCTTTGCTTGGTCTTATCAGGATATGCCAGGGTTGGACACCGATATTGTCATGCACAAGCTGCCTTTGAAAGAAGATTGTCCACCGGTAAAACAGAAATTGCGCCGTACTCGCCCAGATATGGAAATGAAGATTAAAGAAGAGGTACAAAAGAAGTTCGAGGGTTTCTAGGTAGATTGAACTACATTTCAAGATTCATATCTCACCTTACAGCAACCTGTGAGCATTTGTTCAAGCTGTTAAGAAAAGAACAAACGGTCAGGTGGAACGAAGACTGCCAGAGGGCTTTTGACAAAATCAAGGAATACTTGAAAGAGCCTCCAATCCTTATGCCTCCAGTCGAAGGAAGACCTCTAATAATGTACTTGACAGTATTAGAAGAGTCAATGGGGTGTGTGCTGGGCCAGCATGACGAATCTGGTCGAAAAGAGTATGCAATTTACTACCTAAGCAAAAAGTTTACCGACTGTGAACAACGTTATTCACTGCTCGAGAAAACTTGCTGTGCTTTAGCGTGGGCTGCTCGCCGACTGAGACAGTATATGTTGACCCACACTACTTTGTTGATATCAAAGATGGACCCAGTTAAGTATATTTTTGAGAAGCCGACACTTACCGGACGGGTTGCAAGATGGCAAATGATCCTCACAGAATATGACATTCAGTACACCTCTCAAAAAGCCATCAAAGGCAGTGTATTGTCTGATTATCTCGCTGAGCAACCCATTGACGATTACCAGCCTATGAGATTTGACTTCCCCGATGAAGACATCATGTTCATAAAAGCAAAAGATCACGAAGAGCCTGTTCACACTGAAGGGCCTGACCCAGAAGAGGAATGGACTATGATGTTTGATGGGGCTGTTTATATGAATGGTCGTGGTGTTGGTGCAGTACTCATTACACCTAAGGGGGTTCACATGCCTTTCTCGGCAAAGCTCACCTTTAACTGCACTAACAACGAAGCTGAATACGAAGCTTGTATTATGGGTCTTGAGGAAGCCATTGACCTCAGGATCAAGACTTTGACTGTGTTCGGAGATTCAACTCTGGTAATTAATTAAACCAACGGCAAATGGTACACACACCAGGATCATCTGATACCTTATAGGGACTATACAAGAAGGTTATTGACTTTCTTCACAAAGGTCAAGCTTGAGTATATCCCCCGAGACGAGAATCAGTTTGCAGATGCTCTGGCCACCATTTCATCCATGATCAAAGTTCAAGCTGCCAACTTTGTACCTCGGATTTCAGTGTCCAGACTTGACAGACCAGCATATGTGTTTGTAGCAGATGTTGTCAAAGATGATAAGCCTTGGTTCCATGATATCAAATTCTTCTTAGAGGATCAAACATACCCACCTGGGGCATCTTCCAATGATAAGAAGACATTAAGAAGGCTAGCTGGTAGTTTCTTCCTGAATGCTGATGGTTCCCTGTATAAGAGAAACTTTGATATGGTACTTCTCAGCTGCGTTGATAGAACAAAAGCAGACTTGTTGATGCACGAGGTGCACGAAGGATCTTTTGGTACCCATGCAGGAGGGCATGCCATGGCCAAGAAGTTGCTAAGATCAGGTTATTACTGGATCACAATGGATGCCGACTGTTGTGCCTATGCCAGGAAATGTCATAAATGCCAGATTTATGCGGATAAAGTGCATGTGCCTCCCAATCCTCTGAATGTGATGTCTTCACCCTGGCCCTTTGCCATGTGGGGCATTGATATGATTGGCAAGATTGAACCGACTGCTTCAAACGGCCACAGATTCATCCTGGTTGCTATTGACTATTTTACCAAGTGGGTTGAAGCAGCTTCGTATGCGAATGTTACAAGGCAAGTGGTAGCCCGATTCTTGAAGAGAGACATCATCTGTCGGTATGGAGTGCCCGAGCGAATCATTACTGATAATGGTTCCAACTTAAACAACAAGATGATGGCTGAGCTATGCAGGGACTTCAAGATCCAACAACACAATTCGTCTCCTTACAGGCCAAAGATGAATGGCACTGTTGAGGCAGCTAACAAGAATATCAAGAAGATTGTGCAGAAGATGGTAGTCACTTATAAGGACTGGCATGAAATGCTACCGTTTGCCTTGCATGGGTACCGTACATCAATCAGAACGTCCACTGGGGCAACACCGTATCAGCTTGTGTATGGTATGGAGGCAGTCCTACCTGTTGAAGTTGAATTACCCTCCCTGCGGGTATTGATGGATGTTAAACTGAATGAAGCAGAGTGGGTCTGATCCCGATACGAACAACTGAATCTGATTGAAGAGAAGAGATTAGCTGTAATCTGTCATGGGCAGTTGTATCAGAAAAGAATGAAGAAAGCCTTCGATCAGAAAGTCAGGCTCCGAGAGTACCAAGTACGAGATCTTGTGCTGAAAAGACTCCTCCCTCCTCATACAGACCACAGGGGTAAGTGGACTCCGAACTATGAAGGGCCATTCATAGTAAAGAAAGTTTTCTCTGGTGGAGCACTGATGCTCAGTACTATGGATGGTGAAGACTCCCTGTCCCCTGTGAATTCAGATGTAGTGAAAAAATACTTCGCATGAAAATGACCCGTTGGACATAAAAACAGAATGTAAGTCCAGGCAAAAATAGGGCATCCCGGCGAGTCAAAAACAGAATAAAGGACTCGGGCAAAAATAAGGGAAAATAAACAAAAAATGTACACCCGCTGAGTTGAAAAGCCGCATTGGACAGCTCAGGCAAAAATGGGTATCCCGGTGGATTGAAAACCCGAAAGGGCGATCCACGCAAAATAAGGGAATAAGCGAACAACTGCATTCTGAATTCGTCTGTATCACTCACAACATGGCAAGCTTCGAAAGGTTCGAGCGTCAGTCAGAATCAGCCTTCTTCAGAAAGCAAGATAAGAAGAACGTCAAATGTCATACAAGTCATAGCAAAAGGGGAAGCTCCTCGAAGCGTCATCAACATCGCTAGCATCTTTTTGTTTCTCAATTTGTAACAATCTCCTCATTTTAGGGGATCTGTTTCCTTGACTGTATCTTGCCAATTCTGGGCACTCGAATTAATAAAATCAGATTTTCAGTCACACATTGTCTCGTACTCTTTTATTTGCAAAAATGTCCGATGTCGTTAATATATTGATTGCATAAATACAGATGCGTCTTTCTGAAACTACGTGCTTGCAGGAAATATACTTACTACCGGGAGTGTCTAAACTCTTATGATGGAATCTGGTAAGGGATACCTCGGGATTACTTGTGCGTTTCTCTATCTTTTCAGGATTGCAGGTATTCAAAGCACAACATGGAGCATGAAAGCTTCACCCCAGCAAGCTGGCAAATCATTATCTACTCAGTCAATTAGCACCGGGGGTGCTTTCTCCCCAACTGAGTTGCCATTTATTATTCCTCCTCAGCCAAGTACAAAAGTCAGGGAACCATCTCCCCACAGAGCTTCAGCCTCTATCCAGAAGAGCAACGCCTGAAGATCTCACGACAGGGTGACGAAAGCTTCTACAAACCCCAGCTGGGTCCCTCATTGCTGAGATAGGTCTATCAGTGACCTATTTCCCCAAGCAGAGTCATACATCTTATCAGATCTACCAACGATCTTATCCCCAGCTGGGATGTCCACTTCAAACAGATCAGCCAGAGATCTTCACAGCAACGGGATTCGAATCCCGGATCGGTATCTTTGCATAATCATAGCATTCGCATCATATTCTCCCCGCGGAGCGTAGCATTCCGTCTAATACGGAGCATTACAACAAAAATAAAACATATTGCATAATCATAAGCCATGTTCTGAATCAAACACTTGTAAATACTGACAATCCGTCAACGATGTACAGAAAATTTCCCAAATTCCCCGGCAGATAGCCAAGGCACTTTCCCTAAAGATACAGATACTTCCTGACACCCGTCCGTGTCATATCCCAGCAGAAAGCCAAAACGTCCCCTTTGCACTCACCATACAGATACATATACATACAATCCCTTGACACCCGTCCGTGTCACCTTCCCCAACATAGTTACCCAAACACTTTGTAAATCACATGTATTTGTTTATAATACACTTTTTCAGACACCCGTCCGTGTCACGCTCTCCACAGCAAGATAGACACTCGTCCGTGTCTTACTCATACTTGTTACTCCTGTTCCACTCATACAGATATTCATCCGTATCTTGTATACACCATTTATATCCCCTCAGATTCGACACTCGTCCGTGTTCTTTGTTAACCAGTTGGTACTCGTCCGTATCATCATCTCTGAACATGTGTCAGCGTTTGTTTCTACTGATACTCGTTTGTATCATAGTCTTAAGGATGCTCGTTCGCATCTTTAATCCATACACAATGTCAGATACTTTTACCTCTTTTTAGAATTTAGACACTCGTCTGTGTCTATTATTCCCCGGAAGAGTCCCCTCAGATCCGACACTTGTCTGTGTTCTTTGTTAACCAGTTGATACTCGTCCGTATCATCATCTCTGAACATGTGTCAGTGTTTGTTTCTACCTGATACCCGTCCGTATCATAGTCTTAAGGATGCTCGTCCGCATATTTAATCTATACACAGTGCCAAACACTTATACCTTTCTTTTCTTGGTGTGAACACTCGTCCGTGTTTACTATTCCCCAGCAAAGTCCCCAACAAAACTTGTTAAACTATTTCCTTTCTATATGACATTCGTCCTATGTCATGATACCTTTGCGGCAGCCGTACCCTGCCAGGTGATTGTCCTTCACCTTTTTGATGATCGTCCTTCATCAATCCCTAAAGGAGTCTCTATTTTATTAGAACCCCTTCCTATCCGACATTCGTCCTATGTCGTGATATTTTTAGCAGCCGTCCCCTGCTAGGTGATCGTCCTTCACCTCCTGATGATTGTCCTTCATCATTTTATCCGGTGGCCGTCCCCATCGTTGATCTTGTTTTCTGACATTTGTCCTATGTCATGATAAACCCCGAGAGCAGCCGTCCCCTGCTAGGTGATCGTCCTTCACCTCCTGATGATCGTCCTTCATCATTTTATCCGGTGGCCGTTGTCGCTCCCAATAAATGAGACTAACTCAAATAAGGTACAGACGCGAACGGTCGGCGAAAGGATGAAACGAAAAGAGTCGCCAGCTAGGCATTTTTATTCCGAAGGAAAGGTAATGCTGCATAAACCTAAGAAAAGATGGATAAGACGGTTGCGAACCAGAGATACTGAGAAAGGGGGTTGGTTACAACCTGGGAAGGTATTAGCACCCAGATTGTCCGTCGTACTCGACGGGATCCACGCTTAAAAGACTTGTGTTTTAAAGGGGTAGTGTCAGTGCAATCCGTGTATCAAAGCTGGAAAGAATGCAAGTGTCAGTGTAAAAGAAATGTGAGGTGTATAAAAAATGTGTCAGTGTAAGAACAAGAGTGAGATGCTCATGATAATGAGGTTAAAATAATAATGCTGAAAAGAGGGGGAATATACAGAGACTTTTGTTCGATAACTGTTAAGTTATGCCTACGTATCCTCTCGTGCAATGAGGAAGTCAGAACACCATAGTTCGACCCAAAGAGACTGAAAGATGAATTGACTTGTGAACTGCTTATTTATCTATGCTCAAGTGTATGACCTGTCTGGCTCAGGTGCAAACTGTCTTGCATTAGACGGAAAAAAGCAAATTCTTGTTTATGAGTGAATTAGATGAGAAAAGAATCCCGGAGGAGACGATTATTGTTTGTTTTTGTATTTTTCAGTCTTTTATTGCTTTTTGAAGTTTTTCATAAGTTAATGAGCTTAAGCCTAAACCAATGGATTTAGTAAACTCATCACATCTTCCCTCTGATTAGGGGTAATGAGAGTACCTTAAGTGTGAAGTCAGCTTCTCACACTTAGTCACCATGATGTAGGATTAAGATCATTAACCTACTTGTGATTATTTAGGTGTTTTGTGGTTTCTGTTTAGTGTTACGTAATGAGATTAAGCCATAATCAAGGATTAAACAGACTCATTACACCATCCTAATAGAAGGATAATAGATGAGAATGTTTAAGCTGAGGAAAGCTCCTCAACTTAATCCATGATTAGGGATTAAACTCATGACAAAACAAAGCCTTTATTAAATGGATTTTAATTAATGATAGGATGATGAAGTGAGTTTTAGGGTTTGTAAGACAACTTGAGGGGGACTTTTCCATTAACACTAGGGTTAGTCCTTCTTAACCAATTAAGGAAGAATTAGAACCCTAATGCAAGGCCCAAGTTACAAGTTTGATGTCTTAGTGATTATTAGATGGATTGATTAAAGGAGTTAAACACATTAAGGGTTTAACACTTAGGATTAAAGTTATACACTCCATCCTAATAGAAGGATGCAGACATAAGCTTAATCACAAAGCCTTAAAGCCTTTAGGGTTTAGTCCTTGATTATGAGATGAGAAGAGAGGACTCAATGAGACACAAAGGTAAAATCTAAATGGGGAACTAATCAAAACCCTAATTATTGTCATGCTTGGTTGATCCTAAGGTTTGTGAGGTTTACAAGAAAGATCTTCAGAGAAACCACCAGGAAGCAGATGAAAGGAGCAAAGAGAAGCAAAGTAACTTGCTTCATTTAAGAAGACAAGTCACTTGAAGAAAGGAATTAAGATGAAGAAGAAAGAGCAAGCTCAATCTCAAGCACAAGATAAAATGCAGCAATGATGCATAAGAAGAATGAAAAGAGATTGTGAGAAGTGAAGGCAAATTCACTTCTCAAAGTAACTTACCACCTGAAAAGTTAGTGAAAGGAATGAAATGCAATGCAAATGAGATGCAATGGCATGATGCAAACCAAAACCCGAAGCATGTGTATGATGTTGATGATGCTAAGAGATTATGCAAACATGAGGCAAGGCATGGAAATTATCATACAAACATATGGATGCAAGAGAAGCATGCTTAGAACCATGAACATACATGAAAAGTTATGAAATGCAAATGACATACAACATGGCAAATGAAAGATGCAATGATCAAACATGATTCTAATATGTCCTAAGATGTATTATGAATCAAATGGATGCACAAAATGTCATGGCAAGTCATGGTATGCAAACAAATGGAAGATGGATGCAAATGAAAGCCCAAATTAGGGTTTATGATCAATGCACAAAACAAAAATCAAAACCAGAAGCAAACATCATGATAAAAAATTGAAAATTCATTCAAAGGAACCCTAAACCTATACAAACTCACTGCCCAAAGGAGGGGTTCTAACTCTTAACCTAATGAGGGTTATGAATTTCCCAAGATTGCTAGGGTTTTAGGGTACCTTGTAAAGAAAAATGTCAAACAAATAGGAAATGCAAGATCAATTCATGCCAATTTAATCCTATAAACTACATGCTATACAAGATGCAATGCAAGAAGAATCATGGTCCAACTCTTAAAGGCTAGGCAGAAATGAATTTTTGAAGATTGGATCAAAATAATGCCTTGAAATGAAATTAATTCCATAGAAAATTGTCAAAAGACATCAAGATCAAAAAATAAATTTGGTTTGAGAGTTGGACAATGTTTCAAAATGATTTTAAATGCTTCATGAATTTTTTGTGATTTTTTAAATACCTAAAAGCATTTTTAATTAATTAATTCTCATTAATTAATTAAAAATAAACTTTTAAATGATTTAAAATTATTTTTTAATGCAAAAAATAAAAATAAAAATGTTTTTGGTTTCTGAAAATTAATAAAAGCTTGAATAAAAATTTTCAGAATTTTTCAATGATTTTTACTATTTTTATTAAAATGTACAAAACAAATGAAATAAAATGAAAATATAAATGAATTTAAACTGAAAATGAGAAAGTCAGCGCATCCAAGGGCCAAGATTCAAACGAAAAGGGAGGGAATTGACTAGCGCGCGCATCTGGACGGCTCACATTCAAACTTACGTAATTAAGACTAAACCCTAATTAATTAACCCTAATGACTTTCAGATGACCGGAACAGTGTTCCGGTCATCTTCTCCGACGAGCCAAATCTCTAACTCTCTCTAAACTCCATGAAAATGAAATCTAATTGCCCAGAATCCAACCCCATTCAACACTGAATCAAAACCCCCAAACAAAAACCATTTTTCGTTCATCAATCATGCAAATCGAAGCAAGACAAATTTAGGGCAGAAAGTTTCAGACAACTCATACATGCTCAATATTCCACCATTTTCATTTTTAAACACATCATGATGATCAGGATAACATGTAGAATCAATTTATAACAAGTAAATGAAGTTCTGGAAAATTTGTTCTTGATGGATACCTGAACTGAAGTCCTTCGAACAGGAGCTTTCTGAGCCTTTCTCCTATGTAAACTGACTCCTTTGGTCCCCCTGAGCTCAATGGAATGCTTCACAACTCTTGTTGATGGCTGGTTTGGGAGATGGCAGAAGTTCTGTTCAAGGGGGGGGTGGTGATCGTGTTTTCGTTTCAGTGGCTTTCAGGCCA
Organism: Lathyrus aphaca; assembly: GCA_963966055.1. Taxonomy (NCBI): domain Eukaryota; kingdom Viridiplantae; phylum Streptophyta; class Magnoliopsida; order Fabales; family Fabaceae; genus Lathyrus; species Lathyrus aphaca. The sequence continues at coordinate 180,009,317 of OZ014522.1, forward strand.
TTTTAATGGTTGGTTTGTGATCAGCAAGTCATGTGGAGATTGTTTGTGAAGTCTGTTTGTGTGTTTGATGCTTGTGGAGAGTGTTTCGAAAGGTTTTGCAAATGAAGCATAAACTTGGAACTATGGCTTCTCCTCTGATTCAGGCTTGGATGTCTGTTGTGTTATGCTGGCTTTGGTCCATGTATCAAAAGGTGATAGGTCAGAGAGTTGTTGGTGGCCTATGGTGATTGGTATGGGCAAGTTGCCAAAATGTCAAACTTTGTGTAAGAGAGGTATGGGCAATGGTACAACTTGCTTTTTGGCTTTCTTTGGCTCATCTTGAATCAAGGAATGCTATGGAACAGGTCTAGAAGCAATGCAGCAAGTGGTTGATGGTTTGTGATAGGTTTTGCAAGTTTCACAAAGTTTGGTTCCTTTGGGATTTCTTGAGGGCAAGGCATGAAATGAGATGATTCTTTGGCCCATTCTGAATTTTAGAGGTCATGTGATCATCTTGTGAAGAATTTGTACACATTTGAGGCCTTTAGAACATTTGATCATACCATTTTGCAAAATGCCTCTTTGGTAGAAAACTTCAAATTATGTGATTTTGGCCAACTTTGACAAGCCATAACTTTTGATCCAAAATGAATTAGGTCAAGTTCTGGTACTTTTTGAAAAGGGAATGATCCATTCTACAACTTTCATGACCAAAGTTTTTTCATTTGAAGCATTTTTGAATCAAAAAGCAAGGGTTGAAAAAGTTTCCCAAAATGGCAATTTTCATTATAAGTCAACTTTCCCAAAAAGTCAACTTTGCAAATGACTTGAGATTCTTCAATTTTTTGAACTTCCAACATCTTCTATGATCAAATAAAGACCATATACAATTAAAATGATGAAGAACACCCTTTGGTTGGGTCATTGGGGGCCCCAGATGCCCTGATTTTGCACTGACTTGCTCAAAAAGTCAACTCTTGATCAGATGACTTCCCCATGGAATATCTTCATGAAAATTGATATGCATGCTCCCTATACCATATAGAGACCAATAGAAACAAGAATGACCAAAAAATTTGGAGTTATGGCCTCTGAAACCAAAACCCTAATTCTAGGTCATCTGTGCAGTTAAACTTGGCTCTGCTTCCATGCCTTTCTCAGTTCTTGTGATTCTTTGGCATTATTGACTTTGAGGGGATATAATATGATGCTTGAACATACATGGACCCCTTTGAAGTGATTAATGACCTTTGGAGTGGCTTAAGAAGCTCTTGGATTGCTCAGATCACAAACCCTAGATGCAGATGACTTAGAAACAATGCAGTGAACCAAAAAAGGCAATATGAGATGCTATGTTTGTGTTTATGCATATGAAATGATCACAAGCCATGGTGTGAATAGGTGAGGGAAAATTTGGGGTGTTTACAGCTGCCCCTATTCAAACATGAGTTAGCTGTGTAGGATGTAAGCAACGACTTAACAGGCAAACAAGATAACTTGTGGTTAAATACCAAAGACAGTCCAAAATTTGCACTCACAGAATGAAGAAGAAAAGGGATATGGATTGTAGAGGAAAATAAAGTATAATTATAAAGTGCGAGCGACAGAGGACGACCGCCGAGCAGAGGACGACTGCTGGGGAAAGAGCAATGACGGGGACGGCCGGCATGCTGGGGAGAATGCGGGAAATAAAGCGATGACGGGGACGGCCGACATGCTGGGGATATAAGAGATTATGATGGGACGGCCATCAAGTAAAGCTATAAGATTCTCTGGGGAATATGTAAAAAGTAAATGATGAGGTACGGTCATCAGGTTCATAAAGTAATGCAAACAACGATGGGGACGGCCATCGGGCTAAACTGATGAAGGACGATCATCAGGAAAAGGAAAAGGGACCACGACGGGGACGACCATCGGGTTAAAGAATAAATGAAATAATGATGAGGGACGGTCATCAAAGGTGAAGGACGATCACCTAGCAGGGGACGGCTGCTCTGAGGGGGATAAGATGAGGGATGGTCATCTAAGGTGAAGGACGAACACCTGGCAGGGTACGGCTGCCGGAAGTATCGCGACATAGGACGAATGCCGGATAAAAGGTCAACGATGGGGACGGCCATCGGACGAGCATGATGAAGGACGATCATCAAGAGGTGAAGGACGATCACCTAGCAGGGGACGGCTGCTCTCAGGGTTTATCATGACATATGACGAATGTCAGATAACAATATCAATGATGGGGACGACCATCGGATAAAAATGATGAAGGACGATCATCAAGAGGTGAAGGACGATCACCTAGCAGGGGACGACTGCTAAATATCACGGCATAGGACGAATGCCAGATAGAAAAGATCGACGATGGGGACGGCCATCGGATGAGCATGATGAAGGACGATCATGAAGAGGTGAAGGACAATCACCTAGCAGGGGACGGCTGCTCTCAGGGTTTATCATGACATAGGACGAATGTCAGATAACAAAGAAATTTTGCTTTGCTGGCGACCTACTGGGAAATAGTAAACACGGACGAGTGTTCATATCCAAGAAATGAAAGGTATAAGTGTTTTGACGTTGTGTATAGATTAAAGATGCGGACGAGCATCCCTGAGACTATGATACGGACGAGTATCGGGTAGAAACAAATACTGACACGTGTTCAGAGATGATGATACGGACGAGTATCAACTGGTTAACAAGGAACACGGACGAGTGTTGATTCTGAGGGGACTCTTCTGGGGAAAAGTAGACACAAACGAGTGTCTAAATATAAGAAGACATGAGTGTTTGACACAGTGTACGGATTAAAGATGCAGGCGAGCATCCCTAAGACTATGATACGGACGAGTATCAGGTAGAAACAAACGCTTGAAGCATGCCCTGAGATGATGGTACGAACGAGTACCAACTGGTTAACAAATAACACGGACTAGTGTCGAATCTGAGGAGTAATAAGTACGAGTGGTATATATACGGGCATTTATCCTGCTGGGGAGAGTGACACGGACGAGTGTCAACAAGTATATAAACAAGTATATGCTTTACAAAGTGTTTAGGTAATTATGCTGGGGAAAGTGACACGGACGGATGTCAAGAAAATTACATATATGTATACGTATCTGTGAGTGCAAAGGGGACACTTTGGCCTTCTACTGGGGATATGACACGGACGGGTGCCACAAGGAGTATGTATTGATGTTTGTGGGTGTAAGGCAACTGCTTTAGCTTTAGCTCTCCGCTGGGGAATCTGGGGAGCATTCTGTATATGGTTGATGGATTGTCATTATTCACAAGTGTTTGATTCAGAACATGGCTTATGATTATGCAATATGTTTGATTTTTGCCGTAATGCTCCGTATTAGACGGAATGCTACGCTTTGTGGGGTGAATATGATGCGAATGCCATGTTTATGCAAAAGGTAACGATCCGGGATTCGGGTCTCGTTGCTGCAAAGACCCTTGGTTGATCTGCTTGAAGTGGACATCCCAGTTGGGGGTGAGATCGTTGGTAGATCTAGCATATATGACTTTGCTTTGGGGAAATAGGTCACCGATAGACCCATCTTAGTAATAAGGGACCCAGTTGGGGATTGTAGAAACTTTCATGACTCTGTTGTGATTCCTCCACGCGTTGCTCTTCTGGATAGAGGCTGAAGCTCTGTGGGGAGATGGTTCCCTAGCTTTTGTACTTGACTGTGGAGGAATAGTAAATGGCAATTCGGCTGGGAAGAAGAAAGACCAAGGGAAGGTCTTCCTGGAAATTCTTGTAAGGGCCTGATGAGGATGATGCTGGAGGACTCAGCTGGGGAGAAAACATCTCCGATGCTGAGTGGATAATGATTTGCTAGCTCGCTGGGGTGAAGCTTACATGCCCCATGTTGCGTTTTGAATACCTGCAATCCTGCAAAGACAGAGAAACGCACAAGTAATCCCGAGGTATCCCTTACCGGATTCCGTTGTGAGAGTTCGGATACTCCCGGGAGTAAATATATTTCCTGCAAGCACGTATTCTTTAGGAGAGAAACATCTGTATTTATGCAATCAGTGTCTTATAGACATCGGACATTTTGCAAATGAAAAATATGTACGAGACGAGACATGACTGAAAATCTGATTTTATTAATTCATATGCCCTGAATTGGCAAGATACAGTCAAAGAAACATATCCCCTAAAATGAGGAGATTGTTACAAATTGAGAAACAAAATGTTGGCAATGTTGACGACGCTTCAAGGAGCTTCCCTTTTGCTATGACTCGTATGACTTTTGACGTTCTTCTCGTCTTGCTTTCTGAAGAAGGCTGATTCTGACAGAAGCTTGATCCTTTCGAAGCTTACCAAGTTGTAAGTGATACAGACGAATTCAGAATGCAATTGTTCGCTTATTCCCTTATTTTGCATGGATCGCCCTTTCAGGTTTTCAATCCATCGGGATACCCATTTTTGCCTGAGTTGTCCAATGCGGCTTTTCAACTCAGCGGGTGTACATCTTTTTGTTTATTTTCCCTTATTTTTGCCCGAGTCTTTTATTCTGTTTTTGACTCGCCGGGATGCCCTATTTTTGCCTGGACTTACATTCTGTTTTTATGTCCAGCGGGTCATTTTTTATGCGAAGTATTTTTTAACTGCATCTGAATTCACAGGGGACGGGAAATCTTCACCATCCATAGTGCTGAGCATGAGTGCTCCACCGGAGAAAACTTTCTTTACTACGAATGGTCCTTCATAGTTCGGAGTCCATTTGCCCCTGTGGTCTGTATGAGGAGGGAGGAGTCTTTTCAGCACAAGATCTCGTACTTGGTACTCTCGGAGCCTAACTTTCTGATCGAAGGCTTTCTTCATTCTTTTCTGATACAACTGCCCATGACAGATTGCAGCCAATCTTTTCTCTTCAATCAGACTCATTTGTTCGTATCGGGATCGAATCCACTCTGCTTCGTTCAGCTTAACATCCATTAGTACCCGTAGGGAAGGTAATTCAACTTCAATAGGTAGGATCGCTTCCATACCATACACAAGCTGTTACGGTGTTGCCCCAGTGGATGTTCTGATTGATGTGCGGTACCCATGCAAGGCAAACGGTAGCATTTCATGCCAGTCTTTGTAGGTGACTACCATCTTCTGCACAATCTTCTTGATATTCTTATTAGCTGCCTCAACAGCGCCGTTCATCTTTGGCCTGTAAGGAGAAGAATTGTGGTGTTGGATCTTGAAGTCCCGGCACAGCTCTGCCATCATTTTATTGTTTAAGTTGGAACCATTATCAGTAATGATTCGCTCGGGAACTCCGTATCGACAAATGATGTCTCTTTTAAGAAATCGGGCTACCACTTGCCTTGTAACATTTGCATAGGAAGCTGCTTCAACCCACTTGGTAAAATAGTCAATGGCTACCAAGATGAATCTGTGGCCATTTGAAGCAGTCGGTTCAATCTTGCCAATCATATCAATGCCCCACATAGCAAAGGGCCAGGGTGAAGACATCACATTCAGAGGATTGGGAGGTACATGCACTTTATCCGCATAGATCTGGCATTTATGGCATTTTCTGGCGTAGGCACAACAATCGGCATCCATTGTGATCCAGTAATAGCCTGATCTTAACAACTTTTTAGCCATGGCATGCCCTCCTGCATAGGTACCAAAGGATCCTTCGTGCACCTCGTGCATCAACAAGTCTGCTTCTGTTTTATCAACGCATCTGAGGAGTACCATATCAAAGTTTCTCTTGTACAGGGAACCATCAGTGTTCAGAAAGAAACTACTAGCAAGCCTTCTTAGAGTCTTCTTATCATTGGAAGATGCCCCAGGTGGGTATGTTTGATCCTCCAAGAAGCACTTAATGTCATGGAACCAAGGCTTATTATCTTTGACAACGTCTGCTGCGAATACATATGCTGGTCTGTCAGGTCTGGACACCGAAATCCGAGGCACAAAGTTGGCAGCTTGAACTTTGATCATTGATGAAATGGTAGCCAGAGCATCTGCAAACTGATTCTCATCTCGAGGGATATACTTAAGCTTGACCGTTGTAAAGAAAGTCAATAACCTCCTTGTATAATCCCTATAAGGTATCAGATGATCCTGGTGTGTGTACCATTTGCCGTTGGTTTGATTAACTACCAAAGCTGAATCTCCGAATACCGTCAAAGTCTTGATCCTGAGGTCAATGGCTTCCTCAAGACCCATAATACAGGCTTCGTATTCAGCTTCGTTGTTTGTGCAGTTAAAGGTGAGCTTTGCCGAGAAAGGCATGTGAACTCCTTTGGGTGTAATGAGTACTGCACCAACACCACGACCATTCATATTAACAGCCTCATCAAACATCATAGTCCATTCTTCTTCCGGGTCAGGCCCTTCAGTGTGAATAGGCTCTTCATGATCTTTTGCTTTTATGAACATGATGTCTTCGCCAGGGAAGTCAAATCTCATAGGCTGGTAATCATCAATAGGTTGCTCAGCAAGATAATCAGACAATACACTGCCCTTGATGGCTTTCTGAGATGTGTACTGGATTTCATATTCTGTGAGGATCATTTGCCATCTTGCAACCCGTCCGGTAAGTGCTGGCTTCTCAAAAATGTACTTAACTGGGTCCATCTTCGAGATCAATAAAGTAGTGTGGGTCAACATATACTGTCTCAGTCGGCGAGCAGCCCACGCTAAAGCACAGCAAGTTTTCTCGAGCAGTGAATAACGTTGTTCACAGTCAGTAAACGTTTTGCTTAGGTAGTAAATTGCATACTCTTTTCGACCAGACTCGTCATGCTGGCCCAGCACGCACCCCATTGACTCTTCTAATACTGTTAAGTACATTATCAGAGGTCTTCCTTCAACTGGAGGCATAAGGATTGGAGGTTCTTGCAAGTACTCCTTGATCTTGTCAAAAGCCCTCTGGCAGTCTTCGTTCCACTTGACCGTTTGTTCTTTTCTTAACAGCTTGAACAAAGGCTCACAGGTTGCAGTAAGGTGAGATATGAACCTTGAAATGTAGTTCAATCTTCCTAGAAACCCCCGAACTTCTTTCTCAGTTTTCGGTGCAGGCATTTCTTGAATGGCTTTGACTTTATCAGGGTCAACTTCAATCCCTTTCTCGCTTATAATAAAGCCCAGCAGCTTACCAGATCGCACCCCGAATGTGCACTTGTTGGGGTTCAATTTCAGTTGGTATTTCCTCAGACGCTTAAATAGTTTCAGCAGATTTACCAGGTGGTCTTCTTCTGTGAGGGACTTGGCAATCATGTCATCCACATAACATTCGATTTCTTTATGGATCATATCATGGAATAATGTTACCATAGCCCGTTGATACGTTGCACCAGCATTCTTCAGTCCGAATGGCATTACCTTATAACAGAACGTGCCCCAGGGTGTGATGAAAGTTGTCTTCTCCATGTCTTCAGGTGACATCTTGATCTGATTGTATCCTGAAAATCCGTCCATGAAGGAGAATACCGAGAACTGAGCCGTATTATCAACCAATACGTCAATGTGAGGTAATGGGAAGTCATTTTTCGGGCTGGCTCTGTTCAGGTCCCGGTAGTCAACACACATCCTCACTTTGCCGTCTTTCTTAGGCACAGGTACAATATTAGCAACCCACGGCGGATAGCTAGTTACAGCAAGGAACCCGGCGTCCCACTGCTTTTGCACCTCTTCCTTTATCTTCATTGCCATATCTGGGCGAGTACGGCGCAACTTCTGTTTAACCGGCGGGCAGTCCTCTTTCAAAGGCAGCTTGTGCACGACAATATCGGTGTCCAACCCTGGCATGTCCTAATAAGACCAAGCAAACACATCCACATACTCTCGAAGCATATCAATCAGTTGCTCTTTCACTGAATCTTGTAGGCAGGCCCCGATCTTAACCTCTTTCACGTCTTCTTCCGTACCAAGATTAATCGTTTCAATCTCCTCCTGATGAGGAGTGATAACCTTCTCCTCTTGCCTTAACAACCTGGATAGCTCTTCAGGAAGCTCATAATCTTCTTCAACCCCTTCATCAGCTTGATTGATTGGATTGTCAAAGTCATACGAAGTCATAGCTGTGTTGTTGTCGGTGCAGTCTGAGAGGCACTCTCTGCAAGGGTTTAGATTGTTCATTTTAGTGATTGATTTTAGTCTTGTTTTAGAAAAAGTGAAATGAAGTTTATCATTTTGGAAAACATTGCCATTTTATTTTTGTACAAAAAGAAAAATGAAAAACAGTGAGCAGAAAAGAAAAAGACTCATTTGCAAAAGACGTCCGATATTCATTAATTGATCTGTTTGCACAAAATTACAAGATGGCCCGATTACAAAATGAGTCTTGTCATCTTGGGCAAGATGCAAGACTTGATGCATGCTTAAAATACAGGAAATAATAATTACTCTGCAGGAGTAACCCTTATAATTTCCTGGGAAGACCAGTTTGAGATACGGCTCCCCGGGATCCTTGGACGTATCCAGCTCTCCAGGTTACGCTCATCTTCCGACTCATCTTCCAAGTTGTTTACTGCATCAGGGGCGAGCATCCCCCCACTGACAAAACTGGGCTTCTTAGCAGCCTCTGATTGATCTTGTTGAGTTGGTTTGTAACCCAACCCAAATCTGTCCTCTTTCTTCTCCACAGGCAACAGCTTGCCCCAGCCTTGGGCATTCCCCTCCTCAACAACCTTCCTGGCTTGCTGATAAGATGTCATGGAAGTCCCAAGTACAACAGATGCTTCATTAATATTCAGGGCTTCAAATCCCTGGCTCATGGTCTCATGGATCTCTCCATCCATCTCAATGTATTTGTATGTAGCCAGGTGGCTAACAAAAATATCTTATTCACCACAGATGGTGATGATCTGGCCCTCCCACTCGAATTTCAGCTTCTGGTGAAGGGTAGACGTAACTGCGCCAGCGACATGGATCCAAGGTCTACCCAACAAACAGCTGTAGGTCGGCTGAATGTTCATCACATAGAAGGTAATTTTAAAAGTCTGTGGGCCAATCATCACGGGCAGATCAATCTCTCCTAGCACTGATCTCTTAGAGCCATCAAATGCTCTCACCACTAAGTTACTTGGACGCAATGCCAAGCCATCATACTCCAGCTTCACCAAGGCTTTCTTTGGTAAAACATTGAGTGAAGACCCAGTGTCTACCAGTACATGTGATAGAACAACACCCTTGCATTCAAGAGTGATGTGTAAAGCCTTGTTGTGATTACGTCCCTCAGTTGTTAAATCAGCATTGGTAAAACCCAATCCATGGCTGGTATTGACATTTGCTACCACGGTCTCCAGCTGATTAACGGTAATCTCCTCTGGCACATATGATGCGTGCAAGACTTTTAGTAATGCATTCCGGTGAGCTTCGGAACACATCATCAGAGATAAAATGGAGATTTTTGAGGGAGTTTGGTGAAGCTGATCCACCACTTTGTAATCACTCCTCTTGATAATCCTCATAAACTCGTCTACATCTTGTTCAAAAGATGTCTTCTGAGTTTCCTTGAGAATGGGTTCTTCAGATATTACACTTTTTCCCTTTGCTTTGGCAGCAGCTTCTGCTTCGGCATTAGGTCTTTGTGATTGCGAGGCAAAAAGGCGTCCGCTTCTGGTGAAGCCTCCGCCTCCCCCGACATTATCAATCTGTGGAGAAGAGGTTGAAGAGTCAAGAGTGATTTTCTCCCCATTGCAGTAAAGGTCAGAGCCATAATGCCAAGGGATGGCATTACTGCTTTCATATGGAACTGGTCCAGGTACCGTGATGGTAACCGGACTGACTGCAGCAGAGGAGGGTGTTGAAATAGTGTGTGGATCGTAGTGGATGGTAACTGGTGATCTGGCAGGAGATGCCACTGTTTGTTGTTGAAAATTGTTGTTCGGAGGAATACTTGACGGATCATAATAAATGGTGACTGCTGAGATATCTGCTGGCGTTGTAGAAGATCTGGCTGGATAAATGGATGTTGATTTTGTAGAAGATTCTGAATAAAGGGGTGCTGATGTTGTAGAAGAAATGTTTGTTGAAGTTTGATTTGTTGATATGATGGACGGAGCCATTGTTGATAGTGCTGATGAATTGCTTGGAATGACTGTTGTTGCAGTTGTAGAAGACTCGGGGATTGTTGTCAAGGAGATTGCTGGATTTGAAGGTGTTGATGTTGTGATTTGAAGTAGGCCACTCTGGATTAGACTATCTATGTCGCTTCTCAGGTTATCACACCCGTTTACTGAAATGTTGCGATAACCACAACCGAGCTCACACCCGGGGAACATCTGGCATTCTAAGAGCTGGGCTTTAATTTCTACCAGAGGTGTCCGAATCTGCCCAACACTGGTTATTAAGAAAGACGGCTTATCTTCCTCAATAGCATTGATTCTTGGTCCTCCGTGGTTGGGCATAGGATTCTTGTTAACATTTGGCGGGGGTGCAAAGTTTAGAGCTTTAGAATCTACCAAGTCTTGTACCTTCATTTGTAGAGCCCTACATTTCTCTGTACTATGGCCAGGTGCATTGGAGTGAAAAGCACATCTGGCATTGGCGTCATAATTTCTTGGCAGACTGGAAGGATCTGGTGGTGCCAACGTCCTTAACTCAACCAAGTTGAGCTTCAGGAGCTGTGGTAATAAAGCGGCATAAGGCATAGGGATTGGATCAATCACCCTATTGGCCTGAGATGGTCTCTGTTGAAAAGGTCTTTGTTGATTGTTGCTGTTGTTGTTGTTGTAGTTTCTCTGAGGAGGATATTGAACTTGTTGCTGGTAGTGGGGTTGTTGTTGTGGTTGATATGCTGGTTGCTGATGAATTGGAGCGGGAATAGTGACAGCTGCCACTGACCTATGAACATATTGAGGTCTGCCCCTGTTGGCCTGAATAGCATTAGTCTCACCGGTTCTTCTTGGACCTACAAAAGGTTTTCTGGGGTTGCCAGACGAGCTCGCACCATTGTCAGAAATCTTGCCCATCTTTAATAGGCTTTCAATCCTTTCTCCAGCTATGACTACGTCAGCGAAGCTGGTGGAAGAAAAGGCAGCTAGCCTGTCAATGTATGTCCCTTGGAGGGTGTTCATAAACATGTCGGCCATTTCCCTTTCCGACATGGGTGGCTGGACAGCAGCAGCAAGCTGTCTCCACCTCTGGGCGTATTCCCGGAAGCTTTCCCTGGATGATTGAGACATTCCCATCAGGAGGGTCCTGTTAGGAGCCATATCCAAGTTGTACTGGTACTGTCTGATGAAGGCCTCAGCTAGGTCCTTCCAGCATCTGATGGTTGCTCTGGTCAAGTGAGAGTACCATTCCCTTGAAGCTCCAGTTAAACTATCTTCAAAGTAAAACATCCATAGTTTTTCATCCATGGTGTATGCCTTCAGCCTTCCCAGAAAGGATTGCAAGTGGGTTCGTGGACAGGAAGTTCCGTTGTACTTTTCGAAGCACGGGGGTTTAAACTTGTGGGGAATCCTTACCCCGTCCACTAAACCCATGTCCATGACATCAAAGCCCAGGGAATTTTGAGACTCCAGAGATCTCAATTTCTCAGCAATTTCATCTAGCCTTCTGTCATAGGCTTCATCCCCAGCTCCCATCACAGTGAATTGATCCTCTTGGGGGTCTTCTTGTAATACTCTGCCCGCAGTAGCATTCCCTTGCACATTAGCAGGGATGTTGATCTCTGGATGAAGGTGGGGCCCATACACAGGTGGATTAACATGAGGCTGAACCCTCTCATTGTTGCTCGTTCCCCCAGTCCCTAGATGGGGTTCCTCCTGGGTCTGCCTTTCTACCAATGCCCTTAATCTCTCTTGGCTTTGAGTCAATCCATTCATCACCTCCATGAACTGGGTCATCTGGTTTCTCATTTCTAGCCTCTCATTGGCCATTTGAGTCCTGACTTCTGTAAGGTCCTGCTGTACTTGGTCCATTTGTATACCCGGAAGGTTGTTGCGAGTGGGATATCTGTGCGGACGGTTGAGAGGGAACACCCGTCGTCGAGCAATAGTTCCTGAATCACAACAGAGTTAGTAATAAACAAAACAAAAACCTACAAAACAAAACAAAAGTTAGTATGTAATGCAGTATGCTTATTTGTTTCCAAGGTATCCGGCTTGGCACTTGGTTTTGACCTTTCCAGACCCCTGAGGAAGGTGCTTTGATGTTGCTTGAGAGAAAAAGAACTCAGATGAAACAAACTAATGAATATATTACAAATGGTGAATCATACATAGTTTGTTTTTTACAATACATTCCCTCTGAGGGGTCAAAAAATACAACACACAAGAAAAGTACATGAAATGAAAGCAACAACAAGCAAAAGTCAGACACCAAGACCAAACTCATCCTCATTAACTTCCTTCAGAAGTGCTTCAGTTACAGGGTCAGCTGGATGCTCTGTGAGGTTCCTGATAAGAAGATTCCTGGTGGCAATAGCAGTGGTTAGCTTCTTGTGTCTGCCTTGGTCCTTTGACCTCTTCACACCAGCCCTAAGCTTCAATTCTGAGATTTCCTTCTGGGCTACTAGCAGAGCCTCCTGTTGCTCTTTTGCACTGGCCTCTAACTGCTCAATCTTGTCCTGAGTTCTCTTATCCTCCTGAGTGCGAGCTTCAGTGATCCTGACCCACCTAGCTTGGCTTTCTTTCAGATAGAGATCAGTCCTAGCCTTCTGAAACTGGGCCTCTTTACAGGCATTCTTCAAAATCTGCTCTCCAGCTCTTGACTTTTTGATGTAGTCCTCTGCATTTTCAATCTTGGCTAGATGCTCCACCTTAAGCTTTTCTAACCTTTCAATGTCCAGACGACCATCACTCCTCTCCCAGAGGGTTCTCTTCAGGGCTTGAGACAGATTCTCATTCCTTTCTTTTAGCCTCTCAAACTCTTCCAAGCTGACAGTGGCTGGAGGTGGTGCTGTGGATGGTCCAGGTGCATCCTCAATGGTGAAGGGCATCCCAGAAATTTGAGCCCTAGCATGAGACCAATCATAATACTGAGCTGAGGCCACATTGTTGCATCTCCCAAGAATGGCTACCCCTTTGGTCTGAATATTGTCCCAAGCCCAGGATGCTTGCCTGACAACAGCTAGATTAGGCTTGATCTCACAATAAAGGGTTTCAGCCAAGTCTTGCACTCTAGGTGGGTGAACCAGAGCATAACCCAACTGTCTCTTGAATAGCAGAGGGTTGTAGTTGATGCAACCCTTCACTCCTATCAGAGGTACATTGGGGAACTGCCCACAACTAGTGATAATGTCCCTGCCCTTGGTGCTCTGGGTGCACCACCTGATGTCATTTGAGGTCAAAGCAACAAGTCTCCTAGCCCAATTCTTCTGTTGGTGAGGATTCAGGAAGGCATCAGTCTTGGGCAAGTGTTTGAGCAGCCAGGTATGGAACAGGGGAGCACAACATCTCACCAACCTTCCTCTTTGCTTTTCATTCCTTTGGTGAACAGAGTAGTAGAAATCTCCCAGTAAGGTGGGCACTGGGTTCCTCAGAATGAAAAGATGAATGGCATTCTTGCTAATAAACTTAGGCTCATCTGCAAATAATATAACCCCATATATGCTGAGGGCTAACAATGCACAGACTGCCTTCCATTCTCCCAAGGAGGCCTTCAGGATAGACTGAGAAGTCAAGAAATCCAAGTGTAGACCAGAGATTCCAGCCTTTGCTGTCATGTTCTGCTCAATCAGTATAGGTTCCAGATACAGTGCTTTTGCCACTTCTTCATTACTGGGAAAAGCCATCTCAGGGTTGAAAGGGACACCACCCCTGACAGGTACACCAATCAGTGATGAATACTCTTCCAACAAGGGTCCCAACTGAAAATTCTGGAAGGTGAAGCATCTCAAAGGAGGATCATAGAACTGTAGGCAAGTGTGAATCAAGCTCCTCCGAGAAGGGTCCAAATCCATAACCACATCAAGGATGCCTCCATAATGTTCTCTGAATAGTGGTATATGGTCTGGAGTAATAAGGGCCTGGACCTTCCTGATGCCAGTCAGCTCAGGCTCAAAGAAATGATATGAGATGTTGCTCTTCTTGGGTGCCATGTCTGCTGATGAAGAGCTGAGACAGATGCTGATGATGGAGACTAACACTGGAGATGGGCCACTGACAGGCTGATACTGGTGATGCAGGTGACTGAAGCAGGTAGCTGATGAAGGTAGCTGAAGCAAATGGCTGGTGAGCAAGGGCCTATGCAGATGAAGGGGTCAAAACCAAGCCAAATGTAATATGGATACCCTGAAAAACAAATAAACACATGTTAAATGATGCAATGATGATGTATGCAAATGATATGCAAGGGTTTGTGATTAAGCTGGATCTGATTACTGCCTTGATATAAGTCCATGTATGTCTAAGAAGTCCAGATGGAGGTTCAAAAGTCCAGTAACCAAGGTGGGGGACTCAAATAAAGAGTCACAAGTCCAGGGTTAAATCACAAGAACTGTCCAAAGTGGAGTACTCTTATTCAAAACAAAGTATCAGGGTATGTTGTAGTCAAGGGTACCTGCAAACCTGTAAACAACCCAACCCCCTCATAGGTGGTGTTCTAAAACAAGGATCCTCAGACTTGGACCAGTTATGAGAAGTGTAAACACTTCTAACCCGGAGGTACAGTGTTTACAATAACCATAAAAAATCCTCCTCTAATTCACCTCAGTTTCTGAAGGTCATAATAAAGGTCATCCAGACTTAGTAGGCTTCCCAGATAGCCCTAGCACTACAGGAGATCTGTAGCACAGAGTTCTCAAGAAGAAACCCATATCTGAACCGTGTTTCATATTCCCGCACCAGACCAAAATGGAATGGGAAAGAACATGAACCACTCTAGCCTAGGTGTCACTCAGGTCCCAGGTATAGGACCTTAAACTCTCAATAGAACCCCACCCACCAAGACAGAAAACTGATCCAGCCAGATAACAGTATGACAGTATGATGATATAAAGCTGTAAAGAAAGCAATAAATAACTGTATATAAAGCAGTAAATAAAACAAATATACCAACACAAATAGCACATAACACCCCAGTAAACACAAATCAATCAAGCGCTAGGAGGAACCCACAAAAAGAACCAGAAGCCCTGGTTACAGTATAAGTGAAATTCTGTGATCAGGTATGAGATGTCCTATGAGATGTTCCAACACTTGACAGATTTAACCAAAACTTAAAGTGCAAGAAAATTAAACAACACAGTAGTTTGTTAACCCAGTTCAGTGTATAACCACACTTACATCTGGAGGCTACCAAGCCAGGAGGAAATCCACTATAAGTAATATTAATTCTAGACTTAAAAAACCCAGTTTAATCTTTCACTTAATATCTACCCAATGCAATTTCTACCTAAGTCACTACTTAGATATGAGTACCAACTCACTCCCCCTCAATCACACAGTGATCTTGTTTACAAGTTTAATAAAATTGAAGTCATACTTTAAACAAAATAGCTTAATCTTACTTCACAGTTTCAATCAAGTCACAAATGCACTTATGCTTAAAAGCTCATAAAGTGGTACAATTAAAAACAACCTGCTATTAAAACACAACACCCTATTTTGTCTTCTGAAATTCGTACTCAATTCTATGAGTTTCTGTTGATTAAATAGGTGTTTGTAATTTGGGCTTTCTGTAGGTTAATCCAGTCCTAAAACGCATGCAGCTTCCACCTTGAATTAGGGTTTGTTACTTCATAGATTCTAGGTGATTTAGTTCTTCTGATTATGCTGAAGCCTCATAATAAAACTTCCTACAGATGCGCCTTGTTCTGTTTTTATCCATCCATAATTAATTCCAGACAACTTTCCTTAAATATCTCAGATCAGTTAGTCATTAATTAATTCTGGTAGCAGGTTTGAGATGTCTCAACATCTGTTGGGACATCCTGAAAAACTGAACTTAAGTCATTTACACAATGTCCCAACATCTGGTGTGACATCCTGAATTAAGTTCTTATACTCTGTTTGATAATGTCCCAACATCTGATAGGACATTCTGAACTGAATTCAATATTTCTTGTTGGTCAAAAATTCTGCCAATTCTAAACATCTACAAACTCCCCTTTTGGCTAATTTTTGGCTAACATTCTTTTCTGATTTTCAGAGTGCAGCAGAAGTTCTTTTATCAGAGTATAACATTAATTTTCTATTGAATCATATTTGAGATTACTCCCCCTCAAACATACATGTATCCAGGTTGCAACAGAAATATTTTACAGATTTAGTTCAGAAACAAACAGAGATTTTTCATTCATAATCAAACAGCATTACACATTGTTGTTGTTGTTGTTGTTCTCCCCCTTGTTAGACATAAATTTGGGGCCAAAGAGACTAATTCAAAAATACAATGCAGAAGCTGTCATTACAAAATCCTCACATACAATTTTCACTCAGATTCCTCACAGTCAGTTTCTTCATCATCCTCAGTCTCCTCATCAGAAGAAGCAGCTTTCTGATCACTTTCACTCTCCAGCCTTTGGATAATCTCCTCAAGCTTCTGCTTCCTTGCTTCAAGTTCTTTGCAAGTGCTCTTTAGTTCAGCAATCAATGCAGCCTTGGAGATTGGAGACTTTGCATTTGAAGGACCTGCAGATGTCCCAGAGGGTGCTTCAACATCTGCTGCATGATGACTCAGGAACGCTTGTAGTGAAAGGCCATAGGGCTTTCTCTTTTGCACATTGTGTCCTTTTCAGTGAGGATCCCAGGGTACTGACTCATCACTATTCCACATAGCAAGGAAGGGAAAGCAATTGGCAGCTTTGTTGCAGATGAGCTAGCATGCTTCAATGTCTGATCAAAGATGTAGGCTCCATAATCCAGCTTAGTTTGAGTGCCCACAGCATAAATAAACCTGCCCAAGCCAGTGGATATTGAAGATGTGTGATTGGTAGGCACCCAGTTTGCTGTACCAATCCTGTTCAGCATGGCATATTTCCTTGTCAGCATGCTCACTGAGAGCTTTCCTTTAACTGGACAAGCTTTGACCTGGTTAGCAGTGATAACCTTGCATACCTGGTTATCAGTCTTCCCTAACTCATTGGGACCATCAGATTCTCTTCCAAGGTATTGGTTGATGACCTGAGGAGAGAATTCTACACACCTGCCTCTTACAAATACTTTTCTGAATTCAACAGACTTACCATTGGCACAATCTTCTTGGAGGTTGACTATGAACTCTTTGACAAGCAGCTCATAACAGGGAGAGAAATTGGAAACTGTTTTGAAGAGGCCAGCAGCAGATATGAGATCAATTAACTCTGTGCACTCAAGTGCATTACTGCTCAGCTCTCTTTCAAGTGCTACCCTTCTTTGATAGACAAACTTCCATCTATTCACACTTGAAACATGATGAAAGGAGATATTGTCCAAGGGAGCTTCTGGAACAGCAGTTGAAGCTCTTGAGGGTGCTGGTTTCTTCTTTGGAGGAGATGTTGGGACATCTGCTTCAACATCTGAGTCTGAAGGAGTGACAGCTTTCCTCTTTTGTGTTTGGACTTTGCTCCATTGTTTTGTAGGACCAAAGACAACTTTAGCTTTGTCCTTCTTTAAGGTAGCTTACTTCTTCTCAGGAATTGCATGTCCTGCATGCATCTTTTCTTTCCTAGTTCTGAGCCTTTTGGCTATGCTAGGTTTTACAGAGGCAATGATTTCTGTGTCAGAATCATGCTCTAGGATCACAACAGGAGGAGATTGAGCAGTCTCCTCTTCAGCTGGTGGATCAGCAGAGATGTGCTCTTCAGTAGAGGCCTTGGTTTGGTCCTCAGATGCTTCTTCATCACTATCATTTGAGGCCTTTTTCTGGTCCTCAGATGTTTCAACAGCAGCATCAGATGAGGCCTTTTGCTGATCCTCAGATGTTTCAACATCTATTGGGACATCCTGTTGAGCAGGAGTGTCCTTTGCAGCCTGAGTTTGTTGATCTTCTTGTGGGGCTGGCATGGTGTTCAGAGGGATAGATATGCCACTTACCACTCTTTGCTCAGATAGGATCTTGGTTACCAACTCCTTTATGGAAGCATCCACATATTCATAAGATTTTTGAGGTATGTTTGCTGGTGAAGGAATGCCTTTGGATTTGCTGCAAACTTGATCTTTTGTTCTTTTTGGAGTTCTTGGCTTTTTAGCATGAGGAACACTTCCTCTGATTTCGTCCATTGGAGTTGAATCCATGGGTACCACAGAAATGGGGGTTGCATGAACCACATCTTCCTTGTTGAGGATTTCTTCAGGAATGTTAGGGTTTTGAGACATTTTCGAAGAAGGTGGATGAAGAGTTTTAGGGTTGATGATTTCTGAAGAACAGCTAGAGAATGCAATTCGTTTTTGAGAGTATGATGAGAAGATGGATAGCTGAAAGTAAGCTAATATAATATAAGTAGCCGTTACTTTGAGACTTTTTAGGAGAGGAATACTCAAGGTTCTTGACCAGACTGGTGTTGCCATCTGGTGCTTATGCCACACAATGTCATATGACATGTTGGCACATCTCCATAACTACTAAATTTCACATAAGCAGATTCCCAATTTGCCCCTTAGATTTTCAAATTGAGTAGCATCCAAGGTTTTGGTAAATATATCAGCCAACTGTAGATTTGTAGCTACATGTTCCAGTGAAATCACTTTTTCTTCTACAAGATCTCTGATGAAATGATGTCTGATATCAATATGCTTGGTTCTGCTATGTTGGATAGGATTCTTTGATATGTTAATTGCACTTAAGTTGTCACAGTACAATGTCATGACATCTTGTGGGACATTGTACTCAGTGAGCATTTGCTTCATCCAAACCAACTGTGAACAACTGCTTCCAGCTGCTATATATTCAGCTTCAGCTGTAGATAGGGATACACAATTTTGTTTCTTACTGAACCAAGAAATCAAATTGTTTCCTAGAAAGAAGCATCCTCCTGAAGTGCTTTTTCTGTCATAAGCACTTCCAGCCCAATCAGCATCACAGAAGCCAGTGAGAATTGGTTTGCATCCATGAAAATACATTATGCCATAGTCACAAGTACCATTAACATATTTCAGAATTCTCTTGACTTGATTAAGATGACTAACTTTTGGATCAGCTTGATATCTTGCACAAACACCTACTGCAAATGCTATGTCTGGTCTGCTAGCAGTTAGATATAGCAAGCTTCCAATCATGCTTCTGTATAGGCTTTGATCTACATTCTCACCTTTGTCATCTTTAGTCAGCTTTAAATGTGTGGGGGCAGGAGTTCTCTTATGAGTAGCATTGTCCATCCCAAATTTCTTGACTATGTTCTTAGCATACTTGCTTTGGGAAATGAACATGGAGTCCTCCATTTGCTTTATTTGCAGTCCAAGAAAGTAGGTTAATTCTCCTACTAGACTCATTTCAAATTCAGATTCCATCTGGTTGACAAAATGTTTGACCATCCTATCTGACATCCCACCAAAGACAATGTCATCTACATATATTTGAGCAATCATGACATTTCCTTCTTCATCTTTAACAAACAAGGTTTTGTCAATTCCACCTTTCCTGTACCCTTGCTTGATAAGAAAAGTAGTCAGCCTTTCATACCATGCTCTTGGAGCTTGCTTCAGACCATAAAGATCCTTCTTTAGTTTGTATACATGATTTGGACAGCTTGGATCAACAAATCCTTTAGGCTGTTCTACATATACCTCTTCATTGAGATAACCATTCAAAAAGGCACTTTTCACATCCATTTGAAATAGCTTGAACTTTAAGATACAAGCAATTCCCAAAAGTAGTCTGATTGATTCAAGCCTTGCTACTGGTGCAAAGGTTTCATCAAAGTCTACTCCTTCAATTTGAGTGTATCCTTGAGCTACAAGTCTAGCTTTGTTCTTTGTAACAACTCCTTGCTCATTTGACTTGTTCTTATACACCCATTTAGTTCCAATCACATTTATGTCATCAGGTCTAGGAACAAGGTTCCACACTTCATTCCTTGTGAATTGACCTAATTCCACTTGCATAACACAAATCCAGTATTCATCAGTAAGAGCTTCCTTGATGTTTTTAGGTTCTATTTTAGAAACAAAATAGGACCCTGAAATTACTTCTCTTGATCTAGTGCTCACACCTCTGTTGGGATCACCAATTATCAAATCTTTGGGATGATCCTTCTGGATTCTGATGGAGGGAGGTTTGCTGGATTGTTCTGTCCTTGCATCAGTTTGAGTGAAGTCATAATGATCACTCTTTTCTTCAGCTTCAGTCTTGATATCAGTAGATGTTCCAACATCTTCTGGGACATCTGTAGGAGCATCATCAATTATCACATTTATGGATTCCATGATAACCTTGGTTCTAGAATTAAATACTCTATATGCTCTGCTGTTTATAGAGTATCCAAGAAAAATTCCTTCATCACTTTTAGGATCCATTTTTCTTCTTTGCTCCCTATCTGCCAGAATATAACAGTTACTTCCAAACACATGGAAGTACTTAACTGTGGGTTTTCTGCCCTTCCATACTTCATAGATTGTGGACAAAGTTCCTTTCCTTAGAGTAACTCTGTTATGGATGTAACAAGCTGTGTTCATAGCTTCAGCCCAGAAGTACAAAGGTAACTTTTTAGCATGGATCATAGCTCTTGCTGATTCTTGAATAGTTCTATTTTTCCTCTCAACAATCCCATTCTGTTGAGGAGTGATTGGTGAAGAATATTCATGATTGATTCCTTCTGAAGAACAGAAATCTAAGAATTTTTGGTTCTCAAATTCTTTTCCATGATCACTTCTTATTCTGATCACACAGCTGGCTTTTTCCCTTTGTATTCTTTGGCATAAGTCTTTGAATACATCAAATACATCAGACTTTTCTTTGATGAAATTTATCCATGTATACCTTGAAAAGTCATCAACCACCACATAGGCATACCTCTTACCACCAAGGCTCTCAACCTGCATAGGTCCCATAAGATCCATATGCAATAGTTCCAAAACTTTGGAAGTTGTCAGATGTTGGAGCTTTGGATGGGACATCTTGGTTTGCTTGCCTATTTGACATTCACCACATATTTTGCCATCATCAATCTTCAGTTTAGGAATACCTCTTACAGCATCCATAGATATAATCTTCTTTATGCCTCTGAAATGAAGATGACCTAGTCTTTGGTGCCATAGTTTCACTTCTTCTTCTTTAGCTAAAGAGCAAGTTGAAGTGAGACTGAAGTCTTGAGGTTCCCACATGTAACAGTTGTCTTTAGATCTGGCTCCTTTCATGACAACCTCTTGTTCTTTGTTAGTCACTATGCATTCAGTTTTGGTAAAGTTTACACTGTACCCTTGATCACATAATTGACTTATGCTGATCAGGTTAGCAGTTAAACCTTTAACCAGTAGCACATCATTTAGCCTTGGTACATCTTGACAGTCCAAGGTCCCAACTCCCTTGATTTCTCCTTTAGCTCCATCTCCAAAGGTTACATATCTGGATGAATGTGACTTTAAGTCTACTAGCAGATTCTTCAATCCAGTCATGTGTCTTGAACATCCACTGTCAAAGTACCAGTCTTCTTTGGCTGATACTCTTAGTGATGTATGTGCTATATATGCAACAGCTTTCTTTGACCATTTGAGTTGAGATTTCTTTTGATACCTCTGCCCTGTGTATTGTTCATCAGTAGAGTTCCAAGGTTGCTTGTTGATCTTGTTCTTGGGTATGTAGCTTTGATCAGCATGAAGGCTAGCTTTTGGTCTCCATACCTTCTTGAAGACCTCTGTCTTCTGCTTAGGAGCTTGCTGATCTCTTTGATGTCTCTGCAGCACTTTCTTGGTAACTTCTACCTTCTGCTTAAGAGGTTGCTGATACATTTGATTTGGATATACATGCAACTTATAGCAATGAGGTTTGATATGTCCAAATCTTCCACAATGATGACATCTCCATCTTTGATACTTCTTCTTCATTATGTTCTTTTCAGAATGTTGAGACATCTGTTGGAACATTATGTTTGACTTTGTGTTCTTATGATGTTGAGGCATCTGTTGGGACATTTTGTTTGACTGTATGAACTTTGGAGTAGTTTTGCTAGAGCTAGCTTCATCTTTATGAACTCTGTTGAATCCCAGTCAACTTTTATCCCCTGAATGCTTATTGTTGTTGAGAATAACATCCAGTGTACTTGAGCTACTGTTCAACATTCTAACAGATTTGGACATGTGTTCCAACTTGGAGTTGAGCAGACTTACTTCACTTTTCAAGGTGTCAATGATCTCTAGATCACTTTCCTTTTCATCCTTTAGTGCCTCATTCTGCTTCTTTAGCTTTATAACCTCACTGCATATTTCAGTGCTTCTTTTGTATAGATCTTTGTATGCTTGCTCAAGTTCTTCAACAGTAAGCTCCCCATCACTGGATTCACTTTCAGATTCACATAATCCAGCTAGAGCAGTGATATGCTTAGCTGATTCTTCTTCTGAATCACCTCCTGAGTCTTCATCAGACCAGGTTACAGAGAGTCCTTTCTTTTGCCTTTTTAAGTAAGTAGGACATTCATTCCTGATGTGTCCATATCCTTCACATCCATGGCATTTGATTCCTTTTTCTTGACTGGTTTTTTCATCATAATTTGACCTTCTGTTAGCATCATAAGGTCTTTTGTTCTCAGAAGAGTTTGTGTATCTTCCACTGAGTTTGGATTTGCCTTCCATCCCCCTGAGAATCTTTTTGAATTGTCTTCCAAGCATAGCAATGTTATCTGATAAGCTTTCACCAGTTTCTGATTTATCATCTTCTTCTTCATCAGTATTTGTCACTAAGGCTATGCTTTTGTTCTTCTTTACATTTGTGTCATTCATTCCCATTTCAAATGTTTGAAGGGAACCAATGAGCTCTTCAACTTTCATTGTGCATATGTCTTGAGCTTCTTCTATTGCTGTGACTTTCATGTCAAATCTTTTTGGCAAAGATCTGAGAATCTTTCTTACAAGCTTTTCATCAGTCATCTTTTCTCCCAAGGCTCCAGAAGTATTGGCTATTTCTAAGATGTTCATGTAGAATTCATGAACTGTCTCATCTTCCTTCATTCTCAAGTTTTCAAACTTGGTGGTGAGAAGTTGAAGTCTTGACATCTTTACCTTTGATGTTCCTTCATGAGTTGTTTTGAGAGTGTCCCACACATCTTTGGCCAGCTCACAGTGATGCACAAGTCTAAAGATGTTCCTATCAATGCCATTGAATAAAGCATTTAAGGCCTTGGAGTTGCCTAGTGCTGAATCTTCTTCCTCCTTACTCCATTCTTCTTCAGGTTTCAACACTTTTGATCCATCTTTGGTGTCTTGGATAGGATGTTCCCACCCAATGTTGACTGCTCTCCAGGCCCTGTTGTCAAGTGATTTTAAGAATGCAATCATTCTTGGTTTCCAGTAGTCATAATTAGATCCATCCAGTATAGGTGGTCTATTTACTGATCCTATATCTCTGTCCATGTTTCCAGAATTTGTATTCCCTAGATCTCACCCAGTATAAACAGGCAGGGTGCCTGCTCTGATACCAATTGAAATTCTGTGATCAGGTATGAGATGTCCTATGAGATGTTCCAACACTTGACAGATTTAACCAAAACTTAAAGTGCAAGAAAATTAAACAACACAGTAGTTTGTTAACCCAGTTCAGTGTATAACCACACTTACATCTGGAGGCTACCAAACCAGGAGGAAATCCACTATAAGTAATATTAATTCTAGACTTAAACAACCCAGTTTAATCTTTCACTTAATATCTACCCAATGCAATTTCTACCTAAGTCACTACTTAGATATGAGTACCAACTCACTCCCCCTCAATCACACAGTGATCTTGTTTACAAGTTTAATAAAATTGAAGTCATACTTCAAACAAAACAGCTTGATCTTACTTCACAGTTTCAATCAAGTCACAAATGCACTTATGCTTAAAAGCTCATAAAGTGGTACAATTAAAAACAACCTGCTATTAAAACACAACACCCTATTTTGTCTTCTGAAATTCGTACTCAATTCTGTGAGTTTCTGTTGATTAAATAGGTGTTTGTAATTTGGGCTTTCTGTAGGTTAATCCAGTCCTAAAACGCATGCAGCTTCCACCTTGAATTAGGGTTTGTTACTTCCTAGATTCTAGGTGATTTAGTTCTTCTGATTATGCTGAAGCCTCATAATAAAACTTCCTACAGATGCGCCTTGTTCTATTTTTATCCATCCATAATTAATTCCAGATAACTTTCCTTAAATATCTCAGATCAGTTAGTCATTAATTAATTCTGGTAGCAGGTTTGAGATGTCTCAACATCTGTTGGGACATCCTGAAAAACTGAACTTAAGTCATTTACACAATGTCCCAACATCTGGTGTGACATCCTGAATTAAGTTCTTATACTCTGTTTGATAATGTCCCAACATCTGATAGGACATTCTGAACTGAATTCAATATTTCTTGTTGGTCAAAAATTTTGCCAATTCTAAACATCTACAATAAGTATCCCCAGCAGAGTCGCCAAGCTGTCGCTCCCAATAAATGAGACTAACTCAAATAAGGTACAGACGCGAACGGTCGGCGAAAGGATGAAACGAAAAGAGTCGCCAGCTAGGAATTTTTATCCCGAAGGAAAGGTAATGCTGCATAAACCTAAGAAAAGATGGATAAGACGGTTGCGAACCAGAGAGACTGAGAAAGGGGGTTGGTTACAACCTGGGAAGGTATTAGCACCCAGATTGTCCGTCGTACTCGACGGGATCCACGCTTAAAAGACTTGTGTTTTAAAGGGGTAGTGTCAGTGCAATCCGTGTATCAAAGCTGGAAAGAATGCAAGTGTCAGTGTAAAAGAAATGTGAGGTGTATAAAAGAAGTGTCAGTGTAAGAACAAGAGTGAGATGCTCATGATAATGAGGTTAAAAGAATAATGCTGAAAAGAGGGGGAATATACAGAGACTTTTGTTCGATAACTGTTAAGTTATGCCTACGTATCCTCTCGTGCAATGAGGAAGTCAGAACACCGTAGTTCGACCCAAAGAGACTGAAAGATGAATTGACTTGTGAACTGCTTATTTATCTATGCTCAAGTGTATGACCTGTCTGGCTCAGGTGCAAACTGTCTTGCATTAGACGGAAAAAAGCAAGTTCTTGTTTATGAGTGAATTAGATGAGAAAAGAATCCCGGAGGAGACGATTATTGTTTGTTTTTGTATTTTTCAGTCTTTTATTGCTTTTTGAAGTTTGTAATAAGTTAATGAGCTTAAGCCTAAACCAATGGATTTAGTAAACTCATCACATCTTCCCTCTGATTAGGGGTAATGAGAGTACCTTAAGTGTGAATTCAGCTTCTCACACTTAGTCACCATGATGTAGGATTAAGATCATTAACCTACTTGTGATTATTTAGGTGTTTTTGTGGTTTCTATTTAGTGTTAAGTAATGAGATTAAGCCATAATCAAGGATTAAACAGACTCATTACACCATCCTAATAGAAGGATAATAGATGAGAATGTTTAAGCTGAGGAAAGTTCCTCAACTTAATCCATGATTAGGGATTAAACTCATGACAAAACAAAGCCTTTATTAAATGGATTTTAATTAATGATAGGATGATGAAGTGAGTTTTAGGGTTTGTAAGACAACTTGAGGGGGACTTGTCCATTAACACTAGGGTTAGTCCTTCTTAACCAATTAAGGAAGAATTAGAACCCTAATGCAAGGCCCAAGTTACAAGCTTGATGTCTTAGTGATTATTAGATGGATTGATTAAAGGAGTTAAACACATTAAGGGTTTAACACTTAGGATTAAAGTTATACACTCCATCCTAATAGAAGGATGCAGGCATAAGCTTAATCACAAAGCCTTAAAGCCTTTAGGGTTTAGTCCTTGATTATGAGATGAGAAGAGAGGACTCAATGAGACACAAAGGTAAAATCTAAATGGGGAACTAATCAAAACCCTAATTATTGTCATGCTTGGTTGATCCTAAGGTTTGTGAGGTTTACAAGAAAGATCTTCAGAGAAACCACCAGGAAGCAGATGAAAGGAGCAAAGAGAAGCAAAGTAACTTGCTTCATTTAAGAAGACAAGTCACTTGAAGAAAGGAAGTAAGATGAAGAAGAAAGAGCAAGCTCAATCTCAAGCACAAGATAAAATGCAGCAATGATGCATAAGAGGAATGAAAAGAGATTGCGAGAAGTGAAGGCAAATTCACTTCTCAAAGTAACTTACCACCTGAAAAGTTAGTGAAAGGAATGAAATGCAATGCAAATGAGATGCAATGGCATGATGCAAACCAAAACCAGAAGCATGTGTATGATGTTGATGATGCTAAGAGATGATGCAAACATGAGGCAAGGCATGGAAATGATCATACAAACATATGGATGCAAGAGAAGCATGCTTAGAACCATGAACATACATGAAAAGTTATGAAATGCAAATGACATACAACATGGAAAATGAAAGATGCAATGATCAAACATGATTCTAATATGTCCTAAGATGTATTATGAATCAAATGGATGCACAAAATGTCATGGCAAGTCATGGTATGCAAACAAATGGAAGATGGATGCAAATGAAAGCCCAAATTAGGGTTTATGATCAATGCACAAAACAAAAATCAAAACCAGAAGCAAACATCATGATAAAAAATTGAAAATGCATTCAAAGGAACCCTAAACCTATACAAACTCACTCCCCAAAGGAGGGGTTCTAACTCTTAACCTAATGAGGGTTATGAATTTCCCAAGATTGCTAGGGTTTTAGGGTACCTTGTCAAGAAAAATGTCAAACAAATAGGAAATGCAAGATCAATTCATGCCAATTTAATCCTGTAGATGTCTAGAATTGGCAGAATTTTTGACCAACAAGAAATATTGATTTCAGTTCAGAATGTCCTATCAGATGTTGGGACATTATCAAACAGAGTATAAGAACTTATTTCAGGATGTCACACCAGATGTTGGGACATTGTGTAAATGACTTAAGTTCAGTTTTTTAGGATGTCCCAACAGATGTTGAGACATCTCAAACCTGCTACCAGAATTAATTAATGACTAACTGATCTGAGATATTTAAGGAGAGTTATCTGGAATTAATTATGGATGGATAAAAACAGAACAAGGCGCATCTGTAGGGAGTTTTATTATGAGGATTCAGATTAATCAGAAGAACTAAATCACCTAGAATCTAGGAAGTAACAAACCCTAAATTAAAGGTGGAAGCTGCATGCTTTTAGGACTGGATTAACCTACAGAAAGCCCAAATTACAAACACCTATTTAATCAACAGAAACTCACAGAATTGAGTACGAATTCAAGAAGACCAAATAGGGTGTTTATTGTTTTAATAGCAGGTTGTTTTTATTGTACCACTTTATGAGCTTTTAAGCAAAAGTGCATTTGTGACTTGATTGAAACTGTGAAGTAAGATCAAGCTGTTCTGTTTGAAGAATGTCTTCAATTTTATTAAACTTGTAAACAAGATCACTGTGTGATTGAGGGGGAGTGAGTTGGTACTCATATCTAAGTTGTGTCTTAGGTAGAAATTGCATTGGGTAGATATTAAGTGAAAGATTAAACTGGGTTGTTTAAGTCTAGAATTAATATTACTTATAGTGGATTTCCTCCTGGCTTGGTAGCCTCCAGATGTAAGTGTGGTTATACACTGAACTGGGTTAACAAACTTCTGTGTTGTTTAATTTTCTTGCACTTTAAGTTTTGGTTAAATCTGTCAAGTGTTGGGACATCTCATAGGACATCTCATACCTGATCACAGAATTCCAATTGGCATCAGAGCAGGCACCCTGCCTGTTTATACTGGGTGAGATCTAGGGAATACAAATTCTGGAAACATGGACAGAGATATAGGATCAGTAAATAGACCACCTATACTGGATGGATCTAATTATGACTACTGGAAACCAAGAATGATTGCATTCTTAAGATCACTTGACAACAGGGCCTGGAGAGCAGTCAACATTGGATGGGAACATCCTATCCAAGACACCAAAGATGGATCAAAAGTGTTGAAACCTGAAGAAGAATGGAGTAAGGAGGAAGAAGATTCAGCACTAGGCAACTCCAAGGCCTTAAATGCTCTATTCAATGGCATTGATAGGAACATCTTTAGACTTGAGCATCACTGTGAGCTAGCCAAAGATGTGTGGGATACTCTCAAAACAACTCATGAAGGAACATCAAAGGTAAAGATGTCAAGACTTTAACTTCTCACCACCAAGTTTGAAAACTTGAGAATGAAGGAAGATGAGACAGTTCATGAATTCTACATGAACATCTTAGAAGTAGCTAATACTTCTGGAGCTTTGGGAGAAAAGATGACTGATGAAAAGCTTGTAAGAAAGATCCTCAGATCTTTGCCAAAAAGATTTGACATGAAAGTCACAGCAATAGAAGAAGCTCAAGACATATGCACTATGAAAGTTGAAGAACTCATTGGTTCCCTTCAAACATTTGAGATGGGAATGAATGACACAAATGTTAAGAAGAACAAAAGCATAGCCTTGGTGACAAATACTGATGGAGAAGAAGATGATGAATCAGAAACTGGTAAAAGCTTATCAGACAACATTGCTATGCTTGGAAGACAATTCAAAAAGATTCTCAGAGGGATGGAAGGCAAATCCAAATCCAGTGGAAGATACACAAACTCTTCTGAGAACAAGAGGCCTTATGATGTTAACAGAAGGTCAAATTATGATGAAAAGACCAGTCAAGAAAAAGGAGTCAAATGCCATGGATGTGAAGGATATGGACACATCAGGAATGAATGTCCCACCTACTTAAAAAGGCAAAAGAAAGGACTCTCTGTAACATGGTCTGATGAAGACTCAGGAGGTGATTCAGAAGAAGAATCAGCTAAGCATATCACTGCTTTAGCTGGACTATGTGAATCTGAAAGTGATTCCAGTGATGGGGAGCTTACTGTTGAAGAACTTGAGCAAGCCTACAAAGATCTATACAAAAGAAGTACTGAAATATGCAGTGAGGTTATAAAGCTAAAGAAGCAGAATGAGGCACTAGAAGATGAAAAAGCTAGTGATCAAGAGATCATTGACACCTTGAAAAGTGAAGTAAGTCTTCTCAACTCCAAGTTGGAACACATGTCCAAATCTGTTAGAATGCTGAACAGCAGTTCAAGTACACTGGATGTTATTCTCAACAACAATAAGCATTCAGGGGATAAAAGTGGACTGGGATTTAACAGAGTACATAAAGATGGAGCTAGCTCTAGCAAAACTACTTCAAAATCCATACAGTCAAACAAGATGTCCCAACAGATGCTTCAACATCAAGAAAAGAACACAAAGTCAAACATAATGTTCCAACAGATGTCTCAACATTCTGAAAAGAACAAAATGAAGAAGTATCAAAGATGGAGATGTCATCATTGTGGAAGATTTGGACATATCAAACCTCATTGTTATAAGCTGCATGGATATCCAAATCAGATGTATCAGCAACCTTCTAAGCAGAAAATAGAAGATACCAAGAAAGTGCTGCATAGAAATCAAAGAAATCAGCAACCTCCTAAGCAGAAAACAGAAGTCATCAAGAAGGAATGGAGACCAAAAACTAGCATTCAGGCTGATCAAAGCTACATACCTAAGAACAAGATCAACAATCAATCTTGGAGATATGCAAATGAACAATACACAGGGCAGAAGCATCAAAAGAAATCTCAACTTAAATGGTCAAAGAAAAGTGTTGCATATATAGCACATACATCACTAAGAGTATCAAGACTGGTACTTTGACAGTGGATGTTCAAGACACATGACTGGATTGAAGAATCTGCTAGTGAACTTAAAGTCACATTCATCCAGATATGTAACCTTTGGAGATGGAGCTAAAGGAGAAATCAAGGGAGTTGGGACCTTGGATTGTCAAGATGTTCCAAGACTAGATAATGTGCTGCTAGTTAAAGGTTTAACTGCTAATCTGATCAGCATAAGTCAATTATGTGATCAAGGGTACAGTGTAAACTTTACCAAAACTGAATGCATAGTGACTAACAAAGAACAAGAGGTTGTCATGAAAGGAGCCAGATCTAAAGACAACTGTTATATGTGGGAATCTCAAGACTTCAGTCTCACTTCAACTTGCTCTTTAGCTAAAGAAGAAAAAGTGAAACTATGGCACCAAAAACTAGGTCATCTTCATTTCAGAGGCATAAAGAAGATAATATCTATGGATGCTGTAAGAGGTATTCCTAAACTGAAGATTGATGATGGCAAAATATGTGGTGAATGTCAAATAGGCAAGCAAACCAAGATGTCCCATCCAAAGCTCCAACATCTGACAACTTCCAAAGTTTTGGAACTATTGCATATGGATCTTATGGGACCTATGCAGGTTGAAAGCCTTGGTGGCAAGAGGTATGCCTATGTGGTGGTTGATGACTTTTCAAGGTATACATGGATAAATTTTATCAAAGAAAAGTCTGATGTATTTGAAGTATTCAAAGACTTATGCCAAAGAATACAAAGGGAGAAAGCCAGCTGT
The DNA here is from genome assembly GCA_963966055.1 of Lathyrus aphaca. NCBI lineage: Eukaryota > Viridiplantae > Streptophyta > Magnoliopsida > Fabales > Fabaceae > Lathyrus > Lathyrus aphaca. The sequence continues at coordinate 180,039,745 of OZ014522.1, forward strand.
GTGATCAGAATAAGAAGTGATCATGGAAAAGAATTTGAGAACCAAAAGTTCTTAGATTTCTTCTCTTCAGAAGGAATCAATCATGAATATTCTTCACCAATCACTCCTCAACAGAATGGGATTGTTGAGAGGAAGAATAGAACTATTCAAGAATCAGCAAGAGCTATGATCCATGCTAAAAAGTTACCTTTGTACTTCTGGGCTGAAGCTATGAACACAGCTTGTTACATCCATAACAGAGTTACTCTAAGGAAAGGAACTTTGTCCACAATATATGAAGTCTGGAAGGGCAGAAAACCCACAGTTAAGTACTTCCATGTATTTGGAAGTAAATGTTATATTCTGGCAGACAGGGAGCAAAGAAGAAAAATGGATCCTAAAAGTGATGAAGGGATTTTTCTTGGATACTCTATAAACAGCAGAGCATATAGAGTATTTAATTCTAGAACCAAGGTTATCATGGAGTCCATAAATGTAATAATTGATGATGCTCCTACAGATGTCCCAGAAGATGTTGGAACATCTGCTGATATCAAGATTGAAGCTGAAGAAAAGAATGATCATTATAACTTCACTCAAACTGATACAAGAACAGAAGAATCCAGCAAACCTCCCTCCATCAGAATACAGAAGGATCATCCCAAAGATTTGATAATTGGTGATCCCAACATATGTGTAAGCACTAGATCAAGAGAAGTGATTTCAGGTTCCTGTTTTGTTTCTAAAATAGAACCTAAAAACATCAAGGAAGCTCTTACTGATGAATACTGGATTTGTGCTATGCAAGAGGAATTAGGTCAATTCACAAGGAATGAAGTGTGGAGTCTTGTTCCTAGACCTGATGACATAAATGTGATTGGAACAAAATGGGTGTATAAGAACAAGTCAAATGAACAAGGAGTTGTTACAAAGAACAAAGCTAGACTTGTAGCTCAAGGATACACACAAATTGAAGGAGTAGACTTTGATGAAACCTTTGCACCAGTAGCAAGGCTTGAATCAATCAGACTACTTTTGGGAATTGCTTGTATCTTAAAGTTCAAGCTATTTCAAATGGATGTGAAAAGTGCCTTTTTAAATGGTTATCTTAATGAAGAAGTATATGTAGAACAGCCTAAAGGTTTTGTTGATCCAAGCTGTCCCAATCATGTATACAAACTAAAGAAGGCTCTTTATGGTCTGAAGCAAGCTCCAAGGGCATGGTATGAAAGATTGACTACCTTTCTTATCAAGCAAGGGTACAGGAAAGGTGGAATTGACAAAACCTTGTTTGTTAAAGATGAAGAAGGAAATGTCATGATTGCTCAAATATATGTAGATGACATTGTCTTTGGTGGGATGTCTGACAGGATGGTCAAACATTTTGTCAACCAGATGGAATCTGAATTTGAAATGAGCCTAGTAGGAGAATTAACCTACTTTCTTGGTCTGCAAATAAAGCAAATGGAAGACTCCATGTTCATTTCCCAAAGCAAGTATACCAAGAACATAGTCAAGAAATTTGGAATGGAAAATGCTACTCATAAGAGAACTCCTGCCCCCACACATTTAAAGCTGACTAAAGATGAAAAGGGTGAGAATGTAGATCAAAGCATATACATAAGCATGATTGGAAGCTTGTTATATTTGACTGCTAGCAGACCAGACATAGCATTTGCAGTAGGTGTATGTGCAAGATATCAAGCTGATCCAAAAGTCAGTCATCTCAATCAAGTCAAGAGAATTCTTAAATATGTTAATGGTACTTGTGACTATGGCATAATGTACTTTCATGGATGCAAACCAATTCTCACTGGCTTCTGTGATGCTGATTGGGCTGGAAGTGCTGATGACAGAAAAAGCACTTCAGGAGGATGCTTCTTTCTAGGAAACAATTTGATTTCTTGGTTCAGTAAGAAACAAAATTGTGTATCCTTATCTACAGCTGAAGCTGAATATATAGCAGCTGGAAGCAGTTGTTCTCAGTTGGTTTGGATGAAGCAAATGCTTACTGAGTACAATGTCCCACAGGATGTCATGACATTGTACTGTGACAACTTAAGTGCAATCAACATATCAAAGAATCCTATCCAACATAGCAGGACCAAGCATATTGATATCAGACATCATTTCATCAGAGATCTTGTAGAAGAAAAAGTGATTTCATTGGAACATGTAGCTACAAATCTGCAGTTGGCTGATATCTTCACCAAAGCATTGGATGCCACACAATTTGAGAACTTAAGGGGCAAATTGGGAATCTGCTTATGTGAGATTTAGCAGTTATGGAAATGTGCCAACATGTCATATGACATTGTGTGGCATAAGCACCAGATGGCAACACCAGTCTGGTCAAGAACCTTGGGTATTCCATTCCTAATAATTTGCAATGTAACGGCTACTTATATAATAACAGCTTATAATCAGCTATCCATATTCTCATCATACTATCAAAAGAGAATCACATTATCTAGCTGTTCTTCAGAAATCATCAACCCTAACACTCTTCATCCATCTTCTTTGACAATGTCTCAAAACCCTAACATTCCTGAAGAAATTCTCAACAAAGAAGATGTAGTTCATGCAACCCCTATTTCAGTGGTACCCATGGAGTCAACCCCATTGGACGAAATAAGAGGAAGTGTTCCTCATGCTAAAAAGCCAAGAACTCCAAAAAGAGCAAAAGATCAAGTCTGCAGCAAATCCAAAGGCATTCCTTCACCAGCAAACATGCCTCAAAAATCTTCTGAATATGTGGATGCTTCCATAAAGGAGTTGGTTACCAAGATCCTATCTGAACAAAGAGTGGTTAGTGGCATTTCTATTCCTCTAAACACCATGCCTGCCCCTCAAGAAGATCAAACTCAAGCTGCAAAGGACACTCCTGCTCAACAGGATGTCCCAATAGATGTTGAAACATCTGAGGATCAACAAAAGATTTCATCTGATGCTGCTGCAGAAGAATCTGAGGACCAGAAAAAGGCCTCAAATGAAAGTGATGAAGAAGAATATGAGGATCAGACCAAAGCCTCAACTGAAGAACATATCTCTGCTGATCAACCAGCTGAAGAGGAGATTGCTCAATCTCCTCCTGTGGTGAACCTAGAGCAAGATTCTGATACAGAGATCATTGCATCTGTAAGACCTAGCATAGCCAAAAGGCTCAGGACTAGGAAAGGAAAGATGCAAGCAGGACATGCAATTCCTGAGAAGAAGAAAGCTACCCCAAAGAAAGACAGAGCCAAAACTGTCTTTGGTCCTACAAAACAATGGAGCAAAGTCCAAACTCAAAAGAGGAAAGCTGTCACTCCATCAGACTCAGATGTTGAAGCAGATGTCCCAACATCTCCTCCAAAGAAGAAACCAGCACCCTCTAGGGCTTCAACTGCTGTTCCAAAAGCTCCCTTGGACAACATCTCATTTCATCATGTTTCAAGTGTAAACAGATGGAAGTTTGTGTACCAAAGAAGGGTAGCACTTGAAAGAGAGTTGAGCAGTAATGCACTGGAGTGCACTGAACTGATTGATCTCATCTCTGCTGCTGGGCTCTTCAAAACAGTCTCCAACCTCTCTCCCTGCTATGAGTTACTTGTAAAAGAATTCATAGTCAATCTTCAGGAAGATTGTGCCAATGGTAAGTCTTCTGAATTTAGAAAAGTCTTTGTTAGAGGCAGGTGTGTAGAGTTCTCTCCTCAGATCATCAACCAATTTCTTGGAAGAGAATCTGATGGACCAAATGAGCTAGGGAAGACTGATAACCAAATCTGCAAGGTTATCACTGCAAACCAGGTCAAGGCTTGGCCAGTTAAAGGAAAGCTCTCAGTGAGCATGCTGACAAGAAAATATGCCATGCTGAACAGGATTGGTACAGCAAACTGGGTGCCTACCAATCACACATCTTCAATCTCCACTGGCTTGGGCAGGTTTATTTATGCTGTGGGCACTCAGACTAAGCTGGATTATGGAGCCTACATCTTTGATCAGACCTTGAAGCATGCTAGCTCATCTGCCACAAAGCTGCCAATAGCTTTTCCTTCCTTGCTATGTGGTATAATGCTAAGTCAGTACCCTGGAATTCTCACTGAGAAGGACACAGTCTGCAAAAGAGAAAGCCCTCTGGCCTTTCACTACCAACTGTTCCTAAGTCATCATGCAGCAGATGTTGAAGCACCCTCTGGGACATCTGCAGGTCATTCAACTGCCAAGACTCCAATCTCCAAGGCTGCATTGATTTCTGAACTGAAGAGCACTTGCAAAGAACTTGAAGCAAGGAAGCAGAAGCTTGAAGAAATCATCCAAAGACTGGAGAGTGAAGGTGATCAGAAAGCTGCTTCTGATGAAGAAACTGAGGATGATGAAGAAACTGAATGTGAGGAGTCTGAGTGATTAACTGTATGTGAGGACAAATGTAATGACAGCTGCATTGTAATTTACATTTAGTCTCTTTGGCCCCAAAATTTGTGTCTAACAAGGGGGAGAACAACACCAACAACAATATGTAATGCTGTTTGATTATGAATGAAAACTCTGTTTGCTTCTGAACTGAATAAGTGTGTTTTTTTTTCTGTTGCAACAAGACTAGATACATATATGTTTGAGGGGGAGTAATCTCAAATATGATTCAACAGAAAAGTAATGTTATACTCTGATAAAAGAACTTCTGCTGCACTCTGATAACCAGAAAAGATGTTAGCCAAAAATTAGCCAAAGGGGGAGTTTGTAGATGTCTAGAATTGGCAGAATTTTTGACCAACAAGAAATATTGAATTCAGTTCAGAATGTCCTATCAGATGTTGGGACATTATCAAACAGAGTATAAGAACTTATTTCAGGATGTCACACCAGATGTTGGGACATTGTGTAAATGACTTAAGTTCAGTTTTTCAGGATGTCCCAACAGATGTTGAGACATCTCAAACCTGCTACCAGAATTAATTAATGACTAACTGATCTGAGATATTTAAGGAGAGTTATCTGGAATTAATTATGGATGGATAAAAACAGAACAAGGCGCATCTTTAGGGAGTTTTATTATGAGGATTCAGATTAATCAGAAGAACTAAATCACCTAGAATCTAGGAAGTAACAAACCCTAAATTAAAGGTGGAAGCTGCATGCTTTTAGGACTGGATTAACCTACAGAAAGCCCAAATTACAAACACCTATTTAATCAACAGAAACTCACAGAATTGAGTACGAATTCCAGAAGACCAAATAGGGTGTTTATTGTTTTAATAGCAGGTTGTTTTTATTGTACCACTTTATGAGCTTTTAAGCAAAAGTGCATTTGTGACTTGATTGAAACTGTGAAGTCAGATCAAGCTGTTTTGTTTGAAGAATGTCTTCAATTTTACTAAACTTGTAAACAAGATCACTGTGTGATTGAGGGGGAGTGAGTTGGTACTCATATCTAAGTTGTGTCTTAGGTAGAAATTGCATTGGGTAGATATTAAGTGAAAGGTTAAACTGGGTTGTTTAAGTCTAGAATTAATATTACTTATAGTGGATTTCCTCCTGGCTTGGTAGCCTCCAGATGTAAGTGTGGTTATACACTGAACTGGGTTAACAAACTTCTGTGTTGTTTAATTTTCTTGCACTTTAAGTTTTGGTTAAATCTGTCAAGTGTTGGGACATCTCATAGGACATCTCATACCTGATCACAGAATTCCAAATCCTATAAACTACATGCTATACAAGATGCAATGCAAGAAGAATCAAGGTCCAACTCTTAAAGGCTAGGCAGAAATGAATTTTTGAAGATTGGATAAAAATAATGCCTTGAAATGAAATTAATTCCATAGAAAATTGTCAAAAGACATCAAGATCAAAAAAGAAATTTGGTTTGAGAGTTGGACAATGTTTCAAAATGATTTTAAATGCTTCATGAATTTTTTGTGATTTTTTAAATACCTAAAAGCATTTTTAATTAATTAATTCTCATTAATTAATTAAAAATAAACTTTTAAATGATTTAAAAATATTTTTTAATGCAAAAAATAAAAATAAAAATGTTTTTGGTTTCTGAAAATTAATAAAAGCTTGAATAAAAATTTTCAGAATTTTTCAATGATTTTTACTATTTTTATTAAAATGTACAAAACAAATGAAATAAAATGAAAATATAAATGAATTTAAACTGAAAATGAGAAAGTCAGCGCATCCAAGGGCCAAGATTCAAACGAAAAGGGAGGGAATTGACTAGCGCGCATCTGGACGGCTCACATTCAAACTTACGTAATTAAGACTAAACCCTAATTAATTAACCCTAATGACTTTCACTGTTCCGGTCATCTTCTCCGACGAGCCAAATCTCTAACTCTCTCTAAACTCCATGAAAATGAAATCTAATTGCCCAGAATCCAACCCCATTCAACACTGAATCAAAACCCCCAAACAAAAACCATTTTTCGTTCATCAATCATGCAAATCGAAGCAAGACAAATTTAGGGCAGAAAGTTTCAGACAACTCATACATGCTCAATATTCCACCATTTTCATTTTTAAACACATTATGATGATCAGGATAACATGTAGAATCAATTTATAACAAGTAAATGAAGTTCTGGAAAATTTGTTCTTGATGGATACCTGAACTGAAGTCCTTCGAACAGGAGCTTTCTGAGCCTTTCTCCTATGCAAACTGACTCCTTTGGTCCCCCTGAGCTCAATGGAATGCTTCACAACTCTTGTTGATGGCTGGTTTGGGAGATGGCAGAAGTTCTGTTCAAGGGGGGGTGGTGATCGTGTTTTCGTTTCAGTGGCTTTCAGGCTATTTTAATGGTTGGTTTGTGATCAGCAAGTCATGTGGAGATTGTTTGTGAAGTCTGTTTGTGTGTTTGATGCTTGTGGAGAGTGTTTCGAAAGGTTTTGCAAATGAAGCATAAACTTGGAACTATGGCTTCTCCTCTGATTCAGGCTTGGATGTCTGTTGTGTTATGCTGGCTTTGGTCCATGTATCAAAAGGTGATAGGTCAGAGAGTTGTTGGTGGCCTATGGTGATTGGTATGGGCAAGTTGCCAAAATGTCAAACTTTGTGTAAGAGAGGTATGGGCAATGGTACAACTTGCTTTTTGGCTTGCTTTGGCTCAGCTTGAATCAAGGAATGCTATGGAACAGGTCTAGAAGCAATGCAGCAAGTGGTTGATGGTTTGTGATAGGTTTTGCAAGTTTCACAAAGTTTGGTTCCTTTGGGATTTCTTGAGGTTCAAGGCATGAAATGAGATGATTCTTTGGCCCATTATGAATTTTAGAGGTCATGTGATCATGTTGTGAAGAATTTGTACACATTTGAGGCCTTTAGAACACTTGATCATACCATTTTGCAAAATGCCTCTTTGGTAGAAAACTTCAAACTATGTGATTTTGGCCAACTTTGACAAGCCATAACTTTTGATCCAAAATGAATTAGGTCAAGTTCTTGTACTTTTTGAAAAGGGAATGATCCATTCTACAACTTTCATGACCAAAGTTTTTTCATTTGAAGCATTTTTGAATCAAAAAGCAAGGGTTGAAAAAGTTTCCCAAAATGGCAATTTTCATTATAAGTCAACTTTCCCAAAAAGTCAACTTTGCAAATGACTTGAGATTCTTCAATTTTGTGAACTTCCAACATCTTCTATGATCAAAGAAAGACCATACACAATCAAAATGATGAAGAACACCCTTTGGTTGGGTCATTGGGGGCCCCAGATGCCCTGATTTTGCACTGACTTGCTCAAAAAGTAACCTCTTGATCAGATGACTTCCCCATGGAATATCTTCATGAAAATTGATATGCATGCTCCCTATACCATATAGAGACCAATAGAAACAAGAATGACCAAAAAATTTGGAGTTATGGCCTCTGAAACCAAAACCCTAATTCTAGGTCATTTGTGCAGTTAAACCTGGCTCTGCTTCCATGCCTTTCTCAGTTCTTGTGATTCTCTGGCATTCTTGACTTTGAGGGGATATAATATGATGCTTTAACATACATGGACCCTTTTTAAGTGATTGTTGACCTTTGGAGTGGCTCAAGAAGCTCTTGGATTGCTCAGATCACAAACCCTAGATGCAGATGACTTAGAAACAATGCAGTGAACCAAAAAAGGCAATATGAGATGCTATGTCTGTGTTTATGCATATGAAATGATCACAAGCCATGGTGTGAATAGGTGAGGGCAAGTTTGGGGTGTTTACAGTCGTCCCCATCGTTGATCTTGTTTTCTGACATTCGTCCTCTGTCATGATAAACCCCGAGAGCAGCCGTACCCTGCTAGGTGATCATCCTTCACCTCTTGATGATCGTCCTTCATCATGCTTATCTGATGGCCGTCCCCATCATCGACCTTTTCATCCGACATTCGTCCTATGTCGTGATACTTTCGGCAGCCGTACCCTGTCAGGTGATCGTCCTTCACCTTAGATGACCGTCCCTCATCATATCCCCAACAGAGCAGCCGTCCCCTGCTAGGTGATCGTCCTTCACCTTCGATGACCGTACCTCATCATTTATTTCATTTACCTATAATCCCCAGAGAGTTTTATAGCTTTACCTGATGGCCGTCCCTATCATAATCTCTTATATTCCCAGCATATCGGTCGTCCCCGTCATTGTTTTTTCCCCAGCAGTAGTCCTCTGCTCGACGGTCGTCCTCCGTCGCCCGCACTTTATATATATACTTTATTTTCCTTTTACAATCTATATCCCTTTTCTTCTTCATTCTGTGAGTGCGAATTTTGGACTGTCTTTGGTATTCAACCACAAGTTATCTTGTTTGCCTGTTAAGCCGTCGCTTACACCCTGCACAGCTAACTCATGTTTGAATATGGGCAGCTGTAAACACCCCAAATTTGCCCTCACCCATTCACACCATGGCTTGTGATCTTTTTTATATGCATAATTTCAACCATAGCATCTCATACCACATTTTTTACACTGCATTGCTTCTAAGTCATCTCCATCTAGGGTTTGTGATCTGAGCTATCCCTGAGCCATTTGAGCCACTCCAAAGATCATCAATCACTTCAAAGGGGTCCATGTATGTTCAAGCATCATATTATATCCCCACAAAGTCAAGAAAGTCAAAGAATCACAAGAACTGAGAATGGCATGGAAGCAGAGCCAGGTTTAACTGCACAGATGACCTAGAATTAGGGTTTTGGTTTCAAAGGCCATAACTCCAAATTTTTTGGTCATTCTTGTTTCTATTGGTCTCTACATGGTATAGGGATCATGCATATCAATTTTCATGAAGAAATTCCATGGGGAAGGCATCTAATCAAGAGTTGACTTCTTGAGCAAGTCAGTGCAAAATCAGGGCATTTGAGGCCCCCAATGACCCAACCAAAGGGTGTTCTTCATCATTTTGAATGAGTATGATCTTTATTTGGTCATAAAAGATGTTGGAATTTCACAAAGTTGAAGAATTTCAAGCCATTTGCAAAATTGCCTTTTTGGGAAAGTGACTTGTAATGGAAACTTTCCATTTTGGGAAAGTTTTTCAACCCTTTCTTTTTGATTCAAAAATGCTTCAAATGAGAAAACTTTGGTCATGAAAGTTGTAGAATGGATCATTCCCTTTTCAAAAAGTACAAGAACTCATGCTAATTCATTTTGGATCAAAAGTTATGGCTTGTCAAAGTTGGTAAAAATCACATAATTTCAAGTTTTGTACCAAAGAGGCATTTTGAAAAATGGTATGATCAAGCATTCTAAAGACTTCAAATGTGCACAAACTCTTCACAACATGCTCATGTGACTTCTAAAAATCAGAATTGGCCCAAGAATTATGCATTTTGGTGCCTTGAACTTCATGAATTTCCAAAGGGGCCAAAGATGTACCAACTTGCAAAAACTCATGTAGCCATGCCTCTACTTGTTACAGCTCACAAAATCTGATCCACAAGAACTCCATGATCTCAGCTAAGCCAAACCATGCCCCTATAACAACCTCCCACTTGCTCATACCTCAAGTACACCTAACTTGGACTTTTTGCAAAAACCCTCATACCAATCAGCCTGTGCCACACCAACTTCTCTGACCCATCCAAGTGTGATAAGTGGACCAAAAGAGACTCAACACAACAGACACACAAGCCTGATCTCTCCCATAAGCCATAGTTCACAAAAACCCCTCCCTTTGCATTTTCTATCGAATCTCTCAACTCAGCAACTAAAACTTGAAATTTCTTCCACCATCCATCTCAAAACACTCCACTGATCATCCCTGACCCTTCACCTTGCCTTGAAACCCCCTGAAACTAAAACACGATTTCCTCCCCTCTCTGAACAGAACTCCTTCAAACTCACAAACCAGCCAAAATAAACTCCAAACAAGCTTTGCAAACACTTGAGGGAGGTCAGTAGAGGTGATTGGAAGCAAGGAGGCAGGCTGAAAGCTCCAAACTGAAAGCTTCACCTCAGGTAGCTTCGAAATTTATTTTTTCCAGAAGCTCTATTTTAAGTTCTCAACTTGTTAAGTTTGATCCCCTGAGTTCATTGAACTTTTTATTTTTGAAAATGATGAAGAATTGAGAGTGTATTGTCGCCTTAAATTTCTGCCATTTTTGTTCATAGCTTCGAATCTTGTTAATGGTGAGAAATAAATTCCATTTGAGGGCAGGGATGAGTTTAGGAAGGTGAGAGGAAGTGATCTGGAGCTTTAGAGCTCCAGAAATGGCCAGGAGAGTGAGTTTGAGATTTCTCAGGGAGGGTGTCACCGGAGAAGACGACCGGAGCTCTTCTCCGGTAACCTGTAAGTCATTAGGGCTTTAATTACGATTAGGGTTTGGTTTGAATGTGAACCTTAGATCTTGTGGACTTTTGTTGACTCCCGCGCGAATGGATGGCTCAGATTCATCACTTAAGCCCTAATCCACGTCATTAGTTTAATTAATTAGGTTTTTTTAAATTAATCTGGTCAGTTTGAATTGCAGCCGTCGGATGACGCGCCAGTCAAATCCCTCCAAAACCATTTGAATGTCAACCTTTAGATTTGCATACTTTTCATTATTTTCATTTTAATTTCATTTTCTTTTCATTTTATTTATACGAATTATTTAAAATAGCAAAAATCATTTAATAATTATGAAAATTTTTGTCAAAGATTTCATTAATTTTTAAAACCCAAAAATATTTTTATTTTTATTTTTTGCATAAAAAATATTTTTAAATCATTTAAATGTTTATTTTTAATTAATTAATGAAAATTAATTAATTAAAAATGCATTTAGGTATTTAAAAATCACAAAAAAATTCACATTGCATTTAGAAACATTTAGAAACATTGTCAAACTCTCAAACCAAATTTCTTTTTTGTTCTTGATGCCTTTTGATCATTTTCATTGGAATTAATTTCATTTTTAGGCAATATTTTGGTTCAAACTTTAAGAAATTCATTCTGCCTAACCCTTAAGAGTTTGACAATGATTATTTTTGCATTGCATCCCACATAGCATGTAGTTTATAGGATAAAATTGGTTTGAATTGATCTTGCATTTCCAATTTGTTTGGTGTTTTTCTTGATGAGGTACCTTAAAACCCTAGCAATCTTAGGAAATTCATAACTTGCCCTAGGTTAAGAGTTGAATCCCCTCCTTTGGGCAGTGAGTTTGTATAGATTTAGGGTATCTTTGATTGCATTTTCAATTTTTTATCATGACATATGCTTCTGATTTTGAATTTTGCTTTGTGTGTTGATCATAAACCCTAATTTGTGCTTTCCTTTGCATCCATCTTTCATTTGCTTACATCCAATGATTTGCCATGCCATTTTGTGCATCCACATGATTCATGATACATCTTAGGACATATTAGAATCATGTTTGAGTATTGCATCTTTCATTTGCCATGTTATATGTCCATTGCATTTCATAACTTTTCATGTACATTCATGGTTTAAAGCATGCTTCATCTGCATCCATGTCCTTGTATGATCATTCTCATCCTTTGTCATGTGTTTGTATCATCTCTTAGCATCATTAACATCATGTTTATGCTTCTGGTTTTGGTTTGTATCATGGCATTGCATCTCATTCTCATTGTATTTCATTTTCTTATGCCAACATTTCAGGTGGTAAGTTGTTTGAGAAGTGAATTTGCCTTCACTTCTCACAATCTCTTTTCATATCTTTCATACTTTCTTTGCTGCATTTTCTATGTGTATTGGGGTGAGCTTGCTCATTCATGTTCATCTCTTACTTTCTTTCTTCAAGCAACTTGTCTTCTTAAATGAAGCAAGTTGTTTTGCTTCTCTTTCCTCCTTTCATCTGCTTCTTTCCTTGGTGGCTCTTTGAAGATTCTTTCTCTCTTAAGCCTCATAAACCCTAGGATCTCCAAGCATGATAACAATTAGGGTTTTACTAGTCCCCCATTTAGTTTTACCTTTGTGTCATCTTTGAGTCTTCTTCTCACCTCATAATCAGGGATTAAACCTTAAAGGTTTTAAGACTTTGTGATTAGGGTTATGCCTGTATCCTTCTATTAGGATGGAGTGTATAACTTTAATCCTAAGTGTTAAACCCTTAATGTGTTTAAACCCTTTAATCAATCAATCTAATAATCATCAAGACATCAAACTTGTAACTTGGGCCTTGCATTAGGGTTCTAATTCTTCCTTAATTGGTTAAGAAGGACTAACCTTAGTGTTAATGGACAAGTCCCCCTCAAGTTGTCTTACAAACCATAAAATTCACTTCGTCATCTTATCATTAATTAAAATCCCTTTAATAAAGGCTTTGTTTTGTCATGAGGTTAATCCCTAATCATGGATTAAGTTGAGGAGTCTTCCATAGCTTAAATGTTCTCATCTATTATCCTTCTATTAGGATGGTGTAATGAGTCCATTAAATCCTTGATTATGGCTTAAGCTCATTACTTAACACTAAACAAAAACTCCAAAAACATCTAAATAATGGCAATTAGGTTAATGATCTTAATCCTACATCATGGTGATTAAGGGTGAGGTGCTTACTTCACACTTAAGGTATTCTCATTACCCCTAATCAGAGGGAGGATGTGATGAGTTTACTAACCCTTGGATTAGGCTTAAGCTCATTAACTTATGACAAACACAAAAGCAATAAAAGATTGAAAATACCAAAAACAAACAATAATCGTCTCCTCCGGGATTCTTTTCTCACCTCATTCACTCATAAACGAGAACTTGCTTCTTCCGTCTAATGCAAGACAGTTAGCACCTGAGCCAGACAGGTCATACACTTGAGCATAGACAAGTAAGAAGTTCACAAGTCAATTCATTCTTTCAGTCTCTTTGAGTCGAACTACGGTGTTCTGACTTCCTCATTGCACGAGAGGATACGTAGGCATAACTTAACAGTTATCGAGCAAAAGTCTCTGTATATCCCCCCTCCTTCCAGCATTATTCTTTAAGCCTCATAGTCTTGAGCATTTCATTCTTGTTCTCACACTGACACTTCACATATTTCATTTCACACTTCTTTTACACTGACACTTGCATTCTTTTCCAGCTTTGATACACAGAATAGCACTGACACTACCCCTTTAAGCACAAATATTTTAAGCGTGGATCCCGTCGAGTACGACGGACAACCTAGGTGCTAATACCTTCCCAGGTTGTAACCAACCCCCTTTCTCAGTCTCTCTGGTTCGCAACCGTCTTATCCGTATCTTTCCTAGGTCTATGCAGCATTACCTTTCCTTCGGGATAAAAATGCCTAGCTGGCGACTCTATTCATTTCTCCTTTTGCCGACCGTTCGCGTCTGTACCCCATTTGACCCGGTGTCATTTGGTGGGAGCGACACTTAACACTAAACAAAAACTCAAAAACATCTAAATAATCACAAGTAGGTTAATGATCTTAATCCTACATCATTATGGTAATTAAGTTTGAGATTTTTATCTCATACTTAAGGTATTCTCATTATCCCTAATCAAAGGGAGGATATGATGAGTTTACTAACCCTTGGTTTAGGCTTAAGCTCATTAACTTATGACAAACACAAAAAGCAATAAAAGACTGAAAACAAAAAAAACAAACAATAATTGTCTCCTCCGGTATTCTTTTCTCATAATCTTCACTCACAAGTGAGAACTTGCTTCTTCCGTCTAATGCAAGACAGTTAGCACTCGAGCCAGACGAGTCATACACTTGAGCATAGGCAAGCAAGCAGTTCAACAGTCAATTTATCTTTCAGTCTCTTTGAGTCGAACTACGGGGTTCTGACTTCCTCATTGCACGAGAGGATACGTAGGCATAACTTAACAGTTATCGAACAAAAGTCTTTATGTCTTCCCCCTGCTTTCAGCATTCTTTTTAAGCCTCATTCCTGAGCACCTCACTTCACTTTCCTGCATTGACACTGGTATATTCTTTTCCAGCTATTGCACACAGATAGCACAGACACTACCCCTTTAAACACAAATCTTTGAAGCGTGGATCCCGTCGAGTACGACGGACAATCTGGGTGCTAATACCTTCCCAGGTTGTAACCATACCCCTTTCTCAGTTTCTCTGGTTCGCAACCGTCTTATCCATATCTTTCCAGGTTTATGCAGCATTACCTTTCCTTCGGGATAAAAATGCCTAGTTGGTGACTCTATTCAGTTCATTTTCATTTCTCCTTTCGCCGACCGTTCGCGTCTGTACCCTATCTGACCGGGTGTCTTTTCGGGGGAGCGACACCCTCCAGTTAAACAGAAGTTGCGCCGCACTCGCCCGGATATGGCCATGAAGATTAAGGAGGAAGTACAAAAGCAGTGGGACACCAGTTTCCTTGCTGTAACTAGTTACCCGCCGTGGGTTGCTAACATTGTACCCGTGCCTAAGAAGGATGACAAGGTGCGTATGTGTGTGGATTACCAGGACCTGAATAGAGCTAGCCCGAAGGATGATTTCCCATTACCTCACATTGATGTATTGGTAGACAACACAACTCAGTTCTTGGTATTTTCTTTCATGGATGGATTTTCTGGGTACAATCAGATAAAGATGTCACCCGAAGACATGGAGAAAACAAATTTCATTACACCTTGGGGCACATTTTTTTACAAGGTAATGCCATTTGGACTAAAGAATGTCGGTGCAATGTATCAACAGGCTATGGTAACATTATTCCATGATATGATCCACAAAGAAATCGAATGCTACGTGGATAATATGATTGCCAAGTCCCTTACTGAAGAAGATCATATGGTAAATTTGCTGAAGTTGTTGAAGCATCTGATGAAGTATCAGCTGAAGTTGAACCCCAAGAAATGCACATTCGGGCTACGTTCTGGTAAGCTGCTGGGATTTATTGTAAGTGAAAAGGGAATTGAGGTTGATCCCGACAAGGTCAAAGCTATTCAGGATATGCCTGCACCTAAGACTGAGAAGGAAGTTCAGGGGTTCTTAGGTAGATTGAACTACATATCAAGGTTCATATCTCACCTCACTGCAACCTGTGAGTCACTGTTCAAACTGTTAAGAAAGTAACAAACAGTCAGGTGGAGTGAAGATTTTCATAAGGCTTTCGACAACATCAATGAGTACCTACAAGAACCTCCAATTCTCATGCCTCCGATTGAAGGAAGACCTCTGATAATGTATCTAACAGTATTAGAAGGGTCAATGGGGTGTGTGTTGGGCTAGCATGACGAGTTTGGTCGAAAAGAGTATGCAATATACTACCTAAGCAAAACTTTTACCGACTGTGAACAACGTTATTCACTGCTCGATAAAAATTGTTGTGCTTTAGCGTGGGCTGCTCGCCGACTAAGACATTATATGTTGACTCACACTACCTTGTTGATCTCAAAAATGGACCCCGTCAAGTACATATTTGAGAAGCCAAAACTTACCGGAAGGGTTGCAAGATGGCAAATGATATTGACAGAGTATGACATTCAGTACACCTCTCAAAAAGCCATCAAGGGCAGTGTATTGTCTGACTATCTAGCTGAGCAACCCATTGATGATTACCAGCCCATGAGATTTGACTTCCCTGATGAAGCGCCAGTTCACACTGAAGGGCCTGATCCAGAAGAAGAATGGACTATGATGTTTGACGGGCTATCAATATGAATGGTCGTGGGGTTGGTGCAGTGCTTATTACACCTAAAGGAGTTCATATGCCTTTCTCGACAAAACTCACCTTTTCCTGCACTAACAACGAAGCAGAATACGAAGCATGTATCATGGGTCTTGAGGAAGCCATAGACCTCAGGATCAAAATATTGAATGTATTCGGAGATTCAGCTTTGGTAATCAATCAAACCAACGGCAAATGATACACTCATCAGGAGTATCTGATTCCATACCGTGATTATACGAGGAGATTATTGACTTTCTTCGCAACAGTCAAACTTGAATACATCCCTCGAGACAAAAATCAGTTTACAGACGCTTTAGCTACCATTTCCTCCATGATCAAAGTTCAAACTGCCAATTATGTGCCTCGGATTCTGGTATCCAGATTGGACCGACCGACATATGTATTCTCTTTGGACATTGCTAGTGATGACAAACCGTGGTTCCACGACATCAGATGCTTCTTAGAAAATCAGACATACCCACCCGTGGCATCATCCAATGATAAGAAGACATTAAGAAGGTTGGCCGACAGTTTCTTCCTCAATGTTGATGTTTCATTATACATGCGAAACTTCGACATGGTATTGCTCAGGTGTGTTGACAAGAAGGAAGCAGACCTACTGATGCACGAGGTGCATGAAGGTTCTTTTGGTACCCATGACGGAGGACATGCAATGGAAAAGAAATTATTAAGATCAGGTTACTACTGGATTACAATGGATGCAGACTATTGTGCCTATGCCAGAAAATGCCACAATTGCCAGATCTACGCAGATAAAGTGCATGTGCCTCTGAATACTTTGAACGTGATGTCTTCACCTTGGCCCAAAGCCATGTGGGGCATTGACATGATTGGAAAGATTGAACCGACTGCTTCAAATGGTCACCGGTTCATCTTGGTAGCCATTGATTACTTCACCAAATGGGTTGAAGCAGCTTCGTATGCAAACGTCACCAGACAAGTGGTAGCCAGATTTATCAAAAGAGACATCATTTGTCGATATGGAGTTCCCGAGCGAATAATTACTGATAATGGTTCCAATTTGAACAACAAAATGATGGCAAAACTGTGTCGGGACTTCAAAATCCAACATCACAACTCTTCTCCTTACAAACCAAAGATGAATGGCGCTGTTGAGGCAGCCAACAAAAACATCAAGAAGATTGTGCAGAAGATGGTGGTTACTTATAAAGACTGGCATAAAATGCTACCATTTGCTTTGCATGGGTACCGAACCTCAATCAGAACGTCCACTGGGGCAACGCCTTATCAGCTTGTGTACAGTATGGAAGCTGTCTTACTTGTTGAAGTTGAGCTACCCTCCTTACGGTTAATGATGGATGTGAAACTGGATGAAGAAGAATGGGTTCGGTCTCGGTACAATCAACTGAATCTGATTGAAGAGAAAAGATTAGCCGCCATCTATCATGGGCAGTTATATCAGAAGTGAATGAAGAAAGCCTTCGATCAGAAAGTCAGACCTCGAGAATACCAAGTATGAGAGCTTGTTCTGAAGAGAATCCTTCCTCCTCATACAGACCACAGGGGCAAGTGGACACCAAACTATGAAGGTCCCTATGTGATAACTAAAGTCTTCTCAGGTGGAGCACTGATGCTCGCAACCATGGATGGTGAAGACTACCCGTCTCCTGTGAATTCAGATGCAGTTAAAAAATACTTCGCATAAAATGACCCGCTGGACATAAAAACAGAATGTAAGTCCAGGAAAAAAATAGGGCATCCCGGCGAGTCAAAAACAGAATGAAAGACTCGGGCAAAAATAAGTGGAAAAAATGTGTACACCCGCTGAGTTGAAAAGCCGTATTGGATAGCTCAGGAAAAAATGGGTATCCTGGTGGATTGAAAACCCGAAAGGGCGATCCGTGCAAAATCATAAATAAGCAAACAATTGCATTCTGAATTCGTCTGTATCATTCACAACATGGCAAGCTTCGAAAGGACAAAACATCGGTCAGAATCAACCTTCTTCAGAAAGCAAGATAAGAAGAACGTCAAGGTCATATAGGTCATAGCAAAGTAAGCTCGCTGGAGCGTCATCTTCAACATTGCCAACACTTTTATTTTCTCAATCTACAACAATCTCCTCCTTCCAGGGGATTCGCTTCTTTGACTGTACTTGCCAATTCAGGGCACATAAATTAATAAAATCAGAGTTTTCAGTCGCACTTTGTTTTGTACATTTTTGTTTCGTTTGAAAAATGTCCAACATTCATAATACAACACTTGCATAAAACATATGAGCTATTTTAATAAATGCTTGCAGGAAATATGACGGACTCTGGTTAAGGATACCTCGGGATACTTGTGCGTTTTCCTTTGCCTTAACAGGTTGTAGGTACTCAAGTCATACAATCTTTCGCAACATGGGGTATATCAAGCATTACGTCCCCAACATACTACTTCCAGAAGTTTTCTCTCCCCCAAGCGGGATCTCCCAGGAAATGCCTGACAGCCTATTTCACAGCGAAGTGATCAAAGAACCTTCTATTCCCCACCAGAGATGCCAGATTTCTCTCATCCTCAGCGGAGTTGGTGGAACTGATTCCCCACAGAGTTTCCTCCCTGGGAGAGCAATACCTGAAGCGCATCCCCAACGGAGTTGCTAAAACTTCCTCATCCTCATTAAGGGGTTCTCCCTCCAGACAGATCTATCAATGATCTACTCCCCCAAGCAGAGTTACCCCTCCGGACAGATCTATCAATGATCTCTTCCCCTAGCTGGGTTATTCCTCCAAACAGATCAACCGGAGATCTTTATCCCCGCAGGATCCGGATCTCGGATCGGATTTTCTCATTTGCATAATCATAGTATTCGCATCATTTTTCCCAAAATAAGCGTAGCATTTTGTCTAATACGGAGCATTACAGCAAAAATAAAACATTTTGCATGATCATAAGCCAGGTTCGGGCCAGTCACCTACAAACATCAATATCACTTCATCAGCAATATGAAAAACTCATATCCCATGCAGATAAAATCTAAAGCATCCTCTTTGCACTCTCAAATACAGATATTTTTTCATAACTTGTACGTATTCCTTTTGACACTCGTCCGTGTCATACTTCCCCAACAAGTCAAACATACGTCCGTGTCTTGCATATACTTCACCAAACAGATCAATATATATACATACTTATACAGAAGTCTTTGATACTCGCATGTATCTTGTATGTATCACCTCTCCGGCAGATCGACACTCGTTCGTGTTCCTTGCTTAACCGATTGATACTCGTCTATATCATCATCCTTAAACATGTGTCAGCATTTGTTGCTATCGATACTCGTCCGTATCATGGTCCTAAGGATGCTCGTCCGCATTTTTAGTCTATACACACCGTCAAACACTTATATCTTTTATTTTCGAAAACGTAAGCACTCGTCAGTGTTTACCATTCCCCAGTAAGTCACCAATAAAACATCTTTCTCCTATCCGACATTCGTCCTATGTCGTGATATTTTCGGCAGCCGTCCCCTGCCAGGTGATCGTCTTTCACCTTTGGATGACCGTCCCTCATCCTTTTCCCCGGTGGAATCTCCATTATTGAAACCTTTTATCCGACATTCGTCCTATGTCGTGATTTTTTTTAGCATCCATCCCCTGTTAGGTGATCGTCCTTCACTTTTTGATGACTGTCCCTCATCATTTATCCGATGGTTGTCCGCATCGTTGATCTTGTTATCCGACATTCGTCTTATGTCGTGATAAATCCCGAGAGCAGCCGTACCCTGCTAGGTGATCGTCCTTCACCTCTCGATGATCGTCCTTCATCATGCTTATCTGATGGTCTTCCCCATCGTTGACCTTTCCTATTCGAAATTCGTCCTATGTCGTTATAAAGAGCAGTCGTCCCCTGATAGGTGATCGTCCTTCACCTTTGATGACTGTCCCTCATCATTATTTCATTTATTCTTTAAACCGATGGCCGTCCCCATCGTTGTTTACTTTACTTTCCAAACCTGATGGTTGTCCCCATCATTGCGTTTCTCATTACTTTAATTCCCATAGAATCTTATTTCCTTACCCGATGGCCATACCCATCATGATCTCTTTATTTCCCCAGCTTGTCGGTCGTTCCCCGTCATTGCTTTACTTACCACTTTTATCCCCAGCAGTCGTCCTCTACTCAATGGTCGTCCTCCATCGCCTTCATTTGATAATCATATTGTACTACCTTTTAAAATTTATATCCCTTTTCTTCTTCTCCCCAGCGAGTGAAAATTTCGGATTGTCTTTGGTATTCAACAAGAAGTTATCTTATTTGTCTGTTAAGCCAGGCGCTTAAACCCTACACAGCTAACTCATGTTTGAATAGGGGCAGATGTAAACACCCCAAATTTTCCCTCAGTTTTTCTCACACCTTGGCTTGTGATCTTTCATTTTTGTTTTAGTATAAGCATACCATCTCATATTGCATATTTGCTTCACTACATAGTTCCATTTTCATCTGCATCTAGGGTTTGTGATCTAAGCAACCCAAGAATCAATCTAAGCCATCCCAAAGGTCTTAAAGCTTTCCAATAGGGTCCATGTGTGTTATATGATCATATTATGCTCCCCAAAGTTCATAAAAGTCGAGGGATCACAAGAATTGGCAAAGACATGGAAGCAGAGTTAGGGTTTTCAATACATAGATGACCAAAATTAGGGTTTTGGTTTCAGAGGTCTTAACTCCAAAATTTTTGGTCATTCTTGTTTCTAATGTTCTTAATATGTTATAAGGATCATGTGTACCAAGTTTGATGAAGAAATTCATTGTGGAAGTCATTTTATCATTTGGTAACTTCTTGAGCAAGTTAAGTCAAAATCAGGGCATCTGAGGCCCCCAGCAATGGAACCAAAGGTTCATTTTCATCAAATTGAAGTTATATGATCTTTATTTGATCTTAAAACCTTTAGGATTTAGTCCTTGATTATGAGATGAGAGGAGAAGACTCAAAGATGACACAAAGGTAAAACTAAATGGGGGGGACTAATCAAACCCTAAGTATTATCATGCTTGGTCATTCCTAGGGTTAATGAGGTTTGCAAGAAGATCTTCAGAGAAACCACCAGGAAGGAAGCAGATGAAAGGAGCAAGAAGCAAAGAGAAGCAAAACAACTTGCTTCACTTAAGAAGACAAGTTTCTTGAAGAAAGAAAGTGGGGAAGAGCATGAATGAGCAACCTCACTCTAATACAAAGGATAAAATGCAGCAATGATGCAAGAGAGAGATGAGAAGAGATTGTGAGAAGTGAAGGCAAATTCACTTCTCAAAACAACTTACCACCTGAAAAGTTAGCAAAAGAAATGAAATGCAATGCAAATGAGATGAAATTCCATGATGCAAACCAAAACCAGAAGCAAGAGCATGAAGTTAATGATGCTAAGAGATGATGCAAACACATGACAAAGGATGAGAATGATCATACAAGCATAAGAATACAAATGAGACATGCCTTGAACCATAAGGATTCATGAATGTTTATGAAATGAAATGAACATATAACATGGCAAATGAAAAATGAAATGATCAAACATGATTCTAATATGTCCTAAGATGTATTATGAATCATGTGGATGCACAAAATGTCATGGCAAGTCTTTGGATGCAAGCAAATGGAAGATGGATGCAAAGGAAAGCACAAATTAGGGTTTATGATCAACACACAAAGCAAAATTCAAAATCAGAAGCATATGACATGATAAAAAATTGAAAATGGGATCAAAGGAACCCTAAACCTACACAAGTTCACTTCCCAAAGAAGGGGACCTAACTCTTAACCTAGTGAAAGTTATGAATTTCTCAAGTTGGCTAGGGTTTCAAGATACTTCATCATGAAAAATGCAAAACAAATTGAAAATGCAAGATCAAATCAAACCAATTTTATCCTATAAACTACATGCCATGAAGGATGCAATGCAAGAAGAACCATCATCAAACTCTCAATGGCTAGGCAGAATGGATTTTTCAAAGTTTGCACAAAAATATTGCCTTGAAATGAATTTAATTCCAATGAAAATGATCAAAAGGCATCAACAACAAAAAAGAAATTTGGTTTGAGAGTTGGATAATGTTTCTAAATGTTTCAAAATGCAATGTGAATTTTTTGGTGATTTTTAAATACCTAAATTCATTTTTAATTAATTAATTTTCATTAACCAATTAAAAATAAACATTTAAATGATTTAAAAATAATTTTTAATGCAAAAAATAAAAATAAAAATATTTTTGGGTTCTGAAAATTAATTAAATCTTTGACAAAAAATTTCAGAATTTTTAAGTGCTTTTTACTATTTTAAATAATTCGTGCAAATTAAATGCAAAATAAATGAATAAAAATTGAAATAAATGAAAGTATGCACAATCAATGGCTGAGATTCAAAGTTGGGAGTCAATGGTTGACTGCGTGCGCTATTGGAATGTCAGGATCTCTTCTGGCTTAATTAACTTAAATGAGATTTATTAAATTAATAAAAACAGATTAGGTTTTAATGATGTGATCTGGGAAACACACACGCGCGGGAGTCAACCCCAGTCCACCTCATCTACGGTCCAAATTCAAACTCTCATTAATTACGCTGCTAAACCTAATTAGGGCTTAATCAAACTCAGACGGCCGGAACAGTGTTCCGGTCGTCTTCTCCGGCGAAACCAAAAACCTAGCTTCCTCTATAGACCACCCCAACCTAAATTAACTGCCCAGAAACGTTCTCCTATCCAAACTAAACTCAAATCCATCATCAAAAACCATTTATCAACCATGAACAAAGAGAATCGAAACCAAACATATTCACGGGCAAAACATCAGAGAGGCACAAAATGTTCATTTTCACACCATTTTTAAAACTAAAAGCATCAGAGTGATCCCCATGATGTGTATTTTCATTTTGTAACAAAAAAAGCAAGCTCTGAAAAGTTTGAAATTCGAAACTACCTGAGGTGAAGAACTATGGATATGAGCTTTCCTGACTCTTCTCTTATGCCAAATGTCTCCTCTGAACCTCCTGAGCTCAATGGGATGCTTCAAACCTCTTGTTGGTGGCTGATTTGTGAGCTTGTGTTCTGATATGGCAGGTTTCACAGTTATGCTATAGGGGGTTTCAGGCTGTTTTGATGGTGGGCTTTTGTTCTATGGAGAGTGTGTGGTTCATTGGTAAAGAAAGAACTGAGGTTTGATGGCTGTGTTGAGTGATTCGAAGAGGGAAAGGTTTTGACAGTTTTTTGTGTATGCTGCAATGTGGGAGCTTCTTGCTTGTGTGTGGTATGTTTTTGGGTTGCTTGATGTCCACATATCATACTCTGGTTGGGCAGAGAGTTGGTGGTGGCACTGTGGTATTGGTATGGGCAAAATGCAAGAAAGTCAAGATTTTGTGTACTCTAAGCATGGCTCGGGTCAGAGGCAATCTTAGGGCTTGTCCTGCCTCAACTTGAGTCAAGGAAAGCCTTAGGATCAAGAGAAGACAGCTGGGTGCATTGGATCACAAGTTTGAAGTGTTTTTGCAATATGGCAACTTGTTACATTTCATGATTTTTGCCCATGAACATGTGATAAGTCTTGCTGAGTTTTTGGTGTGGGATGCCTCATGAGGTCATGGTAATGTTTTGAGACCAGCTAGAGATCATACAATCCTTTGAGAATCATTTTGCAAGAAAATCCTCTTTGCACTTTTATGAAGAATGGCTTATGGTTACTTGAAACTTAAGGCATAGAAATGGGAAATTCCTTGGGCCAAACTGAATTTTAGGTCATGCATTGTGTTTGTATGATAATTAGAGGTCACATTGAAGTCACATAAAGGCTTGTCATGAGAATTTGCAAGTTTTCCATTTTGTGCAAAAGTGAAATTTCAATAACTTTTGATCCAAAATGAATTAGAATGAGTTCTTGTACTTTTTGAAAATGGGAGGATCCATTCTACAACTTTCATAACCAAAGTTTTCTCATTTGAAGCATTTTTGAATCAAAAAGAAAGGGTTGAAAAACTTTCCCAAAATGGAAAGTTTCCATTACAAGTCACTTTCCCAAAAAGGAAACTTTGCAAATGGCTTGAAATTCTTCAATTTTGTGAACTTCTAACATCTTCTATGATCAAATAAAGATCATACACATTCAAAATGATGAAGAACACCCTTTGGTTGGGTCATTGGGGGCCTCAGATGCCCTAATTTTGCACTGACTTGCTCAAGAAGTCAACTCTTGATTAGATGCCTTCCCCATGGAATTTCTTCATGAAACTTGGTATGCATGATCCTTATAACATATAGAGACCAATAGAAACAAAAATGACCAAAAAATTTGGAGTTATGGCCTCTGAAACCAAAACCCTAATTCTAGGTCATCTGTGTAGTTAAAACCTGGCTCTGCTTCCATGCCATTCTCAGTTCTTGTGATTCTTTGACTTTCTTGACTTTGTGGGGATATAATATGATGCTTGGACATACATGGACCCCTTTGAAATGATTGATGACCTTTGGAGTGGCTCAAATGGCTCTTGGATGGCTCAGATCACAAACCCTAGATGCAGATGACTTTGAACCAATGCAGTGAATCAAAAAGGTGGTATGAGATGCTATAATTGAATTTATGCATATGAAAAGATCACAAGCCATGGTGAAATGGGTGAGGGAAAATTTAGGGTGTTTACAGCTGCCCCTATTCAAGCATGAGTTAGCTGTGTAGGATGTAAGCAACGACTTAACAGGCAAACAAGATAACTTGTGGTTGAATACCAAAGACAGTCCAAAATTTGCACTCACAAAATGAAGAAGAAAAGGGATATAGATTGTAAAGGAAAATAAAGTATGATTATAAAGTGCGGGTGACGGAGGACGACCGTCGAGCAGAGGACGACTGCTGGGAAAAGAGCAATGACGGGGACGGCCGACATGCTGGGGATATAAGAGATTATGATGGGGACGGCCATCAAGTAAAGCTATAAGACTCTCTAGGGATTATAGGTAAATGAAATAAATGATAAGGTACGATTATCAAAGGTGAAGGACGATCACCTAGCAGGGGAAGGCTGCTTTGTTGGGGATAAGATGAGGGACGGTCATCTAAGGTGAAGGACGATCACCGGGTAGGGTACGGCTTCCGAAAGTACCACGACATAGGACGAATGTAGGGTAACAAGGTCGATGATGGGGACGGCCATCGGATAAGCATGATGAAGGACGATCATCAAGAGGTGAAGGACGATCACCTAGTAGGGTACGGCTGCTCTCGGGGTTTATCATGACATAGGACGAATGTCAGATAACCAGTTCAACGATGGGGACGGCCATTGGATAAGATGATGAAGGACGATCATCAGGAGGTGAAGGACGATCACCTAGCAGGGGACGGCTGCTAAAGATATCATGACATAGGATGAATGTCAGATAATAAGGGGTTCTAATGAATAGAGACTCCACTAGGGGTTTGATGAAGGACGATCATCAAAAAGGTGAAGGACGATCACCTGGCAGGGTATGGCTGCCGCAAAGGTATCATGACATAGGACGAATGTCAGATAGAAAGGAAATAGTTTGACAAGTTTTGTTGGGGATTTCGCTGGGGAAAAGTAAACACGGACGAGTGTTTACATCCAAGAAATGAAAGGTATAAGTGTTTGGCACTGTGTACAGACTAAAGATGCGGACGAGCATCCTTAAGACTATGATACGGACGGGTATCAAGTAGAAACAAACACTGGCACATGCTCAGAGATGATGATACAGACGAGTATCAACTAGTTAGCAAAGAACACGGACGAGTGTCGGATCTGAGGGGACTCTTCTGGGGAATAATAGACACAGACGAGTGTCTAAATTCTAAAAAAGAGGTAAACGTAACCGACATTGTGTATGGATTAAAGATGCGAACGAGCATCCCTAAGACTATGATACAGACGAGTATCAGTAGAAACAAACGCTGACACATGTTCAGAGATGATGATACGGACGAGTATCGACTAGTTAACAAAGAACACGGACGAGTTTCGAATCTAAGAAAGATAAGTGGTGTATACAAGATACGGACGAGTATATGTATGAGTAAAAAGTATGAGTAACAAGTATGAGTAAGACACGGACGAGTGTCTATCTTGCTGTGGAGAGCATGACACGAACGGGTGTCTGAAAAAGTGTATTATAAACAAATGTATATGATTTACAAAGTGTTTAGGTAACTATGTTGGGGAAGGTGATACGGACGGGTGTCAAGGAATTGTATGTATATGTATCTGTATGGTGAATGCAAAGGGGACGCTTTGGCTTTCTGCTGGGGGTATGACACGGACGGGTGTCAAGGAGTATCTGTATCTTTAGGGAATATGCCTTGGCTCTCTGCCGGGGAATTTTGGGGAGCATTCTGTATATCGCTGATGGATTGTCAGTATTTACAAGTGTTTGATTCGGAACATGGCTTGTGATTATGCAATATGTTTGATTTTTGCCGTAATGCTCCGTATTAGACGGAATGCTACGCTCTGTGGGGGAAAATATGATGCGAATGCTATGATTATGCAAAGATATCGATCCGGGATTCGGATTCCGTTGCTGTGAAGATCTCTGGCTGATCTGCTTGAAGTGAATATCCCGGCTGGGGATAAGATCCTTGGTAGATCTGATAAGATGTATCTGCATGGGGAAACAAATCACTGATAGACCTATCTCAGCAACGGGGGACCCAGCTGGGGGTTTGTAGGAGCTTTCTTCACTCTGTTGTGATTTCTTCATGTGCTGCTCTTCTGGATAGAGGTCGAAACTCTGTGGGGAGGTAGTTCCCTGGTCGGCACTTGGCTGGGGAAGAAAAAAGATCACTGGAAGATCTTCCAGGAGATTTTTGTAGGGATCCTGCTGAGGACGATACTTGACAACTCAGCCGGGGAGAAAACACCTCCGGTGCTAATCTGGAAGACGGACTGAGTAGATAATGATTTGACAGCTTGCTGGGGAGAAGCTTTCATGCCCCATGTCGCGCTTTGAATACCTACAATCCTGTAAAGACAAAGAAATGCACAAGTACCCCGAGGTATCCCCTACTGGATTCCATCATAAGAGTTTAGACACTCCTGGGAGTAAGTATATTTCCTGTAAGCATGTAGTTTCAGAAAGACGCATCCGTATTTATGCGATCGACAAATTAATGACATCGGACATTTTTGCAAATAAAAGAGTACGAGACAGTGTGTGATTGAAAATCTGAATTTATTAATTCGAGTGCCCTGAATTGGCAAGATACAGTCATATAAACAAATCCCCTGGAATGAGGAGATTGTTACAAATTGAGAAACAGAAAGATGTTGGCAATGTTGATGACGTTTCAAAGAGCTTCCCTTTGCTATGACTCGTATGACATTTGACGTTCTTCTCGTCTTGCTTTCTGAAGAAGGCTGATTCTGAAAGAAGCTTGATCCTTTCGAAGCTTACCAAGTCGTAAGTGATACAGATGAATTCAGAATGCAGTTGTTCGCTTATTCCCTTATTTTGCGTGGATCGCCCTTTCGGGTTTTCAATCCACCGGGATACCCATTTTTGCCTGAGCTGTCCAATGCGGCTTTTCAACTCAGCAGGTGTACATTTTTTTTTTATTTTCCCTTATTTTTTCCCGAGTCTTTTATTCTGTTTTTGACTCGCCGGGATGCCCTATTTTTGCCTGGACTTACATTCTGTTTTTATGTCCAGCGGGTCATTTTATGCGAAGTATTTTTTAACTACATCTGAATTCACAGGGGACAGGAAGTCGTCACCATCCATAGTGCTGAGCATCAGTGCTCCACCAGAGAAAACTTTCTTTACTATGAATGGCCCTTCATAGTTCGGAGTCCACTTGCCCCTATGGTCTGTATGAGGAGGGAGGAGTCTTTTTAACACAAGATCTCCTACTTGGTACTCTCGGGGCCTGACTTTCTGATCGAAGGCTTTCTTCATTCTTTTCTGATACAACTGCCCATGACAGATCGCAGCCAATCTCTTCTCTTCAATCAGATTCAGTTGTTCGTATCGGGATCGGACCCATTCTGCTTCATTCAGTTTAACATCCATCAATACCCGCAGAGAGGGTAGCTCAACTTCAACAGGTAGGACTGCCTCCATACAATATACAAGCTGATACGGTGTTGCCCCAGTGGATGTTCTGATTGACGTACGGTACCCATGCAAGGCAAATGGTAACATTTCATGCTAGTCTTTGTAGGTGACTACCATCTTTTGCACAATCTTCTTGATATTCTTATTAGCCGCTTCAACAGCGCCATTCATCTTTGGCCTGTAAGGAGAAGAATTGTGGTGTTGGATCTTGAAGTCCCGGCATAACTCTGCCATCATTTTGTTGTTTAAGTTGGAACCATTATCAGTAATGATTCGCTCGGGAACTCCATACCGACAGATGATGTCTCTCTTTAGAAATCGGGCTACCACTTGTCTTGTAACATTTGCATATGAAGTTGCTTCAACCCACTTGGTAAAATAGTCGATGGCAACCAGGATGAATCTGTGGCCATTTGAAGCAGTCGGCTCAATCTTGCCAATCATATCAATGCCCCACATAGAAAAAGGCCAGGGTGAAGACATCACATTCAGAGGATTGGGAGGCACATGCACCTTATCCGCATAGATCTGGCATTTATGACATTTCCTGGCATAGGCACAACAGTCGGCATCCATTGTGATCCAGTAATAACCTGATCTTAGCAACTTCTTGGCCATGGCATGCCCTCCTGCATGGGTACCAAAGGATCCTTCGTGCACCTCGTGCATTAACAAGTCTGCTTCTGCCTTATCAACACATCTGAGGAGTACCATATCAAAATTTCTCTTGTACAGGGAACCGTCAGAATTCAGGAAAAAACTACCAGCTAGCCTTCTTAATGTCTTCTTATCATTGGAGGATGCCCCAGGTGGGTATGTTTGATCCTCCAAGAAGCATTTGATATCATGGAACCAAGGCTTATCATCTTTGGCATCATCTGCTGGTCTGTCAAGTCTGGATACTGAGATCCGAGGTACGAAGTTGGCAGCTTGAACTTTGATCATGGATGAAATGGTAGCAAGAGCATCTGCAAACTGATTCTCGTCCCGAGGGATATACTCAAGCTTGACCGTTGTAAAGAAAGTCAATAACCTCCTTGTATAATCCCTATAAGGTATTAGATGATCATGGTGTGTGTACCATTTGCCGTTTGTTTGATTAACTACCAAAGCTGAATCTCCGAACACAGTCAAAGTCTTGATCCTGAGGTCAATGGCTTCCTCAAGACCCATAATACAAGCTTCGTATTCAGCTTCATTGTTAGTGCAGTTAAAGGTGAGTTTTGCCGAGAAAGGCATGTGAACTCCCTTAGGTGTAATGAGTACTGCACCAACACCACGACCATTCATGTTAACAGCCCCATCAAACATCATAGTCCATTCCTCTTCTGGGTCAGGCCCTTTAGTGTGAACGGGCTCTTCATGATCTTTTGCTCTTATGAACATGATGTCTTCATCAGGGAAGTCAAATCTCATAGGCTGGTAATCATCAATAGGTTGCTCAGCAAGATAATCAGACAGTACACTGCCCTTGATGGCTTTCTGAGATGTGTACTGGATGTCATATTCTGTGAGGATCATTTGCCATCTTGCAACCCGTCCGGTAAGTGTTGGCTTCTCGAAAATGTACTTAACTGGGTCCATCTTTGATATCAACAAAGTAGTGTGGGTCAACATATATTGTCTTAGTCGGCGAGCAGCCCACGCTAAAGCACAACAAGTTTTCTCGAGCAGTGAATAACGTTGTTCACAGTCGGTAAACTTTTGGCTTAGGTAGTATATTGCATACTCTTTTCGACCAGACTCGTCATGCTGGCCCAGCACACACCCCATTGACTCTTCTAATACTGTCAAGTACATTATCAGAGGTCTTCCTTCGACTGGAGGCATAAGGATTGGAGGCTCTTGTAAATATTCCTTGATTTTGTCAAAAGCCTTCTGGAAGTTTTCATTCCACCTGACTGTTTGTTCTTTTCTCAACAGTTTGAACAAAGGTTCACAGGTTGCTGTAAGGTGAGATATGAACCTTGAAATGTAGTTCAATCTACCTAGAAACCCTCGAACTTCTTTTTCAGACTTCGGTGCAGGAATTTCTTGAATGGCTTTGACTTTATCAGGGTCAACTTCAATCCCTTTCTCACTTACAATAAATCCCAACAGCTTACCAGATCGCACCCCGAATGTGCACTTGTTGGGGTTTAACTTTAGTTGGTACCTCCTCAGACGCCTGAATAACTTCAACAGATTCACCAGGTGGTCTTCTTATGTGAGGGACTTGGCAATCATGTCATCCACATAACATTCAATTTCTTTATGGATCATGTCATGGAATAATGTTACCATAGCCCATTGATAAGTTGCACCCACATTCTTCAGTCCGAATGGCATCACCTTATAACAGAACATGCCCCAGGGTGTGATGAAAGTTGTCTTCTCCATGTCTTCAGGTGACATCTTGATATGATTATATCCTGAAAATCCGTCCATGAAGGAGAACACCGAGAACTGAGCCGTATTATCAACCAATACATCAATGTGAGGTAATGGGAAGTCATCTTTCGGGCTGGCTCTATTCAGATCCCGATAATCCACACACATCCTCACCTTGCCGTCTTTCTTAGGCACAGGTACAATATTAGCAACCCACGGCGGATAGCTAGTTACAGCAAGGAAACCGGCGTACCACTGTTTTTGTACCTCTTCTTTTATCTTCATTGCCATATCTGGGCGAGTACGGTGCAACTTCTGTTTAACCGGCGGAAAGTCTTCTTTCAAAGGCAGCTTGTGCATGACAATATCAGTATCTAACCCTGGCATATCCTGATAAGACCAAGCAAAGACCTCCACATACTCCCGAAGCATATCAATCAGTTATCCCTTCACTGAGTCTTGTAGGCAGGCCCCAATCTTAACCTCTTTCACGTCTTCTTCCGTACCGAGATTAACTGTTTCAACCTCCTCCTGATGAGGAGTGATAACCTTCTCCTCTTGCCTTAACAACCTGGCTAGCTCTTCAGGAAGCTCATAATCTTCTTCAACCCCTTCGTCAGCTTGATTGATTGGATTGTCAAAGTCATATGGAGTCATAGCAGTGTTGTTGTCAGTGCAGTCTGAAAGGCACTCTCTGTAAGGGTTTAGATTGTTCATTTTAGTGATCAATTTTAATCTTGTTAAGAAAAAAGTGAAATGAAGTTATCATTTTGGAAAACATTGCCATTTTATTTTTGTACAAAAAGAAAAATGAAAAACAGTGAGCGGAAAAGAAAAGACTCATTTGCAAAAGATGTCCGATATTCATTGATTAATCCGTTTGCACAAAATTACAAGATGGCCCGATTACAAAATGAGTCTTGACATCTTGGGCAAGATGCAAGACTTGATGCATGCTTAAAAATACAGGAAATAATAATTACTCTGCAGGAGTAACCCTTATAATTTCCTGGGAAGACCAGTTAAGGACTTGGCTCCCCGGGATCATTGGACGTATCCAGCTCTCCAGGTTGCGGTCGCTTTCCTCCTCGTCTTCCAAGTTGTTCACTGCATCCGGGGTGAGCATCCCCCCGCTGACAAAATTGGGCTTCTTGGTAGCCTCTGATTGATCTTGTTGAGTTGGTCTGTAACCTAACCCAAATCTGTCTTCTTTCTTCTCCACGGGCAACAGCTTGCCCTAGCCTTGGGCAGTACCCTCTTCAACAACCTTCCGGGCTTGCTGATATGACGTTATGGAAGTTCCCAGTACAACAGATGCTTCATTAATGTTCAGGGCCTCGAACCCTTGGCTCATAGTTTTATGGATTTCTCCATCCATTTCTATGTACTTATACGTAGCCAGATGGCTAACAAAGATGTCTTCTTCCCCACAGATGGTGATGATCTGGCCTTCCCACTCGAATTTCAACTTCTGGTGAAGGGTAGACGTAACAGCGCCAGCGGCATGGATCCAGGGTCTACCCAACAAACAGCTGTAAGCCGGCTGAATGTCCATCACATAGAAGGTAATTTTAAAAGTCTGCGGGCCAATCATCACAGGCAGATCAATCTCTCCGAGCACTGATCTCTTAGAGCCATCAAATGCTCTCACCACCAAATTACTCGGGCGCAATGCCAAGCCATCATACTCTAGCTTCATTAAGGCTTTCTTTGGCAAAACATTGAGTGAGGACCCAGTGTCCACCAGTACATGAGATAGAACAGCACCTTTGCATTCCAAGGTGATATGTAAGGCCTTGTTGTGGTTACGTCCCTCTGTTGTTAAGTCAGCATTGGTGAAACCCAGTCCATGACTGGTATTGACATTTGCCACCACAGTTTCTAGCTGGTTAACAGTAATCTCCTCTAGCACGTTAGCTGCATGCAGGACTTTCAATAATGCATTCCTATGAGCTTCAGAACACATCAACAGGGATAATATGGAGATTTTTGAGGGAGTTTGGTGAAGCTAATCCACCACCTTGTAATCACTTCTCTTTATGATTCTCATGAACTCATCTACATCTTGCTCAAAAGATGTCTTCTGAGTCTCTTTGACAGCTGGCTCTTCAGGCACCACACTCTTTCCTTTTGCTTTAGCAGCGGCTTCTGCTTCAGCATTAGGTCTTTGTACTTGTGAGGCAAAAAGGCGTCCGCTTCTGGTGAAGCCTCCGCCTCCCCCAACATTATCAATTTGTGGAGAAGAGGTTGAAGAATCCAAAGTGATTTTCTCCCCGTTGCAGTAAAGATCAGAGCCGTAATGCCAAGGTATGGCATTACTGCTTTCATATGGAACTGGTCCAGGCACCGTAATAGTAACTGGACTGACTGCTGCAGAGGAGGGTACCGTAATGGTGTGCGGATCGTAGTAAATTGTAACTGGTGATCTGGCAGGAGGTGCCACTACTTGTTGTTGGAAATTGTTGTTTGGAGGAACATCTGATGGATCATAGTAAATGGTGACTGCTGAGACATCTTCGTTAATTTCTGTTGGCGTTGTAGAAGACTCTGTTGGTAAAAAGGATGCTGATGTTGTAGAAGAAATGGTTGTTGACATTTGATTTGTTGAAGTGATGGATGAAGCCATTGTTGAAGATATTGATGAATTGGTCGGAATAATTGTTGCTGCTGTTGTAGAAGAATCAGGAATTGTTGTCAGAGGAATTGCTGGATTTGTAGGCGCCGTTGTTGAGATCTGAAGGATACCATCCTTGATAAGAATATCTATGCCGCTTCTCAAATTATCACACCCATTGACTGCAATGTTGCAATACCCACAACCGAGCTCACACCCGGGGAACACCTGGCACTCTAGAAGCTGAGCTTTAATTTCGACCAGAGGTGTTCGAATTTGTGCAACACTGGTGATCAGAGTAGATGGTTTGTCTTCCTCGATGGCATTAATCCTCGGCCCCCCATGGTTAGGCATAGGATTTCTGTTGACATTCGGAGGCGGTGCGAAGTTGAGGGCTTTAGAATCCACCAGATCTTGAACTTTCATTTGCAAAGCCCGACATTTTTCCGTATTGTGGCCAGGTGCATTGGAGTGAAAAGCACATCTGGCGTTAACATCGTAATTCTTTGGGAGATTGGAGGGATCTG
This sequence comes from Lathyrus aphaca, assembly GCA_963966055.1. Lineage (NCBI taxonomy): Eukaryota > Viridiplantae > Streptophyta > Magnoliopsida > Fabales > Fabaceae > Lathyrus > Lathyrus aphaca. Next base: position 180,073,346 of record OZ014522.1, read on the forward strand.
GTGGTGCCAATGTCCTTAACTCAACCAAGTTAAGCTTCAAGAGTTGTGGCAATAAGGCGGCATAAGGCATAGGGATAGGATCAATCACCCTATTTGCCTGTGATGGTCTTTGCTGAAAGGGTCTTTGTTGTTGATTGTTGTTGTTGTTGTTGTAGGTTCTTTGTGGCGGATACTGAACTTGCTTTTGGTAATGAGGTTGTTGTTGTTGTTGATATGTTGGTTGCTGAGGAATCGGAGCTGGAATAGTGACAGCTGCTACTGATCTGTGGACATACTGAGGTCTGCCCCTACTAGCATGAATGGCATTTGTCTCACCGGTCCTTCTAGGTCCCATAAAAGGCTTCCTGGGATTACTGGACGAACTTGCACCATTATCAGAAATTTTGCCCATTTTTAACAGACTTTCAATTCTTTCACCGGCTATAACTACGTCAGCAAAACTGGTGGAAGAAAAGGCAGCCAGCCTATCAATATATGTTCCTTGCAGAGTATTCATGAACATGTCGGCCATTTCTCTTTCCGACATGGGTGGCTAGACAGCAGCAGCAAGCTGTCTCCACCTTTGGGCATATTCCCTGAAGCTTTCTCTGGAGGATTGAGACATTCCCATTAGGAGGGTCCTGTTAGGAGCCATGTCCAGATTGTATTGGTATTGTCTGATGAAGGCCTCAGCTAGGTCCTTCCAGCATCTGATAGTATCTCTGGTCAAGTGTGAGTACCACTCCCTTGAAGCCCCAGTCAAACTGTCTTCAAAATAGAACATCCACAGCTTTTCATCCATGGTATATGCTTTAAGTCTTCCCAGAAAAGACTGCAGGTGAGTTCGTGGACAAGAGGTTCCATTGTATTTCTCGAAGCACGGAGGTTTGAACTTGTGGGGAATTCTTACCCCGTCTAGTAACCCCATATCCATTACATCAAAACCCAGGGAATTTTGAGACTCAAGAGATCTCAACTTCTCAGCAATTTCACCAAACCTCCTATCATAGACTTCATCACCAGCTCCCATGACAGTGAATTTCTCCTCTTGGGGGTCTTCTTGTAAGATCCTCCCCCCAGTAGTATTTCCTTGCACATTAGCCGGGATGTTGACTTCCGGATCTAAATGAGGTCCAAATACAGGTGGATTAACATGAGGTTGTCCCCTCTCATTGTTGCTTGTTCCTCCAGTCCCTGGATGAGGTTCCTCGGGAGTTTGTCTCTCTACCAATGCCCTTAGCCTTTCCTGACTCTGGGCTAAGCCAGTCATTACTGTCATGAATTGGGCCATTTGGTTTCTCATCTCCACCCTTTCATTAGCCATCTGGGTTCTGACCTCTGTATGGTCTTGCTGTACTTGCTCCATTATAATACCCGAAAGGTTGTTGCGTGTAGGATACCGGTGTGCACGGTTGACGGGGAACACTCTTCTGCGAGCAATATTTCCTGAGACACAACAGAGTTAGAACAAATAAAATAATAACAAAACCTACAAAACAAAACAAAAGTTAGTATGCAATGCAGTATGCTTATTTATTTTCCAAGGTATCCGGCTTGGCTCTTGGTTTTGACCTTTCCAGACCTCGAGGAAGATGCTTTGATGTTGCTTGAGAAAAGAAAACCCAAATGGAAACAAACTAACAAATATATTACAAATGGTGCATAACACATAGTCTGTTTTTTACAACACATGCCCCTGAGGGGTCAAAATACAACATAAAAGAAAAGTACATCAAATGAAAGCAACAACAAACAAAAAGTCAGACATCAAGTCCAAACTCATCCTCCTGAACCTCCTTCAAAAGTGCCTCAGTTATAGGACCAGCCGGATGCTCTGTAATGGTCCTGATGAGGAGGTTCCTAGTGGCAATAGCAGTGGTCAGCTTCTTGTGCCTGTCTTGGTCCTTTGACCTCTTCAAACCATCCCTAAGCTTCAATTCTGAAATCTCCTTCTGGGCTGCCAGTAGAGCTTCCTGTTGTTTCTTTTCATTGGCCTCTAACTGCTCAATCCTGGCTTGAGTTCTCTTATCTTCTTGAGTACGAGCTTCAGTGATCCTGACCCACCTAGCTTGACTTTCTTGCAGATAGAGTTCAGTTCTAGCCTTCTAAAGCTTGGCCTCCTTACAGGCATTCATCAATATTTGCTCCCCAACTCTTGATTTCTTGATATAGTCCTCTGCTTTCTCAATCTTGGCCAGATGCTCCACCCTAAGCTTCTCCAACCTCTCAATGTCTAGACGACCATCACTCCTCTCCCAGAGGGTCTTCTTCAGAGCTTGAGACAGATTCTCATTCCTTTCCTTCAGCTTTTCAAATTCTTCCAGGCTGACAGTGGCTGTTGCCTGTACTGTGGATGGTCCAGGTGTATCCTCAATGGTGAAGGGCATCCCAGAAATCTGAGCTCTAGCATGAGACCATTCATAATACTGAGCTGAAGCCACATTATTGCACCTCCCAAGAATGGCCATCCCTTTGGTCTGGATGTTGTCCCGAGCCCAGGATGCTTGCCTGACAACAGCTATATTAGGCTTTATCTCACAATACAGGGTCTCAGCTAGATCTTGCACTCTAGGAGGGTGGACCAAAGCATAGCCCAGTTGTCTTTTGAACAGCAAAGGATTGTAGTTGATGCAACCCTTCACTCCTACTAGAGGTACATTGGGGTACTGCCCGCAACTAGTGATGATGTCCTTGCCCTTGGTGCTCTGGGTGCACCATCTGATGTCATCTGAAATCAAAGCAATAAGTCTCTTAGCCCAATTCTTCTGTTGGTGAGGATTCAAGAAGGCATCAGTCTTAGGTAAGTGTTTGAGCAGCCAGGTATGAAACAGGGGAGCACAGCATCTCACCAACTTCCCTCTCTGTTTCTCATTCCTCTGATGAATGGAATAATAGAAATCTCCCAGCAATGTGGGCACTGGGTTCCTCAGAAGGAAAAGATGAATGGCATTCTTGCTGATAAATTTGGGCTCATCTGCAAATAATATAACCCCATATATACTGAGGGCTAATAATGCACAAACTGCCCTCCATTCTCCCAAGGAGGCCTTCAGGATGGCCTGAGAAATCAAGAAATCTAAGTGTAAACCAGGGATCCCAGCCTTTGTTGTCATGTTCTGCTCAATCAAAATAGGCTCCAGGTACAGTGCTTTTGCCACCTCTCCATTGCTGGGAGAAGTCATCTCTGGGTTGAAGGGGATACCACCCCTGACAGGTACTCCAATCAATGATGAAAACTCCTCCAGCAGAGGTCCTAGCTGAAAGTTTTGGAATGTGAAGCATCTCAAAGGAGGGTCATAAAACTGTAGGCAGGTGTGGATCATACTCCTCTGAGAAGGGTCCAGGTCCATAACCATATCAAGGATGCCTCCATAATGCTCTCTGAATAATGGGATGTGGTCTGGAGTGATAAGGGACTGGACCTGCCTGATACCAGTCAACACAGGCTCAAAGAAATGGTATGAAATGTTGCTCTTCCTGGGTGCAGACATGAGTGCTGATGAAGAGCTAAAGACAAGTGCTGATGAAGATCAAAAATCAATACTGGAGATGAGCCACTGATAGGCTAGTGCTGGATGAAGGCAGCTGAAGCAGACAACTGATGAAGATAGCTGAAGCAGATACCTGATGAAACAGAGGTCTATGCAGATGAAGGGGTCAAAACCAAGCCAAATATGATGTGGATACCCTAAAAAACAAATAAACAAATGTTAAATGATGCAATGATGATGTCTGCAAATGATATGCAAGGGTTGGTGATCAAGATGGATCTGATTACTGCCTTAATATAAAGTCCAAGTATGTTCAGGAAGTCCAGATGGAGTTTTAGAAGTCCAATAACCAAGGTGGGGGACTCAAATAAAGAGTCACATGTCCAGGGTTAAATCACAAGAACTGTCCCAAAATGAGGTACTCTTAAACAAAACAAAGTAACAGGGTATGATGTGGCCAATGGTACCTGCAAACCTGCAAACAGCCCAACCCCCTCACAAGCAGTGTTCTAAAACAAGGATCCTCAGACTTGGATCAGTTATGAGAAGTGTAAACACTTCTAACCCAGAGGTACAATGTTTACAATAACCATAAAAGATCCTCCTCTAATTCACCTCAGTTTCTGAAGGTCATAATAAAGGTCATCCAGACATAGCAGGCTTCCCAGATAGCCCTAGCACTACAGGAGATCTGTAGCACAGAGTTCTCAAGAAGAAACCCATATCTGAACCATGTTTCATATTCCCGCACCAGACCGAAATGGAATGGGAAAGAACATGAACCACTCTAGCCTAGGTGTCACTCAGGTCCCAGGTATAGGACCTTAAACTCTCAATAGAACCCCACCCACCAAAACAGAAACCAGATCCAGCAATAATAATGACAGTATGAAGTATGAAAAACTGTAAAGGAAAGCAATAAATAAAGTTGTACATAAAGCAATAAATAAAGCAAATAAACACAATTAGCACATAACACCCCAGTAAACACAAATCAAACAAGCGCTAGGAGGAACCCACAAAAAGAACCAGAAGCCCTGGTTACAGTATAAGGGTCCCCAGCAGAGTCGCCAAGCTGTCGCTCCCACCAAATGAGGCCAAGTCAAATGGGGTACAGACGCGAACGGTCGGCGAAAGGAGAGAGAACACACATGGGTGAACTCAAGAGAAAAGAGTCGCCAGCTAGGCATTTTTATCCCGGAGGAAAGGTAATGCTGCATAGACCTAGAAAGATATGGATAAGATGGTTGCGAACCAGAAAGACTGAGAAAGGGGGTTGGTTACAACCTGGGAAGGTATTAGCACCCAGATTGTCCGTCGTACTCGACGGGATCCACGCTTAAAAGATTTGTGTTTTAAAGGGGTAGTGCCAGTGCAATCTGTGTATCAAAGCTGGAAAGAATGCAAGTGTCAGTGTAAAAGAAATGTGAAGTGTATAAGAGAAGTGTTAGTGTAAGAACAAGAGTGGAATGCTAGAGATAATGAGGCTAAAAGAATAATGCTGGAAGGAGGGGGAATATACAGAGACTTTTGTTCGATAACTGTTAAGTTATGCCTACGTATCCTCTCGTGCAATGAGGAAGTCAGAACACCGTAGTTCGACCCAAAGAGACTGAAAGATAAATTGACATGTGAACTGCTTGCTTGCCTATGCTCAAGTGTATGACCTGTCTGGCTCAGGTGCAAACTATCTTGCATTAGACGGAAGAAGCAGGTTCTCGTTTGTGAGTGAGGGTGATTAGAAAAGAATCCCAGAGGAGACGATTATTGTTTGTTTTTGGTGTTTTCAGTCTTTTATTGCTTTTGGACTTGTCATAAGTTAATGAGCTTAAGCTTAAACCAAGGGTTAGTAAACTCATCACATCCTCCCTCTAATTAGGGGTAATGAGAATACCTTAAGTATGAAGTAAACACCTCACACTTAGTCACCATGATGTAGGATTAAGATCATTAACCTAGTTGTAATTATTTAGATGTTTTTGGTGTTTTTGTTTAGTGTTAAGTACTGAGTTTAAGCCATAATCAGGGATTTAATGGACTCATTATGCCATCCTAATAGAAGGATAATAGATGGGAACATTTAAGCTGAGGAAGACTCCTCAACTTAATCCATGATTAGGGATTAACCTCATGACAAAACAAAGCCTTTATTAAATGGATTTTAGTTAATGATAAGATGAAGCAATGATTTTTATGGTTTGTAAGACAACTTGAGGGGGACTTGTCCATTAACACTAGGGTTAGTCCTTCTTAACCAATTAAGGAAGAATTAGAACCCTAATGCAAGGCCCAAGTTACAAGCTTGATGTCTTGATGATTATTAAGTGAGTTGATTAAAGGATTTAAACACATTAAGGGTTTAACACTTAGGATTAAAGTTATACACTCCATCCTAATAGAAGGATGCAGGCATAAGCTTAATCACAAAGCCTTAAAACCTTTAGGATTTAGTCCTTGATTATGAGATGAGAGGAGAAGACTCAAAGATGACACAAAGGTAAAACTAAATGGGGGGGATTAATCAAACCCTAAGTATTATCATGCTTGGTCATTCCTAGGGTTAATGAGGTTTGCAAGAAGATCTTCAGAGAAACCACCAGGAAGGAAGCAGATGAAAGGAGCAAGAAGCAAAGAGAAGCAAAACAACTTGCTTCACTTAAGAAGACAAGTTGCTTGAAGAAAGAAAGTGGGGAAGAGCATGAATGAGCAACCTCACTCTAATACAAAGGATAAAATGCAGCAATGATGCAAGAGAGAGATGAGAATAGATTGTGAGAAGTGAAGGCAAATTCACTTCTCAAAACAACTTACCACCTGAAAAGTTAGCAAAAGAAATGAAATGAAATGCAAATGAGATGAAATGCCATGATGCAAACCAAAACCAAAAGAAAGAGCATGAAGTTAATGATGCTAAGAGATGATGCAAACACATGACAAAGGATGAGAATGATCATACAAGCATAAGAATGCAAATGAGACATGCCTTGAACCATACGGATTCATGAATGTTTATGAAATGAAATGAACATATAACATGGCAAATGAAAAATGAAATGATCAAACATGATTCTAATATGTCCTAAGATGTATTATGAATCATGTGGATGCACAAAATGTCATGGCAAGTCTTTGGATGCAAGCAAATGGAAGATGGATGCAAAGGAAAGCACAAATTAGGGTTTATGATCAACACACAAAGCAAAATTCAAAATCAGAAGCATATGACATGATAAAAAAATTGAAAATGGGATCAAAGGAACCCTAAACCTACACAAGTTCACTGCCCAAAGAAGGGGACCTAACTCTTAACCTAGTGAAAGTTATGAATTTCTCAAGTTGGCTAGGGTTTCAAGGTACTTCATCATGAAAAATGCAAAACAAATTGAAAATGCAAGATCTAATCAAACCAATTTTATCCTATAAAGTACATGCCATGAAGGATGCAATGCAAGAAGAACCATCATCAAACTCTCAATGGCTAGGCAGAATGGATTTTTCAAAGTTTGCACAAAAATATTGCCTTGAAATGAATTTAATTCCAATGAAAATGATCAAAAGGCATCAAGAACAAAAACGAAATTTGGTTTGAGAGTTGGATAATGTTTCTAAGTGTTTTAAAATGCAATGTGAATTTTTTGGTGATTTTTAAATACCTAAATGCATTTTTAATTAATTAATTTTCATTAACCAATTAAAAATAAACATTTAAATGATTTAAAAATAATTTTTAATGCAAAAAATAAAAATAAAAATATTTTTGGGTTCAGAAAATTAATTAAATCTTTAACAAAAAATTTCAGAATTTTTAAGTGCTTTTTACTATTTTAAATAATTCGTGCAAATTAAATGCAAAATAAATGAATAAAAATTGAAATAAATGAAAGTATGCACAATCAATGGCTGAGATTCAAAGTTGGGAGTCAATGGTTGACTGCGCGCGCTATTGGAAGGTCATGATCTCTTCTGGCTTAATTAACTTAAATGAGATTTATTAAATTAATAAAAACAGATTAGGTTTTAATGATGTGATCTGGGCCACACACACGCGCGGGAGTCAACCCCAGTCCACCTCATCTACGGTCCAAATTCAAACTCTCATTAATTATGCTGCTAAACCTAATTAGGGCTTAATCAAACTCAGACGGCCGGAACAGTGTTCCGGTCGTCTTCTCCGGCGAAACCAAAAACCTAGCTTCCTCTATAGACCACCCCAACCTAAATTAACTGCCCAGAAACGTTCTCCTATCCAAACTAAACTCAAATCCATCATCAAAAACCATTTATCAACCATGAACAAAGAGAATCGAAACCAAACATATTCACGGGCAAAACTTCAGAGAGGCACAAAATGTTCATTTTCACACCATTTTTAAAACTAAAATTATCAGAGTGATCCCCATGATGTGTATTTTCATTTTGTAACAAAAAAAGCAAGCTCTGAAAAGTTTGAAATTCGAAGCTACCTGAGGTGAAGAACTATGGATATGAGCTTTCCTGACTCTTCTCTTATGCCAAATGCCTCCTCTGAACCTCCTGAGCTCAATGGGATGCTTCAAACCTCTTGTTGGTGGCTGATTTGTGAGCTTGTGTTCTGATATGGCAGGTTTCACAGTTATGCTATAGGGGGTTTCAGGCTGTTTTGATGGTGGGCTTTTGTTCTATGGAGAGTGTGTGGTTCATTGGTAAAGAAAGAACTGAGGTTTGATGGTTGTGTTGAGTGATTCGAAGAGGGAAAGGTTTTGACAGTTTTTTGTGTATGCTGCAATGTGGGAGCTTCCTGCTTGTGTGTGGTCTGTTTTTGGGTTGCTTGATGTCCACATATCATACTCTGGTTGGGCAGAGAGTTGGTGGTGGCACTGTGGGATTGGTATGGGCAAAATGCAAGAAAGTCAAGATTTTGTGTACTCTAAGCATGGCTCGGGTCAGAGGCAATCTTAGGGCTTGTCCTGCCTCAGCTTGAGTCAAGGAAAGCCTTAGGATCAAGAGAAGACAGCTGGGTGCATTGGATCACAAGTTTGAAGTGTTTTTGCAATATGGCAACTTGTTACATTTCATGATTTTTGCCCATGAACATGTGATAAGTCTTGCTGAATTTTTGGTGTGGGATGCCTCATGAGGTCATGGTAATGTTTTGAGACCAACTAGAGATCATACAATCCTTTGAGAATCATTTTGCAAGAAAATCCTCTTTGCGCTTTTATGAAGAATGGCTTATGGTTACTTGAAACTTAAGGCATAGAAATGGGAATTCCTTGGGCCAAACTTAATTTTAGGTCATGCATTGTGTTTGTATGATAATTAGAGGTCACATTGAAGTCACATAAAGGCTTGTCATGAGAATTTGCAAGTTTTCCATTTTGTGCAAAAGTGAAATTTCAATAACTTTTGATCCAAAATGAATTAGAATGAGTTCTTGTACTTTTTGAAAATGGGAGGATCCATTCTACAACTTTCATGACCAAAGTTTTCTCATTTGAAGCATTTTTGAATCAAAAAGAAAGGGTTGAAAAACTTTCCCAAAATGGAAAGTTTCCATTACAAGTCACTTTCCCAAAAAGGCAACTTTGCAAATGGCTTGAAATTATTCAATTTTGTGAACTTATAACATCTTATATGATCAAATATAGATCATACACATTCAAAATGATGAAGAAAACCCTTTGGTTGGGTCATTGGGGGCCTCAGATGCCCTGATTTTGCACTGACTTGCTCAAGAAGTCAACTCTTGATTAGATGCCTTCCCCATGGAATTTCTTCATGAAACTTGGTATGCATGATACTTATAACATATAGAGACCAATAGAAACAAAAATGACCAAAAAATTTGGAGTTATGGCCTCTGAAACCAAAACTCTAATTCTAGGTCATCTGTGCAGTTAAAACCTGGCTCTGCTTCCATGCCATTCTCAGTTCTTGTGATTCTTTGACTTTCTTGACTTTGTGGGGGATATAATATGATGCTTGGACATACATGGACCCCTTTGAAATGATTGATGACCTTTGGAGTGGCTCAAATGGCTCTTGGATGGCTCAGATCACAAACCCTAGATGCAAATGACTTTGAACCAATGCAGTGAATCAAAAAGGTGGTATGAGATGCTATGATTGAATTTATGCATATGAAAAGATCACAAGCCATGGTGAAATGGGTGAGGGCAAATTTGGGGTGTTTACAATTAGGTCTTTCCCTTTTCAAAAAGTAAAAGAACATGTCTTGATTCATCCTAGAACTCAAGATATGGCCTTTCGAAGTTTGCAAAAATCACATAATTTCAAGTTTCATGCCAAAGAGGGAATTTTGCAATTTCACTTGCCAAGCCTTTCTATGACCTCTAATAAACTTATATGTATCATAATATGTCAAAGCAACTTCTAAACATTATAATTGGCCCAAGTTTGCATTAATTTCATGAATTGATCTTCAAGAAATCTCAAAGGGGCCAAAACTCACAAACTTTGCAAAATGCCTTGGATCCTTCCATCCTCTTGTGCCAGCTGCATCAAACTCATTCTATGGCTCTCCATGAATCTTGTTGAGGCCAGACACCCCAAAAAGCCATCTATACCATGGCCCATACCTCCAAATACACAAATTTGACTTTTGAGAAAAACCTCCCATACCAATCAAGCTGAGCCACAACCACTCTTTTGACCAATCAAGACTTAACATACATGCCTCATAGACCCCATTTCATAACATCTTGGAGCCTGAATCATCCCAGAAGTCATATTGCATAAAATCACCATAGAACTTCACCTCTTCGAATCTCACTGCACAAGCCTCAAACTTCAAATATTTTTCCACCAATCAACTCAAAATCATCCATAGATCACAAAGCACCCACTCCCATGGCTTGAAAGCTCCCTAAACCAAAACACGATTTCTGCAAAACCAGAACCATACACCTCAAAATAGCCATCACAAACTTGTTCTAAGCATTGCAACATCATCAGGGAGCTCACTGGGGTTGATTTGCATCAAAGAAAAGGCCAGAAAGCTCCAACCTGAAAAGCTTCAACTCAGGTATACCTCAAGAACAATTTTTCCAAAACCTTTCTTTTAAGTTCTTAAATGATTCTACATGCTTCACTGATCACCCTGATGTGTTTAAAATTGAAAATGGTTGAGAAATAAGCATTTCATGATGTTCTGAAACTTTGCCCGTGAAATTGTTTTTGCTTTGATTCATCATGTATGCGCGTTATAAATGCTTTTTGATGCTTGATTTTTGCTTATTGTTGTTTGGGGATGTATTATGGAGATTCTGAGGGTCAGGGATGGCGTATTGAGAGAGTTTGAGTGAGGAGTTGGCCGGAGAAGACGATCGGAGCTTATCTCCGATCGTCTGAGATTAATTAGGGTTTTGTTGTCAGATTGAATGAGGACCCTTGGATGGTGATTAGATTAGCGTGTGGACGATTCTGATCATTTCAATTAACCCTAATCTTTTAATTAAATTAATTAATTAGGTTTAATTAATAAAATTGCCAAAATGAATCCTAGCCACTCAATCACGCGCGCGGTCAAACCTCTTCCCCCAAGTTTGAATCTGGAGCCTTGGATCAGTTGACTTGCATTTTTAATTCATTTTATTTTATTTTCTTTTCATTTCTTTTGCATATTTATTTTAAAATACCAAAACACCTTCAAAAAATATGAAACTTTGCATTCTGGTTTTAAATATTTTTCTCAACCTGAAAATGATTTTTATTTTATTTTTTGCATTTAAAAAGTATTTTTAAAATATTTAAATGTTATTTTTAATTAATTAAAGTATTTTAATTACTTAAAAATGCATTTAGGTTTCTAAAAATCACCCAAAAAATCATGAACCATTCTAATTCATTTAGAAACATTTTCAAACTCTTCATACAAATTTCTTTTTAGGTTTGATCATAGTTTCACAAATTTCTTTGAATTAGGGTTCTTTAAAATCACAATTTTTAACCCTAACTTTGAAAAATCATTTCTACCTAACCAAGAAGAGTTTGAACTTGATTCTTTTTGAATTATTTCACATATTGCATGTAGTTTCTAGGTTATTTTTCTCATGAATTTATCTTGCATTTTCAAATTGATTTGCAATTTCCCTTGAGAATCACCCAAAAAACCCTAGTAAACTTGGAAAAATCATAACTTTTAATAGGTTTAGCTTCTCACCTTCTCTTTTGGGATTTGACCTATGTCGCTCCCCGGATTTCCATCCTGGTACAAACACGAAAGTGGCGCGGAAAGAAGGTTAGAGTCGCCAGCCAAGCATTTTTATCCCGAAGGAACGGGAATGGCAATGCTGCACAAACCGAAGAAAGAAAAGAAAGGACAAAGGTCCTGCGAACCAAAGAGACTGGGTTCGGGAGTCGGTTACGACCCAGGAAGGTATTAGCACCCCAGATCGTCCGCCGTACCCCACGGGATCCACGCTTACAAAGAAACTATTTCAAAGGGTGAAGGAATGAAAGCTGCTGCAAAGAAAAGGAACTGAACCGGATAAAAGAAAAGAAAAGGAAATGAAAAGGAAAAATGTAGGGAAAATAAAGATTGTGCTCGAACGGGCCCTACCCCGCTGCCTACATATCTCATCTGGACAATGAGGATCAGAGTCGCCGTAGTTCCCCTAACGAGAGGTGGAAAAGATTGCTTGTGTATTAAGGCTTGAACTGCCTATGTCAATGCTCAGCTGTTGCAGGCTCGGACGGCGAGTGCGTTACCGTCTTGCAAAATGACAAGTAGTGACAAGTTCGTGGACAGAGCGAAGGAGATGAGAAGAGAATTCCCGAAGGAGAGACGCTTATTGTTTGTTTGTGTTTTTTAGAAGCTTTTTATGAGTGTGTCACAAGGAAGTGAACTCAAGCTCTTTTCCATGGAATGTGTACTTGCCACTACATTCCAAGATGGAATAATAAAACAAGCACCCTCAAGTAAGGAGAAGATCCCCAAAACTTGATTCCAGAGATTAGAGCCTAGGCTCACTAACTCGTTGAACTTATTAAGTGTTTTTGTATTTTTTTGATAAAGAAGTGTGTTTTATGATTTTCTTGATGAAGATGGTCTCATGATCAGACTTGTGCATTATGATGAGCAAGCTTGTACTATCCCAAGATGGGAAAACTACAAGTGTTTCATGGAATAAGGCTATTGCACAGGAGACCACTTCAATCCTTATTAAGATGTTTTTTAGGTTTTTGTTTGAGATGAGAAGAGAAAGAAACAAAATGATCTTAAAGGTAAAAGTCTAATAGGGGACTAACAAATCCTAATGTTATCATGCATAGAAAATCCTAGGTTAGTGAGGTTTACTATCCTAAAGAGAGAAAGGATAAGAAGAGAAAGAGAAGAATGAAGAAGGGAAGAAGAAAGGATGGCCTAAGCCCCAACAAACACAAATAAGAGAATATCAATAAAGAAAAGAGAAGAGATAAGAATTGGAGATGTGGGAATCACATCCACACCTCTCACTTACCAGAGCCCCTAAAATGGTTAGTAACATAAGCAAATGTCATGACAAAAGCAAATGAGAACAAATGAAACACAAGATGGGCATAAGATCAAACCAAAGCAACACAATCAGAATTGGAATCTCAATCATAAGTGTCAAATTCAAACACACAACACAAGAATGAAACATGGACTACACAGTTCAACATGAAGCATTATGGATCATCATGACAAAACAAAACCAACATGAGATAACACAAGGCAAATCAAGTAAACAAACATCACAAACTTCAAGACCAGAACCCTAACATGTCAAGAATGTGCCTAAGCAACACAAGAAATGAAGAGTAGAAGCATACAAACTTAAACATTATCATCATGAGAAGCAAAGAAGCATAAGAAGTGAGGTGTGCATGTACAAAAGTGAATGAACTTCAAAGGTAAGCAACCACAAAATTTCTCAAAGTACAAACATCAAATCATGACCAGAGAGGTATCCACATCCTAAAAGGGTTCTAAACAACCTAAGGGAGTTGGCACAAGTGCCCTCCCAACCTAAGGATTAAACATATGACCAAAAAAGGATGCAAAAGAAGATAGGCAAAGAACAAAATTCAAATCAAATCAAGCATACATCCAAAAATTCCACAAACTTGCACAAAGACTCTTCAAACATATAAGATTAACATGCCAAAAGAATAGGATCAAAATCAGAAGCTAAGTAGGTCAGATATGATTCTAAACATGGATTAGGGTTAGGAAACTTCATGCACAAGTTAGGGATAAAAAATAATCGAGCAAACTTCTAAAAATCAGAAGAAAAATCATTAACAAACTACATTTCAATATGAATCCAGAGCAAAAAGAATCAATTCAAAATTCAAATTTATGATCAAGATGTAAATTCTACAAGACAACATGCTTTAAAAGTGAATAAAAAACAATTAATAAAAGCAACAATTAATTCCAGCGTGGAAAATGAAAATAAATGGAAAATAAAAATGTCAAAAATTAAAGAAAACTCATAAAATCATACATGAATTTTTTTGGAATTTTTATGAACTTATTTCTATTTTTAAAAATTACAAATCAAACTGAAATGAAAATAAAATAAAAAAAATAGAAATAAACAAAGCCAGGGGTGCAAACAACAGCTATTTCAGTTCAATTGATTTGGGCTTATAAAAACAGGGGGCGTGAATAGCAATTAAGCCTAGTGGATCTCAGTGCATATACACAATATTACCATGGAATTCACTTAAATCCGGGAAAAACAGGAACCAATGGATCAAATGAATGCTTCAGATCTAGTCAAACATCAAACCAAGTCAAATATCCAAAAGCTCAGTGCGTGTGTGCATGATAGTTACAGTGAGATGCGAAACACAATGCATTATTCAGATGAAATTATAAAACGCAAGCACGTGCAAGGGAGGGTAACATTTTAATGTGCTGGCATTGTGTGGATCGTCCAGATCAAAGATCTAACAACATAAACATCATCTTCCTCATATTCACATTTCTAGAATCCGGTGACGGAGCCCTAGCTCCGGTCACCAGAAACTTCATCAGCAAGAACAAATCAACACTAAAATGCATCATAATCTCCAGATCCAGTAATTCAAACATGGTGAATCCAAATATGGCAATGAAAATCACATTAGATCAAAGAACAAGCCAAATCAAAGAGAAACAGTTTTGAGCATCAAATTTCAGATCAACAATACAACCTCAATATTCATTCATTTTCAAATCTAATCATCACAGAATCATCAGTGAAACAGGCAGATCACAATTCACATAATTAAAACGATTTCTAGATCCACGAATTTGAAGCTAACCTGAAACTTGCAGAGCTCAAATTAGGTCAAAAGAAAGCTTCCAATGCTGCAGATCTACCTTCTTTAACCTCTCCTTGCAAAATAAATGCAAGAGAGAGCTTGAATTTCTCTAGATCTTGAAATTCGAACTGAACTGCACCTGAACTGCACTTGAAGAAATCTTGAGTTTCAGCTTGAATTGATGGTGAATTGGTGATCCTTAGAGCTCAAGGATGAAGAATATGAAATTTGTTTGGTGAATCAGTGAGAGAATCAAACGATTCGAAGAGAAATGCAAGAGATGCAAAAACTTGAGAATGATGAAAATGTGATGAATCCTCAGTAAATGGAAACCCTAGCTGCTTATATATGATGTCAATGATTACTGATGCAAAAATGAGAGAGAATGCACGTGAGGAATGAGTGGGAGAAAGAATTTGCAAAATTGGCAAAACTTGTGTGAGCGAATGATTTATGCATGCTATCCCTCTCTCATGCACATGCTCAGCTTCAATCTCACTCCTAAATGTTAACTGAATCAATCTTAGCCCTTGGATTTCTTTATACCATGCTTTGTGAGTGATCTTGCAAAAATTCACTTTGTGAAATTCATCCCTTCCCATGCACGAATTTGGTGAATTCTTTGGAGCAAAATGTGTCTCATGTAATGAATAATGGTATTGTGACCTTACTTTGCACATAAAACAACTTGGAATTGAGCTATATGAGTTTTTGCTCTTGGTGGAAACTTGAATTTTAAGGTAAACCCTAAAAAACAAGTGAACTTTCGAAAGCCATATCTCTTGATCCATGAGGGCTATGAAAATGTACTTGTACTTTCTGAAAATGGGAGAACCTACCCTACAACTTTCATGCTTGTTGGAAATTCATTTGAGATCTTTTTCACCATGAAAGAAGCCTTTGAAAATTAGGGCAAAAGTTGCCAAAAATGGAAAGTTCCAAAACAAACCATACGCCAAAAATGGAAACTTCTTCAAAACCCTTTGATTCTTGATTCTTGACTTTTCCAAACCTCTCCTAAGGTCTTAAGGATATCCCTTGACTTGGAACATGGGATTGGCCCCCTTGAATTCTCACAGTTGACTTTTAAAATGCACAGTTGACCAATTTCTTCTTATTCAAGCAACTGATGAAATGACTGCCTTCCACAAGGAATTTTCTCACCAAATTTCATCCTTAGGTTCCTCTTATCATATGAGAGACTTTTCCTAGATGAAATGGCCAAAGTCACAAAGAATTCATGCTTGAAAGTGAAACCCTAATTTGGGGACCATTGTGTAGGAGCTTGCCCTTGCTTGGATTCCCTGATGATCTCCCAACCTCCTGGGATTTTGCAAAGGATCTTGAACTTGTGAATGTCATGTAGACTCTTCATGGGACTTGGACAAGTCCACTGGGCCTCATGCTATAGCTTGTGATGCCTCAAATCCACCCACAGTTGATGCCTAATGCTAGAACATGAGAATGTTACTACAACAAACAAGACCTTAGACAACACTTTTTTTAGCCTTAGACAGCGCTTTAAAGAGCTGTCTAAACCTCCGCTGCTAAAGGTTTAGACAGCGCTTTTTTAAATCTTAAAAGCGCTGTCTAAGCCCCCCCCCCTTAGACAGCGCTTTGGCCAAAAGCGCTTTATAAGCCCCTCTTATTTTAAATTTTTTAGGTATACCTTAGACAGCGCTTTTGAAAAGCGCTGTCTAAGCCCCCCCCCCTTAGACAGCGCTTTGGCCAAAAGCGCTTTCTAAGCCCCTCCTATTTTAATTTTTTTAGGTATACCTTAGACAGCGTTTTTCAAAAGCGCTGTCTAAGCCCCCCCCCCTAGACAGCACTTTTTCCAAAAGCGCTTTCTAAGCCCCCCCCTTAGACAGCGCTTTTTACAAAAGCGCTGTCTAAGGTATACGAAAATTTTTGCAGCTTTTGTTTTAAACCACATTTTTTCCAGGTTTATAAACCAGAATTTCTACCTGTTTTCAACCAGATTTTGGCAGACAATTATCACATTTTATATATGCCATTTCAAACCATTTTGGCCTTTTTTCTACCAATTTTTGGCTAACAAATATATATATATATACCAATTCAAACCAATTTTGCCTTAAATGTATCAAAATATATACAAATTTATGTACACATTTACAAGTCATTACATATACTACAAATGTACAATATAATTACACAAATTTATGAACAAACATTGAGCTCTATCATGAATTGACACCACTCCTCTTTGATTTCGTCCACTTGATCCTTTGTATAAAATGCACACTTGAATTCATCAAAGTACTACATAATAATATAACATAGTTTGAATTAATTTCAACTATTTAATTATATGAGATATGTGTAAATATAAAAATAACTCATAAGTTAGAAATACATACATCGGTGGGAATCTCTAATCCGCCCAAAACAAGAGTATCTCGCATAAACCTCAACATGAAATACCCGCAATTTATTTGATTACATTGTTGAGGACACTACATATGAAAAAAAAATATGGATTATAAATCCTAAGTTTTATCAAGTGTCATCACTAATAAAATAAAAAATGTGGCAATTAAAAATATATCGCCACTTTAATCCATGTAATGGAGTTGGCGCCCCTCCTTGAGGTTTGGATATCTCGTTGGCCCCGAAAAGCTTGTAGGATGCTAATAAAATAAAAATGAAGCAATTAGAACAATTCACATAAACTAAGAAAAATTTTGAACATTCTCACTTACGTGTCAATTAGGACCTTCATATCCGGGTATGTTGTCCAATCATTTCCTAACGAGTCAAGATAATACACAATTTCTCGGATAGGATTGATTGCGAGCAACAACCAATGTCCACTGTAATGATTAGGCAAATTTTAGATGGTAACTTGGAAAATAATTATAATAGATGAATTTAGAATGAAATTCTAACCCGGTATTAAACGGTATAAAAACAACTTCTCCGCATCTTTATTGTCCATGAGGATCCGAAGAACGTACTCCGTCACGGTATCCGGTCTACTTAAGATTAAACCTAAGTTGACGGTCGCGGGTGCTAAGAATCCGAATGACACGTCCAAACCATTGGGGCGCATAAATTTGTCATACAAAAACCTAATATAAAAACATCATTAACATTACACACCTCTTGTGAAACATAAAGTAAACCGGATTAACATAAAGTAAACATCATTAACATAAGTTGTTTAATTAATAAAACAAAGTAGACCGGATTTACCTAACATATGTATTGACAACGGTGACGCCGATTTCTTCACGACCAAAAACTTGCATGAAGTCCTCATTACCAATCATTTGGTCGTAATCAAAGCCGAAAATCCCTACCTCCATATGTACAGTCCGAAAACCTCTTGTCGGTATATCAGTCATCTCTAGAAATGTCCTGAGGCACGACCTATAATTGGTGGTAGGTTTTTTCCTAGCTACGGTCTTCTTAGCACCAACACTTTTTACCCGTGCGGAGGCGTTGCTAACCTCCTTTTTTGTTGTGCGGAGGCATTGCTAACCTCATTTTCTTGAAGCTACATGTCATATAAATAGTTAGATCAAATTAAGAATGTAACAACTTCCATGAATATATGTCATATAATTGTATATTACCTCTTTTCTTGAAACCGTGGACTCGGTATGCCGCGGAATCGCATTATCTTTTGATTTGGATTTTGTGGGAGTCTATTTAACATAACCAAGGAAAATATGTACGTAAAATTTTAAGCATAAATTATAAACTTTGAATATACACATTAAAGTTAACATAAGTTTTAAGCATACCTCATATCCTACGCATATGAGGTTTGTCGGCCATGCAACAAACGAACCTACTGCTTCGTGCACCGTTGTTGCATCCGAATCATCGCTAGGATATGGTAATGCTGCATTCGGCTCAACTGCAATATCAACTGATACCTTCAAACATCCAGCAGGGAGCTCTCTAGTGTGGAGTAATACTCCGCTAACGTTATGCACTTTTCCCTTGCCAACCATCAGATAGTATGGTGACGACAAATACAGATGACAATGGGAAATGCCCTAAAACCAATAATAACAAGAAATCGTTAATGTGTATATATGTCAAATACATAATTTAAGCAAATAGTTCAATTTAAGACAATTATATGTAATTACCTCTAGAATGTTTGGCTGAAAGGTACAGTTGATACTGTCTTTGTCCGAAGCATCTCTGTATACTGTTGAGGCGCTAGCCTCTCTTTCTCTCCTCAATGCATCAAGCTCAGCTTGCATGGCTTCCAATCTTGCATGAAGCTCCCGATTACTAGGAGCCTTTCCTTTTTTAATACTCAGGGAGGTCGGAGTGACTCCAAATCCCTTACCCCTCACCGGACCAGAATACTCAGGGACATCTAATGCCCGACTAAGTATGCTCCTAGTATCATCGGGAGATAAAGACTGAGATAGCTCTTCCTCAAAAATCAGATGAATACCGTATACTTGTCAAATATTTGTGTATAAAAATGTTATTCAATTAATGAAAAAATGTTATACTTACACATTTCTGGTATACGTGTAAAACTTCTTCTTGAGGAACTCCAGATTTGCCCACACGGGCTTCCTTCCACAAAACATGTGCAGGAAGAGATGTTTCTGAACTTTCCTCCTTCTGCAGCTACACATTAAGTCATACAATTTGATCAGATAAAACTAATATATGATGAACAAATTTGTTATCACAATTTATAAATACTTACCATGGATTGTTCTAAGCGTCCATATCCGACATGTCCTTTTTGGTACGGATATGCGGGACTTGATGCTCTTTCCCGATTTGTAGCACTTATTCTTTGAAAAACCGGGTCTTGTCTTTTGGATTTGAAACCTTCCCATTCTTCAGCTGATATCAAACTTTCATATTTTTTAGGAAGCTCCGCATCCACATAATTACCATCCGCATCCCTAAGGAACTTGGATGATAAAAATGTTCGAAACCCTCTTAGAAGCTTTCCGACAAATTTCATACAAAAACCTCTTCTTTCTTCTTCGATGTTAAAACATCGCTAAGAAAAACATACAGATTGATAGTTAGTATCGGTAATTGAAAAAACATAATTGATACCGTATAATTAAGGGCCAAATGATCGTACCTTTATCTCACTCCAAATTTTTTCTTTGGACTCATTCAGCTCTTTGTTTCTCCAATCATCACATGTAATGGGAATTTCATTCCTTACTAGTGCACCGATAAAACTAGTTAAGGTATGCCCATTAGGTTCTATAAGCTATCCCTGGTTGCTCCAATAGACATCTAGTATGATGCCTCGAGATCTTCCTTGGACCACCCTTCTCATTACTGTGATGCCTCTTCGAATTTCTTCTTCCGCGGATACTTTTTTACTAACTTCCTCATGTTGGTCATCAGCCATGTCTAACCTATAATAAACCAAGGAAACCATCAAATATCAAATATAACTTATAATCAAAGCAATTGAAAACAAAAAAAATAAAGAAATCATGCATTATGAGATATAACTTATAATCAAAGCAATTGAAAACAAAAATATAACGAAATCATGCATTATCAGATATAACTTATAATCAAAGCAATTGAAAACAAAAAAATAAAGAAATCATGCATTATCAGATATAACTTATAATCAAAGCAATTGAAAACAAAAAAAATAAAGAAACCATGCATAATTTACCTCAGTCACTAACATCTCTTTCTTTTCTTTGTTGGAATATTAATCACTTGTTTCTTAGCAATGCGTACAGATGAATTGATCCAAATTCCCTCATTATGATTGTTTCTTATATATGACTCATCCGGTATAAGATCCTCAACTTCATCATTTCTATTCAACTCATTCCGTCTAATGCATGACTCATTCTCAACATCAATATCACATTGATCGACACCGCTATCATCAGTCACTTTGTTAGAGAAAAGCACTATAGACCATTTTGTACGCTTCGGGTCATTCACATAGAACACTTGTTTAGCTTGAGATGCTAGAATAAAAGGTTCATCTTTGTACCCCACCCTAGTAAGATCAACTTGCAAAAATCCAGACTTATCCATTCGTATGCCACTACTATTCACCCACTTGCAACCAAAGATGGGAATCTGAAACTTCTCGTAATCAAACACCCAAATGTGCTCAATAACTCCAAAATATGACAAATTTGCATATTTGGGGTTTAAGTCCTTCATACTTGATATATGCATTGCTTCAGCTAGCACGGTGACACCACTATTTTGCATAGTACTCTTATCATCTTGTTCTTTGGTATAAAATGTGTATCCATTAATTGAGTATGCGCTATGAGAAAACACATGCAAACTTGGACCATATGCCAAACATCTCAACCTTTCTGTTACCGAAGAAGGATCTGAAGAGCGCTTCAAATAAATATGATCCTTCAACCATTGTATGAAACTTTGATTGTGCTCTATAACTATCCAATTTTCATTTCTGTTCGGATTTAACCTTCGGAGTACATCCTTGTGCATTTCAACGTATGGCTCAACCTCATTATTATTGTGCAGAACATACAAATGAACTTGATCCCGTTCATCCCTTGATATTGTCACAATTTTATTCCCAATTAATTTTTTACCTTCCATTTTTTCGAAAATCTGAGCTCCGGGGAGTCCAATCGATTGAACGTTAGACAAATATTCAGTACAAAACTCAACAGCTTCTTCAACAATGTATCGTTCAACAATACAACCCTATGGTCGACTTCGGGATTTCACGTACCCTTTTAATATTTTCATATACCGTTCAGCAGGGTACATCCATCTCATATAAGCTGGTCCACACAACTGTGTCTCTTTCACAAGATGAACAACTAAATGAACCATTATGTCAAAAAAAGACGGAGGAAAATACATTTCAAGCTCACACAAGGTAATTACAATCTCTTTTTGTAGTGTTGGTAAGATCTCGGGATCGATCACCTTACTACAAATTGACCTAAAGAAAAAACACAATTTAGTTATGGCACTTCTTACTTTTTTTGGAAAAATAGAACGTATACCTATCGGTAGAAAATGTTCCATTATAACATGGCAATCATGTGTCTTCAAATTCTTCAACTTGAGGTCTTTCATAGAAACAAGTCTTCTGATATCAGATGAGTATCCTTCTGGAACCTTAACTTCACTCAGAGACTTACACAAATTTTTTTTCTCCTTTCTAGATAAAGTAAAAGCAGCAAGTGGTAGATATGTTCATCTTCCTTTCTTCACGGGTGCTAATTCCGTTCTCATTCCCATTTTTAACATGTCCTCCCTTGCTTTAAGGCCATCCTTAGACTTGCCTTTTATATTGAGTAATGTACCGATAACACTTTCAAATACGTTTTTTCAATATGCATAACATCGAGAAAATGTCTCACGTACAAAGACTTCCAATAGGGAAATTCAAAAAATATCGACCTTTTCTTCCACCCACCTTTCACAATCTTATGTGCAAAAGGCTTGTCAAACTCAGTACGCACATCTTTCACCTTTTCAACAACTTGTTCACCTGATAATGCGGGTGGAGCTCTACGATGTTCGGTGTCTCCATTGAATGCTTTTCTCCACCCACGGTAGTGATGTTTAGAATGAAAGAATCTACGATGACCGAGAAACACATTCTTCTGGCAAAGTTCCAATCGAATCGTATCGGTTCCGTCTTCACAAACAGGACACACACGTTGACCTTTAATGCTATACCCAGATAGATTCCCGTATGCTGGAAAATCATTAATTGTGCCAAACAACATCGCCCTCAAATTGAAACTTTCTTTCCTATATCCATCATAAACCTCCACACCGTTCTCCCACAAAATCTTTAAATCTTCGATCAGAGGTGTCAAGTATACGTCTATGTCATTCCCTGGTTGTTTAGGCCCAGAGATTAACATAGATAACATCATGTACTTACGCTTCATACATAGCCACGGAGGTAGGTTATAAATCATAAGAATCACAGGCCATGTGGTATGTGAGATACTTTGAAGACCATGTGGGTTCATTCCATCAGTGGATAATTCCAATCGAAGGTTTCTTGCTTCTGATCCAAACTCAAGATAATCATTATCAATCTTCGACCACTGTGGTGAATCAGCCGGATGCCGATACTTTCCATCAATAATTCTTTCATCTGCATGCCAAGTAAGATGTCTTGCATCGATTTCACTACGAAACATGCGCCTAAATCTCGGAATTATCGGAAAATACCATAAGACTTTTGCGGGAGATAATCTTTTCTTATATCGAGACAAACCGCATTTAGGGCACTCAGTTAACGTTGCATATTCCTTACGAAACAAAATGCAATCGTTAGGACAAGCATGTATCTTATCATAGCTCATTCCAATAGAGCACAACATTTCTTTTGCCTCATAGGTTCGATTGGGAAGAACATTATCATCCGGTAGCATTTCTCTCATAAGGGCCAACAACTCTGTGAAACTTTTATCCGACCATCCATTGCCCGCCTTTAAGTTGTACAACTTTAATACCGCAGAAAGTCTTGAGAATTTAGTGCAACCTTTGTACAACGGTTTCTCTGCATCGCTTACCATCCTCTCAAACATTTTAGGACAATCATGAAGATCTTCTTCCAGTGCTTCTACAATCTCTTCAACTCGATCACAATCGTATGTTTCCGTGTCTTTGTCGTATGAAGCATATGTCGTATTACTTTTTCCACTCGATTCAACATTCTCGTTAATTTTCTCACCATGAAATATCCAACACTGATAACTTTGATCAATTCCATGCCTCAACAAATGCGATTTCAATCCATGTGCGTCAACCTTACCAATATAACAACAACGCAAGCAAGGACAATGCATTCGTCTGGGGTTTTCAGCGTGTTGAACAACATACTTAACGAATTCCGCAACCCTACTCTCGTACTCTTTGGTCATTCGATCGGCACAGATCCATGTTTTATCCATGGTTTTCCTACTTATTAAAATAAACAATCAATCCAGACGAAAATACATAACTAAGGTAGTATCTTTGAATATCCTAACAATTTTAAAGTTCAATTCATTTTAAACTTCAATAACGTTTACATAACCAATGTTAATATAAACTTCAATAACGTATCCGATACGCCAATATACCAACTTTAATTACCTCATCACTTCCATTTTTTATATTACAAGAATCAAACTTTTTGTATTACAATATACCTATAACTATAACTATAACTATATTAGAGTTCGTTCAATCATTTTATGGGAGAAATCTTGTTGCTTTAGAATGAAAGTGAGATGAACAACACTTTCACAGTTAAAAAGAAAAAAACTACCTATTCAATCTTCAAGTATAATCACTAAGGAAACATGAAGTTTGAACAATATTGAACATCTCAACAAAGTTAAACCAAAAAACATCAAGTTATAATTATTAGTCATCACACAATCTTTTTGATTGCTTTCCAACATTATATCACCAGAACCATAGTATGATAAATCAAAACTGTTAATCTCAAAATACTGATATCACCATTTAATCTCAAAATACTGATATTTCCCTAAATAACAGAGCATGAAAAAACAGAACTGAAACCGAAGAAATGAAAAAATGAATAACATACCGCAATGAACGATTCTTCAAACACTTTCAGAAATGAACGATTCTTCAAACACTTGCAATGCCTGAAACCGAATGAATGAAAAAATGAAGATCATCAAATACTTTCAGAACTGAAACCGAAGAAAAGGAAAAATGAATAACATACCGCAATGAACGATTCTTCAAACACTTTCAGAAATTAACGATTCTTCAAACACTTGCAATGCCTGAAACCGAATGAAAGGAAAAATGAAGAAATGACGAACTGAAACCGAAATGAAATCAGAAATGAAAAAATGAAGAAATGAAGAACATACCGCAAGGAAGAACAGTAGAAACGAACGATTCTTCAAACACTTTCAATGACTGAAACCGAAGGATGACAATGGATTCAAGTTCGCTGTTAGGGTTCGCTGGTGGGGTTTGTTCGCAGGAGGGAAAACAAAAAGAACAGAGAACGAAAATAGAAGTCTGAAATTTAATTTTAATTAGACCTTAGACAGCGCTTTCTAAGATATGCCTTAGACAGCGCTTTCCAAAAGCGCTTTCTAACCCCCCCCCCCCCCTAGACAGCGCTTTTGGTTTTAAATTTTTTTTTAATTGAAAGACTTTAAACAGCGCTTTCTCAAAAGTGCTGACTAAGGTCTATATTTAAAAGCGCTTTCTAAAAGCGCTGTCTAAGGGGGGGGGGGGTCTTAGACAGCGCTTTTAGAAAGCGCTGTCTAAGACCCCTCCTTAGACAGCGCTTTCATTATTTTTTTAGAACATTTTCCGTGTTTTATTTTAATTTTAACCTTAGACAGCGCTTTCTTTTAAAAGCGCTGTCTAAGATGCGCTGTTAAAAAGCATTTTTGGCGTAGTGTGTTATGCTTTACTTTTCCATGCAAAGATGCCAAGGACATGACATGCTTGTGATGATTATGATATGATGATGATGCTTAAAAAGAAGAGGTCAAATTTGGGATGCTACAACCTAGTATGGGATTAGGGTTTGATTGAGTTTGGTTTCAATTTTTTATCATGTTGTATGCTTCTGTCTTGTTCATTTGCATCTCATATGTCCATAAAACCCTAATTTCTCATGTTCATTTGCATTCACCTTGCATACTAATCGTCATGTGAACTTGCATGACATTTCAAGCATTCATATGTTATCTTAGACATCTTAGGACATGTTAGAACATTGCTTGATCATTTCTTCATTCATTTGCTATGTCTTGCATTCATTTCATTTCATAAACATCCATGTGTTTTCAAACTTCCAAGCATGCTTTCCTGACATCTCATTTTTGTATGATCATTCATATGCATATTGTATGACTTTGCATCATCTCATATGCCATTTGCATTGCATAATCACTTCTGACTTTGGTCATTTCATCTCATTTCAATTCATTTCTTTATGCTTTATACCTTATGCATTCATACTAACCTTTTCAGGAACTTTTGGTAAGTTATTGTGGGAGGTGGATTTGCCTTCACTTCCCACCTCTTCTTATCTCATTCATATGCATTGTTACTTGTCTTTGAATTGAATCTAATTCACTTATGTTCCATCTTTCTTACTTTCTTTCCTTCAAGTTACTTATCTTCTTCAGGAAGTAAGTAACTTGTTTTTCTTTCTCCTTCTCTTTTCATCTGCTTCTTCCATTGGTGGCCTTGAAGATCCTTTCTCTTAAGCCTAACAAACCATATGATATCCAAGCATGATAACTTTTAGGGTTGTGTATAGTCCACCTTAGTCTTTTACCTTTGAGTCTCCTTGAGTTTCTCTTCTCATCTCAATAATCAGAGACTAAACTCTTAAAGTGTTAAACCTTTAATTTGTTTAAACCTCTTAATCAAGATACCTTAATAATCACTAAGACTTTATCTTGTAACTTGGGCCTTACATTAGTGTTTTATCTCTTCCTTATGGTTAAGAGGGACTAACCCTAGTGTTTAATGGACAAGTCCCCCTCAAGTTGTCTTAAAAACCATAAAATCCACTTCTTAATCTCACTCTTTAATTAAAATCCACTTAATAAAGGCTTGTTACATAATGAATTTAATCCCTAACCATTGATTAAGTTGAGGTATCTTCCTCAGCTTAAGTGTTCTCATCTATTATCCTTCTATTAGGATGGTGTAATGAGTTTACTAATCTGTGATTAGAGATTAAACTCATTACTTAACATTAAACAAAAACCCAAAAACATCTAAATAATCACAAGTGGGTTAATGATCTTAATCCTACATCATCCTGGTAATTAAGATGAGATGCTTATCGCATACTTAAGTAGGCTGATTATCCCTAATCAGGGAAGATATAATGAGTTTACAAACCCTTGATTTAGGCTTAAGCTCATTAACTTATGCAAAACACCAAAAACAATAACAAAACTGAAAATATCAAAAACAAACAATAATCTTCTCCTTCGGGATTCTTTTCTCACCACACTCATTCATAAACGGGAACTTGCTTCTTCCGTCTAATGCAAGACAGTTACCACTCGAGCCAGACGAGTCATACACTTGAGCATAGACAACTAAGCAGTTCACAGTAAATTTATTTTCAGTCACTTCGAGTCGAACTACAGTGTTCTGACTTCCTCATTGCACGCGAGGATACGTAGGCATAACTTAACAGTTATCGAACAAAAGTCTCTTTGCCATCCCTTCTTTCAGCATTCTTTAAAAACCTCAGTTCCTGAGCATTCACCCTTTAACACTGGCACCTGTATATTCTTTTCTTAGGTTTTGCACACAATCAACACATACACCTTTGCCATGTGGGCATTGACATGATTGTAAAGATTGAGCCGACTGCTTCGAATGGTCACAGATTCATCCTGGTAGCCATTGATTACTTCACCAAGTGGGTTGAAGCAGCTTCATATGCAAACGTCACCAGACAAGTGGTAGCCAGATTTCTGAAAAGAGACATCATCTGTCGATATGGAGTTCCTGAGCGAATCATTACTGATAATGGTTCCAATTTGAACAACAAAATGATGACAGAACTTTGTCGGGACTTCAAAATTCAACATCACAACTTTTCTCCTTACAGGCCAAAGATGAATGGCGTTGTTGAGGCAGCCAACAAGAATATCAAGAAGATTGTGCAGAAGATGGTAGTTACCTACAAAGACTGGCAGTGAGATGCTACCATATGCCTTGCGGTGAGATGGTAGTTACCTAAGAAGATTGTGTATGGTATGGAAGCTATCCTACCTGTTGAAGTTGAACTACCCTCCTTACGGGTACTGATGGATGTGAAACTGGAAGAAGCAGAATGGGTCCGGTCTCGGTACAATCAACTGAATCTGATTGAAGAGAAAAGATTACCTGCCATCTGTCATGGGCAGTTATATCAGAAGAGAATGAAGAAATCCTTCGATCAAAAAGTCAGACCTCGGGAATACCAAGTGGGAGAGCTTGTTCTGAAGAGAATCCTCCCTCCACATACAGACCACAGGGACAAGTGGACACCAAACTATGAAGGTCCCTACGTCATAACCAAAGTCTTCTCAGGTGGAGCATTGATGCTGGCAACCATGGTTGGTGCATACTTCCCGTCTCCTGTGAATTCAGATGCAGTTAAAAAATACTTCGCATAATAAAAACAGAATGTAAGTCCAGGCCAAAATAGGGCATCCCGGCGAGTCAAAAACAGAATAAAAGATTCGGACAAAAATAAGGGAAAAAATAAAAAAAAGTACACCCGCTGAGTTGAAAAGCCGCATTGGACAGCTCAGGCAAAAATGGGTATCCCGGTGGATTGAAAACCCGAAAGGGTGATCCACGCAAAATCAGGGAATAAGCGAACAACTGCATTCCGAATTCGTCTGTATCACTCACAACATGGCAAGCTCCGAAAGGGTAAAGCGCCGGTCAAAATCAGCCTTCTTCAGAAAGAAAAATAAGAAGAACGTCAAGGTCATACAGGTCATAGCAAAGGAAGCTCGTTGTAGCGTCATCATAAACATTGCCAACACTTTTATTTTCCCAATTTTCAGCAATCTCCTCCTTCCAGGGGATTCGCTTCTTTGACTGTACTCGCCAATTCAGGGCACACAAATTAATAACATCATAGTTTTCAGTCACACTTTGTTTTTGAACATTTTTGTTTCGTTTGCAAAATGTCCAACGTTCATAATACAAAAATTGCATAAAACATATGAGCTATTTTATTAAATTCTTGCAGGAAATATATTACTTTCAAGTAAAACTAACTCCTATGATGGAATCCGGCTAAGGATACCTCGGGACACTTGTGCATTTTCCTTTGTCTTAACAGGTTGCAGGTACCCAAAGACAAACAATCTTTCACAACATGGGGCATATCAAGCATTTAATCCCCAGCATACTACTTTGCAGAAGTTATCTCCTCCCCGAGCAGGACCTCCCAAGCAGTACATGGCAACTCTGCCACAACAAAGTGGTCAAAAGAGCTTTCTTTCCCCCACCAGAGATGTCAGATTTCTCCCATCCTCAGCAGAGTTGGTGGAATTGACTCCCCACAGAGTTGCCTCCCCGGTAGAGCAATACCTGAAACACATCCCCAGCGGAGTTGCTAAAACTTTCTCATCCCCAAGCAGATCTACCAATGATCTATTTCCCCCAAGCAGAGTTCTCCCTCCGGGCAGATCCATCAATGATCTCTTCCCCAGCCGGGTTCTCCCTCCAAGAAGATCAGCCAGAGATCTTTATCCCCGCAGGATCCAAGTCTCGGATCAGTCTTCTCACTTGCATAAACATAGAATTTTCATCATATTCACGAAATAAGCGTAGCATTCTGTCCAATACGGAGCATTACGGCAAAAAATCAAACATTTGCATGATCACAAGCCAGGTTCGAGGCAATCACTTGCAAATACCATCAATACTTCACCTGTAATATACAAAACTCATATCCCATGCAGACAAAAGCCAAAGTATCCCCTTTGCACTCTCAAAACACAAATGCCTGTTTATATTTATACATGCTCTTTTCGACATTCGTCAGTGTCATCCTATCCCCCGTAGGTCGCCAGAATACCTTTTTGCACTCTCAAATACAGATATTTGTTCACAGCTTATACATATTCCTTTTGGCACCTGTCCGTGTCATACTTTCCCATCAAGTCAAACACTCGTCCGTGTCCCTTGCCCCATCTTTCGACACTCGTCCGTGTCCTGCACATACTTCACCAACAGATCAACACTTGTACATACTCGTCTGTATCTTACTTATACAAAAGTCTTTGATACTCGTCCGTATCTTGTATATATCACCGCCTCAGCAGATTCAACACTCGTTCGTGTTCCTCGCTTAACCGATTGATACTCGGCTGTATCATCATCCTTAAACATGCGTCAACGTTTCTTTCTACCGATACTCGTCTGTATCATGGTCCTAAGGGTGCTCGTCCGCATCTTTAATCTATACACACGGTCAAACACTTGAACCTTTTATTTAAAAAGTGTAGGCACTCGTTTGTGTTTACCATTTCCCAGTAAGTTGTCAACAAAACAAATTTCTCCTATCCAACATTCGTCCTAGGTCGTGATACTTTCGGCAGCCGTCCCCTGCCAGGTGATCGTCCTTCACCTTTGGATGACCGTCCCTCATCCTTTCCCCAGTGGAATTCCCTTTATTAGAACCTTCTATCCGGCATTCGTCCTATGTCGTGATATATTTAGCAGCCGTCCCCTGCTAGGTGATCATTGTAAACACCCCAAATTTTACCTCACTAATTTCATACCATGGCTTATGATCTTTTCATTTGCATAAGTTCAATCATATCATCTCATATTGTATTTTTGCTTCACTGCATTGGTTCAAAGTCATCTGCATCTAGGATTTGTGATCTGAGCAGTCCATGAACCACCTGAGCCACTCCAAGGGTCTCCAACCATCTCAAGAGGGTCCATGTATGTTCAAGAATCATATTATATCCTCCCAAGATCAAGAAAGTCAGAAAATCACAAGAACTAAGAAAGGCATGGAAGCAGAGCTAAGCTTAACTGCACAGATGACCTAAAATTAGGGTTTTGGTTTCAGAGGCCATAACTCCAAATTTTTTGGTCATTCTTGTTTCTATTGGTCTCTATATGATATAAGGGTCATGCATACCAATTTTCATGAAGAAATTCAATGGGGAAGGCATCTGATCAATAGATGACTTCTTGAGCAAGTCAGTGCAAAATCAGGGCATCTGAGGCCCCCAATCATCCAACCAAAGGGTCTTCTCCATCATTTTGGGTGTATATGATCTTTATTTGATCTTATAAGAAGTTAGAAGTTCACAAAATTGAAGAATTTCAAGCCATTTGCAAGGTTGCCATTTTGGGAAAGTGACTTGTAATGCAAACTTGCCATTTTGGGAAAGTTTTTCAACCTCCTCTTTTTGATTCAAAAATGCTTCAAATGAAAAATTCTTGGTCATAAAAGTTGTAGATTGAATCATTCCCTTTTCAAAAAGTACAAGAACTTGATCTAATTCATCATAGAACTCAAGTTATGGCCTTGCAAAGTTGGGAAAAATCACAAAATTTCACTTATGTACCAAAGAGGGAAACTTGCAAGAACTCATGTCAAACAAATTTGTGACCTCAAAGTGACTTCTAACCATTACAAAAACATCATACATGACCTATAATTCAGAATTTCCCAAGGAATTCTCAAGTTTCATGCCTTGATCATCAAGTATTTCAAAAGGGGCTAAAACTTTCACAATTTGCAAAACCACCCACAAGCTTCATTCCACTTGATGTTTTGCCTCAATCTGAATTCCACGGACCTCCCTAAAGCCAGCTACGCAAGACACCCCCTTGTCCTTGGCCTGCCATGAGCCCATACCTCCAAGGACAACTTTGTTGACTTTATGCAAAATGAGCCATACCAATCACACTGCTCCACAACAACTCTCTGCCCAATCAGAACATGTTATGTGGACCTAAAGCAACTCAACACACACAAGAACACAGGCTGAATCCTCCCACAACTCAGCATTCATCAAAACTTCCCCTTTTGCATTTCTCTTCGAAACACACAGCTCAGCCAACAAAGCTCCAAACTTTTTCCACCATTCAACTCCACATTCATCACTGATCATTTCCCACCCTTCATTTTGACTTTAAACACCCTACATCAAAAATACGATTTCCACTTCCCTTGAACTGAACTTCAGCAAACTTCACATACAGGCCATATAAACTCCAACCAAGCATTGCAAACTCTTGAGGAAGATCATTGGAGGTGATTGGAAGCAAGGAGATAGCCAGAAAGCTCTTGGTTTGAAAGCTTCGCTTCAGGTAGCCATGAAATTTATTTTTCCAGAACTCTTGTTTTAAGTTTCTAAATGCTTAAGCTTGCTCCCCTGAACGCACTGAATTTGAAATTTTTGAAAATGGTTGAGAATTGAGTCTGTATCGAAGCTCTGAAATTTTTCCAGATTTTGCGTTTTGATCCATATCTTGAGTTTTAGGTTGTGAAAATTTGTTTTGATGATTGATTCATGTTAAGGGTGATTAGGAGATACGATCTGGAGCTTTAGAGCTCTTGATTTTGTCTAGAGAAGAAGTTAGCTTTTTGAACTCGCCGGAGAAGATGATCGGAACCACTGTTCCGGTCATCTGAAAGTGATTAGATTAGGGTTAGGGTTTAGGCCAGTTTGAATGAGAGCCCTTGGATCCTCTTTCCCGCGCGCAACCAACGTCCTATATTTCACATTAAAACCCTAATCCAGTCATTAACTTAATTAATTATGATTAATTAAATTCAAACCTCAGAACGAATCCTAGCCCTCCAAATTCGCGCGCGTCAACTCCCTCCTTTTTTATTCAAATACTGGCCATTGGATCTACTGACTTTCCCATTAAATTCATTTTAATTCATATTTTTCTTATTTGTTTTGCATATTTATTTTAAAATAGATAAATGCATTCAAAACATTTCATTTTTTGCACCATGACTATAAATATTTTTCTCATTCTGAAAATAATTTTTATTTTATTTTTTGCATAAAATTTGTATTTTTTAAAATATTTAAATGTTCATTTTAATTAATTAATGGAAATTAATTAATTAAAATACCATTTAAGTTTCTAAAAATCACCAAAAAAATCACATTGCATCTTGATACATTTAGAGACATTATCAAACCATTCATACAAATTTCTTTTTGGTTCTTGTTCCATTTTGACATTTTCCTTGGATTTAGGGTTCTTAAAAATCAATATTTTTTACCCTAAATTAGAAAAATCTCTTCTGCCTAACCATGAAGGGTTTGATAATGTTTCTTTTTGCATTGCATCCCACATATCATATAGTTTCTAGGATAAAATTGGCATGAATTTATCTTTCATTTTTAATTTGTTTTGCATTTTTCCTTGTGAGGTACCTTAAAACCCTAGCAAACTTAGAAAAATCATAAGTCCTTTAGGGTTTAGCTTCTGACCTTCCCCTTTGGGAAGTGAACTTGTATAGGTTTAGGGTACCTTTGATCCCATTTTCAATTTTTTATCTTGTCATTTGCTTCTGATTTTGAATTTTGCATTGCATCTTGTACATAAACCCTAATCTTTGCCTTCATTTGCATTCATCCTTCATATGCTTGCATACATGAACTTTCCATGACATTTTGTGCTTTCACATGACCTCTAAGACTCATGTTTGATCATTAGACTCATGTTTGATCATTGCATCATCCATTTTCCATGCTTTTGCTTTCATTTGATGTCATGTGCATTCATGAACTTTCATGCCTCCTTTCATGTCTCATTTGCATCTTCATTACTTGTATGATCATCCACATCTCATGACATCCATTTCTATCATCTCTTAGCATCATTTACATCTTGATATTCTTCTGACTTTGGCTTTCATCTTTGCATTTCATCTCATTTGCATTTCATTTCATTTCCTTCTGCTAACTTTTCAGGTGGTAAGTGTTTGAGAAGTGAATTTGCCTTCACTTCTCATAACCTCATTTCATCCCTTTTATGCATCATTGCTGCTTTTTTACTTGTGAATTAGAGTGAGCTTTCTCATTCATGCTCCCTCTCCTCTTTCTTTCTTCAAGCAACTTATCTTCTTAAGTGAAGTAAGTTGTCTTGCTTCTTCCTTGGTGGCTTTCTTGAAGATCTTCTTGCAAGCCTCACAAACCCTAGGAACACCCAAACATGATCACAATTAGGGTTAGATTAGTCCCCCATTAGTTTTACCTTTGTGTCATCTTTGAGTCTTCTCTTCTCATCTCTTAATTAAGGACTAAACCTTAAATGTTTTAAGGCTTTGTGATTAGGGTTATGCATGCATCCTT
Source organism: Lathyrus aphaca (assembly GCA_963966055.1). Taxonomy (NCBI): domain Eukaryota; kingdom Viridiplantae; phylum Streptophyta; class Magnoliopsida; order Fabales; family Fabaceae; genus Lathyrus; species Lathyrus aphaca. The sequence goes on from OZ014522.1 coordinate 180,106,914, forward strand.
CTATTAGGATGGAGTGTATAACTTTAATCATAAGTGTTAAAACCTTAATGTGTTTAAATCCTTTAATCAATTCACTTAACAATCATCAAGACATCAAGCTTGTAACTTGGGCCTTGCATTAGGGTTCTAATTCTTCCTTAATTGGTTAAGAAGGACTAACCCTAGTGTTAATGGACAAGTCCCCCTCAAGTTGTCTTACAAGCCATAAAACACACTTCTTAATCTCATCATTAATTTAAAATCCATTTTAATAAAGATTTTGTTCTGTCATGAGGTTAATCCCTAATCATGGATTAAGTTGAGGAGCCTTTCTCAGCTTAAATGTTCTCATCTATTATCCTTCTATTTGGATGGTGTAATGAGTCCATTAAATCCTTGAGTATGGCTTAAACTCATTACTTAACCCTAAACAAAAACTCCAAAAAACATCTAAATAAGTGCAAGTAGTTTAATGATCTTAATCCTACATCATGGTGATTAAGTGTGAGGTGTTTACTTCATACTTAAGGTATCCTCATTACCCCTAATCAGAGGGAGGATGTGATGAGTTTACTAACCCTTGGTTTAGGCTTAAGCTCATTATCTCATGACAAATTCCAAAAGCAATAAAAGATTAAAAATACCAAAATCAAACAATAGTCGTCTCCTCCGGATTCTTTTCTCGCCTCATTCACTCACAAACGAGAACTTGCTTCTTCCGTCTAATGCAAGACAGTTTGCACCTGAGCCAGACAGGTCATACACTTGAGCATAGACAAGTAAGCAGTTCACAAGTCAATTTATCTTTCAGTCTCTTTGAGTCGAACTACGGTGTTCTGACTTCCTCATTGCACGAGAGGATACGTAGGCATAACTTAACAGTTATCGAACAAAAGTCTCTGTATATTCCCCCTCTTCCAGTAGTATTCTTTAAGCCTCATAATCTTGAGCTTCATACTCTTTTCTTACACTGACACTCTTTTATTTCACTTTACACTTCTTTTGCACTGACACTTGCATTCTTTTCCAGATTTTACACACAAAATAGCACTGACACTACCCCTTTGAACACAAATCTTTTAAGCGTGGATCCCGTCGAGTACGGCGGACAATCTGGGTGCTAATACCTTCCCAGGTTGTAACCAACCCCCTTTCTCAGTTTCTCTGGTTCGCAACCGTCTTATCCATCTTTTCTTAGGTTTATGCAGTATTACCTTTCCTTCAGGATAAAAATTCCTAGCTGGCGACTCTTTTCAGTTCATCTTCATGTTCTCTCTTTCGCCGACCATTCGCGTCTGTACCCCTGTTTGACCTGGTGTCATTTGGTGGGAGGGACAGCTTGGTGACTTTGCTGGGGAATCTTATATTGCAACCAGGGCTTTCTGTTATTTTTGTGGGTTCTTCCTAGCGCTTGTTTGATTTGTGTTTACTGGGGTGTTATGTGCTATGTGTGTTTATTGCATTGTGCTTTATTTATTGCTTCGTGTACAACTTTATTTATTGCTTTCCTTATAGTTTTTTTGCATACTTCATACTGTCATTGTTGGATCTGGCTTTCTGTTTTGGTGGTTGGGGTTCCATTGAGAGTTTAAGGTCTTATACCTGGGACCTGAGTGACACCTAGGCTAGAGTGGTTCATGTTCTTTCCCATTCCATTTCGGTCTGGTGCGGGAATATGAAACACGATTCATATGTGGGTTTCTTCTTGAGAACTCTGTGCTACAGATTTCCTGTAGTGCTAGGGCTATCTGGGAAGCCTGCTAAGTCTGGATGACCTTTATTATGACCTTTAGAAGCTGAGGTGAATTAGAGGAGGATCTTTTATGGTTATTGTAAACACTGTACCTCCGGGTTAGAAGTGTTTACACTTCTCATAACTAATCTGAGTCTGAGGATCCTTGTTCTAGAACATTGCATGTGAGGGGGTTGGGTTTGTATACAGGTTTGCAGGAACCCTTAGCCACATCATACCCTGTTACTAACTTGTTTAAGAGTACCTCATTTTGGACAATTCTTGTGATTAACCCTGGGCATATGACTCTTTATTTGAGTCCCCCACCCTGGTTACTGGATTTCTGAGCCTTCATCTGGACTTTTTGAACATACATGGGCCTTATATCAGGACAGATAATTAGATCCAGCTCTTGATCATAAACCCTCGCATATCATTTGCATATATCATCATTTCATCATTTAACATTTGTTTATTTGCTTTTTAGGGTATCCATTTCATTATATCTTGGTTTTGGTTTTGACCCCTTCTTCTGCATAGACCCCTGCTTCAGCTGTCTTCATCAGTTATCTGCTCCAGTTATCTCCATCCTCACCAGCATCAGTCTGTCAGAGACTTATTTCCAGCCTTAGCCTGTGATCTTCATCAGTACTTATCTTCATCTTCTTCAGCAGCACTCATGGCTACTCCCAGGAAGAGCAACATATCCTACCACTTTTTTGAGCCTGTGTTAACTGGTATCAGGCAGGTCTGGTCACTCATCACACCTGACCACATCCCACTGTTTAGAGAACACTATGGGGGTATCTTGGATATGGTTATGGACCTTGATCCTTCTCAGAGGAGCATGATCCACACTTGCTTGCAGTTTTATGACCCACCACTGAGATGCTTCACATTTCCAGACTTTCAGTTAGGGCCTCTGCTGGAAGAGTTTTCTTTATTGATTGGAATACCTATCAGAGGTGGAATCCCCTTCAACCCAGAGATGACTGCTCCTAGGAATGAAGAGATAGAAAAGGCATTATACTTGGAGCCTGCCCTTATTGAGCAGAGTATGACAACAAAAGCTGGGATTCCTGGTTTGCATTTGGACTTCTTGATTTCTCAGGCCATCCTGAAGGCTTCATTAGGAGAGTGGAAGGCAGTCTGTGCACTGTTAGCCCTCAGCATATATGGGGCTATACTGTTTGCAGATGAGCCTAGGTTTGTCAGCAAGAATGCCATCCATCTGTTTCTTCTGAAGAACCCAGTACCCACATTGCTAGGAGATTTTTACTACTCCATTCATCAGAGGAATGAGAAACAAAGGGGGAAGTTGGTAAGATGTTGTGCTCCTTTGTTTTACACCTGGCTGCTCAGACACCTACCTAAGTCAGATGCTTTCTTGAACCCACACCAGCAGAAGAATTGGGCCAAGAGGTTCATTTCCTTGACTTCAGATAATATCAGATGGTGCACCCAGAGCATCAAAGGCAAGGACATTATCACCAGTTGTGGGCAATACCCAAATATGCCTCTGATAGGAGTGAAGGGTTACATCAACTACAATCCTTTACTGTTCAAGAGACAATTAGGCTATTCCTTGGTTCACCCTCCCAGAGGACAGGATTTAGTTGAGACCCTATATTGTGAAGTGCAACCTAGTTCAGCTGTTGTCAGGCAAGCATCCTGGGCTTGGGACAACATCCAGACAAAAGGGATAGCTATTCTTGGAAGATGTAACAATGTTGCTTCAGCTCAGTATACAGACTGGTCCCGCACTCAAGCTCAGATTACCAGAATGCCTTTCACCTTGGAAGACACACCTGGACCATCCACAGTACAGCCTACAGCAACAGTTAGCTTGGAGGAATTTGAAAAGTTGAAGGAAAGGAATGAGCAGCTGTCTCAAGCCTTGAAGAAGACTCTTTGGGAAAGGAGTGATGGTCGTCTAGACATTGAGAGATTGGAAAAACTCAGAATTGAGCATCTATCCAAAATTGAGAAGACAGAAGACTACATAAGGAAAGCAAGGTCTAGGGAACAAATATTGAAGAATGCCTGCAAGGAGGCCAAGGTTCAGAAGGCTAGGGCTGAGCACTATCTGCAAGAGAGTCAGGCTAGGTGGGTCAGGATCACCGAAGCCCGTACACAAGAAGACCAAAAGACTCAAGCCAAGATTGAACAGCTAGAGGCCAATGAGAAGAAGCAGCAGAAAGCTCTGTTGGCTGCACAGAAAGAGATATCAGAGTTGAAACTCAGAGAAGGGTTGAAGAGAGCAAAAGACCAGGACAGACATAAGAAGCTGACTACTGCCATTGCTACCAGGAACCTCCTCATTAGGACCATTATAGAGCACCCAGCTGGTCCAGTGACTGAGGCACTCCTGAAGGAGGTCAGAGAAGATGAGTTTGGACTGGATGTCTGACCTTTTGATTGTTGTTTGTTTCCACTTGATGTACTTTTCCTCTTTTATTGTATTTTGACCCTCAATGGGCATGTATTGTAAAATAAATTATGTATTGTTCATCATGTGTAATATATTTTAGTTTGTTTTTCATTTGGGTTTTCTCTCAACAACATCGAGCATCTTACTCGAGGTCTGGAAAGGTCAAAACCAAGAACCAAACCGGATACCTTGGAAAACAAATAAGCATACTGCATTGCATACTAACTTTGTTTTTGTTTTGTAGGTTTTGTTATTATTATTGTTTCTAACTTTGTTATGATCTCAGGAAACATTGCTCTTCGCTGAGTGTTCCCTGTCAACCGCACGCACCGGTACCCGACTCGTAACAACCTTCCCGGCATTCAAATGGAACAAGTACAACAGGATCTGACTGAGGTCAGAAATCAGATGGCTAATGAGAGAGTAGAGATGAGAAATCAGATGTCTCAGTTTATGGCAGTAATGACTGGCTTAGCCCAGAGTCAGGAAAGGTTAAGAGAGCTGGTGGAAAGACAAACTCCCGAAGAGCCTCATCTGGGAACAGGGGGAACTAGCAACAATGAACGGGGGCAGCCTCGTATTGATCCACCAGAGTATGGACCCCATCTGAATCCAGAGGTTAACATCCCGAGGAATGTTCAAGGTAATACTGCTCAGAGGTGGAGACAACTTGCTGCTGCTGTCCAACCACCCATGTCAGAAAGGGAAATGGCTGACATGTTCATGAACACGTTGCAAGGGACTTATATTGATAGACTTGTTGCCTTCTCCTCTACCAGTTTTGCTAATGTGGTCATAGCCGGTGAGAGAATTGAAAGCCTATTGAAGATGGGCAAAATCTCTGAGAGTGGTGCAAGTTCTTCCAGCAATCCAAGAAAACCTTTTATGGGACCCCGAAGGCCAGGTGAAACAAATTCCATTCATTCAAGCAGGGGCAGGCCCCAGTATTCTCACAGGTCAGTAGCAGCTGTTACTATCCCATCTCCCATTCCACAACAACCATCATATCCTCAACAACAACAACAACATCACTATCACCAGCCATCTCATTTTCCGCAACAGAGAACTTACAACAACAACAATAGCAACCAACAACAACGTCCTTTTCAACAAAGGCCATCTCAGGCAAACATGGTAATTGACCCAATCCCAATGCCGTATGCTGCACTCTTGCCACAACTCCTAAAGCTCAACCTAGTTGAGTTAAGGACGTTGGCTCCTCCAGATCCTCTCAATCTGCCAAAGAACTATGATGCAAATTCCAGGTGTGCATTCCACTCAAACGCACCGGGGCATAATACTGAAAATTACAGGGCCCTACAGATGAAAGTCCAGGATTTGGTGGACTCAAAAGCTCTCAATTTTGCGCCTCCTCCGAACGTCACAAGAAATCCAATGCCTAGCCACAACGGGCCTAGGATTAATGCTATTGAGGAGGGCAAACCATCCACATTAATTAGTAGAGTTGCACATACCCGGACACCTTTGGTTGAAATCAAAGCTCAGTTGTTAGAATGCCAAGTGTTCCATGGGTGTGAGGTCGGCTGTGGATATTGCAATATTGCCATTAATGGATGTGAGAGACTGAGAAATGGCATAAATGGCCTCATTAGAGATGGCACTCTTCAGATTACAACAACAGCGACTACAACTCCAACAATTCCTTCATCAATAATCACAGATACTCCTACAACATCAGCAACCCTTGTTCCAACAGATTTTGCTACAACTCCAACAATTACTCAATCAATCACTTCAAAGGGTACAAGTTCAGTCACAATTCCTTCTACAACGACAACACCCATTACTCCATCAGTTCCTGCTACAACTTCAACACCCGTCCAGTCAACAGTACCGTCTACAACATCAGCAACAGTTAATGAAAGCGTCTCAACGGTTACGATATACTACGATCCTGCAAATGTTCCTTCCAACAACTTACAAAAAAATGCTACTCCTGTTAGAGCTCAAGTTACCATATATTATGATCCACACACCATTGTGGTCCCCTCTGCAGCTGCTATCAGTTCGGTCATTATCATAGTTCCTGGGCCAGTTCCTTACGAAAGTAATAATGCCATCTCTTGCCATTATGGCTCAGATCTATACTGCGAGGGGCAGAAAATCACTTTAGAATCATCAACTTCTTCACCTCAGATAGACAATGTGGGGGGAGGCGGAGGCTTCACTAGAAGCGGACGTCTCTTTGCCTCGCAAATACCAAGACCCATTGCTGAAGCAAAAGCTGCTGCTAAGGCAAAAGGGAAGAACGTGGTGCAAGAAGAACCAGTTGCTAAAGAGACTTTGAAGACTCCTTTTGATCAAGAGGTTGATGAATTCATGCGGATAATCAAGAAAAGTGATTATAAGGTGGTGGACCAGCTTCGCCAGAAACCTTCCAAAATCTCCATACTATCATTGCTAATGTGCTTCGAGGCTCATCGGAACACACTATTAAAAGTCCTGCACGCAGCTTATATGTCGGAGGAGATTACTGTCAATTAGTTAGAGGCTGTGGTTGGAAATGTCAACGGTAGTCATGGACTAGGATTTACCAACGCTGATCTGACAACGGAAGGTCACAATCACAACAAGGCTTTGCATATTACCTTGGAGTGTAAGGGTGCAGTTCTTTCTCACGTATTGGTGGACACAGGGTCATCACTCAATGTCCTACCCAAGAATGCCCTTGTGAAGCTGGAGTATGATGGCTTGGCATTGCGCCCAAGTAATTTGGTGGTGAGAGCATTTGATGGCTCTAAAAGATCAGTTCTGGGAGAGATAGAGTTGCCAATAATGATTGGCCCACAGGTTTTCAAAAAGACCTTCTTTGTGATGGATATACATCCTGCCTACAGCTGTCTATTGGGTAGACCATGGATACACGCCGCTGGCGCTGTAACGTCAACCCTTCACCAGAAGTTAAAATTCGAGTGGGAAGGCCAAGTCATTACCATTTGTGGGGAAGAGGATATCTTCGTTAGCCAGCTGGCTACTTTCAAATACATTGAAATGGACGGGGAAATTCACGAAACAATGAGTCAGGGGTTTGAGGCCCTTAATATTAATGAAGCATCTGTTGTGCTTGGGACTTCCATCACATCATATCAACAAGCCCGGAAGGTTGTTGAGGAAGGTACCGCTCAGGGCTGGGGCAAGCTGCTGCCAGTTGAAAGGAAAGAAGACCGATTCGGGTTGGGTTACAGACCAATTCTACAGGATCAACCAGAGGCTGCATTGGAGCCCAAGTTTGTCAGCGGGGGGATGCTCACCCCGGATGCTGTGAATAGTTTGGAAGATGAGTCAGAAGACGAGCATAACCTGGAAAGTTGGATACGTCCAAGGATCCCGGGGAACCATGTCTCAAACTGGTCTTCCCAGGAAATTATAAGAGTTACTCCTGCAGAGTAATTATTATTTCCTGTCTTTAAAGCATGCATCAAGTCCTGCATCTTGCCCAAGATGTCATAGCTCATTTTGTAATCGGGCCATCTTGTATTTTGTGCAAATGATCAATTAATGAATATCAGGACATCTTTTGCAAATGAGTCTTTTCTTTTCCGCACACTGTTTTTCATTTTTCATTTTTTGTACAAAAAATAAAATGGCAATGTTTTCAAAAAAAATAAAAATAATAACTTCATTTTCACTTTTTCTAAGCAAGATAAAACTGATCACTAAAATGAACAAATCTAAACCCTTGCAGAGAGTGCCCTCCAGACTGCACCGACAACAACACTGCTATGACTTCGTATGACTTCGTATGACTTTGACAATCCGATTAATCAAGCCGATAAAGGGGTTGAAGAAGATTATGAGCTACCTGAAGAGCTAGCTAGGTTGTTGAGGCAAGAGGAGAAGGTCATCACTCCTCATCAGGAGGAAGTTGAGACGGTTAATCTTGGTACGGAAGAAGATTTGAAAGAAGTGAAAATCGGAGCCCGTCTGCAAGATTCAGTAAAAGAGCAACTTATTGACATGCTTCGGGAGTATGTGGATGTTTTTGCTTGGTCTTATCAGGATATGCCAGGGTTGGACACCGACATTGTTATGCACAAGGTGCCTCTAAAAGAAGATTGTCCTCCAGTAAAACAGAAGCTGCGCCCGGATATGGCAATGAAGATAAAAGAGGAGGTACAAAAACAGTGGGACGCCGGTTTCCTCGTTGTAACCAGCTATCCGCCGTGGGTCGCTAACAATGTACCTGTGCCAAAGAAGGATGGAAAAGTGAGAATGTGTGTGGATTACCGGGACCTGAACAGAGCCAACCCAAAAGATGACTTCCCTTTACCCCACATTGATGTATTGGTCGACAATACGGCTCAGTTCTCGGTGTTCTCCTTCATGGATGGATTTTCAGGATATAATCAGATCAAGATGTCACCTGAAGACATGGAGAAGACAACTTTCATCACACCCTGGGGAACATTCTGTTATAAGGTAATGTCGTTCGGACTGAAGAATGCTGGTGCCACCTACCAACGGGCTATGGTAACATTATTCCATGACATGATCCATAAAGAAATTGAATGTTATGTGGATGACATGATTGCCAAGTCCCTCACAGAAGAAGACCACCTGGTGAACCTGTTGAAGTTGTTCAAGCGTCTGAGAAAGTACTAATTGAAGTTAAACCCCAACAAATGCACATTCGGGGTGCGATCTGGTAAGCTGCTGGGATTCATTGTAAGTGAAAAAGGAATTGAAGTTGACCCTGACAAAGTTAAAGCCATTCAATAAATTCCTGCACCAAAGACTGAAAAATAAGTTTGAGGGTTCGTAGGTGGATTGAACTACATTTCACGGTTCATATCTCACCTAACAGCAACCTGTGAGCCTTTGTTCAAGCTGTTAAGAAAGGAACAAACTGTCAGGTGGAATGAAGACTGCCAGAAGGCTTTTGACAAAATCAAGGAATACTTACAAGAGCCTCCAATTCTTATGCCTCCAGTTGAAGGAAGACCTCTAATAATGTACTTGACAATATTAGAAGAATCAATGGGGTGCGTGCTGGGCCAGCATGACGAGTCTGGTCGAAAAGAGTATGCAATTTACTACCTAAGCAAAACGTTTACCGACTGTGAACAACGTTATTCACTGCTCGAGAAAACTTGATGCGCTTTAGCGTGGGCTGCTCGCTGACTGAGACAATATATGTTGACCCACACTACTTTATTGATCTCCAAGATGGACCCAGTTAAGTACATATTCGAGAAGCCAACACTTACCGGACGGGTTGCAAGAGGGCAAATGATTCTCACATAATATGACATTCAATACACATCTCAAAAAGTCGTCAAAGGCAATGTGTTGTCTGATTATCTTGCTGAGCAACCCATTGATGATTACCAGCCTATGAGATTTGACTTCCCTGATGAAGACATCATGTTCATAAAAGAAAAAGATCATGAAGAGCCTATTCACACTGAAGGGCCTGACCCAGAAGAAGAATGGACTATCATGTTTGATGGGGCTGTTAATATGAATGGTCGTGGTGTTGATGCAGTACTCATTACACCTAAGGGAGTTCACATGCCTTTCTCGGCAAAACTCACCTTTAACTGCACTAACAACGAAGCTGAATACGAGGCTTGTATCATGGGTCTTGAGGAAGCCATTGACCTCAGGATCAAGACTTTAATTGTATTCAGAGATTCAGCTCTGGTAATCAATCAGACCAACGACAAATGGTATACTCACCAGGAGCATCTGATACCTTACCGGGATTATACAAGGAGGTTACTCACGTTCTTCACAACAGTCAAGCTTGAGTATATCCCTCGAGATGAAAACCAGTTTGCAGATGCTCTGGCTACCATTTCATCCATGATCAAAGTTCAAGCTGTCAACTTTGTGCCACGGATTTCAGTATCCAGACTTGACATACCGGCATACGTATTCTCTGCAGACCTTGCTAAAGATGATAAGCCTTGGTTCTATGATATCAAATGCTTCTTGGAGGATCAAACATACCCACCTGGGGCATCATCAAATGATAAGAAGACCCTGAGAAGGCTAGCTGGTAGTTTCTTCCTGAATGCTGATGGTTCCTTGTACAAGAGAAACTTTGATATGGTACTTCTCAGATGTGTTGATTAGACAGAAGCAGACTTGTTGATGCACGAGGTGCATGAAGGATCTTTTGGTACCCATGCTGGAGGGTATGCTATGGCTAAATAGTTGCTGAGATCAGGCTACTACTGGATCACAATGGATGCAGACTGTTGTGCCTATGCCAGAAAGTGCCACAAATTCCAGATCTATGCAGATAAAGTGCATGTGCCTCTGAATCCTCTGAATGTGATGTCTTCACCTTGGTCCTTTGCCATGTGGGGCATAGATATGATTGGCAAGATTGAACCAACTGCTTCAAATGTCCACAGATTCATCCTAGTAGCCATTGATTATTTTACCAAGTGGGTTGAAGCAGCTTTGTATGCCAATGTCACCAGGCAAGTGGTAGCCCGATTCCTGAAGAGAGACATCATCTGTCGGTATGGAGTGCCCGAGCTAATCATTACTGATAATGGTTCCAACTTAAACGACAAAATGATGGCAGAGCTATGCCCGGACTTTAAAATCCGACACCACAATTCTTCTCCTTACAGGCCAAAGATGAATGGCGCTGTTGAGGCAGCTAACAAGAATATCAAAAAGATTGTGCAGAAGATGGTGGTCACCTACAAAGACTGGCATGAAATGTTACCATTTGCCTTGCATGGGTATCGCACCTCAATCAGAACATCCACTAGGGCAATACCATATCAGCTTGTGTATGGTATGGAGGCAGTCCTACCTGTTGAAGTTGAACTACCCTCGTTGCGGGTACTGATGGATGTTAAACTAAATGAAGCAGAACGGGTCCGATCCCGATACGAACAACTGAATATGATTGAAGAGAAGAGATTAGCTGCAATCTGTCATGGGCAGTTATATCAGAAAAGAATGAAGAAAGCCTTCGATCAGAAAGTCAGGCTTCGGGAGTACCAAGTAGGAGATCTTGTGCTGAAAAGACTCCTCCCTCCTCATACAGACCACAGGGGCAAGTGGACTCCGAATTACGATGGTCCATTCATAGTAAAGAAAGTCTTCTCTGGTGGAGCACTGATGCTCAGTACCATGGATGGTGAAGACTTCCTGTCCCCTGTGAATTCAGATGTAGTTAAAAAATACTTCGCGTAAAATGACCCGCTGGACATAAAAACAGAATGTACGTCCAGGAAAAAATAGGGCATCCCGGCGAGTCAAAAACAGAATAAGAGACTCAAGCAAAAAAAAAATGTACACCCGCTGAGTTGAAAAGCCGCATTGGACAGCTCAGGCAAAAATGGGTATCCCGGTGGATTGAAAACCTGAAAGGGCGATCCACGCAAAATAAGGGAATAAGCGAACAATTGCATTCTGAATTCATCTGTATCACTTACAACATGGCAAGCTTCGGAAGATTCAAACATCGGTCAGAATTAGCCTTCTTCAAAAGCAAGATAAGAAGAACGTAAATGTCATACAAGTCATAGCAAAAGGGAAGCACACTGAAGCGCCATCAACATTGCCAACACCTTTTTGTTTCTCAATTTGTAACAATCTCCTCATTTCAGGGGATCTGTTTCTTTGACTGTACTTGCCAATTCAGGGCACACAAATTAATAAGATCAGATCTTCAGTCATATTTTGTCTCGTACATTTTATTTTGCAAAAATGTCCGATGTCCTTAATATAATGGTTGCATAAATACGGATGCGTCTTTTCTAAATTACATGCTTACAGGAAATATATCTAGCCTCTATCCAAAAGAGCAATGTCTGAAAGTCTCACAACAAAGTGGCGGAAGCTTCCACAAGTCCCAGCTGGGCTCCTCATTGCCAAGGATGGGTCTATCAGTGACTTACTTCCCCAAGCAAAATCATATATCTGATCTACCAATGATCTCATCCCCAACTGAGATATCCTTTCAAGCAGATCAGTCAGAGATCTCTACGGCAACGGGATCCGAATCCCGGATCGGTATCTTTTGCATAATCATAGCATTCGCCTCATATTTTCCCCCCAGAGCGTAGCATTCCGTCTAATACGGAGCATTACGGCAAAAGTCAAACATATTGCATAATCATAGGCCATGTTTGAATCAAACACCTCTTTATACCAACAGCAATATACAAATACCTCTCAACTTCCCCAACAAAAAGCCAAAGCGTCCCCTTTGCACTCTCTAACACAAGTATATATACTCACTCGACACCCGTCCGTGTCGTTTTCCCCAGTAAAGTCGCTAGAACCTCCTCCACAAACAGATACTTATACATAACCTGCTCGTTCCGACACTCGGCCGTGTCATCTCATATTTCCTCAACAAAAAGCCAAAGCGTCCCCTTTGCACACTCCGACACGAATACTTGTTTATATGTTCTTTTCGACACTAGTCCGTGTCATATCATTCCCCTGCAGATATAGACTACGAACAAATATATTTTATATATGAGCTTCTTCCGACACCCATCCGTGTCATTCTACCCCTACAGATCTTCGGGATATCTCTTACATTTATAAATTCATAACTTATATGATACTCATCTGTATCATGCTCTCAACAGCAAGTTGAACACTCGTCTGTGTCTCGCTCATGCTTACTTTTTACTCATACAGATACTCATCCGTATCTTGTATACACCACTTATCCTCCCCAGATTCGACACTCGTCCGTGTTCTTTGTTAACTAGGTGGTACTCGTCCGTAGCATCATCTCTGAACATGCGTCAGCGTTTGTTTCTACCGGTACTCGTCTGTATCGTAGTCTTAAGGATGCTTGTCCGCATCTTTAATTTGTACACAGTGTCAAATACTTATACCTTTTCTTTCTTGAATTTAGACACCCGTCTACCATTCCCCAGAAGAATCCCCAGCAAATCCCAATAGATTATTTCCTTTCTATCTGGCATTCATCCTATGTCATGATACTTTCAGCAGCCGTACCCTGCCAGGTGATCGTCTTTCACCTTGGATGACTGTCCCTCATCCATTCCCCCAGCGGAGTCTCCATTATTGGAACCCCTTTCTATCCGACATTCGTCCTATGTCGTGATGTTTTAGCAGCCGTCCCCTGCTAGGTGATCGTCCTTCACCTCTTGATGATCGTCCTTCATCATTTTATCCGATGGTTATCCCCATCGTTGATCTTGTTATCTGACATTCTTCCTATGTCATGATAAACCCCGAGAGCAGTCGTACCCTGCTAGGTGATCATCCTTCACCTCTTGATGATCGACCTTTTCTATCCGGCATTCGTCCTATGTCGTGATACGTTTGGTAGCCGTCCCCTGCCAGGTGATCGTCCTTCACCTTAGATGATCGTCCCTCATCTTTCTCCCCAACAGAGCAGTCGTCCCCTGCTAGGTGATCGTCCTTCACCTTAGATGACCGTCCCTCATCTTTCTCCCTAACAGAGCAGCCGTCCCCTACTAGGTGATCGTCCTTCACCTTTGATGACCGTACCTCGTCTTTTATTTCATTTATTTCACAAACCTGATGGTCGTCCCCATCATTGTCTTTACCTCAGTCCCCAGAGAACCTTGTTACTTTGCTTGATGGTCGTCCCCATCATGATTTCTTTATTTCCCCAGCATGTCGGCCGTCCCCGTCATTGCTTCATCCCCAGCAGTCGTCCTCTGCTCGATGGTCGTCCTCCATCGCCTTCATTTGATAATCATATTGTACTTTCTTCTACAATTTATATCCCTTTTCTTCTTCTCCCCAGTGAGTGCAAATTCTAGACTCTCTTTGTTATTCAACCACAAGTTATTTTGTTTGCCTGTTAAGTCGTTGCTTACATCCTGCACAGCTAACTCATGCTTGAATAGGGGCAGCTGTAAACACCCCAAATTTTCCCTCACTAAGTTCACACCATGGCTTATGATCTTTTCATTTGCATAAGTTCAATCATATCATCTCATATTGCATTTTTGCTTCACTGCATTGGTTCAAAGTCATCTGCATCTAGGTTTTGGTTTCAGAGGCCATAACTCCAAATTATTTGGTCATTTTTGTTTCTATTGGTCTCTATATGATATAAGGGTCATGCATACCAATTTTCATGAAGAAATTCAATGGGGAAGGCATCTGATCAATAGATGACTTCTTGAGCAAGTCAGTGCAAAATCAGGGCATCTGAGGCCCCCAATCATCCAACCAAAGGGTCTTCGCCATCATTTTGGGTGTATATGATCTTTATTTGATCTTAGAAGAAGTTAGAAGTTCATAAAATTGAAGAATTTCAAGCCATTTGCAAGGTTGCCATTTTGGGAAAGTGACTTGTAATGCAAACTTGCCATTTTGGGAAAGTTTTTCAACCTCCTCTCTTTGATTCAAAAATGCTTCAAATGAAAAATTCTTGGTCATGAAAGTTGTAGATTGAATCATTCCCATTTCAAAAAGTACAAGAACTTGATCTAATTCATCATAGAACTCAAGTTATGGCCTTGCAAAGTTGGGAAAAATCACAAAATTTCACTTATGTACCTGTCGCTCCCGATAAATGGGAAATGGCCCAAATAAAGGTACAGACGCGAACGGTCGGCGAAAGGAGCAATGAGAACACACAGCAGTGAACTCACTGGAGATGAATAGAGTCGCCAGCTAGGCATTTTTATCCCGGAGGAAAGGCAATGCTGCATAGACCTAGAAAAAGATGGATAAAACGGCTGCGAACCAGAGAGACTGAGAAAGGGGGTTGGTTACAACCTGGGAAGGTATTAGCACCCAGATTGTCCATCGTACTCGACGGGATCCACGCTTAGAAGATTTGTGTTTTAAAGGGGTAGTGTCAGTGCAATTTGTGTATAAAATAGCTGGAAAAGGATGTACAGGTGTCAGTGTAAGAGAAATGTGAAGTGTGTAAATGTACAGTGTCAATGTAAGGAGAGAGTGAAGTGCTCAAGATAATGAGGCTAGAGAATGAAGCTGAAAGGGGGAATATACAGAGACTTTTGTTCGATAACTGTTAAGTTATGCCTACGTATCCTCTCGTGCAATGAGGAAGTCAGAACACCGTAGTTCGACCCAAAGAGACTGAAAGGTGAATTGACTTGCGAACTGCTTGCTTGTCAATGCTCAAGTGTATGACCTGTCTGGCTCAGGTGCAAACTGTCTTGCATTAGACGGAAGAAGCAAGTTCTCGTTTGTGAGTGAATGAGATGAGAAAAGAATCCCGTAGGAGACGATTATTGTTTGTTTTTGAGTTTTCAGTCTTTTATTGCTTTTGAAAGTTTGTTATAAGTTAATGAGCTTAAGCCTAAACCAATGGGTTAGTAAACTCATCACATCTTCCCTCTGATTAGGGGTAATGAGAATACCTTAAGTGTGAAGTCAGCTTCTCACACTTAATTACCATGGTGTAGGATTAAGATCATTAACCTATTTGTGATTATTTAGATGTTTTTGTGGTTTTTGTTTAGTGTTGAGTAATGAGATTAAGCCATAATCAGGGATTAAACAGACTCATTACACCATCCTAATAGAAGGATAATAGATGAGAATGTTTAAGCTGAGGAAAGCTCCTCAACTTAATCCATGATTAGGGATTAAACTCATGACAAAACAAGCCTTTGATTAAGTGGATTTTATTGAATGGTATGATGATGAAGTGAATTTTAGGGTTTGTAAGACAACTTGAGGGGGACTTGTCCATTAACACTAGGGTTAGTCCTTCTTAACCAGTTAAGGAAGAATTAGAACCCTAATGCAAGGCCCAAGTTACAAGTGTGATGTCTTGATAGTTATTAAATGAATTGATTAAAGGAGTTAAACCCATTAAGGGTTTAACACTTAGGATTAAAGTTATACACTCCATCCTAATAGAAGGATGCAGGCATAAGCTTAATCACAAAGCCTTAAAGCCTTTAGGGTTTAGTCCCTGATTATGAGGTGGGAAGAGAAGACTCAATGAGACACAAAGGTAAAAACTAGGTGGGGGACTAATCAAAACCCTAATTATTGTCATGCTTGGTTGTTCCTAAGGTTTGTGAGGTTTACAAGAGAAGTCTTCAGAGGAACCACCAGGAAGCAAATGAAAGGATCAAGAAGCGAAGAGAAGCAAGACAACTTGCTTCACTTAAGAAGTCAAGTTGCTCGAAGAAAGAAGGTATAATAAACAGGGAGGAGCAAGCTCACTCCAATACACATACAACAAATGTAACAATAATGCACAAAGGGGATGAAAAGGGAATGCGAGAAGTGAAGGCAAATTCACTTCTCGGAGCACTTACCACCTGAAAAGTTAGCACGAGAGAAAGAAATGAAGTGAAAGTGGAGTTGATATTAGGATGCAAACCGAAAATAGAAACATGTTCATGATACAAGGAGAGTTACAAGATGATATGAATGGTTGTGCAAGTTAAAATGAGCAAAAGATAACCAATTAAATTAAAATGAAATTAATTAAATGAAAAATTAACAAATTAACTAGAACAATTTCACCTTATGACTACCTAAAACATGACACCTCTTTTTTAATATATATTTTTTTATATAATTATTACCCTAATTTAACTAACAAAACTAATAAGACAAATTAACTAACTATGGATATTTTTTTAGAATATTATTTTTGTTGAAAGAAAAAGAAATACTAGATGACCAAAAAAAGCTAAAGTAATTGAAGTATTTTTTTTAAAGAAAGGAACTAATTATATAGGACTTGATAAACTAAAAAAGAAGCACAAGAGTTGATATGGATCCAGCCCAACAAAGAAGGCCCAAGAGGGCGCTGGGTGGGTGAACGCCGGTCGGGTCAAGCTGACCCGAACCCGGCCCGGTTACACTAAAGACAGGGAGAGAAAAATTAGGGTTTGGGACGCCATCCCCTCCCTTTGCCCATTCTTCCTTCAGCATCCGAACGAAAGGAAAGAAAAGAAAAGAACTCAGTGGCGAACGGCCACTCACGAATCACCTCTCATCTCTCAATCTCTGCTCTCCCTCAATCTCCAAAGATTTGAAACCCTACCGTTCATAACAAACCGAAACAAACAAACCTACATCAAAATCAAACCTAAACAACACAGTCAAACGGTATTCTTTCCCCCAAATCGCGAGCCCTAACACCCTTGATTCGATATGCTTCGCTTAACTTCAACATACAAGCAGAGCAAAACGCAATAGAGACAGGGTTAAGAGATGTACCGCAATTAGATGTTATGAAGGGCTGAGTCAAAAAGGTATACGCTTCCCCCCTTTTGCTTGAAAAATCCTTCTTCTTGGTCACCTTCAATGTATTCTGGGGTTTTATTGTTGATTGCTTGTGTATCGCGATTAGGGTTCTTCTAGGTTTTTTGTAAACTCTGCCTATGAGTTCTTCAGTTGCGGCTGTGTGTTGTAGTTGTTGATTCACGAATTCAACTTGGCTTTTATATTGAGAATTAGGGTTTTCAAGAATTTTGATTTAAACTGAAACAATTTCAATCTGGCTATGTCTTTTTCTTCTTTTTCGTAACAGAAACTATTTTTTCTACTTTGTGAAACTTTGCCCTGCAATCCTGCTGACACTTCTGCTCTGGCTTTTTTGTTTGTTTATGCCTCTTGACTTTGAAAATGAACTGAGATAGTTGGCCTTGGATTGAATTAGTTTCTCTTTTTTACTGCCGTAAACTCGTTTTCACTGCTTGTTATGTGTTAACCATTGTGGCAATTTCGTTTCAGGAGATTTTCATGAGGCTCATCATGTTTGGTTTCAAGAGAGTTCCTTCTGCCCCTTTGTTTGGAAGAAAATCACATTCACGGGTAGATGAACCTATTATGTCAATTGGTTCTTCTATTCTCTCAGAAGTACTGACCACTGAAATGTCACTGTGTGCCATCTTGCACGAATCAGAAACCCGTCTTTTCATCAACAATGACAACTAGAGTTTGCTGGACGCCATGAATCATGGGAACATATCTAGCAGATAAGGAGGGAGTACTATGCAGAGAGACCTCAGGAATTTCCATCAAAGTCAAAATAACCGGAGCATGATCGGATCCTTCAAGTTTAACACTCTTTCCTCCCTTCCGCATGTGGGCAATTGGTGTGCTTTCTGGTTTGAACCGTTTGTACTGTGTCATAATTTCACATTCTTTAACATGGCATCTTATAAAACTATGACATTGCAGGTCATCTAATTTATGTAAGCATGAACCAGCACATAGAATATGATCGATTCTACTCCCATAGTTAAATACTTCAGCATCCGTACTTTGAGACCAACAGGTGAATGCATCACTTTTATCAGGATATTTTGCTCGGAAAACATCAGAAAAGTGGCCTCCATTTTCAATTAACATCAATCTGAACCATCTTCTAAACTCATTATTGTCAAAATCAGGCCCTGCATAACACCTATCAATTGCAAATGGTGCAATATTGAGATCACCAACAACAAAGATTCTCCTTCCTTGATGCAGGAGAGACTCCAATCTTTTCTGCAGTATCCTGTAAAATATTTGTTTAAACTGAATCCTCTCCGTGTCATCACTTCCAGCTCGAGGCCCATAAATATTGAAAAGAACAAAGTGACTGTGATCAATGACAATGCATCGCCCTTCACTATCAACACTGAAAATCTCATCTTTTGAAAAAAACCCTCAAGATCTTCTATGAAGAGTGGCAATTTATCTTCACCAGTTTGAGAGTTACACATTAGGCCAGTGAATCCTTCTTCAGCTGCCAAGGGCAATGCTGCTTCAGTACTCGAAAAAAAAGCAGACTTTACTCGACAAAATGTAATAACACCGGAGTAACCAGTTCGGCCTTTCTGAGAAGTTCGGGTACAAGAGAAGAACGATTCGTATCCATCTACCATAACCAAATCCGCTGTAACATCTTGTCTGCTAATTTTTGTCTCCTGGAAGCAAATAATATCAGCGTCGAATGAATTGAGCAGATTTCGGAGAGAACCGAACTGCGATATGCGTTGTCTCAAACCGTTTACGTTGTAAGTTACTATCTTCATCATGTCTCCCATCACAGGTTTTCTCCCTCCCCGGCTGTCTATGTTTTTGCAGCACCTTTTGTGGTGAGCTGAGACACTGCCGACTTGTCTGCTTGAACATGAGAGTACAGGCTAGGTGCAACTCTTGAGCCAGAAATTGAAACTACATTCTCAACACCATCATTCGCGGCTCCTTTTACAGTTGTACCTATGTTCACATTTATAATTGCTGACTCGTCCTGGTGACCAAGAAGTTTGGCCTTGAAATCATCACAATCAATCTCTCCTGCATTAAGAGTCTCAATCTTCACATATCCCATTCGGTACATACAAGCAGCTTTTTTAAAAAATGAATAAGGTTGAGGCATACAAAATCCCATCTGGTAACACTTCTCTCCCAACTAGGATGCCATGAAGACTGCCTTATGTGCCACAGTTTGTTATATAGCCCCAATACTCGTTTTTTCTCCGGTTACCACAACTTGGCAAACCAATCCAAAACACCAACTGCAAACTGTCGGGAGTGGACACCATGATTGCTTTCAATAGATGGATCTCCAAGATTGTTTGTGGAAAAATGATGAAGTTGAGAGAGTGCACCGTAATCAAAATCCAAACTGTAGGGGTAGCCCAAATGATACTTTGTTCTTTCCGCTGAAGATTTTCTGTATCTGGCCAACACACTTGCCGTATGAGCATCACGATTCCCAGTAATAACATCATCATCTTCTGGCTCTGTGACTTCAAGACACGAGGTATGGATATTTTTTCAGAACTATTGCTTTTTTTCTCATTTCCTGCATCAAACTGAGTTTCCACCTTGCCAACAATGTCTGCAACTACAGGAGGCACAGGATCTTTGATAATGGCGGATACATCAAAGTCATCCGGCAATAGATCAACTGGTTTGTTAATGCTTAAATCATCAGCCAAAACATCAACGCTTCCAACCATTTTCGTAATCCACAACAGAGGAACACGGAAAATGAAATGAAAGATTGAGATGCGAAATTAAGAAATGAGAGAGATGAAAACAGTTGTGCGAGAATCAGGCAGAGCGAAATGGGACAGTCAGAGAGAGTTGAGGGATTGGGAATTCATTTGTTGATTTTGACGAAATGAAGGGGCAGAAGTGGAGAATACGTTGCAGGAGATTGCTGCCGCTGTTGACGTCATTGCCGGCGTCAATTCCTGACTGTTATTGTTGTAGCCTTGGTTCATCATTTCTGATTGTTGCTGATGTGTATTTGCTGAGTTTATTGGTCAATCTATTAACTATCTCTTTCCGTTTTGCAGGTACGGAAAGCCATCAATTCTAATCTAACTCCGGGAGCCTCCTTGCTACGACATTTGAGCCTGATGACCCTCCTTTGAACTTGATGAATTCCATAGTGTCCATGGTAAAAAAATGTTCCAGGCCTGTCAGCTTTGAAACTTTTCTTCTGGATTTATAGCACAACTGTGACATTGCAGCGGTTCCCTCAGCTCTAGGAGTATCAAGCTGTTTGATTCCATGCCAGTGAATAAAAGTCCCTTCTGTAGCCAGCTTATTGGTGAGTGCAAATGGAAAGAGTGTCACCAACTTCAGCAGAGGCAGTTGTACCTGGAAATTGACCGTTGATTCCCGTCACGACACATTCTAAACAATCTGGTTTTCTGATCATGTATTCCACATCAAATTTATAGTGTCTGACTCTTGTCTTTTGTTCTTCCTCATGACTCATCTGTTGTAATTCATTCGGACTTTGTTGATGGCCTTGTTTAGTTGTCAATAAAAACTTTATGCCCTTTTAATAAAATTTGTTTTTTACTGCTTTTCAATTTCAGTTGCCTTGCAAATGTTCCAATCAAGATCTCAATGTCTTGTAAAACTTGGAGAATATTAATGCTACCATGCTTTGAGAACGGCGCATCTTAACAGCAACATAAAATGAATCACGACTCCGAACAGGCGCGTATCCAAATCATAATCCAAATCCAACATAATCCAGACCCAACATAATACCACGAAATGCCCATGCAATGCCGTTTGAATCCAAGTCCCTCATGATACCATGAATTTTCTTTTCTCCTTTCCTTTTTTCCGAAACCAATGAGTCAAATTCAATAAGCCATCCTTCTTAAATTTCGAAACCAATGAACCAAAGAAGTCACACTTATTATTTTTCTTTACAAAAGTGCAATAAGTTTAACCCATAACTCATCAATTTATTGAAAATAAATTCGAAATATCTTAAAACCAACTTTGAAATTTTATTGACGCTTAATCATCAATGAGACCTCAGTTGATTAAAATGATTTGCAGGAAACGTATTTGTAAGGTCTTTGATGGGTAAGGATAGCTGGTGTGGCACAGGCCCATGGATCAGATCTTGGGAATTACAACAAGTGGAGGCATAGTCACATGGGTCTTTGCAAATTGGTACAAGTCTGCCCCCTTTGTGATCCCTTGAGGCATAAGTCGTGAAACTTGGAGATTCTTTGGTGCATTCAGAATTTAAGGCCCTGATTCATGCTTGCGTGATGATCGGAAGTCGCACTGGAGTCACACAAAAGCTTGCCATGAGAATTTGCAGGTTCTCCAATTCAAGGCAATTTTGCAAAGTGGCTCGAAATTCTTCAGTCTTGTGAACTTCTGGCATCTTCTATGATCAAATAAAGATCATACGCAATCAAAATGACGAAGAACACCCTTTGGTCGGGTCATCGGGAGCCTCAGATATCCTGACTCTGTACTGACTTGTTCCAGAAGTCATCCCTTGATTAGATACCCTCCCCATGGAATTTCTTCATGAAACTTGATATGCGCGAACCTCATAACCTGGCTCCGTTTCCATGCCATTTTCAGTTCTTGTGATTCTTTGGCATTTTTGACTTTGAGGGCATACAATATGATGCTTGAACATTGATGACCTTTGGAGTGGCTCCTGAAGCTTTTGGATTGCTCAGATCACAAACCCTAGATGCAGATGACTTTGAACCAATGCAATGAATCAAAAATGCGGTATGAGATGCTATGATTGAGTTTATGCATATGAAATGATCACAAGCCATGGTGTGAATGGGTGAGGGCAAATTTGGGGTGTTTACAGTACCAAAGAGGGAAACTTGCAAGAACTCATGTCAAACCAATTTGTGACCTCAAAGTGACTTCTAACCATTACACAAACATCATACATGACCTATAATTCAGAATTTCCCAAGGAATTCTCAAGTTTCATGCCTTGATCATCAAGTATTTCAAAAGGGGCTAAACCTTTCACAATTTGCAAAACCACCCACAAGCTTCATTCCACTTGATGTTTTGCCTCAATCTGAATTCCACGGACCTCCCTAAAGCCAGTTGCGCAAGACACCCCCTTGTCCTTGGCCTGCCATGAGCCCATACCTCCAAGGACAACTTTGTTGACTTTATGCAAAATGAGCCATACCAATCACACTGCTCCACGATAATTCTCTGCCCAATCAGAACATGTTATGTGGACCTAAAGCAACTCAACACACACAAGAACACAGGCTGAATCCTCCCACAACTCAGCATTCATCAAAACTTCCCCTTTTGCATTTCTCTTCGAAACACACAGCTCAGCCAACAAAGCTCCAAACTTTTCCCACCATTCAACTCCACATTCATCACTGATCATTTCCCACCCTTCATTTTGACTTTAAACACCCTACATCAAAAATACGATTTCCACTTCCCTTGAACTGAACTTCAGCAAACTTCACATAGAGGCCATATAAACTCCAACCAAGTATTGCAAACTCTTGAGAAAGATCATTGGAGGTGATTGGAAGCAAGGAGACAGCCAGAAAGCTCTTGGTTTGAAAGCTTCGTTTCAGGTAGCCATGGAATTTATTTTTCCAGAACTCTTGTTTTAAGTTTCTAAATGCTTAAGCTTGCTCCCCTGAACGCACTGAACTTGAAATTTTTGAAAATGGTTGAGAATTGAGTCTGTATCGAAGCTCTGAAATTTTTCCAGATTTTGCGTTTTGATCCATATCTTGAGTTTTAGGTTGTGAAAATTTGTTTTGATGATTGATTCATGTTCAGGGTGATTAGGAGATACGATCTGGAGCTTTAGAGCTCTTGATTTTGTCTAGAGAAGAAGTTAGCTTTTTGAACTCGCCGGAGAAGATGAACGGAACCACTGTTCTGGTCATCTGAAAGTGATTAGATTAGGGTTAGGGTTTAGGCCAGTTTGAATGAGAGCCCTTGGATCCTCTTTCCCACGCGCAACCAACGTCCCAGATTTCACATTAAAACCCTAATCCGGTCATTAACTTAATTAATTATGATTAATTAAATTCAAACCTCAGAACGAATCCTAGCCCTCCAAATCCGCGCGCGTCAACTCCCTCCTTTTTTATTCAAATACTGGCCATTGGATCTGCTGACTTTCCCATTAAATTCATTTTAATTCATATTTTTCTTATTTGTTTTGCATATTTATTTTAAAATAGCAAAATGCATTCAAAAATTTTCATTTTTTGCACCATGACTTTAAATATTTTTCTCATTCTGAAAATAATTTTTATTTTATTTTTTTGCATAAAATTTGTATTTTTTAAAATATTTAAATGTTCATTTTAATTAATTAATGGAAATTAATTAATTAAAATATCATTTAAGTTTCTAAAAATCACCAAAAAAATCACATTGCATCTTGAGACATTTAGAGACATTATCAAACCATTCATACAAATTTCTTTTTGGTTCTTGATCCATTTTGACATTTTCCTTGGATTTAGGGTTCTTAAAAATCAATATTTTTGACCCTAACTTAGAAAAATCTCTTCTGCCTAACCATGAAGGGTTTGATAATGTTTCTTTTTGCATTGCATCCCACATATCATATAGTTTCTAGGATAAAATTGGCATGAATTTATCTTTCATTTTTAATTTGTTTTGCATTTTTCCTTGTGAGGTACCTTAAAACCCTAGCAAACTTAGAAAAATCATAAGTCCTTTAGGATTTAGCTTCTGACCTTCCCCTTTGGGCAGTGAACTTGTATAGGTTTAGGGTACCTTTGATCCCATTTTCAAATTTTTATCTTGTCATTTGCTTCTGATTTTGAATTTTGCATTGCATCTTGTACATAAACCCTAATCTTTGCCTTCATTTGCATTCATCCTTCATATGCTTGCATACATAAACTTGCCATGACATTTTGTGCTTTCACATGACCTCTAAGACATCTTAGGACACATTAGACTCATGTTTGATCATTTCATCATCCATTTTCCATGCTTTTGCTTTCATTTGATGTCATGTGCATTCATGAACTTTCATGCCTCCTTTCATGTCTCATTTGCATCTTCATTACTTGTATGATCATCGACATCTCATGACATCCATTTCTATCATCTCTTAGTATCATTTAAATCTTGATATGTGTCAGACCCTAATTTTTGACCCTAAGATTTTTCGCATCTCATCTGCATTTGCATACAAACAAGAATACGTATTGGTTCAGGTATCCCTTTTCAGTTGCAGGTCTATGCTCCGCAGGGGATCACCGTGATTTTTCTTGCTTTATTTGTTTATATTTACTAACCTCTAACCAAAATACAAAAAAAATATGTTGCAGTTTGCCTCTTCTTCTCTCTGTGTTGCAGGATTTAAAAGATAAGGCAGTAATTTCAATCTTGATGCGTTTGTTCAGTCACAATTCGATTCAGATGGACGTTTGACCTAATCTTGGTCAAACTATCAAAAGATTGTTTCGACTGCAAGTTGTTTATGCCAGTGGTTATTTCTCGGACAATGCGTATTCAAAGTTCAAGACTGTGTTATGTGCGAAGACATCAGTTATCAGACAGTGTTTTGTGCGAAGTTTGGTTCGAATCTTCAAGTTCACCAGTTTATTAGCAGTTCATCTGAGGATTTATTTTCCTCAGTATGAATTCAAGTAATCAGGACTGATTTCAGATGATCCAAGTGATTGTGGCTCAGATTTGCAAGATTTAGTGTTGGTTGTATTCGTTATTATCAGAGGCTTGTGGAAAAATCCAGATTGGTTGTGGGCTTAATACCAGATTTTATTTTTGTTCCATTTTTATATCCATTATCCATTTCTGATTAAACCATCTCCTTTTTTCAATAACCATTCCCGATTATTCCATCCAATTTTATCTTTTATTTCCATTATCAATTTCTAAACCATTTTACCATTTTTGAGCCCTTATTCTATCACCACCAAATTCATTAAAAAAATATACTGCCAAAGAAATATCAAAAAATTATTATCAAAAGTCCATGTATTTTTTTTAAGTACATTTGCATTTTGAGAGAATAAAATTATGAAAAAAGGGCCCATTGGCCCATTCATTAAAAAAGGAGGATCTAAATATCCTTAAGCTTTTCAACAATCAGCCCAAGCCACCTTTCCCAGCATACACAAGCCGTACACAGACAACATCACGCCGCATAACTCCCAGCCAGCCTTCACGCCGCATACCACACGTGACATGTCCCTCATGCCAACACGTCAATGCAAGTACAACCAGCTTCAATGAACGTAAGCCACACGCGCAAGCTCCAAATGCAAGCAGCTTCACATTTTGTCACAAGCCGCAGCCACAAACATCACAACAGCCGACCAAACTCCAAATACAAGCCTACAGCAAGTCACTCCCGCACGTGACAGCCAGCAACAACACGAATACCACGCGCGAACTCGCATCAAGCCTCCAAAAGCCACCTGAAACGCACGGCAAGCCAAACAAAATGCAGTGTGATTTCAGCATCAAAACGCAGATGGATCCAAGTTAAACGCAAGAAAAGCTTCATGCCAAAATCACGCAGAAAGCACATCAGTCATGTACCAAAACACAATAAAAGAATAAACAAAACACAGCAAATCCTGGATCAAAACACGCAGAACTCGTGAACCCCAAACGCGAAAAATTTCACCAAAACGGCAACTTCAAATCCAGCCTCTCCTTCTATAAAATAAGTTTCTCCCTCTCTTAATCTGGAAGCTTCAAAAGCCCTACCAAAATTCTGCCGAAATCAATCTCTTCTTCAATTCATATTTCTTCTCCAATTTCATTCAAAAACTTATGAATCTTCCTCCATTTTTTACGATTCAAACCTGCAAATAATAGTTGATTATTCAATTCATACATCACAACAACAACACAAATTGAGAGGGAAAAGAGATCAAAAAAAGAATTCCACCATTTGTTGAAGGTATTGGTTTTTTCGGAAATTTCGAAATTCAGATTCGTTTTATTCGTGTAGTGGCGGGAGAAACTAAGAGCATATTCAGGATCCTCTCCCTTTGCCGATTAGAATGACACCAAAACGGAGCTCCGCCGCTCCGATTGGATGGAGCTCCGTCGATCCCATCTCACCTTGAATAGTAGCGTCGCAGCTGAAGAAGAAGAAGAGGATTGCTGTTTTTTTTTCTTTTTTTATTTAACTTGCTTTTTGTATTTTGTTTTAAGAAGGGGTTGTTTGGGCCTAATGCATTGCTACTTACACCATTAAGTCCAGCACTATCTCCTGCACCTCTCTCTCATTGTTTCTTTCTTTATTTTTATCTTATTTTTCTTTTTTTGTTTCCTATTTCAATTTTATTTTTATTTTATTTTTTTAAAAAAAGAAGAAAATTGATATAGACTCTTGGATAAAGTTTTATTAGAATTTTTTTAGAAGAAAAATGTTTTTTGATCTTTTTATTTGGATTTGCTTTATTTTTTGTTTCTTAATTCTATTTGTTGATTTTTTAGAGTGGATTTTCTATTAGATCAATTTTTCCTCTTCATCCTTTTATTTTTGGTCGATGAGATCTCGGATTCGACGATTATTGGTTTTCGAAGATGTTTAATCTTCATTATTTCAAATCTATGGATGAATGATCATTGGGATCATTCTCCATACCTTGGAATCGTGATAGGTTGCCTTCGTTAATTCAATGTGAAATCTCGATTAAGATTAGACCGTTACCTTTTCTTTTCGTGCGACATGTTTTCGGAGAATGGTTCATTATATCATTTCTCTAACATGTATTAGCACAAATATTTTTCACCTTAATTGGTGGTGGCCGGCCTCATTTGTAGGGTAATTACTTCGTAAATTACTCGGCGATTACTTAACATAGACCTAAACTTGTCCCGAATTCGGAATAAGATCCATTTGTATCCGTTTGCCTCGATTTTGGTTCTCTTTTTGTGGTTGTGTTTGATTAAGTTCATCATACCATTTCTATGTAAATATTATAATAATATTAATATACTAACCATTTAAATTCAATCTCTCGCACCTTATCCTCTTTATTTCAATCTCTCGCTCCCTATCCCTCTTATTATGCTTCTATATCATCCATCATATTGTTTATGTTTATATTGTTATGCTTGTGATTTTTCCTTTGTCCATTTGGACACAAAAACATTAATAAAGGATTAAACATCTAAAAGACTTGTGACTTTAATTTCGGACTATAGCCACTATCCTTAGCATTGGACTTGGAGTTTCGGACTTAGATTTTAGGATCCATCCCTTTGCTTGAGTTGTTATGGATTGAAGACTTTGGCTCCGATTGAGTTCACTTGTTTATGAAGATGGAAATCCGATTGTTTCAAAGAATGTTCACCATACGGTTTGATCGTTCTTCCTTTAGCTTTTACATTCAAGTCTTAGGATAGTCACTTCATCTCTTCCCACTTCTTAAATTTTCAAATCTTCTTCCTATTTTCAAAACCTTCTTTGTTTTCAAACTTCAAACATTTTCGCAATCAAACCTTGACTTAGGTCAAGCGGTTTTACCCTTTTCATTTCATTTTCTTAATAAATGCTAAACCACATAAGCATATCGAAATATTCTTCTCAAAAACTTTAA
The DNA here is from genome assembly GCA_963966055.1 of Lathyrus aphaca. NCBI lineage: Eukaryota > Viridiplantae > Streptophyta > Magnoliopsida > Fabales > Fabaceae > Lathyrus > Lathyrus aphaca. The sequence goes on from OZ014522.1 coordinate 180,134,857, forward strand.
AACTTTAAAACTCATTCAATTGTTTTTGTGCCCTCGTGCACGTTTCTTTTAACCTTTTTTATGTTTAGATATGATTCACTCTTTCTATCGGAATTATTCGCTAAGGAATGACGACTTATCTTTACATTTTTAAAACAATTCAACTCATTGCTTCTTTTCACAATTTGTACCACGAACTACGGGGTTTTTATCTCGCATTGCACTTTGTGGGTACGTAGGCATGAGACGTTCGTCTCTTCAAACACAAAAATCTTAAAAAACATTCCTCTTCTCATCTCTTCAATATTTTTTCAAGCAAACCATTTCAAACCAAAAAAGCAGTAAATATTTCAAAGGGCTCCCGTGGAGTACCACAGACATTTTGGGTGCGTAAAACCTTCCCAATTTGTAACCTATCCCCTTACCCGTTCTCTGTTTGTTTCTTTTAGCTTTTGCTTTTAGATTCATTAGGTTTTATTCTTTCTTCTTACCTTTTCCATTCGGAATAAAATAAAAGCGCGGTGGCGACTCTGTGTACCTTGAGTTAAGTTAATCAATAGCTTACACTCATGATTTTACTGCTACAGAAAAGTGGCGACTTTGCTGGGGAGTCAATCTCTAAGTGGATTCGGCCTACTTTGATTTGTTTACTGCTTTAGTTTGATTTGTTTGTTACTTGGTTGTTCTGTTTCGGTTTTGGTGATCCTTTGTGAGATAGATTCTAACCCAGATCTGAGTGGAACTTATGATAGGACGGCGATATTCGAAGCGATACGCGATGGAGTAGTCCAAAGCGATATCAATTTGATAATCTCCACTCGGTTAGGCTCTCTTGGACTATCAATGTCATGACGAGTAATCGTATGTGGCATTATTTTCCGACCTTGAGCTGATCATACTGAGGACCGTAGAACCCTTAACCAATCTAAGCCAATTTAGGAACGTAGTGCGGAAACTATCTGAGTGTAAACTTAAGGTGGTTGTCACGCGATACTACACTCGGACGAGGTCTATTTTAAGAATGTTATCGGTTGGGGAGTAATCCAACGTACCGATGATATTCTAAAGATGGCTGTTAACTCCGGGAACCCCTGTTAGCACCCTTTTGGTTTTTTGCAGGTACAATGAAGACAAACCTTAGTACATGCCTTTGTGGGTTGTTGGTTCTTGTCCCTTGACTCCATGCTCGTGATCCGAACCTTTGAACCTGTGTGCTTTGCGTGATCTTGTTTGTGGTTGTTGCATCTACATATTCATCATGATCATCATCACAACCATTTTTCATGGAATATAATTCCGATTATTGCAAATGTTAGAAAAAACAAATATTCCTTTTTGTCAAGATTTTTCATGACCGTATTCTCGATGTTGACCATGTTTGCAATAATCGAGTTGTTCTTCTGAGAATGGAAGTGAACATTGCATATCATTGCATCCTCGCATATTCTTGCGTTCATCCGAGTTGTGTGGGAACTCATCCCGATTGTTTCTTTCCTCAGTTGTCTGTTGATCCGTCAAGCTGACTCCTCATCACAGATACGGTACTAGAGCTGCTAACAAATTGAGAGCTATCAGATTGAGAATGGAACACCAAGAACAGCATAACATGGAAGTCCGGATGGAGATTGATGAGTTGAAGGCCGGTATGACCAGGCTCACTGAAATGATGCAAGTTTTGATTGCTCGAGGTGAACCACCTCAAAGGACTGTTATCTTTGAAGTTTTTACTGCTGTTGTTGATCCTCCTGTTGTTCAGCAACCGGTTTCTACTTGGCCAGATTATGGGTTACCTCCGGATTATGTGCCAGTTTCTGCTACTGCTCAAATGGGTGGTCCATCTGTTGTGCCAGTCTTTTCAGCTCCGACTTTTGTCGAACCTCAACCTGTTGTGCACACCACTGCTCAGACTACTTATCAGAATTCTCCTTTTTTGTACCAAGCTGCTGGTCCACAAGCTGAAAGTCAGGGTGAACCTGGATATATGGATGAAGTTAGAGAACAATGTTTGACTCTTGAGAAGAGGGTAAGAGGTCTAGAAGGAAAAGATGTCTTTGGTTCTGCTGCAATAGACATGTGTTTGGTCTCTGACCTAGTTTTGCCTGATAAGTTCAAGGTTCCTGTATTTGAGAAATACAATGGTCATACTTGTCCAAAGATTCATCTGCTGATGTATTGTCGCAAAATGGCTGCGCATGCTAAGGATGACAAGCTGCTTATTCATTGTTTTCAAGATAGTCTCAGTGGTGCTTCTATGAAATGGTATGTTGGACTTGAGAAGAGTCACATTCGAAGCTGGAAAGATTTGTCTGATGCTTTTGTAAGGAAATATAAGTACAATCTGGACATGGTGCCTGACCGTCGTCAACTTCAAAATATGTCACAGAAAGAGAAAGAATCATTCAAAGAGTATGCTCTGCGTTGGAGAGAGCTAGCTGCTCAAGTGGAGCCACCTTTGCCTGAAAAGGAATTAACTGGTTTGTTCATGGACACTCTTCAACCGTTCTTTTGGGAGAAAATGGTAGGAAGTGTTTCATCTGGTTTTTCTGATCTAGTCACTATTGGAGAAAGACTAGAAGAAGGTATCAAGAAGGGTAAGATTACCAATTCTGAATCTCCTAATGCTGCAAGAAAGACTTTTGGGAACTTTCACAAGAGAAAAGATGGTGATGCTTATGCTGTTTCAACTGAGAGGAGGCCTTATCACCCGCAACAACGATATGTTCAACCATATGTAGTTGCAGTTGCTCCTGTTGTCAAGACTCAACCTGCTCAAACTCAAGTTCAAGGTCAAGCTCAACCAGCTAAAGCTCAAGTTCAAATTCGAGCTCAAGCTCAGGCTCCTCATCCTACTGCTGGACAAAATCAGTATCGCAATAGGCTAAACGTTGATTCTATCCCGATGCCTTACACTAAGTTGTTTCCTTCATTGATTAAGAGTGGTTTAATTACAACTAGGCCTCCGCCTCCTGTTCCAAATCCTCTTCCGGTTGGTTATAGATCGGATCTTCGCTGTGAGTTTCATCAAGGTGGAACTGGTCATGACCTGGAACATTGCTTTGCATTGAAGGCCAAAGTGCAAGAACTTATCAGGAACAACATCCTTTACTTCAATGACACTAATCCCAATGTTATCAACAATCCTTTGCCGAAGCTTGGGAAGTGAATCTTCTAGAAGACTTCAACAGTCAAATTTTCTTCAAGGCCAGAATATCAGACGGGACAGCTCATCCTTGTTGTTGATGGATCACTAGGCCATTGTTTCTTTATGTTTGCAACTTTTCTTCAATCATATTAAGTTGTTTGCTTTTAAGCTTGTTTGTACTTTCATGTTGATTTTAATGAAATGAGCATTGCTTTGTTTTGATTCAATTTCATTTACTATTTGCATCTTTATGCTTTACATTTCAAGTTCATTTATCTTTTCTCAAAGCTTTTACAATGATTGGAGGGAGGATGATGAAAACGAGATACCCATAATTGTTGTTGGTATGCTTTCAAATTGAAACTTGGCTGATGATATACAGGCATTGTTTCAAATCTCAAACACTGGAGAAATAAGGAAGTTAATCCTTTGTTAACCCCTTTGAGCCTTGAAGTTGGAGTTTCTTTCTATTCGAAAAAACCCGCAATTTTAACTTGGGGATGGGTAGTTCTCAATTAATTCGAATGTGCATTCAAATACAAGAGAATCATTCAAGACACCTTTTGATAAAGGTTGCAATCTCAAGTTTTCTTTCACACACATCAATGAAATGTTGAAGATGTTTCTCAATTCAAAAGCCAATGATGGTTCGTCGTAATATTTAAGCCATGCAGTTATTATCTTTAAAAAAAATGATATAAAAAATTTTATTGAAGAAAAATCAAAGCCCGCTAAGTCAAAACCTATGAAGGAGACTTAGGCAAAACTGGGGCATCCCGCTGGCTGTAAGTTGAAATGACACAGTTCAGGCAAAAGTTAGGGATAATAAAAAGAAAGATTTGTCAAGAGGTCATCAAAATCCTCAGCAAAAATAAGTTGAGTTGACCAAAGTCCTCACTAGGAATAACAAAGAGGAAGAAATGACTGCTATCTCAAAATCTCTTGGCTTATGAACTATCTTCATCTGTGCAATCCTAAATTCTTGGAACTTGAATGCATAGGCTGAATTAATTGAATGTAGGACTGGAGTTCATCACGAAGTTGGGTTGGGTACAGATAAACTTTGAGCCTATATCCTTTGTTTCATAAACCGTGAACCAGACCACGTTACAACCTCCAAAAGTCCTAATTGAATCCAGGTTTCTTTTGAAAAGCATACTACAACGAGGTTGCGTAAACTGACTCCCAAGTTCTTTACCAATCATTTGTTTTTTTACCTTTGCTTTATCTTTCATGTTGTCTCAACCGCCATGTTTTGACAATGTTTTTATTTACTTTACATCAATAAATTTCATTCCTAAAATGATTCTTGATTTCAAACTTTGCATTTGAACTTTGCATTAAAATTACCAGGTTTGTACAAACACTTTTTATTTGCAAATAAACTTTCCTCATCAAGGAATTTTCAAACAGTTAAGAAACTTGGTCAGTGATCGTATCAGGGGCAAGTTCTACTCAGGTCCTATGGTTCAAAAGTTGTTGCTCAGCGCAAGTTATTATCAGATTTGGTTAGTCAGAAGATTCTCTGCGAGTTTCATACTGGGTTATTTTCTCAACATTCATCTCAAGGGCTGAAACCATGATCAGTTTATTCTTCTCAACAGTTACCTCAAAGATGTGATTATTTTTCTCCAGCAGTAGTCAAGAACTGAATCCATTATCAGTTTACCTTCATCAGTCATTAAACTTGGGGCAACTTTCTTCAAGAATCCCCAAGCAGCTTTGCATGACTTCTCTCAAAAGATTTTCAACTTGGTACAATTTACTGGTGTGACAGAGATTGGTTCAGCAGTAATATTCCTAATCTCAGAACAAAATGGCAGTGATCTCCGTGTTGAGGAATTAGTCTTCCGTTTTTCCACTCCTCTAAGAGTCTAAACTGGTTGTCAGAATTTTCTCTCATGTAATATTCTTGGGTGTGTTATTCCCCAGTTTTGTTTACGTTTGCATATTTGAGTGTTTTAGTCCTCATTATGCATTCTCTTGGGTGTGTTAATCCCCAGTATTGTTTATGTTTGCATATTTGAGTGTTTTAGTCCTCATTATGCGTTTTCTCGGGTGTGTTATTCCCCCGTTTTGTTTACCTTTGCATATTTGAGTGTTTTAGTCCTCATTAGGTGTGTTCTTGGGTGGTTTAGTCCCCATTTTCGTAAATGTCTGCATACTGAGTGTTTTAGTCCTCATATGCATTTCTCGAAGTCTTGTTGTTTTCAACTTCTTACTTTTTGGTCAAAGTCCAACTTATTTGGCATTTGTCTGTCTCTCCAGAACTTTTTCTTCATATACTTGCTGTTTCTTCTCAGATATTACACCCTTTCATTCCGATTGCTATTCTCGGATGTCCATAGTGAAGTCATCATTGATTTGATGTAATGTCCCAGACCTTTCTCCCATCTCATTCAGTTCTGTTCCTGAATGTTGTGATTTATATTTTATCCGATTGCTATTCCCGGATGTTGTGATCACATTCCTTCCGATTGTCATTCTCGGATGTCCATAGTGAAGTCATCATTGATTTGATGTACTGTCCCGGACCTTTCTCCCATTTCATTCAGTTCTGTTCCTGAATGTTGTGATTCATATTTTATCTGATTGCTATTCTCGGATATTGTGATCACTTCCCTTCCGGTTGCCATTCTCGGATTTCCATGTTGGAGTCATCATTGAGTTGATGTACTTTCCCGAAATTTTTCCATTTCATTCAGTTCTGTTCCTGGATGTTGTGATTCACTTCTTATCTGATTGTTATTCTCAGATGTTGTGATTACCTTGTTCCGATTGCCATTCTCGGATATCCCTTTTAAAGTCAGTAATGTCATCCCTGGATGTTTCTGATGTACTTTTTCGGGACTTTTCTCACATCATTCAGTGCTATTCCTGGATGTTGTGATCCTTTTTTGTCCAATTGCCATTCTTGGACATTTTCATCTTGGTTGAGCCATGATTTGGTCTCTAGCGTGTTGTTTTTCCCCATCGGAGTCTTATGCTCCTTGTCCCCCGTGTTTATTCTTTTTCATGTGTTGTCTTATCCTTCACAGATTTCTCTGCATTTCACATATTTTCTCTGCATTTCATATACATCTCATATGCTTTCATAACATTTTTCATTTGCTTTCCATATCATTCTCATATCATCTACATATCATTTCACATCGTTCGTTTCATTTCATTTCATTCCATTCCATTTTTTGGCATCTTAGGATCAAAAATTGGGTTTTTTGATATTTAAGTATCTTCCATCTTGTCGAAACGAAGATTTCAATCTTCATTATCTGTGGATTGAAGAAACTTAAATAGGGGCATCTGTCAGACCCTAATATTTGACCCTAAGATTTTTCGCATCTCATCTGCATTTGCATACAAACAAGATCACGTATTGGTTAAGGTATCCCTTTTCAGTTGCAGGTTTATGCTCCGCAGGGGATCACCGTGATTTTTCTTGCTTTATATGTTTATATTTACTAACCTCTAACCAAAATACAAAAAATAATATGTTGCAGTTTGCCTCTTCTTCTCTCTGTGTTGCAGGATTTAAAAGATAAGGCAGTAATTTCAATCTTGATAAGTTTGTTCAGTCACAATTCGATTCAGATGGACGTTTGACCTAATCTTGGTCAAACTATCAAAAGATTGTTTCGACTGCAAGTTGTTTGTGCCAGTGGTTATTTCTCGGACAGTGCGTATTCAAAGTTCAAGACTGTGTTATGTGCGAAGACATCAGTTATTAGACAGTGTTTTGTGCGAAGTTTGGTTCGAATCTTCAAGTTCACCAGTTTATTAGCAGTTCATCTGAGGATTTATTTTCCTCAGTATGAATTCAAGTAATCAGGACTGATTTCAGATGATCCAAGTGATTGTGGCTCAGATTTGCAAGATTTAGTGTTGGTTGTATTCGTTATTATCAGAGGCTTGTGGAAAAATCCAGATTGGTTGTGGGCTTAATACCAGATTTTATTTTTGTTCTATTTTTATATCCATTATCCATTTCTGATTAAACCATCTCCTTTTTTCAATAACCATTCCTGATTATTCCATCCATTTTTATCTTTTATTTCCATTATCAATTTCTAAACCATTTTACCATTTTTGAGCCCATTTTCTATCACCACCAAATTCATTAAAAAAATATACTGCCAAAGAAATATCAAAAAATTATTATCAAAAGTCCATGTATTTTTTTTTAAGTACATTTGCATTTTGAGAGAATAAAATTATGAAAAAAGGGCCCATTGGCCCATTCATTAAAAAAGGAGGATCTAAATATCCTTCAGCTTTTCAACAATCAGCCCAAGCCACCTTTCCCAGCATACACAAGCCGTACACAGACAGCATCACGCCGCATAACTCCCAGCCAGCCTTCACGCCGCATACCACACGTGACATGTCCCTCATGCCAACACGTCAATGCAAGTACAACCAGCTTCAATGAACGTAAGCCACACGCGCAAGCTCCAAATGCAAGCAGCTTCACATTTTGTCACAAGCCGCAGCCACAAACATTACAACAGCCGACCAAACTCCAAATACAATCCTACAGCAAGTCACTCCCGCACGTGACAGCCAGCAACAACACGAATACCACACGCGAACTCGCATCAAGCCTCCAAAAGCCACCTGAAACGCACGGCAAGCCAAACAAAATGCAGTGTGATTTCAGCATCAAAACGCAGAAGGATCCAAGTTAAACGCAAGAAAAGCTTCATGCCAAAATCACGCGGAAAGCACATCAGTCATGTACCAAAACGCAATAAAAGAATAAACAAAACGCATTAAATCCTGGATCAAAACACGCAGAACCCGTGAACCCCAAACGCGAAAAATTTCACCAAAACGGCAACTTCAAATTCAGCCTCTCCTTCTATAAAATCAGCTTCTCCCTCTCTTAATCTGGAAGCTTCAAAAGCCCTACCAAAATTCTGCCGAAATCAATCTCATCTCCAATTCATCTTTCTTCTCCAATTTCATTCAAAAACTTATAAATCTTCCTCCATTTTTTACGATTCAAACCTGCAAATAATAGTTGATTATTCAATTCATACATCACAACAACAACACAAATTGAGAGGGAGAAGAGATCAAAAAACGAATTCCACCATTTGTTGAAGGTATTGGTTTTTTCGGAAATTTCGAAATTCATATTCGTTTTATTCGTGTAGTGGCGGGAGAAACTAAGAGCATATTCAGGATCCTCTCCCTTTGCCGATTAGAATGACACCAAAACGGAACTTCGCCGCTCCGATTGGACGGAGCTCCGTCAATCCCATCTCACCGTGAATAGTAGCGTCGCAGCTGAAGAAGAAGAGGATTGCTGATTTTTTTTTTCTTTTTTTATTTAACTTGCTTTTTGTATTTTGTTTTAAGAAGGGGTTGTTTGGGCCTAATTCATTGCTAATTACACCATTAAGTCCAGCACTATCTCCTGCACCTCTCTCTCGTTGTTTCTTTCTTTTTTTTTTCTTTTTTTTTTCTTTTTTTGTTTCCTATTTCAATTTGTTTTAATTTTTTTTTTTTAAAAAAAAAAGAAGAAAATTTATATAGACTTTTGGATAAAGTTTTATTAGAATTTTTTTAGAAGAAAAATGTTTTTTGATCTTTTTATTTGGATTTGCTTTATTTTTTGTTTCTTAATTCTATTTGTTGATTTTTTAGAGTGGATTTTCTATTAGATCCATTTTTCCTCTTCATCCTTTTATTTTTGGTCGATGAGATCTCGGATTCGACGATTATTGGTTTTCGAAGATGTTTAATCTTCATTATTTCAAATCTATGGATGAATGATCATTGGGATCATTCTCCATACCTTGGAATCATGATAGGTTGCCTTCGTTAATTCAATGTGAAATCTCGATTAAGATTAGACCGTTACCTTTTCTTTTCGTGCGACATGTTTTCGGAGAATGGTTCATTATATCATTTCTCTAACATGTATTAGCACAAATATTTTCCACCTTAATTGGTGGTGGCCGGCCTCATTTGTAGGGCAATTACTTCGTAAATTACTCGGCGATTGCTTAACATAGACCTAAACTTGTCCCGAATTCGGAATAAGATCCATTTGTATCCGTTTGCCTCGATTTTGGTTCTCTTTTTGTGGTTGTGTTTGATTAAGTTCATCATACCATTTCTATGTAAATATTATAATGATATTAATATACTAACCATTTAAATTCAATCTCTCGCACCTTATCCTCTTTATTTCAATCTCTCGCTCCCTATCCCTCTTATTATGCTTCTATATCATCCATCATATTGTTTATGTTTATATTGTTATGCTTGTGATTTTTCCTTTGTCCATTTGGACACAAAAACATTAATAAAGGATTAAACATTTAAAATACCTGTGACTTTAATTTCGGACTATGGCCACTATCCTTAGCATTGGACTTGGAGTTTCGGACTTAGATTTTAGGATCCATCCCTTTGCTTGAGTTGTTATGGATTAAAGACTCTGGCTCCGATTGAGTTCACTTGTTTATGAAGATGGAAATCCGATTGTTTCAAAGAATGTTCACCATACAGTTTGATCGTTCTTCCTTTAGCTTTTACATTCAAGTCTTAGGATAGTCACTTCATCTCTTCCCACTTCTTAAATTTTCAAATCTTCTTCCTATTTTCAAAACCTTCTTTGTTTTCAAACTTCAAACATTTTCGCAATCAAACCTTGACTTAGGTCAAGAGGTTTTACCCTTTTCATTTCATTTTCTTAATAAATGCTAAACCACATAAGCATATCGAAATATTCTTCTCAAAAACTTTAAAACTTTAAAACTCATTCAATTGTTTTTGTGCCCTCGTGCAGGTTTCTTTTAACCTTTTTTATGTTTAGATATGATTCATTCTTTCTAGCAGAATTATTCGCTAAATAATGATGACTTATCTTTACATTTTAAAAACAATTCAACTCATTGCTTCTTTTCACAATTTGTACCACGAACTACGGGGTTTTGATCTCGCATTGCACTTTGTGGGTACGTAGGCATGAGACGTTCGTCTCTTCAAACACAAAAATCTTAAAAAACATTCCTCTTCTCATCTCTTCAATCTTTTTTCAAGCAAACCATTTCAAACCAAAAAAGCAGTAAATATTTCAAAGGGCTCCCGTGGAGTACCACAGACATTTTGGGTGCGTAAAACCTTCCCGATTTGTAACCTATCCCCTTACTCGTTCTCTGTTTGTTTCTTTTAGCTTTTGCTTTTAGATTCATTAGGTTTTATTCTTTCTTCTTACCTTTTCCATTCGGAATAAAATAAAAGCGCGGTGGAGACTCTGTGTACCTTGAGTTAAGTTAATCAATAGCTTACACTCATGATTTTACCGCTACAATATGCTTCTGACTTTGGCTTTTATCTTTGCATTTCATCTCATTTGCATTTCATTTCATTTCCTTCTGCTAACTTTTCAGGTGGTAAGTGTTTGAGAAGTAAATTTTCCTTCACTTCTCATAACCTCTTTTCATCCCTTTTATGCATCATTGCTGCTTTTTTGCTTGTGAATTAGAGTGAGCTTGCTCATTCTTGCTCCTTCTCCTCTTTCTTTCTTCAAGAAACTTATCTTCTTAAGTGAAGTAAGTTGTTTTGCTTCTTGCTGCTTCTTTTCCTTCCATCCTGCTTCTTCCTTGGTGGCTTTCTTGAAGATCTTCTTGCAAGCCTCACAAACCCTAAGAACACCCAAGCATGATCATAATTAGGGTTTGATTAGTCCCCCATTAGTTTTACCTTTGTGTCATCTTTGAGTCTTCTCTTCCCATCTCTTAATCAAGGACTAAACCTTAAAGGTTTTAAGGCTTTGTGATTAGGGTTATGCCTGCATCCTTCTATTAGGATGGAGTGTATAACTTTAATCCTAAGTGTTAAACCCTTAATGTGTTTAAATCCTCAAGACATCAAGCTTGTAACTTGGGCCTTGCATTAGGGTTCTAATTCTTCCTTAATTGGTTAAGAAGGACTAACCCTAGTGTTAATGGACAAGTCCCCCTCAAGTTGTCTTACAAGCCATAAAACCCACTTCTTAATCTCATCATTAATTTAAAATCCATTTTAATAAAGATTTTGTTCTGTCATGAGGTTAATCCCTAATCATGGATTAAGTTGAGGAGCCTTTCTCAGCTTAAATGTTCTCATCTATTATCCTTCTATTAGGATGGTGTAATGAGTCAATTAAATCCTTGATTATGCTTAAACTCATTACTTAACCCTAAACAAAAACTCCAAAAAACATCTAAATAAGTGCAAGTAGTTTAATGATCTTAATCCTACATCATGGTGATTAAGTGTGAGGTGTTTACTTCATACTTAAGGTATCCTCATTACCCCTAATCAGAGGGAGGATGTGATGAGTTTACTAACCCTTGGTTTAAGCTTAAGCTCATTATCTTATGATAAATTCCAAAAGCAATAAAAGATTAAAAATACCAAAAAAAAACAATAGTCGTCTCCTCCGAGATTCTTTTCTCACCTCATTCACTCACAAACGAGAACTTTCTTCTTCCGTCTAATGCAAGATAGTTTGCACCTGAGCCAGACAGGTGTCGCTCCCACCAAATGAGGCCAGGTCAAGAGGGGTACAGACGCGAATGGTCGGCGAAAGAGAAGGAAGAGAACACACAAGGGTGAACTCAGAAAGACAAGAGTCGCCAGCTAGGCATTTTTATCCCGAAGGAAAGGTAATGCTGCATAGACCTAGAAAGATATGGATAAGACGGTTGAGAACCAGAGAGACTGAGAAAGGGGGTTGGTTACAACCTGGGAAGGTATTAGCACCCAGATTGTCCGTCGTACTCGACGGGATCCACGCTTAAGATATTTGTGTTTAAAGGGGTAGTGTCAGTGCCATTTGTGTATCAAAGCTGGAAAAGAATGCAGGTGTCAGTGTAAAAGAAATGTGAAGTGAAATAAAGAAGTGTCAGTGTAAGAACAAGAGTGAAATGCTCAGGACTATGAGGCTTAAAGAACAATGCTGGAAGAGGGGGGAATATACAGAGACTTTTTGTTCGATAACTGTTAAGTTATGCCTACGTATCCTCTCGTGCAATGAGGAAGTCAGAACACCGTAGTTCGACTCAAAGAGACTGAAAGATAAATTGACCTGTGAACTGCTTACTTGCCTATGCTCAAGTGTATGACCTGTCTGGCTCAGGTGCAAACTGTCTTGCATTATACAGAAGGAGCAAGTTCTCGTTTGTGAGTGAAGATGATAAGAAATGAATCCCGGAGGAGACGATTATTGTTTGTTTTTGTGTTTTCAATCTTTTATTGCTTTTTGTTTGTCATAAGTTAATGAGCTTAAGCCTAAACCAAGGGGTTAGTAAACTCATCACATCCTCCCTCTGATTAGGGGTAATGAGAATACCTTAAGTGTGAAGTAAGCACCTCACATTTAATCACCATGGAGTAGGATTAAGATTATTAACCTACTTGAATTTATAAGGTGTTTTTGGTGTTTTTGTTTAGTGTTAAGTAATGAGTTTAAGCCATAATCAAAGATTTAATGGACTCATTACACCATCCTAATAGAAGGATAATAGATGAGAACATTTAAGCTGAGAAAGACTCCTCAACTTAATCCATGATTAAGGATTAAACTCATAACAAAACAAAGCCTTTATTAAATGGATTTTAGTTAATGATAAGATGAAGAAATGATTTTTATGGTTTGTAAGAAAACTTGAGGGGGACTTGTCCATTAACACTAGGGTTAGTCCTTCTTAACCAATTAAGGAAGAATTAGAACCCTAATGCAAGGCCCAAGTAACAAGCTTGATGTCTTGATGATTATTAAGTGAGTTGATTAAAGGTTTTAAACACATTAAGGGTTTAACACTTAGGATTAAAGTTATACACTCCATCCTAATAGAAGGATGCAGGCATAAGCTTAATCATAAAGCCTTAAAGCCTTCAGGGTTTAGTCCTTGATTATGAGATGAGAAGAGAAGACTCAAAGATGACACAAAGGTAAAAATAAATGGGGGACTAATCAAACCCTAATTGTTATCATGCTTGGGTGTTCCTAAGGTTTATGAGGTTTGCAAGAAGATCTTCAGAGAAACCACCAGGAAGGAAGCAGATGAAAGGAGCAAGAAGCAAAGAGAAGCAAAACAACCTGCTTCACTTAAGAAGACAAGTTGCTTGAAGAAAGAAAGTAAGAGAACATGAATGAGCAAGCCCAATCCAATACACAAGATAAAATGCAGCAATGATGCATAAGAGAGATGAAAAGAGATTGTGAGAAGTGAAAGCAAATTCACTTCTCAGACAACTTACCACCTGAAATGTTAGCATAAGAAAATGAAATGCAATGCAAATGAGGTGCAATTTCATGGTGCAAACCAAAACCAGAAGCATAAGTATGATGTTAATGATGCTAAGAGATGATGCAAACACATGAAAAAAAGATGAGAATGATCATACAAGCATAAGGATGCAAATGAGGCATGCTTTGAACCATGAAAATTCATGAAAAGTTTATGAAATGCAATGGACATATAACATGGCAAATGAAAGATGCAATGATCAAACATGATTCTAATATGTGCTAAGATGTATTATGAATCATGTGGATGCACAAAATGTCATGGCAAGTCATGGGATGCAAGCAAATGAAAGATGAATGCAAAGGAAGGCACAAATTAGGGTTACATGCATCATGCAAAACAAAAATCCAAAACCAGAAGCAAATGACATGATAAAAATTTGAAAATGCAATCAAAGATGCCCTAAACCTATACAAACTCACTGCCCAAAGGAGAGGATCCAACTCCTAACCTAATGAAAGTTATGAAATTCTTAAGATTGCTAGGGTTTTAAGGTACCTTGTCAAGAAAAATGCCAAACAAATTGAAAATGCAAGATCAAATCAAACCAAATTTATCCTATAAACTACATGCTATGAAGAGTGCAATGCAAGAAGGATCATCATTCAACTCTCAATGGTTAGGCAAAATGAAATTTTTGAAGATTGAACCAAAATATTGCCTTGAAATGAAATTAAATCCAATAAAAATGATCAAAAGGCATCAAGAACAAAAAATAAATTTGGTTTGAGAGTTTGACAATGTTTCTAAATGTTTCTAAATGCAATGTGAATTTTTTGGGATTTTTAAATACCTAAATGTATTTTTAATTAATTAATTTTCATTGACTAATTAAAAATAGACATTTAAATGATTTAAAAATGATTTTTAATGCAAAAAATAAAAATAAAAATATTTTTGGGTTTTAAAAATTAATGAAATCTTTGAAAAATATTTTCATAATTTTTAAATGATTTTAGCTATTTTTAATAATTCTTACAAATAAATGCAAAACAAATGAAAATAAAATGAAATTAAAGAGAAAGTCAAACAGATCAAAGGCTGGTATTCAAACTAAACACGCGGGAGCTGACTTGCGCGCATCTGGACGGTGGAGGTTTAAACTGGGAAAAATCAAACTAATCCTAATTAATTAACCTAATTAATTAAAATTAGGGTTAAGTGGGACAATCTGGGCCACACACGCGCGCGGGTAAACCAAATCCAAAGGCCAGTATTCAAACGGAACCCTAAACCTAATTAAGACACCTAATGACTTTCAGGTCACCGGAGAAAAGCTCCGGTCGTCTTCTCCGGTGACCCCTTCACCAGAAAGTTGCCAACTTCTTCCCTACGTTATTTCTGGAGCTCTAAAGCTCCAGATCAACTCCCCTCACTCTCCTAAACATGAATCTACACTCAAAATGAATTTATTTTTGCTCAAACACAAGATTCGAAGGAAAGATTAAAAATGTCAAAACTTTCAGAACAATCATACAAACTCAATTCTCAACCATTTTCGAAAGTATAAAGCTCAGAGTGATCAGTGGAACATACTCTACCATTCTATAACCAAAGAAACAAGTTCTGGAAAAAAGTTTCAAGGAGGTACCTGAGCTTGAGCTTTCTCAGTTTGGGACTTTTAGGCCTTCTCTCTTTGTGCTAACCACTCCCCTTGAACTCCTGATGAAGTTTTGATGCTTGGAAGGAATTTCTTTTGGCTGATTTGGGAGTTTGCAAGCCAACTGGTCAGAAATCGTGTTTGGTTTATGGGGTGTTTTTGGCTATTTCAATGGTTGGTTTGTGGTCAGTGAGTCACTTTGAGATCAATGGTGAAGTTGGTTTGAAGATTGATTGAGTGAGCTGAGAGATTCAAAAGGTTTTGCAAGTTGGGGAATTTTTTATAACTTTGGCAATCTGAGGTTTCAGCTTGTGTTGTGTGTTGTGTTGAGTCTCATTTGGTACATGTATCACACTTGGATAGGTCAGAGGAGTTGGTGTGGCCTAGCTTGATTGGTATGGGCCATTAGTCATAAAGTCAATGTTTTGTGTAAGAGAGGTATGGGCTATGGCAGTGAAGGTACAAAGCATGGCTTGGCTGCAGCTTGGATTGAGGAGAGCCATGGAATCAGTTTTGAGGCCAATTAGCAAGTGGATTAGGGTTTGTGAGAGTTTTTGCAATTTCACAAAGTCTTGGCCCTTTTGTGATTACTTGAAGCATAAGTCATGAAAATGGGAAGTTCTTTTGTGCATTCTGATTTTTAGGCCTTGGTTCATGTTTGTGCATAGATTATAAGTCACTTTGAGGTCTCATTTTGCCTTGGCAAGAGGTTTTGCAACTTTGCCTCTTTGGTGTAAGACTTGAAATTATGTGATTTTTCCCAACTTTGACAAGCCATAACTTTTGATCCAAAATGAATTAGAATGAGTTCTTGTACTTTTTGAAAAGGGAATGATCCATTCTACAACTTTCATGACCAAAGTTTTCTCATTTGAAGCATTTTTGAATCAAAAAGAAAGGGTTGAAAAAGTTTCCCAAAATGGCAAGTTTCCATTACAAGTCATTTTCCCAAAAAGGCAACTTTGCAAATGGCTTGAAATTCTCCAATTTTGTGAACTTCTAACATCTTCTATGATCAAATAAAGATCATACACATCCAAAATGATGAAGAATACCCTTTGGTTGGATCATTGGGGGCCTCAGATGCCCTGATTTTGCACTGACTTGCCCAAGAAGTCAACTCTTGATTAGATGCCTTCCCCATGGAATTTCTTCATGAAACTTGATATGCATGATCCTCATAACATATAGAGACCAATAGAAACAAGAATGACCAAAAATTTTGGAGTTATGGCCTCTGAAACCAAAACCCTAATTCTAGGTCATTTGTGTAGTTAAACCTGGCTCTGCTTCCATGCCATTCTCAGTTCTTGTGATTCTTTGACTTTCTTGACTTTGTGGGGATACAATATGATGCTTGAACACACATGGACCCCTTTGAAATGATTGAAGACCTTTGGAGTGGCTCAAATGGCTCTTGGATAACTCAGATCACAAACCCTAGATGCAGATGACTTAGAAGCAATGCAGTGAGTCAAAAATGCAATATGAGATGCTATGATTGAACTTATGCATATGAAGAGATCAAAAGCCATGGTGTGAATGGGTGAGGGCAAATTTGGGGTGTTTACAGCTGCCCCTATTCAAGCATGAGTTAGCTATGCAGGATGTAAGCAACGGCTTAACAGGCAAACAAGATAACTTGTGGTTGAATACCAAAGACAGTCCAAAATTTGCACTCACAGAATGAAGAAGAAAAGGGATATAGATTGTAAAAGAAAATAAAGTATATTATAAAGTGCGGGCGACGGAGGACGACCGTCGAGCAGAGGACGACTGCTGGGGATGAGGCGATGACGGGGACGACCGACATGCTGGGGATATAAGAGATTATGATGGGGACGGCCATCAGGTAGAGTTATGACTCTCTGGGAATTATAGGTAAATGAAATAAATGATGAGGTACGGTCATTAAAGGTGAAGGACGATCACCTAGCAGGGGACGGCTGCTCTGTTGGGAATAAGATGAGGGACGGTCATCTAAGGTGAAGGACGATCACCGGGCAGGGTATGGCTGCCGAAAGTGTCACGACATAAGACGAATGCCGGATAAGAAGGTCGATGATGGGGACGGCCATCGGATAAGCATGATGAAGGACGATCATCAAGAGGTGAAAGACGATCACCTAGCAGGGTACGGCTGCTCTCAGGGTTTATCATGACATAGGACGAATGTCAGATAACAAGATCAACGATGGGGACGGCCATCAGATAAAATGATGAAGGACGATCATCAGAAGGTGAAGGACGATCACCTGGCAGGGTACGGCTGCCGCAAAGGTATCATGACATAGGACGAATGTCCGATAGAAAGGAAATAGTTCAACAAGTTTTGTTGGGGAATTTTCTGGGGAATAGTAAACATGGACGAGTGTTTACATCCAAGAAATGAAAGGTATAAGTGTTTGACATGGTGTATAGATTAAAGATGCAGACGAGCATCCTTAAGACTATGATACGGACGGGTATCAGGTAGAAACAAACACTGACACATGTTCAGAGATGATGATACGGACGAGTATCAACTGGTTAACAAAGAACACAGACGAGTGTCGGATCTAAGGGGACTCTTCTGGGGAATAATAGACACAGACGAGTGTCTCAATTATAAAAGAGGTAGCAGTAACTGATATTGTGTATGGATTAAAGATGCGAACGAGCATCCTTAAGACTATGATACAGACGAGTATCAAGTAGAAACAAACGCTTGACGCATGTTCTGAGATGATGACACAGACAAGTATCAACTGGTTAACAGAGAACACGGACAAGTGTCGAATCTGAGGGGACATAAGTGGTATAAAAGATACGGACGAGTATCTGTATGAGTAAGGAGTGAGACATGGACGAGTGTCTATCTTGCCGGGGAGAGCATGACACGGACGGGTGTCTGAAAAAGGTGTATTATAAACAAATATATATGATTTACAAAAGTGTTTGAGTAACTATGTTGGGGAAGGTGACACGGACGGGTGTCAGGGAATTTGTATAGATATGTATCTGTGAGTGCAAAGGAGACGCTTTGGCTTTCTTCTGGGGACATGACACGGACGGGTGTCAAGGAGTATCTGTGTCTTTAGGGAAAATACCTTGGCTCTCTGTCGGGGAATCTGGGGAGTTTTCTGTATATTATTGATGGGTTGTCAGTATTCACAAGTGTTTGATTCAGAACATGGCTCATGATTATGCAATATGTTTGATTTTTGCCGTAATGCTCCGTATTAGACGGAATGCTACGCTCTACGGGGAGAATATGATGCGAATTCCATGATTATGCAAAGATACCGATCCGGGATTCGGATCCCGTTGCTGTGAAGATCTCTGGCTGATCTGCTTGTAGTGGATATCCCAGCTGGGGATGAGATCATTGGTAGATCTGATAAGATGTGACTCTGTATGGGGAAATAGGTCACTGATAGACCTATCTCAGCAATGGGGGACCCAGCTGGGGTTTGCAGGAGCTTTCTTCACTCCGTTGTGATTTCTTCACGCGTTGCTCTTCCGGGTAGAGGTTGACACTTTGTGGGGAGATGGTTCCCTGGATGGCTCTTGGCTGGGGAGGAAATAATAAATGGCAACTCAGTTGGGGAGAAAACACCTCCGGTGCTAAGACTGAGTAGATAATGATTTTCCAGCTTGCTGGGGATGAAGCTTTCATGCCCCATGTTGCTTTGAATACCTGTAAATCCTGAAAAGACAGAGAAACGCACAAGTAATCCTGAGTTATCCATCCTAAGAGTTTAGACACTCCCGGGAGTAAGTATATTTCCTGCAAGCACGTATTTTTTAGAAGGGAAGCATCTATATTTATGCAATTAGTATTTTAAAGACATCGGACATTTTTGCAAATGAAAATAAAATGTACGAGACGAAACATGACTGAAAATCTGATTTTATTAATCCGTGTGCCCTAAATTGGCAAGATACAGTCAAAGAAACAAATCCCCTAAAATGAGGAGATTGTTACAAATTGAGAAACAGAAGATATTGGCAATGTTGATGACGCTTCAAGGAGCTTCCCTTTTGCTATGACTCGTATGACATTTGACGTTCTTTTCGTCTTGCTTTCTGAAGAAGGCTGATTCTGAAAGAAGCTTGATCCTTTCGAAGCTTACCAAGTTGTAAGTGATACAGATGAATTCAGGATACAGTTGTTCGCTTATTCCCTTATTTTGCATGGATTTCCCTTTCGGGTTTTCAATCCATCGGGATACCCTTTTTTGCCTGAGTTGTCCAATGCGGCTTTTCAACTCAGCGGGTGTACATTTTTTTGTTATTTTTCCCTTATTTTTGCCCGAGTCTTTTATTCTGTTTTTGACTCGCCGGGATGCCCTATTTTTGCCTGGACTTACATTCTGTTTTTATGTCCAGCGGGTCATTTTATGCGAAGTATTTTTTAACTGCATCTAAATTCACAGGGGACAGGAAGTCTTCACCATCCATAGTGCTGAGCATCAGTGCTCCACCAGAGAAAACTTTCTTTACTACGAATGGCCCTTCATAGTTCGGAGTCCACTTGCCCCTGTGGTCTGTATGAGGAGGGAGGAGTCTTTTCAGCACAAGATCTCCTACTTGGTACTCTCGGAGCCTAACTTTCTGATCGAAGGCTTTCTTCATTCTTTTCTGATATAGCTGCCCATGACAAATTGCAGCCAATCTCTTTTCTTCAATCAGACTCAGTTGTTCGTATCGGAATCGGACCCACTCTGCTTCATTCAGTTTAACATCCATCAGTACCCGCAAGGAGGGTAATTCAACTTCAACAGGCAGGACTGCCTCCATACCATACACAAGCTGATACGGTGTTGCCCCAGTGGATGTTCTGATTGACGTATGGTACCCATGCAAGGCA
Organism: Lathyrus aphaca; assembly: GCA_963966055.1. Lineage (NCBI taxonomy): Eukaryota > Viridiplantae > Streptophyta > Magnoliopsida > Fabales > Fabaceae > Lathyrus > Lathyrus aphaca. The sequence continues at coordinate 180,154,740 of OZ014522.1, forward strand.
AACTGTAGCATTTCATGCCAGTCTTTATAGGTAACTACCATCTTCTGCACAATCTTCTTAATATTCTTGTTAGCTGCCTCTACAGCACCATTCATCTTTGGCCTGTAAGGAGAAGAATTGTGGTGTTGGATCTTGAAGTCCCGGCATAGTTCTGCCATCATTTTGTTGTTCAAGTTGGAACCATTATCAGTGATGATTCGCTCGGGCACTCCATACCGACAGATAATGTCTCTTTTCAGAAATCGGGCTACCACTTGCCTTGTAACATTTGCATAGGAGGCTGCTTCAACCCACTTGGTAAAATAGTCAATGGCTACCAGGATGAATCTGTGACCATTTGAAGCAGTCGGTTCAATCTTTCCAATCATATCAATGCCCCACATGGCGAAGGGCCAGGGTGAAGACATCACATTCAGAGGATTTGGAGGCACATGCACTTTATCCGCGTAAATCTGGCATTTATGGCATCTTCTGGCATAGGCACAACAGTCAGCATCCATTGTAATCCAGTAATAGTCTGATCTTAGCAGCTTCTTGGCCATGGCATGCCCTCCTGCATGGGTACCAAAGGATCCTTCGTGCACCTCGTGCATTAACAAGTCTGCTTCTGTTCTATCAACGCACCGGAGAAGTACCATATCAAAGTTTCTCTTGTACAGGGAACCATCAGTATTCAGGAAGAAACTACCAGCTAGCCTTCTTAATGTCTTCTTGTCATTGGAAGATGCCCCAGGTGGGTATGTTTGATCCTCCAAGAAGCATTTGATATCATGGAACCAAGGCTCATCATCTTTTACAACGTCTGCTGTAAATACATATGCTGGTCTGTCAAGTCTGGACACTGAAATCCGAGGTACAAAGTTGGCAGCTTGAACTTTGATCATGGACGAAATGGTAGCCAGAGCATCTGCAAACTGATTCTCGTCTCGAGGGATATACTCAAGCTTGACCGTTGTATAGAAAGTCAATAACCTCCTTGTATAGTCCCTGTAAGGTATCAGATGATCCTGGTGTGTGTACCATTTGCCGTTGGTTTGATTAACTACCAGAGCTGAATCTTCGAACACAGTCAAAGTTTTGATCCTGAGGTCAATGGCTTCCTCAAGACCCATAATACAAACTTCGTATTCAGCTTCGTTGTTAGTGCAGTTGAAGGTGAGCTTTGCCGAGAAAGGCATGTGAACTCCCTTATGCGTAATGAGTACTGCACCAACACCACGACCATTCATGTTAACAGCCCCATCAAACATCATAGTCCATTCTTCTTCCGGGTCAGGCCCTTCAGTGTGAACAGGCTCTTCATGATCTTTTGCTTTTATGAACATGATGTCTTCATCAGGGAAGTCAAATATCATAGGCTAGTAATCATCAATAGGTTGCTCAGCAAGATAATCAGACAGTACACTGCCCTTGATGGCTTTCTGAGATGTGTACTGGATGTCATATTCTGTTAGGATCATTTGCCATCTTGCAACCCATCCGGTAAGTGCTGGCTTCTCAAAAATGTACTTAACTGGGTCCATCTTTGAAATCAACAAAGTAGTGTGGGTCAACATATACTACCTTAATCGGCGAGAATCCCACGCTAAAGCACAACAAGTTTTCTCGAGCAGTGAATAACGTTGTTCACAGTCGGTAAACTTTTTGCTTAGGTAGTATATTGCATACTCTTTTCGACCAGACTCGTCATGTTGGCCCAGCACACACCCCATTGACTCTTCTAATACTGTCAAGTACATTATCAGAGGTCTTCCTTCGACTGGAGGCATAAGGATCAGAGGCTCTTGTAAATATTCCTTGACTTTGTCAAAAGCCCTCTGGCAATCTTCATTCCACCTGACCGTTTGTTCTTTTCTTAACAGCTTGAACAAGGGTTCACAGGTTGCAGTAAGGTGAGATATGAACCGTGAAATGTAGTTCAATCTACCTAGGAAACCTCGAACTTCTTTTTCCGTCTTCGGTGCAGGCATTTCTTGAATGGCTTTAACTTTATCAGGGTCAACTTCAATCCCTTTTTCACTTACGATAAATCCCAGCAGTTTACCGGATCGCACCCCGAATGTGCACTTGTTGGGGTTCAGCTTCAGTTGGTACTTCCTCAGACGCTTGAAAAGCTTCAACAGATTCACCAGGTGGTCTTCTTCTGTGAGGGACTTGGCAATCATGTCATCCACATAACATTCAATTTCTTTATGGATCATGTCATGGAATAATGTTACCATAGCCCGTTGATACATTGCACCAGCATTCTTCAGTCCGAATGGCATCACCTTATAGCAGAACGTGCCCTAAGGTGTGATGAAAGTTGTCTTCTCCATGTCTTCAGGTGACATTTTGATCTGATTATATCCTGAAAATCCGTCCATGAAGGAGAACACCGAGAACTGAGCCGTATTATCAACCAATACATCAATGTGAGGTAATGGGAAGTCATCTTTCGGGTTGGCTCTATTCAGATCCCGGTAGTCCACACACATTCTCACTTTACCGTCTTTCTTAGGCACAGGTACAATATTAGCGACCCACGGCGGATAGCTAGTTACAGCAAGGAAACCGGCGTCCCACTGCTTTTGTACCTCTTCTTTAATCTTCATTGCCATATCCGGGCGAGTACGGCGCAGTTTCTGTTTTACTGGCGGGCAATCTTCTTTTAAAGGCAGCTTGTGCATGACAATATCGGTGTCCAATCCTGGCATATCCTGATAAGACCAAGCAAAGACATCCACATACTCCCGAAGCATATCAATCAGTTGCTCTTTTACTGAATCTTGTAGGCAGGCCCCGATCTTAACTTCTTTCACATCTTCTTCCGTACCAAGATTAACCGTTTCAATCTCCTCCTGATGAGGAGTGATAACCTTCTCCTCTTTCCTTAACAACCTGGCTAGCTCTTCAGGCAGCTCATAGTCTTCCTCAACCCCTTCATCAGCTTGATTGATTGGATTGTCAAAGTCATACGAAGCCATAGCAATGTTGTTGTCGGTGCAGTCTGAAGGGCACTTTCTGCAAGGGTTTAGATTGTTGATTTTAGTGATCAATTTTAATCTTGTTTAGAAAAAGTGAAACGAATTTTTCATTTTGGAAAACATTGCCATTTTATTTTTGTACAAAAAGAAAAATGGAAAACAGTGAGCGGAGAAAGAAAAGACTCATTTGCAAAAGATGTCTGATATTTATTGATTGATCTGTTTGCACAAAATTACAAGATGGCCCGATTACAAAATGAGTCTTGTCATCTTGGGCAAGATGCAAGACTTGATGCATGCTTAAAAAATACATGAAATAATAATTACTCTGCAGGAGTAACCCTTATAATTTCCTGGGAAGACCAGTTAAGGACTTGGCTCCCCGGGATCCTTGGACGTATCCAGCTCTCCAGGTTGCGGTTGCTTTCTTCCTCGTCTTCCAAGTTGTTCACCGCATCCGGGGTGAGCATTCCCCCACTGACAAAACTGGGCTTCATGGAAGCCTCTGATTGATCTTGTTGAGTTGGTCTGTAACCCAACCCAAATTTGTCCTCCTTCTTCTCCACGGGCAGCAGCTTGCCCCAGCCTTGGGCAGTACCCTCTTCAACAACCTTCCTGGCTTGCTGATAAGATGTCATGGAGGTTCCCAGTACAGCAGATGCTTCATTAATGTTCAGGGCCTCAAACCCCTGGCTCATGGTTTCATGGATCTCTCCGTCCATTTCTATGTACTTGTACGTAGCCAGATGGCTAACAAAGATGTCTTCTTCACCACAGATGGTGATGATCTGGCCTTCCCACTCGAATTTCAGCTTCTGGTGAAGGGTAGACGTAACATCGCCAGCGGCATGGATCCAGGGTCTACCCAACAAACAGCTGTAGGCCGGCTGAATGTCCATCACATAGAAGGTAATTTTAAAAGTCTGCGGGCCAATCATCACAGGCAGATCAATCTCTCCAAGCACTGATCTTTTAGAGCCATCAAATGCTCTCACCACTAAGTTAGTTGGACGCAGTGCCAAGCCATCGTACTCCAGCTTCACTAAGGCTTTCTTTGGTAGAACATTGAGTGAAGACCCAGTGTCCACCAGTACATGGGATAGAACAGCACCCTTGCATTCTAGAGTAATATGTAAAGCCTTGTTGTGGTTACGTCCCTCAGTTGTTAAGTCAGCATTGGTAAAGCCCAGTCCATGACTGGTGTTGACATTTGCCACCACAGTTTCTAGCTGATTAACAGTGATCTCCTCTGGCACGTATGTTGCGTGCAGGACTTTCAATAATGCATTCCTGTGAGCTTCAGAACACATCAACAGGGATAATATGGAGATTTTTGAGGGAGTTTGGTGAAGCTGATCCACCACCTTGTAATCACTTCTCTTTATAATTCTCATGAACTCATCTACATCTTTCTCAAAAGATGTCTTCTGAGTTTCTTTGATAATTGGTTCTTCAGATATCACACTCTTCCCCTTTGCTTTGGCAGTAGCTTCTGCTTCGGCATTGGGTCTTTGCAATTGTGAGGCAAAAAGGCGTCCGCTTCTGGTGAAGCCTCCGCCTCCCCCAACATTATCAATCTGTGGAGAAGAAGTTGAAGAGTCCAAAGTGATTTTCTCCCCGTTGCAGTAGAGGTCAGAGCCATAATGCCAAGGTATGGCATTACTGCTTTCATATGGAACGGGTCCAGGCACCGTGATAGTAACCGGACTTACTGCTGCAGAGGAGGGTACCGTGATGGTGTGCGGAATGTAGTAAATGGTGATCGGTGACCTGGCAGGAGGTGCCACTGCTTGTTGTTGAAAGTTGTTGTTTGGAGGAACATTTGATGGATCATAGTAGATGGTGACTGTTGAGATATCTTCATTAATTTCTGTTGGCGTTGTAGAAGATTCTGCTGAATAAATGGATGCTGATGTTGTAGAAGAAAGGGTTGTTGACATCTGATTTGAAGTGATGGATGAAGCCATTACTGATGATATTGATGAATTGGTAGGAATAATTGTTGCTGCAGTTGTAGGAGAATCAGGAATTGTTGTCAAAGGGATTGCTGGATTTGTAGGCGCCGTTGTTGAGATCTGAAGTATACCACTTTTGATAAGACCATCTATGCCGCTTCTCAAATTATCACACCCGTTGACCGAAATGTTGGAATACCCACAACCGAGCTCACATCCGGGGAACATATGGCATTCTAGAAGCTGAGCTTTAATTTCGACCAAAGGTGTCCGAATCTGTCCAACACTGGTGATTAAGAAAGATGGCTTGTCTTCCCCAATGGCATTAATTCTTGGCCCTCCATGATTGGGCATGGGATTCTTGGTGACACTTGGAGGGGGTGCAAAGTTTAGGGCTTTAGAATCCACCAGGTCCTGGACTTTCATTTGCAAAGCCCTGCATTTCTCAGTATTGTGGCCAGGTGCATTGGAGTGGAAAGCACATCTGGCGTTGACATCGTAATTCCTTGGAAGATTGGAGGGATCTGGTGGTGCCAATGTCCTTAATTCAACCAAGTTGAGTTTCAGGAGTTGTGGCAATAAGGCAGCATAAGGCATAGGGATAAGGTCAATCACCCTATTTGCCTGTGATGGTCTTTGCTGAAAGGGTCTTTGTTGTTGATTGCTGTTATTGTTGTTGTAGGTTCTCTGTGGCGGATACTGAACTTGCTGTTGATAATGTGGCTGTTGTGGTTGTTGATATGCTGGTTGCTGAGGAATCGGAGCTGGAATAGTGACAGCTACTACTGATCTGTGGACATACTGAGGTCTGCCCCTGTTGGCATGAATGGCATTTGTCTCACCGGTTCTTCTAGGTCCCACAAAAGGCTTCATGGAGTTACTAGACGAACTCGCACCATTATCAGAAATTTTGCCCATTTTTAATAGGCTCTCAATTCTTTCTCCAGCTATAACTACGTCAGCGAAACTGGTGGAAGAAAAGGCAGTTAGCCTATCAATATATGTTCCTTGCAGAGTATTCATAAACATGTCGGCCATTTCTCTTTCCGACATGGGTGGCTGGACAGCAGCAGTAAGCTGTCTCCACCTCTGGGCATATTCCTTGAAGCTTTCTCTGGAGGATTGAGACATTCCCATCAAGAGGGTCCTGTTAGGAGGCATGTCCAGATTATATTGGTATTGCCTGATGAAGGCTTCAGCTAGGTCCTTCCAGCATCTGATAATAGCTTTGGTCAAGTGTGAATACCACTCCCTTAAAGCCCCAGTCAAACTGTCTTCAAAGTAAAACATCCACAGTTTTTCATCCATGGTATATGCTTTAAGTCTTCCCAGGAAGGACTGTAAGTGAGTTCGTGGACAGGAAGTTCCATTGTATTTTTCGAAGCACGGGGGTTTAAACTTGTGAGGGATCCTTACCCCATCCACTAACCCCATACCCATGACATCAAAACCTAAGGAATTTTGAGACTCCAGAGATCTCAACTTCTCAGCAATTTCATCAAACCTCCTATCATAGACTTCATCACCAGCCCCCATGACAGTAAACTGCTCCTCTTGAGGATCTTCTTGCAAGATCCTGCCTGCAGCAGTGTTGCCCGGTACATTTCTTGGGATATTGACTTCCGGATCTAGATGAGGTCCAAATAGTGGTGGGTTAACATGAGGCTGACCTCCCTCATTATTACTAGTTCCTCCAGTCCCAGGATGAGGTTCCTCGGGGTTTTATCTTTCTACCAATGCCCTCAGCCTTTCCTGACTCTGAGCCAAGCCAGTCATTACGGTCATGAATTGGGCCATTTGGTTTCTCATCTCCACTCTTTCGTTAGCCATCTGTGTCCTGACCTCTGTCAGGTCCTGCTGTACTTGATCCATTTGGATACCCGGAATATTGTTGCGAGTAGGATACTTGTGCGGACGATTGAGAGGGAACACCCGACGACGAGCAATAATTCCTGAATCACAACAGAGTTAGTAACAAACAAAACAAAAACCTACAAAACAAAACAAAAGTTAGTATGCAATGCAGTATGCTTATTTGTTTTCCAAGGTATCCGGCTTGGCTCTTGGTTTTGACCTTTCCAGACCCCAAGGAAGATGCTTTGATGTTGCTTGAGAAAAGAAAGCCCCAAATGGAAACAAACTAACCAATATATTACAAATGGTGCATAACACATAGTTTGTTTTTACAACACATGCCCCTGAGGGGTCAAAATACAACATAAAAGAAAAGTACATCAAATGAAAGCAACAACAAAACAAAAAGTCAGACATCAAGTCCAAATTCATCCTCCTTAACCTCCTTCAGAAGTGCTTCAGTTACAGGACCAGCCGGACGCTCTGTAATAGTCTTGATAAGAAGATTCCTGGTGGCAATGGCAGAGGTCAGCTTCTTGTGCCTGTCTTGGTCCTTTGACCTCTTCAAACCAGCCCTAAGCTTCAACTCTGAAATCTCCTTCTGGGCTGCCAGCAAAGCTTCCTGTTGTTTCTTCTCATTGGCCTCTAACTGCTCAATCCTGGCTTGAGTTCTCTTATCCTCTTGAGTACGAGCTTCAGTGATCCTGACCCACCTAGCTTGACTTTCTTGCAGATAGAGATCAGTCCTTGCCTTCTGATGCTTGGCCTCCTTACAGGCATTTTTCAATATTTGCTCCCCAGCTCTTGATTTCTTGATGTAGTCCTCTGCTTTCTCAATCCTGGCTAGATGCTCTACCTTAAGCTTTTCCAACCTCTCAATGTCTAGACGACCATCACTCCTCTCCCAGAGGGTCTTCTTCAGAGCTTGAGACAGATTCTCATTCCTCTCCTTCAGTTTCTCAAATTCTTCCAGGCTGACAGTGGCTGGAGGTGGTACTGTGGATGGTCCAGGTGCATCCTCAATGGTGAAAGGCATCCCAAAAATCTGAGCTCTAGCATGAGACCAATCATAATACTGAGCTGAAGCCACATTATTGCACCTTCCAAGAATGGCCATTCCTTTGGTCTGGATGTTGTCCCAAGCCCAGGATGCTTGTCTGACAACAGCTAGATTAGGTTTTATCTCACAATATAGGGTTTCAGCCAAGTCTTGCACTCTAGGAGGGTGAACCAAAGCATAGCCCAATTGTATCTTAAACAGCAAAGGATTGTAGTTGATGCAACCCTTCACTCCTACTAGAGGTACATTGGAGTACTGCCCACAGCTAGTTATTATGTCTCTGCCTTTGGTGCTCTGGGTACACCATCTGATGTCATCTGAAGTTAAAGAAATAAGTCTTTTAGCCCAATTCTTCTGTTGGTGAGGATTCAGGAAGGCATCAGTCCTAGGTAAGTGTTTGAGCAGCCAGGTATGAAATAGGGGAGCACAGTGTAAACACCCCAAATTTGCCCTCACCCATTCACACCATGGCTTGTGATCATGTCATATGCATAAATTCAATCATAGTATCTCATACCACATTTTTGATTCACTGCTTTGATCCTAAGTCATCTGCATCTAGGGTTTGTGATCTGAGCAATCCAAGAGCTTCTTGAGCCCCTCAAAGTCAAGAATATTAAAAAAATCACAAGAACTGGAAATGGCATAGAAGCAGAGTCAGGTTTGACTGCACAGATGACCTAGAATTAGGGTTTTGGTTTCAGAGGCCATAACTTCAAATTTTTTGGTCATTCTTGTTTCTATTGGTCTCTATATGGTATAGGGAGTATGCATATCAATTTTCATGAAGAAATTCCATGGGGAAGTCATCTGATCAAGAGTTGACTTTTCAAGCAAGTCAATGCAAAATCAGGGCATCTGAGGCCCCCAATGACCCAACCAAAGGGTGTTCTTCATCATTTTTATTGTATATGATCTTTATTTGATCATAGAAGAAGTTGGAAGTTCACAAAATTGAAGAATTTCAAGTCTTTTGCAAAGTTGACTTTTTGGGAAAGTTGACTTTTTAATGAAATTGCCATTTTAGGAAACTTTTTCAACCTTTACTTTTTGATTCAAAAATGCTTCAAATGGAAACACTTTGGTCATGAAAGTTGTAGAATGGATCATTCCCTTTTCAAAAAGTATAAGAACATGACCTAATTCATTTTGGATCAAAAGTTATGGCTTGTCAAAGTATGCTAAAATCACAAAATTTGAAGTTTTCTACCAAAGGGACATTTTGCAAAATGGTTTGTTCAAGTGTTTAAAAGGCCTCAAATGTGTATCATTTCCACACAACATGATCATGTGACCTCTAAATTTCAGAATGGGCCAAGGGATCACTCATTTTTATGGCCTATGGAGCAAGAAATCTCATAAGAAGCAAAAGTGAGGCAAGTTGCAAAAACTCACTCAAGTGTGAATCCACTTGCTGGCTGACTTCACAAACAATCCAAGGGTTCTCCACACATCTTGCTGCGCAGGACACCCCATTTGTCCTTGGCTAGCAAGTAGCCCATGCCTCTCTTACACAACTTTGACATTTTGGCAACTTGAGCCATACCAATCACTAAAGCACACATCAACTCATCTGACCAATCCCATTAGTTTATGCAAACAAAAAGCAAGCCAAAGCACATACAACACAAGCCTGAAAGTGTCCAGAACTCAGCTCTCTCATTTTCACCTCATCTTGCAAAAGCATTCGAAACACTCAGCACAGCTTGCAAACACACAAACAAACTTCACAAATCAACTCAGCACACTTCCCTGGTCACAAAGCACCCATCACCATAGCCTAAAACTCCCTGAATCAGAAATACGATTTCCACCCCACCTTGAACAGAACTTCTGCCATCTCTCAAACCATCCATTATAAACTTCAAACAAGCATTGAAAGCTTCTCAGGGGGTCCAGTGGAGTTGATTGCAAGCAAGAAACCAGCCAGAAAGTACCAGAAACCAAAGCTTCAGTTCAGGTAGCCATCTCAAACTTTTTTTCCAGAAACTCCATTTTAAGTTCTTAAATGCTTCTATGCACTCCCCTGATCATGGGGATATGATTATTTTTGAAAATGGTTGAGAAACCAGGATGTATGAATGCTCTGAAATTTTTTGCCCTAAGAATGTTTTGATTCGATTTGGCTGATTGATGAATGAAAAATGATGTTTGGTTGGGGGGTTTGACTCGTTTTTGAATGGGGATGAATTCTGGGCAGTTAGATTTCATTTTTATTGTGTGTAGAGAGAGTTAGAGTTTTTGGCTGGCCGGAGAAGACGACCGGAACAGTGTTCCGGTCGTCTGAAAGTCATTAGGGCATTTAATTAGGGTTTAATCATAATTAGGAGATTTTGAATTTCAGCCCTTGGATGTGGCGCCAAGTCAATTCGCGCACGTGTAGGTTTGAATGTTGGCCTTTGATCTTGCTGACTTTTCTATTTTTCAGTTTTATTTCATTTTTATTTCATTAAATTTCATGTGTTTTGTTTAATTTATTTAAAATAGCAAAAATCATTTTAAAATTCTGAAAATTTTTATACAAGCTTTTATTAATTTTCAGAAACCAAAAACATTTTTATTTTTATTTTTTGCATTAAAAAATATTTTTAAATCATTTAAAAGTTTATTTTTAATTAATTAATGAGAATTAATTAATTAAAAATACTTTTAGGTATTTAAAAATCACAAAAAAATTCATGAAACCTTTAAAATCATTTAGAAACATTGTCCAACCCTCAAACCAAATTTCTTTTTTGATCTTGATGTCTTTTGATAATTTTTCATGGAATTAAAATCATTTCAAGGCAATATTTTGTCCCAAACTTCCAAAATTCATTTCTGCCTAACCATTGAGAGTTGGACTTTGATTCTTTTTGCATTGTGTCTTGCATATCATGTAGTTCCTAGGATTAAATTGGCATGATTTGATTTTGCATTTTCATATTGTTTGACATTTTTCTTGACAAGGTACCTTAAAACCCTAACATTCTTAAGAAATCCATAACCCTCACTAGGTTAAGAGTTAGAACCCCTCCTTTGGGCAATGAGTTTGTATAGGTTTAGGGTTCCCTTGGATGTGTTTTCAATTTTTTATCTTGATGTTTGCTTCTGGTTTTGGTTTTTGTTTGTTGCATTGATCATAAACCCTAATTTGGGCTTCCTTTTGCATTCATCTTGCATTTGCTTGCATACCATGACTTGCTATGACATTTTATGCATCCATTTGATTCATATTACATCTTAGGACATATTAGAATCATGTTTGATCATTGCATCTTGCATTTGCCATGTTGTATGCCATTTGCACTTCATAACTTTTCATGTATGATCATGGTTCTAAGCAGGCTTCTCTTGCATCCATATGTTCATATGATCATCCTCATGCCTTGATTCATGTTTGCATCATCTCATAGCATCATTAGCATCATGTGTATGCTTCTGGTTTTGATTTGCATCATGTCACTTCATCTCATCTTGCATTGTATTGCATTCCTTTCATTAACTTTTCAGGTGGTAAGTAACTTTGAGAAGTGAATTTGCCTTCACTTCTCACAATTTCTTTTCATCCCTCTTATGCATCATTGCTGCATTTTGTTTTGTGTTTGAGATTGAGCTTGCTCATTCTTCTTTATCTTACTTTCTTTCTTCAAGTGACTTGTCTTCTTAGATGAAGCAAGTGACTTTGCTTCTCTTTGATCCTTTCATTTGCTTCCTGGTGGTTCCTCTGAAGATTTCTCTTGTAAACCTCACAAACTTTAGGAACAACCAAGCATGACAATAATTAGGGTATTGATTAGTCCCCCATTTAGATTTTACCTTTGTGTCTCATTGAGTCTTCTCTTCTCATCTCACAATCAAGGACTAAACCCTAAAGGCTTTGAGGCTTTGTGATTAAGCTTATGCCTGCATCCTTCTATTTGGATAGAGTGTATAACTTTAATCCTAAGTGTTAAACCCTTAATTTGTTTAAATCCTTTAATCAATTAACTTAATAATCATCAAGACATCAAGCTTGTAACTTGGGCCTTGCATTAGGGTTCTAATTCTTCCTTAACTGGTTAAGAAGGACTAACCCTAGTGTTAATGGACAAGTCCTCCTCAAGTTGTCTTACAAACCCTAAAAATCACTTCATCATCTTATCTTTAACTAAAATCCACTTAATAAAGGTTTTGTTTTGTCATGAGTTTAATCCCTAATCATGGATTAAGTTGAGGAGCTTTCCTCAGCTTAAACATTCTCATCTATTATCCTTCTATTAGGATGGTGTAATGAGCCTGTTTAATCCCTGGTTATGGCTTAATCTCATTACTTAACACTAAACAAAAACCACAAAAACATCTAAATAATCACAAGTAGGTTAATAATCTTAAACCTACACCAAAGGTGTTTAAGTGTAAGAAGCTGACTTCACACTTAAGGTATTCTCATTACCCCTAATCAGAGGGATGATGTGATGAGTTTACTAATCCATTGGTTTAGGCTTAAGCTCATTAACTTATGACAAACTTTCAAAAGCAATAAAAGATTGAAAACTCAAAAACAAACAATAATCGTCTCCTCCGGGATTCTTTCCTCATCTCATTCACTCACAAACGAGAACTTGCTTCTTCCGTCTAATGCAAGACAGTTTGCACCTGAGCCAGACAGGTCATACACTTGAGCATAGACTGGTAAGCAGTTCACAAGTCAATTCATCTTTCAGTCTCTTTGGGTCGAACTACGGTGTTCTGACTTCCTCATTGCACGAGAGGATACGTAGGCATAACTTAATAGTTATCGAACAAAAGTCTCTGTATATTCCCCCTCTTTCCAGCATTATTCTTTAGCCTCATTATCATGAGCAATTCATTCTCATTCTTACACTGACACATCATTTATACACTTTACACTTCCTTTACACTGACACCTGTACATCCTTTTCCAGCTCTTTTATACACAAAATGCACTGACACTACCCCTTTAAAACACAAATCTTTTAAGCGTGGATCCCGTCGAGTACGACGGACAATCTGGGTGCTAATACCTTCCCAGGTTGTAACCAACCCCCTTCCTCAGTCTCTCTGGTTCGCAACCGTCTTATCCATATCTTTCTAGGTTTATGCAGCATTACCTTTCCTTCGGGATAAAAAATGCATAGCTGGCGACTCTATTCATTTCTCTTTTCGCCGACCGTTCGCGTCTGTACCCTATTTGACCTGGCTTCATTTAGTGGGAGCGACAGCTTGGCGACTCTGCTGGGGACCCTTATACTGTAACCAGGGCTTCTGGTTCTTTTTGTGGGTTCCTCCTAGCGCTTGTTTGATTTGTGTTTGTATATTTGTTTTATTTATTGCTTTATGTACAGTTTGTTTACTGCTTTCTTTACAGCTTTATATACATCATATTGTCATACTATTCTGGCTGGATCTGGTTTTGCTGCTTTGGTGGGTGGGTGTTCTATTGAGAGTTGAGGTCCTATACCTGGGACCTGAGTGACACCTAGGCTAGAGTGGTTCATGTTCTTTCCCATTCCATCTCGGTCTGGTGCGGGAATATGAAACACGGTTCAGATATGGGTTTCTTCTTGAGAACTCTGTGCTACAGATTTCCTGTAGTGCTAGGGCTATCTGGGAAGCCTACTAAGTCTGGATGACCTTTATTATGACCTTCAGAAACTGAGGTGAATTAGAGGAGGATCATTTATGGTTATTATAAACACTGTACCTCCGGGTTAGAAGTGTTTACACTTCTCATAACTGATCCAAGTCTGAGGATCCTTGTTTTAGAACATCACCTGTGAGGGGGTTGGGTTGTTTACAGGTTTGCAGGTACCCTTGACCTCAGCATACCCTGTTACTTTGTTTGATTAAGAGTACTCCACTTTGGATAGTTCTTGTGATTTAACCCTGGACATGTGACTCTTTATTTGAGTCCCCCACCTTGGTTACTGGACTTATGAACCTCCATCTGGACTTCTTAGACATACATGGACTTATACCAAGGCAATAATCAGATCCAGCTTGATCACAAACCCTTGCATATCATTTGCATACATCATCATTGCATCATTTGACATTTGCTTATTTGTTTTTCAGGGTATCCATACTGTATTTTGGCTTGTTTTTTACCCCTTCATCTGCATAGACCTATCTTCACCAGCATCTGCTTCAGCTATTCCTCATCAGCTACCTGCTTCAGTCACCTGCATCACCAGTCTCAGCCTGTCTGTGGCCCATCTTCTAGTATCAGTCATCATCATCAGCATCTGTTTCAGCTTTTCTTCAGCAACATGGCACCCAAGAAGAGCAACATCTCCTATCATTTCTTTGAGCCTGAGCTAGCTGGCATCAGGAAGGTCCAGGCCCTGATTACTCCAGACCATATACCACTATTCAGAGAACATTATGGAGGAATCCTTGATGTGGTTATGGATTTGGACCCTTCACAGAGGAGCTTGATTCATACTTGCCTGCAGTTCTATGATCCCCCTCTGAGGTGCTTCACCTTCCAGAATTTTCAGTTGGGACCCTTGTTGGAAGAGTATTCATCACTGATTGGTGTACCTATCAGGGGTGGAGTCCCTTTCAACCCTGAAATGGCTTTTCCTAGTAATGAAGAGGTGGCAAAGGCATTGTATCTGGAACCAGTTCTGATTGGGCAGAACATGACAGCAAAGGCTGGAATCTCTGGTCTACACTTGGATTTCTTGACCTCTCAAGCTATTCTGAAGGCCTCCTTGGGGGAGTGGAAGGCAGTCTGTGCATTATTAGCCCTCAGCATATATGGGGTTATATTATTTACAGATGAGCCTAAGTTTATTAGCAAGAATGCAATCCATCTTTTCATTCTGAGGAACCCAGTGCCCACTTTACTGGGAGATTTCTACTACTCTGTTCATCAAAGGAATGAAAAGCAAAGGGGAAGATTAGTAAGATGTTGTGCTCCTTTGTTCCATACCTGGTTACTCAAACACCTGCCCAAGACTGATGCATTCTTGAATCCTCACCAACAAAAGAACTGGGCTAGGAGGCTTGTTGCTTTGACCTCAGATGACATCAGGTGGTGCACCCAGAGCACCAAGGGCAGGGACATCATTACTAGTTGTGGGCAATTTCCCAATGTACCTCTGATAGGAGTGAAGGGTTGCATCAACTACAACCCTCTGCTGTTCAAAAGACAACTGGGCTATGCATTGGTCCACCCTCCTAGAGTACAGGATCTAGCTGAGACCCTTTATTGTGAGATCAAGCCTAATCTGGCTATTGTCAGGCAAGCATCCTGGGCTTGGGACAATGTCCAGACTAAAGGGATGGCCATTCTTGGGAGATGCAATAATGTGGCCTCAGCTCAATATTATGAGTGGTCTCATGCAAGGGCTCAAATTTCTGGGATGCCCTTCACCATTGAAGATGTGCCTGGACCATCCACAACACCACCTCCAGCCACTGTCAGCCTGGAGGAGTTTGAAAATCTCAAAGAGAGAAATGAGAATTTGTCTGAAGCCTTAAAGAGAACCCTCTGGGAGAGGAGTGATGGTCGTCTGGACATTGAAAGGTTAGAAAAGCTTAAGGTGGAGCATCTAGCCAGGATTGAAAAGTCAGAGGACTACATCAAGAAGTCAAGGGCTGGAGAACAGATTTTGAAGAATGCCTGCAAAGAGGCCCAGTTCCAGAGAGCTAGGACTGATCTTTATCTGAAGGAGAGCCAAGCCAGGTGGGTCAGGATCACTGAAGCTCGCACTCAGGAGGATAAGAGAACCCAGGACAAAATTGAGCAGTTGGAGGCTAATGCAAAGGAGCAACAGGAAGCCCTGCAAGCAGCCCAGAGGGAGATCTCAGAGTTGAAGATTAGAGCTGGTGTGAAGAGGTCAAAGGACCAGGGCAGACACAAGAAGCTAACCACTGCCATGACCACCAGGAATCTTCTCATCAGGAACCTCACGGAGCATCCAGCTAATCCTGTGACTGAGGCACTTTTGAAGGAAGTCCAGGAGGATGAGTTTGGTCTTGGTGTCTGACTTTTGCTTGTTGTTGCTTTCATTTCATGTACTTTTCTTTTATGTTGTATTTTTGACCCCTCAGAGGGCATGTATTGTAAAAAAACAAACTATGTATGTTTTTTCCATTTGTAATATATTCATTAGTTTGTTTCATCTGAATTCTTTTTCTCTCAAGCAACATCAAAGCACCTTCCTCAGGGGTCTGGAAAGGTCAAAACCATATGCCAAGCCGGATACCTTGGAAACAAATAGGCATACTGCATTGCATACTAACTTTTGTTTTGTTTTGTAGGTTTTTTTGTTTTGTTGTTACTAACTCTGTTGTGATTCAGGAACTATTGCTCGACGTCGGGTGTTCCCACTCAACCGTCCACACAGATATCCCACCCGCAACAACCTTCCGGGTATACAAATGGACCAAGTACAGCAGGACCTTACAGAGGTCAGGACTCAAATGGCCAACGAGAGACTGGAAATGAGAAATCAGATGACCCAGTTTATGGAGGTGATGAATGGGTTGGCACAGAGCCAAGAGAGATTAAGGGCATTAGTATAAAGGCAGACCCAGGAGGAACCCAATCTAGGGACTGGGGGAACGAGCAACAATGAGAGAGTTCAGCCTCATGTTAATCCTCCAGTCTATGGACCCCACCTTCATCCAGATATCAACATCCCTGCTAATGTGCAAGGGAATGCCACTGCAGGCAGAGTATTACAGGAAGACCCCCAGGAAGATCAATTTACTGTGATGGGAGCTGGGGATGAAGCCTATGACAGAAGGCTAGATGAAATTGCTGAAAAATTGAGATCCTTGGAGTCCCAGAATTCCTTGGGCTTTGATGTTATGGACATGGGTTTAGTGGACGGGGTCAGGATTCCCCACAAGTTTAAACCTCCGTGCTTTGAGAAGTACAACGGAACTTCCTGTCCCCGAACCCATTTACAATCCTTTCTGGGGAGGCTGAAGGCATATACCATGGATGAAAAGCTATGGATGTTTTATTTTGAAGATAGCTTAACAGGAGCTTCAAGGGAATGGTACTCTCACTTGACTAGAGCAACCATTAGATGCTGGAAGGACCTGGCTGAGGCCTTTATCAGACAATACCAGTACAACTTGGATATGGCTCCCAACAGGACCCTCCTGATGGGAATGTCTCAATCATCCAGGGAAAGCTTCCGGGAGTACGCCCAAAGGTGGAGACAGCTTGCTGCTGCTGTCCAGCCACCCATGTCGGAGAGGGAAATGGCTGACATGTTTATGAACACCCTCCAAGGGACATACATTGACAGGCTAGCTGCCTTTTCTTCCACTAGCTTTGCTGACGTAGTCATAGCCGGGGAAAGAATTGAGAGCCTATTAAAGATGGGCAAGATTTCTGACAATGGTGCGAGCTCGTCTAGCAACCCCAGAAAACCTTTTGTAGGTCCAAGAAGAACCGGTGAGACCAATGCTATTCAGGCCAGCAGGGGCAGACCACAATATGTTCATAGGTCAGTGGCAGCAGTCACCATTCCCTCTCCACTTCCTCAGCAACCGACATATCAACCACAGCAACAACCTCATTACCAGCAACAAACTCAGTACCCTCCTCAGAGAAACTACAACAACAACAACAACAGTCAGCAAAGACCATTTCAACAGAGACCATCTCAGGCCAATAGGGTGATCGATCCGATCCCTATGCCTTATGCCGCTTTACTGCCACAGCTCCTGAAGCTCAACCTGGTTGAGTTAAGGACGTTGGCACCACCAGATCCTTCCAGTTTGCCAAGAAATTACGACGCCAACGCCAGATGCGCTTTTCATTCTAACGCACCTGGCCACAGTACAGAGAAGTGCAGAGCTTTACAGATGAAAGTGCAAGACCTGGTAGATTCTAAGGCTCTAAACTTTGCACCCCTGCCAAATGTTAACAAAAACCCTATGCCCAACCATGGAGAGCCCAGAATTAATGCTATTGAGGAAGATATGCCGTCTTTCTTAATAACCAGTGTTGGGCAGATCCGGACACCCCTGGTAGAGATAAAAGCTCAACTCCTTGAATGCCAGATATTCCCTGGGTGTGAGCTCGGGTGCGGTTATTGCAACATTTCGGTAAATGGATGTGACAACTTGAGAGGCGGCATAGACAGTCTTATCCAGAATGGTCTACTTCAAATCACAACATCAATACCTTCAAATCCAGCAATCTCTCCAACAACAGTTCCAGAATCTTCTACAACTGCAACAACAATTATTCCAAACAATTCTTCAGTTTCATCAACAAATGTTTCAAATATCACTTCAACAAGCCGCCTATCAACAAACACTACTTCTACAACGTCAACACCCCTTTATTCAGAATCTTCTCCTACAACACCAGCAAATATCTCAGCAGTCACTATTTATTATGATCCGTCAAGTATTCCTCCGAACAGCAATTTTCAACAACAAGCAGTGGCATCCCCTGCCATATCACCAGTTACTATCTACTATGATCCACATGTTATTGCAACACCCTCCTCTGCTGCAGTCAGCCCGGTTACCATCACGGTACCTGGGCCTGTTCCGTATGAAAGCAGTAATGCCATTCCTTGGCATTATGGCTCTGACTTATACTGTGAGGGGCAGAAAATCACTCTTGAATCATCAACTTCTTCACCACAAATAGACAATGTGGGGGGAGGCGGAGGCTTCACTCAAAGCGGACGTCTTTTTTCCCCACAAATTCCAAGACCCATTGCCGAAGCAGAAGCTGCTGCCAAGTGTCGCTCCCGACAAATGAAACAGGGTCAGATGAAGGTACAGACGCGAACGGTCGGCGAAGGGAACAGCGAGAACACACAGCCGTGAACTCACTGGAGATGAAAAGAGTCGCCAGCTAGGCATTTTTATCCCGGAGGAAAGGTAATGCTGCATAAACCTAGAAAAAGATGGATAAGACGGTTTGCGAACCAGAGAGACTGAGAAAGGGGGTTGGTTACAACCTGGGAAGGTATTAGCACCCAGATTGTCCGCCGTACTCGACGGGATCCACGCTTAAAAGATTTGTGTTTTAAAGGGGTAGTGTCAGTGCTATTTGTGCATAAAAGAGCTGGAAAAGATGTACAAGTGTCAGTGTGAAGAAATGTGATGTGCATAAATGTACAGTGTCAGTGTGAGATCAGGAATGAAATGCTCAAGAATATGAGGCTAAAGAATGAAGCTGGAAAGAGGGGGAATGTACAGAGACTTTTGTTCGATAACTGTTAAGTTATGCCTACGTATCCTCTCGTGCAATGAGGAAGTCAGAACACCGTAGTTCGACCCAAAGAGACTGAAAGGATTGACTGGTGAACTGCTTGCAGTCTATGCTCAAGTGTATGATCTGTCTGGCACAGATGCAAACTGTCTTGCATTAGACGGAAGAAGCGAGTTCTCTTTTGTGAATGAGTGTGATGAGAAAAGAATCCCGAAGGAGACGATTATTGTTTGTTTTTGAGTTTTCAGTCTTTTATTTCTTTTTGGAGTTTGTCATAAGATAATGAGCTTAAACCTAAATCAATGGATTTGGTAAACTCATCACATCATCCCTCTGATTAGGGGTAATGAGAATTACCTTAAGTGTGAAGTCAGATTCTCACACTTAATCACCTTTGATGTAGGGTTAAGATCATTAACCTACTTGTGATTAATTAGATGTTTTTGTGATTCTTGTTTAGTGTTAAGTAATGAGGTTAAGCCATAATCAGGGATTTAACAGGCTCATTACACTATCCTAAAAGAAGGATAGTAGATGAGGGTGTTTAAGCTGAGGAAGGATCCTCAGCTTAATCCATGATTAGGGATTAAACCCATGACAGAACAAACCTTTGATTAAGTGGATTTTATTAATGATATGATGATGAAGTGTTTTTTATGATTTGTAAGACAACTTGAGGGGGACTTGTCCATTAACTTTAGGGTTAGTCCTTCTTAACCAATTAAGGAAGAATTAGAACCTTAATGCAAGGCCCAAGTTACAAGTGTAATGTCTTGATGATTATTAGATGGATTAATTAAGAGAGTTCAACACCTTAAGGATCCAAGACTTAGGATTAAAGTTATACACTCCATCCTAAAAGAAGGATGCAGGCATGATCTTAATCACAAAGTCTTAAAGCCTTGAGGGTTTAGTCCCTGATTATGAGGTGAGGGAAGATGACTCAAGGAGAGACACAAAGGTAGAAACTATGGGGGAGACTAATCAAAACCCTAATTCATTATCATGCTTGGTTGGTCCTAATGTTTGTGAGGTTTTCAAGAACAATCTTCAGATGAACCACCAGGAAGCAGATGAACAAGATCAAGAGAAGTAAAGTGACTTGCTTCATTCAAGAAGTCAAGTCACTTGAAGAAAGAAAGTGGGAGGAACAAGAATGAGCAAGCTCAATCTCAAACACATATAGAAATGCAGCAATGGATGCAAGAGAGATGAAAAGAAAGGTTATGAGAAGTGAAGGCAAATTCACCTCTCAAGTTTTACTTACCACCTGAAATGTTAGAAACAAATGCAATACAATGCTAAATGAGATGAAATGATATGATAAGCAAAAACCAGAAGCATGTTGATGATGATTATGATGTTATGAAGTGCTGCAAACATGAGACAAGGCATAGGGATGTTCATACAAAGTCATGAATGCAAATGATGCAAGCTAAGGAACATGAACAAACATGAAATGTTATGGAACATACAAGACAAATGACATGGCAAATATGCAATGCAATGATCAATGATGCTTTCTACATGTCTTAAGATGTCAAATGAATCATAAGAATGCACAAAGTGAAATGGCAAGTCAAGTTATGCAAGAGAATGCAAGAAGGATGCAAATGGGAGCCCAAATTAGGGTTTATGAATCAAACAACAAACAAAAACCAAAAACAGAAGCAAACCCTAATATAAAAAATGGAAAATGACATTCAAAGAAACCCTCACCCTACACTAAACCAATGTTCAAAGGGGAGGTCTCAACTCTAAACCAATCTCAAGTTATGATTTTTCTAAGTTATTAGGGTTTTTTAGGGTTCTTATCAAAACAAATGCCAATCAATTAGAAAATGCAAGATCAAATCATGGCCTTTTTATCCTTGAAAATACATGCCAAATGGAAAACAAAGCAAAAAGAATCAATGTCTCAACCTTCACCAATAGGCAGAAATGAATTTTCAAACTTGTGATCAAAATAATGCATAAAATATGATTTAATTCCATGAAAAATTCTTAAAATACATCAAGATCAAAAAAGAAATTTGGTTTGAAGGTTGGACAATGTTTCTAAATGTCTTAGAACATTTCATGAATTTTTTTATAATTTTTAAATACCTAAAAGTATTTTTAATTAATTAATTCTCATTAATCAATTAAAAATAATCTTTTGAATATTTAAAAATACTTTTTTAATGATAAAAATAAAATAAAAATATTTTTTGTGTCATAAAAATTAATAAAACCTTAAAGAAAAAGTTTCATAATTTTTATGATTTTTTAGCTATTTTAAATAAATTATACAAATAAAATGCAAGAAAAATGAATTAAAAATTGAATAAAATAAAAGTAAGACAAATGAAAGGCCAGGATGCGTTCTGAGGGTGGGTGGGTTGACTTGGCGCGCCATCTGATGGCCCAGATTCAAACTATCCTAATCTTAATTAATTAAATATTAAACCACAATTAAAACTTAATGATGCAATCCAGACCATACACGCACGCGCGGGAAAGATGATCAAATGGTCCAGATTCAAACTCAGTGCCCTAACCCTAATTAATAATTAATCACTCTCAGGTCACCGGAGACGAGCTCCGGTCGTCTTCTCCGGTGACCTCCTCCCCTGAAAACTTCAAGCTTCTTCCCTAGGTTATTAAAATGAAATCTAAGACCAGGAAAACGTCCCTCTCATCCTCACGAACCAAACCCCTAACCTAAAACAAATTTATATTCCATAAACAAGCTGAATCGAAGCAAGCAAACTCTAGGTCACGCAAGCTTCAGAATCAAATTAAACTCTTAAAACAAAGCCATTTCAAAAACTAATGGTACCAGAGTGATCAGGCAAGCATGAAGAACAAGTTTATAACAACAAAAGTGATTTCTGGAAAAATTATTTTCGAGCTACCTGAGGTTTGAAGCTCTCGATTTTGGAACTTTCAGGCCTCCTCTCCTTGCTCAATCTACTCCTTAGGACCTTCTGATGATGTTGGAATACCTTGGAACAATTTAAGTAAGCTGGATGGTGAGATTCGAATGCTCCTGCTCCAAGCTCAGTCAACAATGGCAAATGAGATTCTGGCTGATTCAGGCCATGGTGATGAGTTGTTTGAGGTCTATGTAATGTATAGAGAAGATTGGTGGTGTTGGTTTGTGTGTTTGTGGGCTAGGATGAGAGATTCGATAGAATCTGCAGAATGAAGGTGAGCAATGGCAGTGAGATGTCCAGGCTATTTTGGGCTTTGGTTCTTGATGCTTTGTGCTCTATGGATCCAGGTGAGATGAATGGAAGAAAAGGTTTTAGTGTTTGCTTGCTGTATGAACAGATTCGAAGCAAGTTGCAGTTGGGGGGTTTTTTGTGAATGTGATCCAATGCTATGTTTCAGCCTTGCTTAAGGTTATGTTTAGCTTGCAAATGGATACAATAAACAATTCTGATTGGTTGTTTGATGTGACTTGGCCTGCCATGATGGGTGAGTTTGCTTTTGCATAAAGGTCAACTTTGTGTAAGATAGGGCATGGCTCAACTCTAGCCAAGTACAAAGTTGGTTCTGGTGCAGCATGGGTGAGGGAGAGGCCTAGCTTGGCTCAGCACTCAATGCAGCAAGTTGGCACAATGTTATGAGTGATTTTGCAAGTTGGTTGGCTTATGGTTCACATGTGACTTCTTAGCCTAACCAAACATGAAACCATGACATTCTTGGTCCAAAACTGATTTTTGTAACTTAGAGAAAGTTCACATGCTGGTTTGACATGAATTTGAGGCTGCATAATGCATTGGTTCAAGACTTAGCAAAATTTCCACTTAGTGCATAACTTGAAAAACAATGATTTTTGGCAACTTTGCATGGCCATAACTTTTGATCCAAGAAGAATTTGGTCATGTTCTTGTACTTTTTGAAAAGGGAAAGATGAGATCTACAACTTTCATGACCAAAGTTTTTCCATTTGAAGCCTTTTTGGATCATGAATCAAGGCTTGAAAATTGACCTAAAATGATGCATTCTTGAAAAGTCAACTATGCCCAAAAAGTCAACATTTGCAAAAACCCTAAATTCTTGATTTTTATGAACTTCAACCTTCCTCCATGATCAAATAAAGATCATATACACTCAATAATGATGAAGATCACCCATTGGTTGGGTCATTGGGGGCCTCAGATGCCCTGATTTTGCACTGACTTGTCTGAAAAGTCAACTCTTGATCAGATGACTTCCCCAAGGAATTTCTTCATGAAAATTGATATGCATACTCCCTATACCATATAGAGACCAATGGAAACAAGAATGACCAAAAAATTTGGGGTTATGGCCTCTGAAACCAAAACCCTAATTTTCAGTCAACTGTGCAGTTAAACCTGGCTCTGCATCCACTCAAACCCTAGTTTTTGTGATTCCTCTGCATTTTTGACTTTGTGAGGATGTAACATGATATAAGAACACACATGGACCCCTTTGAGTTGATTAGTGGCCTTTGGAGTGGCTCAAGATGCTTTGGGATTGCTCAGATCACAAACCCTAGGTGCAGATGCCTTAGAAACTATCCAGTGAAACCAAATGAGACATGAGATGATGTGATTGTGTTTATGCATATGAGATGATCACAAGTCATGTGTGAATGGGTGAGGGCAAATTTGGGGTGTTTACAGCTGCCCCTATTCAAGCATGAGTTAGCTGTGCAGGTTGTAAGCGGCGGCTTAACAGGCAAACAAGATAACTTGTGGTTGAATACCAAAGACAGTCCAAAATTTGCACTCACAGAAATGAAGAAGAAAAGGGATATAGATTGTAAAAGCAAATAAAGTATATTGTAAAGCGTGGGCGACGGAGGACGACCGTCGAGCAGAGGACGACTGCTGGGTAAACGGGGACGGCCGACATGCTGGGGAAAGTGTGTAAAATAAAGCGATGACGGGGACGACCGACATGCTGGGGATAAAAGATAAAGCTAAGACGGGGACGGCCGACTAGCTGGGAAAACTAAGATAATATGATGGGGACGGCCATCAAGATAAAGTAGTAACATTCTCTGGGGATTGGTGAAACATGACGGGGACGGCCATCAAGTTCACAAAGGTAAAGTAACCAACGATGGGGACGGCCATCGGGTTAAAAAAGAAAAGGGACCACGACGGGGACGGCCATCGGGTTAAAGAATACATGAAATAAACAGATGATGGGGTACGGCCATCAAAGGTGAAGGACGATCACCTAGCAGGGGACGGCTGCTCTGTTGGGCATAAAAGAAATATGATGGGGACGACCATCAAAGGTGGAGGACGACCACCTGGCAGGGTACGGCTGCCAAAATATCAACGATGGGGACGGCCATCGGATAGAAAAGGTCAACGATGGGGACGGCCATCGGATGAGCATGATGGAGGACGACCATCAAGAAGTGGAGGACGACCACTCAGCAGGGGACGGCTGCTCTCAAAGTTTATCATAACACAGGATGAGTGTTAGACAACTAAAATCAACAATGGGGACGGCCATTGGATAAAGTGATGAAGGACGATCATCAAAAGGTGGAGGACGACCACCTAGCAGGGGACGGCTGCTAAAATCAACGATGGGGACGGCCATCGGATGAGCATGATGGAGGACGACCATCAAGAAGTGGAGGACGACCACTTAGCAGGGGACGGCTGCTCTCAAAGTTTATCATAACACAGGACGAGTGTTAGATAAAAAGGAAATTTGACTGCGATCTACTGGGGATATAGTAAATACGGACGAGCGTTTACATACAAGAAACAAAAGGTATAAGTGTTTGGTATTGTGTATAGATTAAAGATGCGGACGAGCATCCTTAAGACTATGATACGGACGAGTATCATGTAGAAACAAACTGACACGTGCTCAGAGCTGATGATACGGACGAGTATCAACTGGTTAACAAGGAACACGGACGAGTGTTGCATCTGAAAGTATCCTTCTGGGGAATAGTAGACACAGACGAGCATCTATATTCACGAAGACATAAGTGTTTGACACGGTGTATGGATTAAAGATGCGGACGAGCATCCTTAAGACTATGATACGGACGAGTATCATGTAGAAACAAACATTAGACGCAATGTTCTGAGATGATGGTACGGACGAGTACCAACTGGTTAACAAAGAACAAGGACTACTGTCGAATCTGCGGGGATATACATGGTGTATATAAGATACGGACGAGTATCTGAGTAGGTGTACCAATGAGTAGTGAGTATATAATGTATAGGTGAGTGTTTATCTGCTGGGGATATGACACGGACGGGTGTCAGGAAAGTGTATATACAAGTATAGGCGACCACGCTGGGGATATGACACGGACGGGTGTCAAGAAAGTGTATAGGTATATGTAAGTGCAAAGAGGGTGTCTTTGGCTTTCTGCTGGTGACACGACACGGACGAGTGTCAGGATGTATCTGCAATACTGGTGATCTTGGTTTGTAAAGTGTATTCAGGCAACCTGCTGGGAAATGATGATACGGACGGGTATCAAAAAGGAGATATGCACTGGTGTTTGTGATATGGGGCAACTGCTTTTGCTGGGACTCTGACGGGGATGTATTCTGTATGCCGACAGATTGTCAATATTTACAAGTGTTCAAATCACAACATGACTTATGATTATGCTATGCATTTGATTTTTTTGCCGTAATGCTCCGTATTAGACGGAATGCTACGCTCTGGGGGTGAATATGATGCGAATGCTATGATTATGCAAAGAGGCACCGATCCGGGATTCGGATCCCGTTGCTGCAAAGATCTCTGATCGATCTGCTTGAAGTGAACATCCCAGCTGGGGATGAGATCATTGATAGATCTGTAGTTGTATCTGCTTGGGGATATACGTCATCGATTGACATATTCTTATAATACGGGACCCAGCTGGGGTTTGTAGAAGCTTTCTCTCTCTCTGTTGTGACTTCTTCGTGCGCTGCTCTTCTGAATAGAGGCCTGAAGCTCTGTGGGGAGATGATTCCTCGATTCTCGCATCCTGCTGAGGAATAATGGTTGGTATTACAGCTGGGAGATGCTGTTGGTAATTCAGCTGGGGCGAGCAATGGGAAGCAACTCGACTGGGGATAGAGCATTTCGGATGCCGATATCTTTTGTAGATTTGCCAGCTTGCTGAGACGTAACTTGTATGCCCCAAGTTGTGTTCTGGATACCTGCAATCCTGCAAAGATAAAGAAACGCACAAATGGTCCCGAGGTATCTTTTACTGAGATTCCGTCATAGGAAATAAGTACTTTCGAGAGTAAGTATATTCCCTGCAAGCATGTGTTTTATTTTTAGAGAGAGGCATCTGTACTTATGCAATTGTGTTTTTAAAGGCATCAGACAACTCTTTGCAAAACATAAATGTAAAAAACGAGACATGACTGAAAATCTGATTATATTAATTCGTGTGCCCTGAATTGGCAAGATACAGTCAGAGAAACATATCTCCTGAAATGAGGAGATTGTTACAAATTGAGAAATAAAGTGCTGGCGGTGCTGGCGATGCTTTCAAGGAGCTTCCTCTTCTGCTATGACTCGTATGACAATGACGTTCTTCTCGTCTTGCTTTCTGGAGAGAGTTGATTCTGATTGCAGCTTGATCCCTTGGAGCTTACCAAGTTGTAGGTGATACAGACGAATCCAGAATGCAGTTGTTCGCTTATTCCCTTATTTTGCATGGATCGCCCTTTCGGGTTTTCAATCCATCGGGATACCCTTTTTTGCCTGAGCTGTCCAATGCGGCTTTTCAACTCAGCGGGTGTACATTTTTTGCTTATTTCCCTTATTTTTGCCCGAGTCTTTTATTCTGTCTTTGACTCGCCGGGAGGCCCTATTTTGCCTGGACTTACATTCTGTTTTTATGTCCAGCGGGTCATTTTATGCGAAGTATTTTTTAACTGCATCTGAATTCACAGGGGACGGGAAATCTTCACCATCCATGGTGCTGAGCATCAGTGCTCCACCAGAGAAGACTTTCTTCACAACAAATGGTCCTTCGTAATTGGGAGTCCACTTGCCCCTGTGGTCTGTATGAGGAGGGAGGATTCTCTTCAACACAAGATCTCCCACCCGGTATTCTCGGTGCCTGACTTTCTGATCGAAGGCTCTCTTCATTCTTTTCTGATATAGCTGCCCGTGACAGATTGCAGCCAATCTTTTCTCTTCGATCAGACTTAGTTGTTCGTATCGGGCCCGAACCCATTCTGCTTCGTTTAGCTTAACATCCATCAGTACCCGTAGGGAGGGTAGTTCAACTTCAACAGGTAGGACTGCTTCCATACCATACACAAGTTGATACGGTGTTGCCCCAGTGGATGTCCTGATTGATGTGCGATACCCATGCAAGGCAAACGGTAGCATTTCGTGCCAATCTTTGTAAGTGATTACCATCTTCTGCACAATCTTCTTGATATTCTTATTTGCTGCCTCAACAGCGCCGTTCATCTTTGGCCTGTAAGGAGAAGAATTGTGATGTTGGATCTTGAAGTCCCGGCACAACTCTGCCATCATTTTGTTGTTTAAGTTGGAACCATTATCAGTAATGATTCGCTCGGGAGCTCCATATCGACAGATGATATCTCTCTTCAGAAATCTGGCTACCACTTGTCTTGTGACATTTGCATATGAGGCTGCTTCAACCCACTTGGTGAAATAGTCAATGGCGACCAGGATAAATCTGTGACCATTCGAAGCAGTTGGCTCAATCTTGCCAATCATGTCAATGCCCCACATAGCAAAGGGCCAAGGTGAAGACATGATGTTCAAAGGATTGGGAGGCACATGCACCTTGTCTGCATAAATCTGGCATTTATGACATTTTCTGGCGTAAGCACAACAGTCTGCATCCATTGTGATCCAGTAATAGCCTGACCTTAGCAATTTCTTAGCCATGGCATGCCCTCTTGCATGGGTACCAAAAGATCCTTCGTGCACTTCATGCATCAACAAACCTGCTTCCGTCTTGTCAACACATCTGAGGAGTACCATGTCAAAGTTCCTCTTGTATAAAGACCCATCAGTGTTCAGAAAGAAACTACCAGCAAGCCTTCTTAAAGTCTTCTTATCATTGGAAGATGCCCCAGGTGGGTATGTCTGATCCTCCAAGAAGCACTTAATGTCATGGAACCAAGGCTTATCATCTTTTACAACATCTGCTGCAAATACATATGCTGGTCTATCAAGTCTCGATACTGAAATCTGAGGTACAAAGTTAGCAGCTTGAACTTTGATCATGGATGAAATGGTAGCAAGAGCATCCGCAAACTGATTCTCGTCCCGAGGGATATACTCAAGCTTGACTGTTGTGAAGAAAGTCAGTAACCTTCTTGTATAATCCCTGTAAGGTATCAGATGATCTTGGTGGGTGTACCATTTTCCATTGGTCTGATTGACTACCAAAGCTGAATCTCCGAATACGGTCAATGTCTTGATCCTGAGGTCAATGGCTTCCTCAAGACCCATAATGCAAGCTTCGTATTCAGCTTCGTTGTTAGTGCAGTTGAAAGTGAGCTTTGCCGAGAAAGGCATGTGAACCCCTTTAGGTGTAATGAGTACTGCACCAACACCACGGCCATTCATGTTGACAGCCCCATCAAACATCATAGTCCATTCTTCTTCTGGGTCAGGCCCTTCAGTGTGAATAGGCTCTTCATGATCTTTTGCTTTAATGAACATGATGTCTTCATCGGGGAAGTCGAACCTCATAGGCTGGTAGTCATCAATGGGTTGCTCAGCAAGATATTCAGATAGTACACTGCCCTTGATGGCTTTCTGAGATGTGTACTGTATGTCGTATTCTGTGAGAATCATCTGCCATCTTGCAACCCGTCCGGTAAGAGCTGGCTTCTCGAAAATGTACTTAACTGGATCCATTTTTGAGATCAATAGAGTAGTATGGGTCAACATATACTGTCTCAGTCGGCGAGCAGCCCACGCTAAAGCACAGCAAGTTTTCTCGAGCAGTGAATAACGCTGTTCACAGTCGGTAAACTTTTTGCTTAGGTAGTATATCGCATACTCTTTTCGACCAGACTCGTCATGCTGACCTAGTACACACCCCATCGATTCTTCTAATACTGTCAAGTACATAATCAGAGGTCTTCCTTCAACTGGAGGCATAAGGATTGGAGGTTCTTGCAAATACTCCTTGATCTTGTCAAAAGCTTTCTGGCAGTCTTCGTTCCACCTGACCGTTTGCTCCTTTCTTAACAGCTTGAATAAGGGTTCACAAGTTGCTGTAAGGTGAGATATGAACCGTGAAATGTAGTTCAATCGACCTAAGAACCCTCGAACTTCTTTCTCAGTTTTCGGTGCAGGCATTTCTTGAATAGCTTTGACTTTATCAGGGTCAACTTCAATCCCTTTCTCACTTACAATAAAGCCCAGCAGCTTACCGGATCGCACCCCGAATGTGCATTTGTTGGGGTTCAACTTTAGTTGGTATTTCCTCAGACGCTCGAATAACTTGAGCAGATTCACCAGGTGATCTTCCTCTGTAAGGGACTTGGCGATCATATCATCCACATAACATTCGATTTCCTTATGGATCATGTCATGAAACAATGTTACCATAGCCCGTTGATACGTTGCACCAGCATTCTTCAGTCCGAATGGCATCACTTTATAACAGAACGTGCCCCAAGGTGTGATGAATGTTGTCTTCTCCATGTCTTCAGGTGACATCTTGATCTGATTGTATCCCGAAAATCCATCCATGAAGGAGAATACCGAGAACTGAGCCGTGTTATCCACCAATACATCAATGTGAGGTAATGGGAAGTCATCTTTCGGGCTGGCTCTGTTCAGATCCCGGTAATCAACACACATTCTTACTTTTCCGTCCTTCTTAGGCACAGGTACTATGTTAGCAACCCACGGAGGATAGCTAGTCACAGCAAGGAACCCGGCGTCCCATTGCTTTTGTACCTCTTCCTTGATTTTCATAGCCATGTCTGGGCGAGTTCGGCGCAACTTCTGTTTGACTGGTGGGCATTCTTCCCTCAAAGGTAGCTTATGCACAACAATATCGGTATCCAACCCTGGCATATCTTGGTAGGACCAAGCAAACACATCAACATACTCTTGAAGCAGATCTATCAGCTGTCTCTTCACTGAGTCTTGCAGGCAGGCCCCGATTTTGACTTCTTTCACGTCTTCCTCCGTACCAAGATTAATCACTTCAATCTCCTCCTGATGAGGAGTAATAACTTTTTCCTCCTGTCTCAGCAACCTGGCTAGCTCTTCAGGGAGCTCATATTCTTCATCAACCCCTTCATCAGCTTGATTGATCGGATTGTCAAAGTCATACGATGTCATAGCTGTGCTGTTGTCGGTGCTGTCTGGAAGGCACTCTCTGCAAGGGTTAAGTCGGTTCATTTTAGTGATTGATTTTAATCTTGCTTTAGAAAAAAAAAGTGAAATGAAGTTATCATTTTGAAAACACCGCCATTTATTTTTGTACAAAAAGAAAAATGGAAAAACAGTGAGCAGAAAAGAAAAAGACTCGTTTGCAAAAAGATTGTCTGATATTTCATTAATTTAATCTTGTTTGCACAAAAGTACAGATGGCCCTGATTACAAAATGAGTCTTGTCATCTTGGGCAAGATGCAAGACTTTGATGCATGCTATAAAAGATACAGGAAATAATAATTACTCTGCTCGAGTAACACTTATAATTCCCTGGGAAGACCAGTTCGAGACACTGCTCCCCGGGACCTTTGGACGAATCCAATTCTCCAGGTTGCGTTCTTCTTCCAGCTCGTCTTCCAGACAGTTGATAGCATCGGGGGTTAGCATTCCCCCACTGACAAATCCTGGCTCTGCAGCAGCCTTTGCTTGACGTTGAGTTGGTTTGTAACCCAACCCAAATTTGTCCTTCTTCTCCTCCACAGCTAAGACCTTGCCCCAGCCTAGGGCAGTTCCTTCCTCAACAACCTTCCGGGCTTGTTGATATGACGACATGGAGATTCCTGAAACAGCAGATGCTTCATTGACATTCAAGGCTTCAAAACCTTGGCTCATCGTTTCATGGATTTCTCCATCCATCTCAATGTACTTGTAGGTAGCCAGGTGGCTAACAAAGATGTCCTCTTCTCCACAGATTGTGACAACTTGACCCTCCCACTCAAATTTTAACTTTTGGTGAAGGGTAGACGTTATAGCGCCAGCGGCGTGAATCCAGGGTCTACCCAACAAACAGCTGTAGGCGGGCTGAATGTCCATCACATAAAAGATAGTTTTAAAAGTCTGCGGGCCAATTGTCACGGGCAGCTCAATCTCTCCCAGAACCGATCTCTTTGAGCCATCAAAAGCTCTAACCACCAGGTTGCTGGGTCTCAATGCCAATCCATCATATTCTAACTTCACCAGAGCCTTCTTTGGTAAGACATTCAGGGAGGAACCTGTGTCCACCAGCACATGAGAAAGGACAGCTCCTTTGCATTCCATAGTTATGTGCAGGGCTTTGTTGTGGTTACGACCATCCACTGTCAAATCAGAATTGGTAAACCCTAGCCCGTTGCTAGCAGTAACATTCCCAACCACCGTTTCCAACTGGTTGACAGTAATCTCCTCTGGCACGTAAGCTGCGTGCAGGACTTTCAGTAGTGCATTCCGATGGGCTTCGGAGCACATGAGCAGTGAGAGGATGGAGATTTTGGATGGAGTTTGGTGAAGTTGATCCACGACTTTATAATCACTCTTCTTGATGATCCGCATAAACTCATCAACTTCCTGATCAAATGGAGTCTTCAGGGCTTCTTTGGCAGCTGGATCTTCCTGCACCGGTCCTTTACCCTTTGCCTTGGCAGCAGCTTCTGCTTCGGCAGTGGGTCTTTGGACTTGTGAAGCGAAGAGACGTCCGCTTCGAGTGAAGCCTCCGCCTCCCCCCACATTATCAACTTGTGGTGCAGGTGATGATGTTTCCAGAGTGATTCTTTTCCCTTCACAGTACAAGTCAGAGCCATAGTGCCAAGGGATGGCCCTATTGCTTTCATATGGTACAGGTCCAGGTACCGTGACGGTGACTGGACTGATTGCTGCTGCTGAGGGGACTGTTATTGTCTGTGGATCATAAAAGATTGTAACTGGTGCTCTAGTGGGAGCAGCACCTTCTGAATGATAAGCGGAATTGTTTTCTGGATCGTAGAATATGGTAACAGTGGAGACATCTTCGTGATTGTTTGCTGGTGTTGTAGAAGGTTCTGTTGGAAGAACTGTTGTTGTTGTTGATGGGGAGTCGAAGTGGACTGAAGCTGAAGTTGTAGCAGGAGAAACTGTTGAAAACTGATCATTGGGTAGAACAGATGAAGTACTTGCTGATGTTGCTGATGAATTGTCGGGAACAGTTGTTGCTGTATTTGTAGGAGGATCTGAAACCATTGCTGATGAAGTCGTCGGGTTTGCCGGGAATGATGTAGTGATCTGCAGTAAGCCACTCTGAATAAGGCTGTCAATGCCATTCCTCAAGTCTTCACACCCATTCCAAGAAATATTGCAGTATGGGCACCCTAGTTCACACCCCGGAAATATATTGCTTTCACGGAGTTGAGCCTTGATTTCCACCAATGGTGTCCTGATCTGATCCACACTGGTTATCAAATAAGACGGTTGGTCTTCTTCGATAGCATTAATTCGGGGACCACCATGGTGTGGCATTGGGTTTTTGTTGACGTTGGGCGGAGGTGCAAAGTTCAAAGCCTTGGAGTCTACTAAGTCTTGTACCTTCATATGCAGTGCCCTGCATTTTTCTGTACTGTGACCAGGCGCGTTTGAGTGAAAAGCACACCTAGCATTAGAGTCATAGTTTCTTGGTAGACTGTTTGGATCCGGAGGTGCCAACGTTCTTAGCTCAACCAGGTTGAGTTTCAGAAGCTGTGGCAGCAGAGCAGCATACGGCATTGGAATCGGGTCGATCACTCGATTAGCTTGAGAGGGCCTTTGTTGGAATGGCCTCTGTTGATTGTTGTTGTTGGAGCTGTTGTTGTTGTAGTTCCTTGGAGGATATTGGTTCTGCTGATACGGAGGTTGTTGTTGGAAGTTTTGTTGAGGAGGTTGATAGACTGGCAGAGGACGTGCTGGAGCAGGGATAGTGACTGCTGCTATGGACCTTTGAACATATTGGGGCCTACCCCTGTTGGTATGAATGGCATTGGTCTCGCCAGCTCTTCTAGGGCCTGCAAAAGGCTTCCTTGTACTGCTGGACGAACTGGCGCCATTATCGGAAATTTTACCCATTTTTAACAGGCTTTCAATTCTCTCCCCAGCTATAACAACATCTGCGAAGCTAGTGGACGAGAAAGCAGCCAACCTGTCAATATACGTTCCCTGGAAAGTGTTCATAAACATGTCTGCCATTTCTCTCTCAGACATTGGTGGTTGAACAGCAGCAGCCAATTGCCTCCATCTCTGGGCATATTCTCGGAAACTTTCCCTTGACGACTGTGACATTCCCATTAGGAGAGTCCTGTTGGGTGCCATGTCTAAGTTGTATTGATACTGTCGGATGAAGGCCTCTGCCAGGTCCTTCCAGCATCTTACAGTTGCCCTTGTCAAGTGGGAATACCATTCCCTTGATGCTCCAGTCAAACTGTCTTCGAAGTAAAACATCCAGAGCTTCTCATCCATTGTATAGGCCTTCAGCCTTCCCAGAAACGATTGCAAATGAGTCCGGGGGCATGAAGTCCCATTATATTTTTCGAAACAAGGAGGCTTGAACTTATGAGGGATCCTGACCCCCTCTACTAAACCCATGTCCATGACATCGAACCCCAAAGAATTCTGGGATTCCAAAGACCTCAACTTCTCAGCCAACTCATCCAATCTCCTATCATAGGTTTCCTCTCCAGCACCCATGACTGTAAACTGATCCTCCTGAGGATCCTCTTGAAGTACTCTGGCTGCAGTGGCTGTTCCTTGAACGTTTGCAGGAATATGAATCTCAGGATGTAGGTGTGGACCAAATATAGGGGGGTTAACATGTGGTTGCACCCTTTCATTGTTACTGGTGCCAGCAGTTCCCACATGGGGGTCATCTTGAGTTCTCCCCTCTACCAGAACTCTAAGCCTCTCCTGGCTTTGAGCTAAATTATTCATCACTTCCATGAACTGAGTTATTTGGGTTCTCATCTCCACCCTTTCATTAGCCATCTGGGTTCTGGCCTCATTGAGGTCTTGCTGCAACTGGTCCATCTGGATGCCCGGAAGGTTGTTTCTTGTAGGGTACCTGTGTGGCCTGTTGAGAGGGAATAGCCTGCGGCGAGCAATAATTCCTGAATGTCACAACAGAGGTTAGAAACAATAAAACAAAACCTACAAAACAAACAAAAGGGTTAGTATGCAATGCAGTATGCTTATTTGCTATCAAGGTATCCGGCTTGGTCTTCAGTTTTGACCCGTCCAGACCCTTGAAGATGATGCTGTTGAAGTTGCTTTTGAAGTGAACCCAGATGGAAACAAACACAAATATATTACAAAGGTAAAATAATACAAATTGTTCATTTTTTACAACACTAGCCCTCTAAGGGGTCAAAAATACATCACCAAAAAGCAAAAGTACATGGAAAAGGAACAACAACAAGCAAATAATCAGACTCCAAGGCCAAACTCATCCTCGCGAACTTCCTTAAGAAGTGCTTCGGTCACAGGATCAGCCGGATGCTCCGTAAGATTCCTGATGAGAAGGTTTCTTGTTGCAACAGCTGTAGTCAACTTCTTGTTCTGGCTTTGGTCTTTGGATTTCTTCACTCCAGCTTTGATTTTTAACTCTGAAATTTCCTCCTGGGCTGCTGCCAGGGCTTTTTCCATCTGCTCCATCTTATCTTGAACTCTCTTGTCTTCTAGAGTACGGGCTTCAGTGATCCGGACCCACCTGGCCTGACTCTCTTTCAAGTACAAGTCTGTCCTTGCTCTTTGGAACTGGGCTTCTTTACAAGCATTTTTCAGAATCTGCTCACCAGCTTTAGACTTGTTGATATAGTCTCCAGACTTCTCAATCTTAGTCAAGTGTTCCACTCTCAGCTTCTCCAATCTTTCAATCTCCCTTACACCTTCACTCCTCTCCCTGAGGGTCTTCTGCAGGGCTTGGGATAGCTTCTCATTTCTTTCTTTCAAGCCTTCAAACTCTTCCAAACTGACAGTAGCAGGGGGTGGTGCTGATGATGACTCAGGCATGTCTTTGATGGTAAAGGGCAATCCTGAGATTTGGGCCCTAGCATAGGACCACTCATGATATTGGGCTGATGCCACATTATTGCACTTCCCCAGAATGGTGATTCCCTTGGTTTGAACATGATCCCAGGCCCAGGCAGCCTGCCTAACAACAGTCAAACTGATCTTGTTCTCACAGTAGAGGGTCTCAACCAGGTCTTGTTCCCTAGGAGCATGAACCAGTGCATAGCCTAATTGCCTCTTGAACAACAGGGGGTTGTAGTTGATACTTCCCTTAACTCCTATCAAAGGCACATTGGGAAAGTGCCCACAGCTTGTGATCATGTCTCTGCCCTTGGTGCTCTGAGTACACCATCTGATATCTGCTGAAGTTAGGACAGTGAGTCTCTTAGCCCAGTTGCTTTGCTGATAAGGATTGAGAAATGCATCTGTCCTGGGTAGATGCTTGAGAAGCCAAGCATGGAATAGTGGAGCACAACACCTCACTAGCTTACCCCTCTGTTTCTCATTCCTCTGATGTACTGAGTAATAGAGGTCACCCAACAAGGTTGGCACTGGGTTCTTCAGGATAAACAGGTGGATGGCATTCTTGCTGATGAATCTGGGCTCATCTGCAAACAACACAATTCCATATACACTCAAGGCCAACAATGCACAAACAGCTTTCCAATCCCCCAGGGAGGCCTTCAAACTAGCTTGAGAAATCAGGAAGTCCAGATGAAAACCAGGGATCCCAGCTTTAGAGGTCATATGCTGCTCAATCAAAGCAGGTTCCAGGTGCAAAGCTCTTGCTATCTCTCCATTGCTGGGAAAGACCATTTCAGGGTTAAAAGGAATTTCTCTCTTGATAGGCAAACCAACCAAAGACGCATATTCTTCTAAGAGAGGTCCCAACTGAAAGTCTTGAAAGGTGAAACACCTCAATGGGGGGTCATAGAACTGGATGCAGGTATGGATCAGGCTCCTCTGAGATGGGTCCATGTCTATAACCAAGTCAAGTATATCCCCATAATGCTCCCTGAACAGAGGTATGTGATCTGGGGTCATCAGGGTTTGGACCCTCCTGATGTCTGACAAGTCTGGTTGGAAGAAATGATAGGTGATATTGCTTTTCTTTGGAGCCATGATGCTGAAGACTGGGTAGAGTGCTGATGACAATGCTGAAGTAGAGAAAACCACTGACTGGCTGGTGCTGAAGCAGACAGCTAAACTGAAGCAGATGCTGGTGAAGATGGGTCAAAGCTGCAGATGGGGTCAAAACCAAAACCTGATGAAAATGGATACCCTGAAAAACAAATAAGCACATGTTAATATGATGCAATGAGGATGTATGCAAATGATATGCAAAGGGTTTGTGACTGAGCTGGATCTGGATAAACTGCCTTGGTATAGATCCATGTGTGTTCAAGAATTCCGGATGGAGGTCTATAAATCCAGTAACCAAGGTGGGGGACTCAAATAAAGAGCCACATGTCCAGGGTTTTAGAATCACAAGAACTATCCAACATGGAGCATTCTTAACAAAGTCAAAGTAACAGGGTATTCTGAGGTCAAGGTACCTGCAAACCTGTAAACAGCCCAACCCCCTCACAGGTAGTGATCTAGAACAAGGATCCTCAGACTTGGATCAGTTATGAGAAGTGTAAACACTTCTAACCCGGAGGTACAGTGTTTACAATAACCATAACAATTCCTCCTCTAATTCACCTCAATTTCTGAAGGTCAATACTAAAAGGTCATCCAGACTTAGCAGGCTTCCCAGATCCCCCTAGCACTACAGGAAATCCGTAGCACAGAGTTCTCAAGAAGAAACCCATATCTGAACCGTGTTTCATATTCCCGCACCAGACCGAAATGGAATGGGAAAGAATATGATTCACTCTAGCCTAGGTGTCACTCAGGTCCCAGGTATAGGACCTTGGCTCTCAATAGAACCCCACCCACTAAAACAAAACCAGATCCAGCACAGACAGCATGACAGTATGATATATATAAATGCAATAAAGAAAGCAGTAAAGTAACTGTACATAAAGCAATGAATAAAAATAAATACAAGCACAAACAAGCACATAACACCCCCAATAAACACAAATCAATCAAGCGCTAGGAGGAACCCACAAATAGAACCAGAAGCCCTGGTTGCAGTATAAGGTTCCCCAGCAGAGTCGCCAAGCTGTCGCTCCCGACAAATGAAACAGGGTCAGATGAAGGTACAGACGCGAACGGTCGGCGAAGGGAACAGCGAGAACACACAGCCGTGAACTCACTGGAGATGAAAAGAGTCGCCAGCTAGGCATTTTTATCCCGGAGGAAAGGTAATGCTGCATAAACCTAGAAAAAGATGGATAAGACGGTTTGCGAACCAGAGAGACTGAGAAAGGGGGTTGGTTACAACCTGGGAAGGTATTAGCACCCAGATTGTCCGCCGTACTCGACGGGATCCACGCTTAAAAGATTTGTGTTTTAAAGGGGTAGTGTCAGTGCTATTTGTGCATAAAAGAGCTGGAAAAGATGTACAAGTGTCAGTGTGAAGAAATGTGATGTGCATAAATGTACAGTGTCAGTGTGAGATCAGGAATGAAATGCTCAAGAATATGAGGCTAAAGAATGAAGCTGGAAAGAGGGGGAATGTACAGAGACTTTTGTTCGATAACTGTTAAGTTATGCCTACGTATCCTCTCGTGCAATGAGGAAGTCAGAACACCGTAGTTCGACCCAAAGAGACTGAAAGGATTGACTGGTGAACTGCTTGCAGTCTATGCTCAAGTGTATGATCTGTCTGGCACAGATGCAAACTGTCTTGCATTAGACGGAAGAAGCGAGTTCTCTTTTGTGAATGAGTGTGATGAGAAAAGAATCCCGAAGGAGACGATTATTGTTTGTTTTTGAGTTTTCAGTCTTTTATTTCTTTTTGGAGTTTGTCATAAGATAATGAGCTTAAACCTAAATCAATGGATTTGGTAAACTCATCACATCATCCCTCTGATTAGGGGTAATGAGAATTACCTTAAGTGTGAAGTCAGATTCTCACACTTAATCACCTTTGATGTAGGGTTAAGATCATTAACCTACTTGTGATTAATTAGATGTTTTTGTGATTCTTGTTTAGTGTTAAGTAATGAGGTTAAGCCATAATCAGGGATTTAACAGGCTCATTACACTATCCTAAAAGAAGGATAGTAGATGAGGGTGTTTAAGCTGAGGAAGGATCCTCAGCTTAATCCATGATTAGGGATTAAACCCATGACAGAACAAACCTTTGATTAAGTGGATTTTATTAATGATATGATGATGAAGTGTTTTTTATGATTTGTAAGACAACTTGAGGGGGACTTGTCCATTAACTTTAGGGTTAGTCCTTCTTAACCAATTAAGGAAGAATTAGAACCTTAATGCAAGGCCCAAGTTACAAGTGTAATGTCTTGATGATTATTAGATGGATTAATTAAGAGAGTTCAACACCTTAAGGATCCAAGACTTAGGATTAAAGTTATACACTCCATCCTAAAAGAAGGATGCAGGCATGATCTTAATCACAAAGTCTTAAAGCCTTGAGGGTTTAGTCCCTGATTATGAGGTGAGGGAAGATGACTCAAGGAGAGACACAAAGGTAGAAACTATGGGGGAGACTAATCAAAACCCTAATTCATTATCATGCTTGGTTGGTCCTAATGTTTGTGAGGTTTTCAAGAACAATCTTCAGATGAACCACCAGGAAGCAGATGAACAAGATCAAGAGAAGTAAAGTGACTTGCTTCATTCAAGAAGTCAAGTCACTTGAAGAAAGAAAGTGGGAGGAACAAGAATGAGCAAGCTCAATCTCAAACACATATAGAAATGCAGCAATGGATGCAAGAGAGATGAAAAGAAAGGTTATGAGAAGTGAAGGCAAATTCACCTCTCAAGTTTTACTTACCACCTGAAATGTTAGAAACAAATGCAATACAATGCTAAATGAGATGAAATGATATGATAAGCAAAAACCAGAAGCATGTTGATGATGATTATGATGTTATGAAGTGCTGCAAACATGAGACAAGGCATAGGGATGTTCATACAAAGTCATGAATGCAAATGATGCAAGCTAAGGAACATGAACAAACATGAAATGTTATGGAACAT
This sequence comes from Lathyrus aphaca, assembly GCA_963966055.1. Taxonomy (NCBI): domain Eukaryota; kingdom Viridiplantae; phylum Streptophyta; class Magnoliopsida; order Fabales; family Fabaceae; genus Lathyrus; species Lathyrus aphaca. The sequence goes on from OZ014522.1 coordinate 180,194,035, forward strand.
ACAAGACAAATGACATGGCAAATATGCAATGCAATGATCAATGATGCTTTCTACATGTCTTAAGATGTCAAATGAATCATAAGAATGCACAAAGTGAAATGGCAAGTCAAGTTATGCAAGAGAATGCAAGAAGGATGCAAATGGGAGCCCAAATTAGGGTTTATGAATCAAACAACAAACAAAAACCAAAAACAGAAGCAAACCCTAATATAAAAAATGGAAAATGACATTCAAAGAAACCCTCACCCTACACTAAACCAATGTCCAAAGGGGAGGTCTCAACTCTAAACCAATCTCAAGTTATGATTTTTCTAAGTTATTAGGGTTTTTTAGGGTTCTTATCAAAACAAATGCCAATCAATTAGAAAATGCAAGATCAAATCATGGCCTTTTTATCCTTGAAAATACATGCCAAATGGAAAACAAAGCAAAAAGAATCAATGTCTCAACCTTCACCAATAGGCAGAAATGAATTTTCAAACTTGTGATCAAAATAATGCATAAAATATGATTTAATTCCATGAAAAATTCTTAAAATACATCAAGATCAAAAAAGAAATTTGGTTTGAAGGTTGGACAATGTTTCTAAATGTCTTAGAACATTTCATGAATTTTTTTATAATTTTTAAATACCTAAAAGTATTTTTAATTAATTAATTCTCATTAATCAATTAAAAATAATCTTTTGAATATTTAAAAATACTTTTTTAATGATAAAAATAAAATAAAAATATTTTTTGTGTCATAAAAATTAATAAAACCTTAAAGAAAAAGTTTCATAATTTTTATGATTTTTTAGCTATTTTAAATAAATTATACAAATAAAATGCAAGAAAAATGAATTAAAAATTGAATAAAATAAAAGTAAGACAAATGAAAGGCCAGGATGCGTTCTGAGGGTGGGTGGGTTGACTTGGCGCGCCATCTGATGGCCCAGATTCAAACTATCCTAATCTTAATTAATTAAATATTAAACCACAATTAAAACTTAATGATGCAATCCAGACCATACACGCACGCGCGGGAAAGATGATCAAATGGTCCAGATTCAAACTCAGTGCCCTAACCCTAATTAATAATTAATCACTCTCAGGTCACCGGAGACGAGCTCCGGTCGTCTTCTCCGGTGACCTCCTCCCCTGAAAACTTCAAGCTTCTTCCCTAGGTTATTAAAATGAAATCTAAGACCAGGAAAACGTCCCTCTCATCCTCACGAACCAAACCCCTAACCTAAAACAAATTTATATTCCATAAACAAGCTGAATCGAAGCAAGCAAACTCTAGGTCACGCAAGCTTCAGAATCAAATTAAACTCTTAAAACAAAGCCATTTCAAAAACTAATGGTACCAGAGTGATCAGGCAAGCATGAAGAACAAGTTTATAACAACAAAAGTGATTTCTGGAAAAATTATTTTCGAGCTACCTGAGGTTTGAAGCTCTCGATTTTGGAACTTTCAGGCCTCCTCTCCTTGCTCAATCTACTCCTTAGGACCTTCTGATGATGTTGGAATACCTTGGAACAATTTAAGTAAGCTGGATGGTGAGATTCGAATGCTCCTGCTCCAAGCTCAGTCAACAATGGCAAATGAGATTCTGGCTGATTCAGGCCATGGTGATGAGTTGTTTGAGGTCTATGTAATGTATAGAGAAGATTGGTGGTGTTGGTTTGTGTGTTTGTGGGCTAGGATGAGAGATTCGATAGAATCTGCAGAATGAAGGTGAGCAATGGCAGTGAGATGTCCAGGCTATTTTGGGCTTTGGTTCTTGATGCTTTGTGCTCTATGGATCCAGGTGAGATGAATGGAAGAAAAGGTTTTAGTGTTTGCTTGCTGTATGAACAGATTCGAAGCAAGTTGCAGTTGGGGGGTTTTTTGTGAATGTGATCCAATGCTATGTTTCAGCCTTGCTTAAGGTTATGTTTAGCTTGCAAATGGATACAATAAACAATTCTGATTGGTTGTTTGATGTGACTTGGCCTGCCATGATGGGTGAGTTTGCTTTTGCATAAAGGTCAACTTTGTGTAAGATAGGGCATGGCTCAACTCTAGCCAAGTACAAAGTTGGTTCTGGTGCAGCATGGGTGAGGGAGAGGCCTAGCTTGGCTCAGCACTCAATGCAGCAAGTTGGCACAATGTTATGAGTGATTTTGCAAGTTGGTTGGCTTATGGTTCACATGTGACTTCTTAGCCTAACCAAACATGAAACCATGACATTCTTGGTCCAAAACTGATTTTTGTAACTTAGAGAAAGTTCACATGCTGGTTTGACATGAATTTGAGGCTGCATAATGCATTGGTTCAAGACTTAGCAAAATTTCCACTTAGTGCATAACTTGAAAAACAATGATTTTTGGCAACTTTGCATGGCCATAACTTTTGATCCAAGAAGAATTTGGTCATGTTCTTGTACTTTTTGAAAAGGGAAAGATGAGATCTACAACTTTCATGACCAAAGTTTTTCCATTTGAAGCCTTTTTGGATCATGAATCAAGGCTTGAAAATTGACCTAAAATGATGCATTCTTGAAAAGTCAACTATGCCCAAAAAGTCAACATTTGCAAAAACCCTAAATTCTTGATTTTTATGAACTTCAACCTTCCTCCATGATCAAATAAAGATCATATACACTCAATAATGATGAAGATCACCCATTGGTTGGGTCATTGGGGGCCTCAGATGCCCTGATTTTGCACTGACTTGTCTGAAAAGTCAACTCTTGATCAGATGACTTCCCCAAGGAATTTCTTCATGAAAATTGATATGCATACTCCCTATACCATATAGAGACCAATGGAAACAAGAATGACCAAAAAATTTGGGGTTATGGCCTCTGAAACCAAAACCCTAATTTTCAGTCAACTGTGCAGTTAAACCTGGCTCTGCATCCACTCAAACCCTAGTTTTTGTGATTCCTCTGCATTTTTGACTTTGTGAGGATGTAACATGATATAAGAACACACATGGACCCCTTTGAGTTGATTAGTGGCCTTTGGAGTGGCTCAAGATGCTTTGGGATTGCTCAGATCACAAACCCTAGGTGCAGATGCCTTAGAAACTATCCAGTGAAACCAAATGAGACATGAGATGATGTGATTGTGTTTATGCATATGAGATGATCACAAGTCATGTGTGAATGGGTGAGGGCAAATTTGGGGTGTTTACACCAAGGCAAAAGGGAAGAGCATGGTGCAAGAAGAACAAGTTGCTAAAGAAGTTTTAAAGACCCCTTTCGATCAAGAGGTTGATGAATTCATGAGAATCATCAAGAAAAGTGATTACAAGATAGTGGACCAGCTTCACCAGACACCTTCCAAGATCTCCATTTTATCATTGCTAATGTGCTCTGAGGCTCATCGGAACGCACTATTAAAAGTCTTGCACGGAGCTTATGTGCCAGAGGAGATTACCGTCAATCAGTTGGAAGCTGTAGTTGGAAATGTTAACGCTAGTCATGGACTAGGATTTACCAACACTGATTTGACAACGGAAGGCCGCAATCACAACAAGGCTTTGCACATTACCTTGGAGTGTAAGGGTGCAGTTCTTTCTCATGTATTGGTGGACACAGGGTCATCCCTCAATGTCCTACCTAAGAAAGCCCTTGTGAAGCTAGAGTATGAAGGATTGGCATTACGCCCCAGCAACTTGGTAGTAATAGCCTTTGACGGTTCTAAGAGATCAGTTCTGGGAGAAATTGAGTTGCCTATAACGATTGGCCCACAGACTTTCAAAACGACCTTCTTCGTGATGGATATACAGCCTGCCTACAGCTGTCTATTGGGTAGACCATGGATACACGCCGCTGGCGCCGTGACCTCAACCCTTCACCAGAAGTTAAAATTCGAGTGGGAGGGCCAAGTCGTTACTATTTGTGGAGAGGAAGATATTTTTGTTAGCCATCTGGCTACATACAAATATATTGAGATGGATGGGGAGATCCATGAAACCATGAGTCAGGGATTTGAAGCCCTAAACATTAACGAAGCATCTGCTGTACTTGGGACTTCCATGACATCCTACCAGCAAGCCAGGAAGGTTGTTGAAGAGGGGAATGCTCAAGGCTGGGGCAAGCTGTTGCCTGTGGAAAAGAAAGAGGATAGATTTGGGTTGGGTTACAAACCAACTCAACAAGATCAAGCAGAGGCTGCTAAGAAGCCCAGTTTTGTTAGTGGGGGGATGCTCACCCCTGATGCTGTAAACAACTTGGAAGATGAGTCGGAAGATGAGCGCAACCTGGAGAGCTGGATACGTCCAAGGATCCCGGGGAGCCGCATCTCAAACTGGTCTTCCCAGGAAATTATAAGGGTTACTCTTGTAGAGTAATTATTATTTCCTGTATATTTTAAGCATGCATCAAGTCTTGCATCTTGCCCAAGATGACAAGACTCATTTTGTAATCGGGCCATCTGTAATTTTGTGCAAACAGATCAATCAATGATAATCAGACATCGTTTGCAAATGAGTCTTTTTCTTTTCTGCTCACTGTTTTTCATTTTTCTTTTTGTACAAAAATAAATGGCAATGTTTTCAAAATGATGAACTTCATTTCACTTTTTCTAAACAAGATTAAAATCAATCACTAAAATGAACAAACTGAACCCTTGCAGAGAGTGCCTTCCAGACCGCACCGACAACAGCACGGCTATGACTTCGTATGACTTTGACAATCCAATCAATCAAGCTGATGAAGGGGTTGAAGAAGATTACGAGCTACCTGAAGAGCTAGCCAGGTTGTTAAGGCAAGAGGAGAAGGTTATCACTCCTCATCAGGAGGAGATTGAAACAATTAATCTTGGTACGGATGAAGACGTGAAAGAAGTTAAGATCGGGGCCTACCTACAAAACTCAGTGAAAGAACAACTGATTGATCTGCTTCGGGAGTATGCGGATGTGTTTGCTTGGTCTTACCAAGACATGCCAGGGTTGGACACCGATATCGTCATGCACAAGCTGCCATTGAAAGAAGACTGCCCGCCAATAAAACAGAAGTTGCGCCGTACTCGCCCAGATATGGCAATGAAGATAAAGGAAGAGGTACAAAAGCAGTGGGACGTCGGTTTCCTTGCTGTAACTAGCTATCCTCCATGGGTTGCTAATATAGTACCTGTGCCTAAGAAAGACGGCAAAGTGAGGATGTGTGTTGACTACCGGGATCTGAACAGAGTCAGCCCGAAAGATGACTTCCCATTACCTCACATTGATGTATTGGTTGATAATACGGCTCAGTTCTCGGTGTTCTCCTTCATGGATGGATTTTCAGGATACAATCAGATCAAGATGTCACCTGAAGACATGGAGAAGACAACCTTAATCACACCCTGGGGCACGTTCTGTTACAAGGTGATGCCATTCGGATTGAAGAATGCTGGTGCAACATATCAACGGGCTATGGTAACATTATTCCACGATATGATCCATAAAGAAATCGAATGTTATGTGGATGACATGATTGCCAAGTCCCTCACAGAAGAAGACCACCTGGTGAATTTGTTGAAGCTATTCAAGCGTCTGAGGAAGTACCAACTGAAGTTGAACCCCAACAAATGCACATTCGGGGTGCGATCTGGTAAGCTGCTGGGCTTTATTGTAAGCGAGAAAGGGATTGAGGTTGACCCTGATAAAGTCAAAGCCATTCAAGAAATTCCTGCACCAAAGACTGAGAAAGAAGTTCGAGGGTTTCTAGGTAGATTGAACTACATTTCCAGGTTCATATCTCACCTTACAGCAACCTGTGAACCTTTGTTCAAGCTGTTAAGAAAAGAACAGACGGTCAGGTGGAACGAAGACTGCCAGAGGGCTTTTGACAAGATCAAGGAGTACTTACAAGAGCCTCCAATCCTTATGCCTCCAGTTGAAGGAAGACCTCTGATAATGTACTTGACAGTATTAGAAGAGTCAATGGGGTGTGTGCTGGGCCAGCATGACGAGTCTGGTCGAAAAGAGTATGCAATTTACTACCTGAGCAAAAAGTTTACCGACTGTGAACAACGTTATTCACTGCTCGAGAAAACTTGTTGTACTTTAGCGTGGGCTGCTCGCCGACTGAGACAGTATATGTTGACCCACACTACTTTATTGATATCAAAGATGGACCCAGTTAAGTACATTTTTGAGAAGCCAGCTCTTACCGGACGGGTTGCAAGATGGCAGATGATCCTCACAGAATATGACATCCAGTACACATCTCAGAAAGCCATCAAGGGCAGTGTATTGTCTGATTATCTTGCTGAGCAACCTATTGATGATTACCAGCCTATGAGATTTGACTTCCCTGATGAAGACATCATGTTCATAAAAGCAAAAGATCATGAAGAGCCTATTCACACTGAAGGGCCTGACCCGGAAGAAGAATGGACTATGATGTTTGATGGGGCTGTTAATATGAATGGTCGTGGTGTTGGTGTAGTACTCATTACACCTAAGGGAGTTCACATTCCTTTCTCGGCAAAACTCACCTTTAACTGCACTAACAACGAAGCTGAATACGAAGCTTGCATTATGGGTCTTGAGGAAGCCATTGACCTCAGGATCAAGACGTTAACTGTATTCGGAGATTCAGCTCTAGTAGTTAATCAAACCAACGGCAAATGGTACACCCACCAGGATCATCTGATACCTTACAGGGATTATACAAGAAGGTTATTGACTTTCTTCACAATGGTCAAGCTTGAGTATATCCCTCGGGACGAGAATCAGTTTGCAGATGCTCTGGCTACCATTTCGTTAATGATCAAAGTTCAAGCTGCCAACTTTGTGCCTCGGATTTCAGTGTCCAGACTTGACAGACCAGCATATGTATTTGCAGCAGACATTGTCAAAAATGATAAGCCTTGGTTCCATGACATTAAGTGCTTCTTGGAGGATCAAACATACCCACCTAGGGCGTCTTCCAATGATAAGAAGACTTTAAGAAGGCTTGCTGGTAGTTTCTTCCTGAATACTGATGGTTCCCTATACAAAAGAAACTTTGATATGGTACTCCTCAGATGCGTTTATAGAACAGAAGCAGACTTGTTGATGCACGAGGTGCACGAAGGATCCTTTGGTACCCATGCAGGAGGGCATGCCATGGCTAAGAAGTTGCTAAGATCAGGCTACTATTGGATCACAATGGATGCAGACTGTTGTGCCTATGCCAGAAAGTGCCATAAATGCCAGATTTATGCAGATAAAGTGCATGTGCCTCCAAATCCTTTGAACGTGATGTCTTCACCTTGGCCATTTTCTATGTGGGGCATTGATATGATTGGCAAGATTGAACCGACTGCTTCAAATGGCCACAGATTCATCCTGGTTGCCATTGATTATTTTACCAAGTGGGTTGAAGCAGCTTCTTATGCAAATGTTACCAGGCAAGTGGTAGCCCGATTTCTGAAAAGAGACATCATCTGTAGGTACGGAATACCCGAGCGAATCATTAATGATAATGGTTCCAACTTGAACAATAAAATGATGGCAGAACTGTGTCGGGACTTTAAGATCCAACACCACAATTCTTCTCCTTACAGGCCAAAGATGAATGGCGCTGTGGAAGCAGCTAACAAGAATATCAAGAAGATTGTGCAAAAGATGGTGGTTACCTATAAAGACTGGCATGAAATGCTACCATTTGCCTTACATGGGTACCGTACGTCAATCAGAACATCCACTGGGGAAACACCGTATCAACTTGTGTATGGTATGGAAGCAGTCCTACCGGTTGAAGTTGAACTACCCTCCCTACGGGTACTGATGGATGTTAAGCTGAACGAAGCAGAATGGGTCCGATCCCGATACGAGCAACTAAGTTTGATTGAAGAGAAAAGATTGGCTGCAATCTGTCATGGGCAGTTGTATCAGAAAAGAATGAAGAAAGCCTTCGATCAGAAAGTTAGGCTCCGAGAGTACTAAGTAGGAGATCTTGTGCTGAAAAGAATCCTCCCTCCTCATACAGACCACAGGGGCAAGTGGACCCCAAACTATGAAGGACCATTCGTGGTAAAGAAAGTTTTCTCTGGTGGAGCACTGATGCTCAGCACCATGGATGGTGAAGACTTCCCGTCCCCTATGAATTCAGATGCAGTTAAAAAATACTTTGCATAAAAATGACCCGCTGGACATAAAAACAGAATGTAAGTCCAGGCAAAAATAGGGCATCCCGGCGAGTCAAAAACAGAATAAAAGACTCGGGCAAAAATAAGGGAAATAAATAAAAAATGTACACCCGTTGAGTTGAAAAGCCGCATTGGACAACTCAGGCAAAAATGGGAATCCCGATGGATTGAAAACCCGAAAAGGCGATCCATGCAAAATAAGGGAATAAGCGAACAACTGCATTCTGAATTCGTCTGTATCGCCCACAACTTGGTAAGCTTCGAAAGGATCAAGCCTCTTTCAGAATCAGCCTTCTTCAGAAAGCAAGACGAGAAGAACATCAAACGTCATACGAGTCATAGCAAAGGGAAGCTCCTCAAAGTGTCGTCAACATTGCCAACATTTTGTTTCTCCATTTGTAACAATCTCCTCTTTTCAGGGGATATGTTTCCTTGACTGTATCTTGCCAATTCAGGGCATATGAATTAATAAAATCAGATTTTCAGTCACGTCCCGTCTCGTACATTTTATTTTTCATTTGCAAAATGTCCGATGTCTATAAGATACTGTTTGCATGAATACGGATACTTTTTCTTCTAAAAAGAAATACGCGCTTGCAGGAAATATATTTACTCTCGGGAGTGTCTGAACTCCTATGATGGAATCCAGTAAGGGATACCTCGGGATTACTTGTACGTTTCTATCTTTGCAGGATTGCAGGTATCCAGAACACAACATGGGGCATGAAGGCTTCACCCCCAGCAAGCTGGCAAGTCAATATTCATTCAGCCTAAGCTCCGGAAATATTTTCTCCCCAGCTGAGTTGCCACTTGTTGTTTCTCCCCAGCCGAGGTGCCAATCATTCTTCCTCTTCAGCCATGTACAAGAGCCGGGGAACCAACTCCCCACATAGTTTCAGCCTCTATCCAGAAGAGCAATGCACGAAAGAATCACAACAGAGTGACAGAGACTTCTACAAACCCCAGCTGGGTCCCTCATTACCAAGAATAGGTCTATTAGTGACCTATTCCCCCAAGCAGAGTCATATATACAAGATCTACCAACGATCTTATCCCCAGCTGGGATGCTCATTTCAAACGGATCAACCAGAGATCTTCACGACAGCGGGACCCGAATCCCGGATCGGTATCTTTTGCATAATCATAGCATTCGCATCATATTCACCCCACAAAGCGTAGCATTCCGTCTAATACGGAGCATTACGGCAAAAATCAAACATGTTGCATAATCATAAGTCATGGTCTGAATCAAACACTTGTGAATATTGACAAATCCATCAACAATATACAGAATGCTCCCCGTATTCCCCGGCAGAGAGCCCAGACACTTCTCTTACAAATACAGATACTTCCTGACACCCGTCCGTGTCACCTTCCCCAACATAATTACTTAAACACTTTGTATATCGGATACTTGTTTATACTATACTCTTCTCCTTTTGACACTCGTCCGTGTCACTCTCTCCAGCAGGTTGAACACTCATCTATACACCACTCATACTTATTTTATTTATACAGATACTCGTCCGTATCTTGTATACACCATTTACATCCCTGCAGATTCGACACTCGTCCGTGTTCTTTGTTAACCAGTTGGTACTCGTCCGTACCATCATCTCTGAACATGCGTCGAGCGTTTGTTTCTACCTGATACTCGTCCGTATCATAGTCTTAAGGATGCTCGTCCGCATCTTTAATCCATACACTGTGTCAAACACTCTTGTCTTCTTGAATTTAGACACTCGTCTATGTCTACTTTTCCCCACAAGAGTCCCCTCAGAATCAACACTCGTCTGTGTCCTTTGTTAACCAGTTGATACTCGTTCGTATCATCATCTCTGAACACGTGTCAGTATTTGTTTCTACCTGATACTCGTCTGTATCATAGTCTTAAGGATGCTCGTCCGCATCATTAATCTATACACAACACCAAACACTTATACCTTTTATTTCTTGGATATAAACACTCGTCCGTGTTTACTATTCCCCAGTAGATCGCCCGCAAAGAAAAATTTCTTTTTTATCTGACATTCGTCCTATGTCATGATAAACCCTGAGAGCAGCCGTACCCTGCTAGGTGATCGTCCTTCACCTCTTGATGATCGTCCTTCATCATACTCATCCGATGGCCATCCCCATCGTTGACCTTCTTTATCCGACATTCGTCCTATGTCGTGACATCTTTAGCAGCCGTCCCCTGCTAGGTGATCTTCCTTCACCTTTTGATGATCGTCCTTCATCATTTTTATCCGATGGCCGTCCCCATCGTTGATCTTTTTTATCTGACATTCGTCCTATGTCATGATAAACCTTGAGAGCAGCCGTCCCCTGCTAGGTGATCGTCCTTCACCTCTTGATGATCGTCCTTCATCATGCTCGTCCGATGGCCGTCCCCATCGTTGACTTTTTATCCGGCATTCGTCCTATGTCGCGATACTTTCGGCAGCCGTACCCTGCCAGGTGATCGTCCTTCACCTTAGATGATCGTCCCTCATCTTATCCCCAACAGAGCAGCCGTCCCCTGCTAGGTGATCGTCCTTCACCTTTGACGACCGTCCCTCATCATTATTTCATTTATTCTTTAACCCGATGGCCGTCCCCGTCGTGGTCCCTTTTTCTTTTTCAGTTTAGCCCGATGGCTGTCCCCATCGTTGGTTACCATGCTTTATGAACTTGATGGCCGTCCCCATCATTTTTCATTACTCCCCCAGAGAGTCTTACAGCTTTACTTGATGGCCGTCCCCATCATAACCCCTTTTAGCCCCAGCATGTCGGCCGTCCCCGTCATTGCTTTATTTCCCACACTCCCCCCAGCAGTCGTCCTCTGCTCGACGGTCGTCCTCCGTCGCCCACTTTATAATATACTTTATTTTCTTTTACAATCTATATCCCTTTTCTTCTTCATTCTGTGAGTGCAAATTTTGGATTGTCTTTGGTATTCAACCACAAGTTATCTTGTTTGCCTGATAAGTCGTCGCTTACATCCTGCACAGCTAACTCATGTTTGAATAGGGGCAGCTGTAAACACCCCAAATTTGCCCTCACCCATTCACACCATGGCTTGTGATCATGTCATATGCATAAATTCAATCATAGCATCTCATACCACATTTTTTATTCACTGCTTTGATCCTAAGTCATTTGCATCTAGGGTTTGTGATCTAAGCAATCCAAGAGCTTCTTGAGCCACTCCAAAGGTCATCAATCACTTCAAAGGGGTCCATGTATGTTCAATCATCATATTATATCCCCTCAAAGTCAAGAATATCAAAAAAATCACAAGAACTGGAAATGGCATAGAAGCAGAGCCAGGTTTGACTGCACAGATGACCTAGAATTAGGGTTTTGGTTTCAGAGGCCATAACTTCAAATTTTTTGGTCATTCTTGTTTCTATTGGTCTCTATATGGTATAGGGAGTATGCATATCAATTTTCATGAAGAAATTCCATGGGGAAGTCATCTGATCAAGAGTTGACTTTTCAAGCAAGTCAATGCAAAATCAGGGCATCTGAGGCCCCCAATGACCCAACCAAAGGGTGTTCTTCATCATTTTGATTGTATATGATCTTTATTTGATCATAGAAGAAGTTGGAAGTTCACAAAATTGAAGAATTTCAAGTCTTTTGCAAAGTTGACTTTTTGGGAAAGTTGACTTTTTAATGAAATTGCCATTTTAGGAAACTTTTTCAACCTTTACTTTTTGATTCAAAAATGCTTCAAATGGAAAAACTTTGGTCATGAAAGTTGTAGAATGGATCATTCCCTTTTCAAAAAGTATAAGAACATGACCTAATTCATTTTGGATCAAAAGTTATGGCTTGTCAAAGTTGGCTAAAATCACAAAATTTGAAGTTTTCTACCAAAGGGACATTTTGCAAAATGGTTTGTTCAAGTGTTTAAAAGGCCTCAAATGTGTATCATTTCCACACAACATGATCATGTGACCTCTAAATTTCAGAATGGGCCAAGGGATCACTCATTTTTATGGCCTATGGAGCAAGAAATCTCATAAGAAGCAAAAGTGAGGCAAGTTGCAAAAACTCACTCAAGTGTGAATCCACTTGCTGGCTGACTTCACAAACAATCCAAGGGTTCTCCACACATCTTGCTGCGCAGGACACCCCATCTGTCCTTGGCTAGCAAGTAGCCCATGCCTCTCTTACACAACTTTGACATTTTGGCAACTTGAGCCATACCAATCACTAAAGCACACATCAACTCATCTGACCAATCCCATTAGTTTATGCAAACAAAAAGCAAGCCAAAGCACATACAACACAAGCCTGAAAGTGTCCATAACTCAGCTCTCTCATTTTCACCTCATCTTGCAAAAGCATTTGAAACACTCAGCACAGCTTGCAAACACACAAACAAACTTCACAAATCAACTCAGCACACTTCCCTGGTCACAAAGCACCCATCACCATAGCCTAAAACTCCCTGAATCAGAAATACGATTTCCACCCCACCTTGAACAGAACTTCTGCCATCTCTCAAACCATCCATTATAAACTTCAAACAAGCATTGAAAGCTTCTCAGGGGGTCCAATGGAGTTGATTGCAAGCAAGAAACCAGCCAGAAAGTACCAGAAACCAAAGCTTCAGTTCAGGTAGCCATCTCAAACTTTTTTTCCAGAAACTCCATTTTAAGTTCTTAAATACTTCTATGCACTCCCCTGATCATGGGGATATGATTATTTTTGAAAATGGTTGAGAAACCAGGATGTATGAATGCTCTGAAATTTTTTGCCCTAAGAATGTTTTGATTCGATTTGGCTGATTGATGAATGAAAAATGATGTTTGGTTGGGGGGTTTGACTCGTTTTTGAATGGGGATGAATTCTGGGCAGTTAGATTTCATTTTTATTGTGTGTAGAGAGAGTTAGAGTTTTTGGCTGGCCGGAGAAGACGACCGGAACAGTGTTCCGGTCGTCTGAAAGTCATTAGGGCATTTAATTAGGGTTTAATCATAATTAGGAGATTTTGAATTTCAGCCCTTGGATGTGGCGCCAAGTCAATTCGCGCGCATGTAGGTTTGAATGCTGGCCTTTGATCTTGCTGACTTTTCTATTTTTCAGTTTTATTTCATTTTTATTTCATTAAATTTCATGTGTTTTGTTTAATTTATTTAAAATAGCAAAAATCATTTTAAAATTCTGAAAATTTTTATACAAGCTTTTATTAATTTTCAGAAACCAAAAACATTTTTATTTTTATTTTTTGCATTAAAAAATATTTTTAAATCATTTAAAAGTTTATTTTTAATTAATTAATGAGAATTAATTAATTAAAAATACTTTTAGGTATTTAAAAATCACCAAAAAATTCATGAAACCTTTAAAATCATTTAGAAACATTTTCCAACCCTCAAACCAAATTTCTTTTTTGATCTTGATGTCTTTTGACAATATTTCATGGAATTAAAATCATTTCAAGGCAATATTTTGTCCCAAACTTCCAAAATTCATTTCTGCCTAACCATTAAGAGTTGGACTTTGATTCTTTTTGCATTGTGTCTTGCATATCATGTAGTTCCTAGGATTAAATTGGCATGATTTGATTTTGCATTTTCATATTGTTTGACATTTTTTCTTGACAAGGTACCTTAAAACCCTAGCATTCTTAAGAAATCCATAACCCTCACTAGGTTAAGAGTTAGAACCCCTCCTTTGGGCAGTGAGTTTGTATAGGTTTAGGGTTCCCTTGGATGTGTTTTCAATTTTTTATCTTGATGTTTGCTTCTGGTTTTGGTTTTTGTTTGGTGCATTGATCATAAACCCTAATTTGGGCTTCCTTTTGCATTCATCTTGCATTTGCTTGCATACCATGACTTGCTATGACATTTTATGCATCCATTTGATTCATATTACATCTTAGGACATATTAGAATCATGTTTGATCATTTCATCTTGCATTTGCCATGTTGTATGCCATTTGCACTTCATAACTTTTCATGTATGATCATGGTTCTAAGCATGCTTCTCTTGCATCCATATGTTCATATGATCATCCTCATGCCTTGATTCATGTTTGCATCATCTCATAGCATAATTAGCATCATGTGTATGCTTCTGGTTTTGATTTGCATCATGTCACTTCATCTCATCTTGCATTGTATTGCATTCCTTTCATTAACTTTTCAGGTGGTAAGTAACTTTGAGAAGTGAATTTGCCTTCACTTCTCACAATTTCTTTTCATCCCTCTTATGCATCATTGCTGCATTTTGTTTTGTGTTTGAGATTGAGCTTGATCATTCTTCTTTATCTTACTTTCTTTCTTCAAGTGACTTGTCTTCTTAGATGAAGCAAGTGACTTTGCTTCTCTTTGATCCTTTCATCTGCTTCCTGGTGGTTCCTCTGAAGATTTCTCTTGTAAACCTCACAAACTTTAGGAACAACCAAGCATGACAAAAATTAGGGTATTGATTAGTCCCCCATTTAGATTTTACCTTTGTGTCTCATTGAGTCTTCTCTTCTCATCTTACAATCAAGGACTAAACCCTAAAGGCTTTGAGGCTTTGTGATTAAGCTTATGCCTGCATCCTTCTATTAGGATGGAGTGTATAACTTTAATCCTAAGTGTTAAACCCTTAATGTGTTTAAATCCTTTAATCAATTCACTTAATAATCATCAAGACATCAAGCTTGTAACTTGGGCCTTGCATTAGGGTTCTAATTCTTCCTTAACTGGTTAAGAAGGACTAACCCTAGTGTTAATGGACAAGTCCTCCTCAAGTTGTCTTACAAACCCTAAAAATCACTTCATCATCTTATCTTTAACTAAAATCCACTTAATAAAGGTTTTGTTTTGTCATGAGTTTAATCCCTAATCATGGATTAAGTTGAGGAGCTTTCCTCAGCTTAAACATTCTCATCTATTATCCTTCTATTAGGATGGTGTAATGAGCCTGTTTAATCCCTGATTATGGCTTAATCTCATTACTTAACACTAAACAAAAACCACAAAAACATCTAAATAATCACAAGTAGGTTAATGATCTTAAACCTACACCAAAGGTGTTAAGTGTAAGAAGCTGACTTCACACTTAAGGTATTCTCATTACCCCTAATCAGAGGGATGATGTGATGAGTTTACTAATCCATTGGTTTAGGCTTAAGCTCATTAACTTATGACAAACTTTCAAAAGCAATAAAAGATTGAAAACTAAAAAACAAACAATAATCGTCTCCTCCGGGATTCTTTCCTCATCTTATTCACTCACAAACGAGAAATTGCTTCTTCCGTCTAATGCAAGACAGTTTGCACCTGAGCCAGACAGGTCATACACTTGAGCATAGACTGGTAAGCAGTTCACAAGTCAATTCATCTTTCAGTCTCTTTGGGTCGAACTACGGTGTTCTGACTTCCTCATTGCACGAGAGGATACGTAGGCATAACTTAACAGTTATCGAACAAAAGTCTCTGTATATTCCCCCTCTTTCCAGCATTATTCTTTAGCCTCATTATCATGAGCAATTCATTCTCATTCTTACACTGACACATCATTTATACACTTTACACTTCCTTTACACTGACACCTGTACATCCTTTTCCAGCTCTTTTATACACAAAATGCACTTACACTACCCCTTTAAAACACAAATCTTTTAAGCGTGGATCCCGTCGAGTACGACGGACAATCTGGGTGCTAATACCTTCCCAGGTTGTAACCAACCCCCTTCCTCAGTCTCTCTGGTTCGCAACCGTCTTATCCATATCTTTCTAGGTTTATGCAGCATTACCTTTCCTTCGGGATAAAAAATGCCTAGCTGGCGACTCTATTCATTTCTCTTTTCGCCGACCGTTCGCGTCTGTACCCTATTTGACCTGGCTTCATTTAGTGGGAGCGACATACAACATCTCACCAATTTTCCTCTTTGCTTTTCATTCCTCTGATGAATGGAATAATAGAAATGTCCCAGCAAGGTGGGTACTGGGTTCCTCAGAAGTAAAAGATGAATGGAATTCTTGCTGATAAACTTGGGCTCATCTGCAAATAGTATAACCCCATATATACTGAGGGCTAACAATGCACAAACTGCCCTCCATTCTCCCAAGGGGGCCTTCAGGATGGCCTGAGAAGTCAGAAAGTTCAGGTGCAAACCAGGGATCCCAGCCTTTGTTGTCATGTTCTTCTCAATCAAAATAGGTTCCAGGTACAGTGCTTTTGCCACTTCTTCATTGCTGGGAGAAGTCATCTCTGGGTTGAAGGGGACACCACCCCTGACAGGTACTCCAATCAATGATGAGAACTCCTCCAGCAGAGGTCCTAGCTGAAAGTTCTGGAAAGTGAAACATCTCAAAGGAGGGTCATAGAACTGTAGGCAGGTGTGGATCATACTCCTCTGAGAAGGGTCCAAGTCCATAACCATATCAAGGATGCCTCCATAATGCTCTCTGAATACTGGGATGTGGTCTGGAGTGATAAGTGCCTGGACCTGCCTGATGCCAGTCAGCACAGGCTCAAAGAAATGGTATGAAATGTTGCTCTTCTTGGGTGCCATGACTGCTGATGAAGAGCTGAAAACAAGTGCTGATGATGAAGACTGATACTGGAGATGAGCCACTGATAGGCTGAGGCTGGTGATAAAAGTAGCTGAAGCAGGCAACTGATGAAGATAGTTGAAGCAGATGACTGATGAAGAGAGGTCTATGCAGATGAAGGGGTCAAAACCAAGCCAAATATGAGGTGGATACCCTGAAAAACAAATAAACAAATGTTAAATGATGCAAATGACTAGTATGCAAATGATTATGTAAGGGTTTGTGATCAAGCTGGATCTGAATAACTGCCTTGGTATGAGCCCATGTATGTTTAAGAAGTCCAGATGGAGGTTCAGAAATCCAGTAACCAAGGTGGGGGACTCAAATAAAGAGTCACATGTCCAGGGTTCAAATCATAAGAACTGTCCCAAAATGAGGTACTCTTAAAACAAATAGTAACAGGGTATGATGTGGACAATGGTACCTGCAAACCTGTAAACAGCCCAACCCCCTCACAGGTGGTGTTCTAAAACAAAGATCCTCAGACTTGGATCAGTTATGAGAAGTGTAAACACTTCTAACCCGAGATCCTCCTCTGATTCACCTCAGCTTCTGAAGGTCATAATAAAGGTCATCCAGACATAGCAGGCTTCCCAGATAGCCCTAGCACTACAGGAGATTTGTAGCACAGAGTTCTCAAGAAGAAACCCATATCTGAACCTTGTTTCATATTCCCGCACCAGACCGAAATGGAATGGGAAAGAACATGAACCACTCTAGCCTAGGTGTCACTCAGGTCCCAGGTATAGGACCTTAAACTCTCAGTAAAACCCCACCCACCAAAACAAAAACCAGATCCAGCAAGATGACAGTATGACAGTATGATGTATAAAGCTGTAAAGAAAGCAATAAATAACTGTACATAAAGCAGTAAATAAAGCAAATATATAAACACAATTAGCACATAACACCCCAGTAAACACAAATCAAACAAGCACTAGGAGGAACCCACAAAAAGAACCAGAAGCCCTGGTTGCAGTATAAGGGTCCCCAGCAGAGTCGCCAAGCTGTCGCTCCCACCAAATGAGGCCAGGTCAAGAGGGGTACAAACGCGAACGGTCGGCGAAAGAGAAGGAAGAGAACACACAAGGGTGAACTCAAAAAGACAAGAGTTGCCAGCTAGGCATTTTTATCCCGAAGGAAAGGTAATGCTGCATAGACCTAGAAAGATATGGATAAGACGGTGTCGAACCAGAGAGACTGAGAAAGGGGGTTGGTTACAACCTGGGAAGGTATTAGTACCCAGATTGTCCGTCGTACTCGACGGGATCCACGCTTAAGAAATTTGTTTTTAAAGGGGTAGTGTCAGTGCCATTTGTGTATCAAAGCTGGAAAAGAATGCAGGTGTCAGTGTAAAAGAAATGTGAAGTGAAATAAAGAAGTGTCAGTGTAAGAACAAGAGTGAAATGCTCAGGACTATGAGGCTTAAAGAACAATGCTGGAAGAGGGGGAATATACAGAGACTTTTTGTTCGATAACTGTTAAGTTATGCCTACGTATCCTCTCGTGCAATGAGGAAGTCAGAACACCGTAGTTCGACTCAAAGAGACTGAAAGATAAATTGACATGTGAACTGCTTACTTTCCTATGCTCAAGTGTATGACCTGTCTGGCTCAGGTGCAAACTGTCTTGCATTAGACGGAAGGAGCAAGTTCTCGTTTGTGAGTGAAGATGATAAGAAATGAATCCCGGAGGAGACGATTATTGTTTGTTTTTGTGTTTTCAATCTTTTATTGCTTTTTGTTTGTCATAAGTTAATGAGCTTAAGCCTAAACCAAGCGGTTAGTAAACTCATCACATCCTCCCTCTGATTAGGGGTAATGAGAATACCTTAAGTGTGAAGTAAGCACCTCACATTTAATCACCATAGAGTAGGATTAAGATCATTAACCTACTTGAATTTATTAGGTGTTTTTGGTGTTTTTGTTTAGAGTTAAGTAATGAGTTTAAGCCATAATCAAAGATTTAATGGACTCATTACACCATCCTAATAGAAGGATAATAGATGAGAACATTTAAGCTGAGAAAGACTCCTCAACTTAATCCATGATTAGGGATTAAACTCATGACAAAACAAAGCCTTTATTAAATGGATTTTAGTTAATGATAAGATGAAGAAATGATTTTTATGGTCTGTAAGACAACTTGAGGGGGACTTGTCCATTAACACTAGGGTTAGTCCTTCTTAACCAATTAAGGAAGAATTAGAACCCTAATGCAAGGCCCAAGTTACAAGCTTGATGTCTTGATGATTATTAAGTGAGTTGATTAAAGGTTTTAAACACATTAAGGGTTTAACACTTAGGATTAAAGTTATACACTCCATCCTAATAGAAGGATGCAGGCATAAGCTTAATCACAAAGCCTTAAAGCCTTTAGGGTTTAGTCCTTGATTATGAGATGAGAAGAGAAGACTCAAAGATGACACAAAGGTAAAACTAAATGGGGGACTAATCAAACCCTAATTGTGATCATACTTGGGTGTTCCTAAGGTTTATGAGGTTTGCAAGAAGATCTTCAGAGAAACCACCAAGAAGGAAGCAGATCAAAGGAGCAAGAAGCAAAGAGAAGCAAAACAACCTGCTTCACTTAAGAAGACAAGTTGCTTGAAGAAAGAAAGTAAGAGAACATGAATGAGCAAGCCCAATCCAATACACAAGATAAAATGCAGCAATGATGCATAAGAGAGATGAAAAGAGATTGTGAGAAGTGAAAGCAAATTCACTTCTCAGACAACTTACCACCTGAAATGTTAGCATAAGAAAATGAAATGCAATGCAAATGAGGTGCAATGTCATGGTGCAAACCAAAACCAGAAGCATAAGTATGATGTTAATGATGCTAAGAGATGATGCAAACACATGAAAAAAAGATGAGAATGATCATACAAGCATAAGGATGCAAATGAGGCATGCTTTGAACCATGAAAATTCATGAAAAGTTTATGAAATGCAATGGACATATAACATGGAAAATGAAAGATGCAATGATCAAACATGATTCTAATATGTGCTAAGATGTATTATGAATCATGTGGATGCACAAAATGTCATGGCAAGTCATGGGATGCAAGCAAATGAAAGATGAATGCAAAGGAAGGCACAAATTAGGGTTACATGCATCATGCAAAACAAAAATCCAAAACCAGAAGCAAATGACATGATAAAAATTTGAAAATGCAATCAAAGATGCCCTAAACCTATACAAACTCACTGCCCAAAGGAGAGGATCCAACTCCTAACCTAATGAAAGTTATGAAATTCTTAAGATTGCTAGGGTTTTAAGGTACCTTGTCAAGAAAAATGCCAAACAAATTGAAAATGCAAGATCAAATAAAACCAAATTTATCCTATAAACTACATGCTATGAAGAGTGCAATGCAAGAAGGATCATCATTCAACTCTCAATGGTTAGGCAGAATGAAATTTTTGAAGATTGAACTAAAATATTGCCTTGAAATGAAATTAAATCCAATAAAAATGATCAAACTACATCAAGAACAAAAAATAAATTTGGTTTGAGAGTTTGACAATGTTTCTAAATGTTTCTAAATGCAATGTGAATTTTTTGGGATTTTTAAATACCTAAATGTATTTTTAATTAATTAATTTTCATTGACTAATTAAAAATAGACATTTAAATGATTTAAAAATGATTTTTAATGCAAAAAATAAAAATAAAAATATTTTTGGGTTTTAAAAATTAATGAAATCTTTGACAAAAATTTTCATAATTTTTAAATGATTTTAGCTATTTTTAATAATTCGTACAAATAAATGCAAAACAAATGAAAATAAAATGAAATTAAAGAGAAAGTCAAACAGATCAAAGGCTGGTATTGAAACTAAACACGCGGGAGCTGACTTGCGCGCATCTGGACGGTGGAGGTTTAAACTGGGAAAAATCAAACTAATCCTAATTAATTAACCTAATTAATTAAAATTAGGGTTAAGTGGGACAATCTGGGACACACACGCGCGCGGGTAAACCAAATCCAAAGGCCAGTATTCAAACGGAACCCTAAACCTAATTAAGACACCTAATGACTTTCAGGTCACCGGAGAAAAGCTCCGGTCGTCTTCTCCGGTGATCCCCTCACCTGAAAGTTGCCAACTTCTTCCCTACGTTATTTCTAGAGCTCTAAAGCTCTAGATCAACTCCCCTCACTCTCCTAAACATGAATCTACACTCAAAATGAATTTATTTTTGCTCAAACACAAGATTCGAAGGAAAGATTAAAAATGTCAAAACTTTCAGAACAATCATACAAACTCAATTCTCAACCATTTTCGAAAGTATAAAGCTCAGAGTGATCAGTGGAACATACTCTACCATTCTATAACCAAAGAAACAAGTTCTGGAAAAAAGTTTCAAGGAGGTACCTGAGCTTGAGCTTTCTCAGTTTGGGACTTTTAGGCCTTCTCTCTTTGTGCAAACCACTCCCCTTGAACTCCTGATGAAGTTTTGATGCTTGGAAGGAATTTCTTTTGGCTGATTTGGGAGTTTGCAAGCCAACTGGTCAGAAATCGTGTTTGGTTTATGGGGTGTTTTTGGCTGTTTCAATGGTTGGTTTGTGGTCAGTGAGTCACTTTGAGATCAATGGTGAAGTTGGTTTGAAGATTGATTGAGTGAGCTGAGAGATTCAAAAGGTTTTGCAAGTTGGGGAATTTTTGATAACATTGGCAATCTGAGGTTTCAGCTTGTGTTGTGTGTTGTGTTGACTCTCATTTGGTACATGTATCACACTTGGATAGGTCAGAGGAGTTGGTGTGGCCTAGCTTGATTGGTATGGGCCATTTTGCATAAAGTCAATGTTTTGTGTAAGAGAGGTATGGGCTATGGCAGTGAAGGTACAAAGCATGGCTTGGCTGCAGCTTGGATTGAGGAGAGCCATGGAATCAGTTTTGAGGCCAATTAGCAAATGGATTAGGGTTTGTGAGAGTTTTTGCAATTTCACAAAGTCTTGGCCCTTTTGTGATTACTTGAAGCATAAGTCATGAAAATGGGAAGTTCTTTTGTGCATTCTGATTTTTAGGCCTTGGTTCATGTTTGTGCAAAGATTAGAAGTCACTTTGAGGTCTCATTTTGCCTTGGCAAGAGGTTTTGCAACTTTGTCTCTTTGGTGTAAGACTTGAAATTATGTGATTTTTCCCAACTTTGACAAGCCATAACTTTTGATCCAAAATGAATTAGAATGAGTTCTTGTACTTTTTGAAAAGGGAATGATCCATTCTACAACTTTCATGACCAAAGTTTTCTCATTTGAAGCATTTTTGAATCAAAAAGAAAGGGTTGAAAAAGTTTCCCAAAATGGCAAGTTCCCATTACAAGTCATTTTCCCAAAAAGGAAACTTTGCAAATGGCTTGAAATTCTCCAATTTTGTGAACTTCTAACATCTTCTATGATAAAATAAAGATCATACACATCCAAAATGATGAAGAATACCCTTTGGTTGGATCATTGGGGGCCTCAGATGCCCTGATTTTGCACTGACTTGCCCAAGAAGTAAACTCTTGATTAGATGCCTTCCCCATGGAATTTCTTCATGAAACTTGATATGCATGATCCTCATAACATATAGAGACCAATAGAAACAAGAATGACCAAAATTTTTGGAGTTATGGCCTCTGAAACCAAAACCCTAATTCTAGGTCATCTGTGCAGTTAAACCTGGCTCTGCTTCCATGCCATTCTCAGTTCTTGTGATTCTTTGACTTTCTTGACTTTCTTGACTTTGTGGGGATACAATATGATGCTTGAGTATAGACAAGTAAGCAGTTCACAAGTCAATATATCTTTCAGTCTCTTTGAGTCGAACTACGGTGTTTTGACTTCCTCATTTCACGAGAGGATACGTAGGCATAACTTAATAGTTATCGAACAAAAGTCTCTGTATATTCCCCCTCTTCCAGTATTATTCTTTAAGCCTCATAATCTTGAGCTTCATACCCTTTTCTTACACTGACACTCTTTTATTTCACTTTACACTTCTTTTGCACTGACACTTGCACTCTTTTCCAACTTTTACACACAAAATAGCACTGACACTACCCCTTTAAACACAAATCTTTTAAGCGTGGATCCCGTCGAGTACGGCGGACAATTTGGGTGCTAATACCTTCCCAGGTTGTAACCAACCCCCTTTCTCAGTTTCTCTGGTTCGCAACCGTCTTATCCATCTTTTCTTAGGTTTATGCAACATTACCTTTCCTTCGGGATAAAAATGCCTAGCAGGCAACTCTTTTCAGTTCATCTTCATGTTCTCTCTTTCGCCGACCGTTCGCGTCTGTACCCCTGTTTGACCTGGTGTCATTTGGTGGGAGTGACAATCGTCCTTCACCTTTTGATGACCGTCCCTCATCATTTATCCGATGGCCGTCCCCATCGTTGATCTTGTTATCCAACATTCGTTCTATGTCGTGATAATCCCCGAGAGCAGCTGTACCCTGCTAGGTGATCGTCCTTCACCTCTTGATGATCGTCCTTCATCATGCTTATCCGATGGTCGTCCCCATCATTGACCCTTTCTATCCGACATCCATCCTATGTCGTGATAAAGAGCAGTCGTCCCCTGCTAGGTGATCGTCCTTCACCTTTGATGACTGTCCCTCATCATTATTTCATTTATTCTTCAACCTGATGGTCGTCCCCATCATTGTTTACTTTACTTTCCAGCCTGATGGTCATCCCCATCATTGTTTTTCTCAAAATCCCCAGAGAGTTTTATTACCCGATGGTAGTCCCCATCGTGGTCTCTTTATTTCCCCAGCTTGTCGGTCGTCCCCGTCATTGCTTTGCTTACCACTTTACCCCCAACAGTCGTCCTCTGCTCGATGGTCGTCCTCCATCGCCTTTCATTTGATAATCATATTATACTACCTTTTACAATTTATATCCCTTTTCTTCTTCTCCTTAGTGAGTGCAAATTTTGGACTGTCTTTGGTATTCAACCACAAGTTATCTTGTTTGTCTGTTAAGCCAGGCGCTTACATCCTGCACAACTAACTCATGTTTGAATAGGGGCAGCTGTAAACACCCTAAAATTTCCCTCACTTTTTCTCACACCATGGCTTGTGATCCTTCATTTTTTTTAACATAAGCATTACATCTCATATTAAATATTTGTTTCATCTGCATAGTTCCATTTCATCTGCATCTAGGGTTTGTGATCTGAGCAATCCAAGAATCAATCTGAGTCATGCCAATGGTCTTGAGGCTTATCAAGAGGGTCCATGTGTGTTCTATGATCATATTATGCTCCCCAAATTTCATGAAAGTCAAGGGATCACAAGAATTGGCAAAGGCATGGAAGCAGAGCTAGGGTTTTCCAGCACAAATGACCAAAATTAGGGTTTTGGTTTCAGAGGCCTTAACTCCAAATTTATTTGGTCATTCTTGTTTCTAATGTTCTTAATATGATATAAGGATCATGTATACCAAGTTTGATGAAGAAACTCATTGTGGAAGTCATCTGATCATTGGGTAACTTCTTGAGCAAGTTAAGTCAAAATCAGGGAATCTAAGGCCCCCAACAAGGGTACCAAAGGGTCATTTTCATCAAATTGAAGTTATATGATCTTTATTTAATCTTAGAAGTGGTTGGAAGTTCACAAGATTGAATAATTTTGAGCCAATTGCAAACTTGCCATTTTTGGAAATGACTTGTAATGGAAACTTTCCAGTTTGGGAAAGATTTTCAACCTCCTTTTTCATGACAAAAAATGCTTCAAATGAAAAATTCTTGGACATGAAAGTTGTAGATTAGGTATTTCCCTTTTCAAAAAGTACTAGAACATGTCTTGATTCATCCTAGAACTCAAGATATGGCCTTTCAAAGTTGGTAAAAATCACATAATTTTCAAGTTCATGTCAAAGAGGGTTTTTTTGCATATTGGCCTTTTAAGCTTCTAAATGACCTCTAATGTACACAAACACTTCATAACATGTCAATACAACTTTCCTAAACCAGAATTGGTCCAAGAATTTGGCATTTTCATGGCTTGAATCATAAGAAATTTCAAAGTTGGAAAGTTGCAAAACACATGACATCTCTTCATCCAAGCCTTCCAGTTGCACTCTTTTGATCCAAAGGCTCTCCATGAACCATGCTGAAGCAATCTAGCCACATAAATCACCTCTGCACAAGCCCATACCTCAAGTACACTTAAGCTTGACTTTTTGCATTTTTCTCCCATACCAATCACACAGTGCCACAACCACTATCCTGACCAATGATATGGCTTCTACACACCCTTAAGACTCTATAAAATTAAGCTTCATGGCCTGAAACAAGGGACAAGCTAAGAATCAAGAAATTGCTCCAAAACTTTATCTCTTTGAAACACACAATCCAGCCAGCAAAAACCACAAATTCTTCCACCAATCAACTCCATATAACCTCAGGATCAATTCCCCCCATCCCCATAGCCAAAAACACATCACACAAGAAATACGATTTCTGCTTTGCCAGAACTGAAACACACAAACCAGCCACTCTAAGTTTAATTCAAGCTTGCCAATAGCTTCAGGAGGTCAAAGGGGGTTGGATTGCACAAGAGGAGGGCCCAGAAAGCTCCATCTCAAAGAACTTCAACTCAGGTAACCTTCATGAACTTTTTTTTCCAGAAGCATGATTATAAGTTCTAAAATGATTCCCCATGCTTCCCTGATCACACTAATATGATTAGAATTGAAAATAAGTTAGAAATGAGGATTTCATGATGTTCTGAAATTTTTGACCTAGAACTTGATTGTTTCGATTCCTCTTTATGATGCATGATAAATGATTTTTGTTTGTTGATTAGTGATGTATGATGTTAGGAGATTGTTTCTGGGCAGAAAATTTGAGGTTTAGAAGCTTAGATAGGAAGTTAGCATTTTAGTTGGCCGGAGAAGATGATCGGAGCAATTTTCTGGTCATCTGAAAGTAATTAGGGTTAGGGTTCCCCAGATTGCACAGCAGCCATTGGATCATGATTAGTTTAGGAGCGAGCGGTCCAGATTGTACCATTAGTTTTAATTCTGGATTAATTAAATAAATCATAATTAATTAGCCAGGTTAGATCCCAGCCCTTGAAATACGCGCACAATCAAACCTCCCCCCTCCAGTTCAAATCTGAGCCCTTGGATCAGTTGACTCTCATTTTTATTCATTTTATTTCATTTTCTTTTCATTTCTTTTGTTTAATTTATTAAAAATAGCAAAAATCATTTTAAAATTCTGAAGTTTTTTATCATCACTTTAATTAATTTTCAGAACCCAAAAAAAAATTATTTTTATTTTTTCCATTAAAAATGCATTTTTAAATAATTTAATTGAAAATTTTAATTATTTAAGTCCATCTAATTAATTAAAAATACTTTAAAGTATCTAAAAATCACAAAACAATTCAGAGAGGTTTCTTAAACATTTAGAAACATTTTCAAACTCATCCCACAAATTTCTTTTTGGTTTTGATAAAACTTTGCCAATTTTCTTTGAATTAGGGTTTCTAAAATTCATATTTTTCAACCCTAACATCAAAAATTCATTTCTCTCAAACCAACATGAGTTTGCATTTGATTCTTTTGGAAATATTTAATACTTGGCCTTTAGTTTCTAAATATATTTTTGACACATGTTTATCTTGCATTTTCAAATTAATTTGCATTTTCCCATTAGAATCATCCAAAAACCCTAGCAAACTTAGAAAATTCACAACTTTCACTAGGTTAGGCTTCTGACCTTCTCCTTTGGGGTGTGACCTTGTATGGGTTTAGGGTTTGAGTGAGCTTGGTTTCAATTTTTTACCATGTTATATGCTTCTGTTTTGTTCATTTGCATCTCATATGTTCATAAAACCCTAATTTCTCATGTACATTTGCATTCACCTTGCATATTCATCATCATGTGAACTTCCCATGACATTTCAAGCATTAATATGTCATCTTAGACATCTTAGAACATTGCTTGATCATTTCTTCATTCATTTGCCATGTCTTGCATTCATTACTTTTCATAAACATCCATGTGTTTTCAAACTTCTAAGCATGCTTTCATGACATCTCATCTTTGTATGATCATTCATATGCACATTATATGACATTGCATCATTTCATATTCCATTTGCATTGCATAATCACTTCTGACTTTGGTCTTTGCATCTCACTTCTTTCTATTTCTTTATGCTTTATGTCTTATGCATTCATACTAACACTTTCAGGAACATTGGGTAAGTTATTTGGGAAGTGGATTTTCCTTCACTTCCCAACTCT
Source organism: Lathyrus aphaca (assembly GCA_963966055.1). Classification (NCBI taxonomy): domain Eukaryota; kingdom Viridiplantae; phylum Streptophyta; class Magnoliopsida; order Fabales; family Fabaceae; genus Lathyrus; species Lathyrus aphaca. The sequence goes on from OZ014522.1 coordinate 180,220,929, forward strand.
TCTTATCTCATTCATATGCATTGTTACTTGTCTTTGAAGTGAATCTAATTCACTTATGTTCCATCTTTCTTACTTTCTTTCCTTCAAGTTACTTATCATCTTCAGGAAGTAAGTAACTTGTTCTTTTTTCTCCTTCTCTTTTCATCTGCTTCTTCCATTGGTGGCCTTGAAGATCCTTTCTCTTAAGCCTAACAAACCATAGGATATCCAAGCATGATAACTTTTAGGGTTGTGTATAGTCCATCTTAGTCTTTTACCTTTGAGTCTCCTTGAGTTTCTCTTCTCATCTCAATAATCAGAGACTAAACTCTTAAAGTTTTAGGACTTTAGAATTAGGGTTATGCCTGCATCCTTCTCTTAGGATGGAGTGTATAACTTTAATCCTAAGTGTTAAACCTTTAATTTGTTTAAACCTCTTAATAAAATCACATTAATAATCACCAAGACTTTATCTTGTAACTTGGGCCTTATATTAGGGTTCTATCTCTTCCTTATGGTTAAGAGGGACTAACCCTAGTGTTTAATGGACAAGTCCCCCTCAAGTTGTCTTACAAACTTAAAATCCACTTCTTAATCTCATCCCTTAATTAAAATCCATTTAATAAAGGCTTGTTATTTTAAACACCCCAAATTTTCCCTCACTCTTTATCACACCATTTCTTGTGATCTTTCATTTTTGTTTTAACATAAGCATTACATCTCATATTGCATGTTTGCTTCACTACATAGTTCAATTTCATATGCATCTAGGGTTTGTGATTTGAGCAATCCAAGAATCAATTTGATCCATCTCAATGGTCTTGAAGCTGTCCAATAGGGTCAATGAGTGTTCTATGATCATATTATGCTCCCCAAAGTTCATGAAAGTCAAGGGATCACAAGAATTGGCAAGGGCATGGAAGCAGGGCTAGGGTTTTCACTACACAGATGACCAAAATTAGGGTTTTGGTTTCAGAGGCTTTAACTCCAATTTTTTTTGTCATTCTTGTTTCTAATGTTCTTAATATGTTATAAGGATCATGTGTACCTAGTTTGATGAAGAAATTCATTATGGAAGTCATCTGATCATCGGGTAACTTCTTGAGCAAGTTAAGTCTAAATCAAGGCATCTGAGGCCCCCAACAATGGAACCAAAGGGTCATTTTCATCAAATTGAAGTTCTATGATCTTTATTTGATCTTAGAAGTGGTTGGAAGTTCACAAGATTGAAGAATTTTGAGCCAATTGCAAACTTGACATTTTTGGAAATGACTTGAAATGCAAACTATCCATTTTCGGAAAGATTTTCAACCTCCTCTTTCATGACCAAAAATGATTCAAATGAAATATTATTGGGCATGAAAGTTGAATATTAGGTCTTTCCCTTTTCAAAAAGTACAAGAATATGTCTTGATTCATCCTAGAACTCAAGATATGGCCTTTCAAAGTTGGCAAAAATCACATAATTTCAAGTTTCATGCCAAAGAGGGATTTTTGCAAATTAAAGTTCTAAGCACTTTCATGACCTCTAATTCACTTATAAACTTCATTACATGACAATGCAACATTGCAAGCCCAAAATCATGCCTTGGAACACAAGTTTCTATGATCAATTTTCACAAAAATTTCAAAGAGGGAAATTTGCAAAACTTTTTCAATCTCACCATTCAATCATCACAGCTCATGTAATCTGATCCAAGGGACCTCCATAAACTCAGTTGAGGCCAATCCACCCTTTAGATTTCCTCTGATCCGAGCCCATGCTTGTGGTACATGTAACACCCCAAATTTGCCCTCTTCTTTTTTAAGCATCATATCACATCATATTCATCATACTCATATCACTTCTTCAGCATCCTAGCATGGAAAGATGAAGCATAACATTCATTGTTGAAGCATGGCATAAGCTGGAAGTGATTTTAGTTCATTGATTTGATTCAGATGGACGTTTGACCTAGATTGGTCAAATTGCCAGGATTCTTTAATTGCAAGTTATCTGCTTCAGCGGCTAGTTCTCAGGCCAGGTGTATTCAGTGTTAAGATGTATGGTGTGCGGAAGTCCTTTGGTTTATTGAACAATGGTTTGTGTTGGAGTTTGACGCATATTGGCAGGATTGAGTGGTCATCATTTCATCATTGGGTTATCTGGAGATTTAATTCCCCAAAGTTCGATTCAGGAAATTCAGGTTGATGGTTGTGTTCAGTTTATCAGAAATCTGTGCAGGGAAATTGAGTTTGACTTTGGGCTAAAAATTAGGCTTCCTATCCATAATCTGTGATCCATCATGATGTCCATATTTCTGTTTCTCAAACATAATCCATTCTTATTTTAAACCAAATTGATTCCCATTTGCACCCAATTTAGTCGATTATCCGTTTATCCATTTTTATCCGATAACTTGTATCATCTATTTAGAAATCCATTTCTAGTTCTCCATTATTTTAATATCCAATTGCGTATCCATTAGTCCAAATCCAATCCATCCGAATTTCATTCATCATCTATTTTCAAGTAAATCGTATTCATGTTCAATTCACACTTCGCTATCCATTTTTTTCCATCCACCTTTTATGTCCAATTATTCTTTTTAAGGAATTCACATCCACCTTTAATTTTTCTTGATCCATTGTTCCATTACTCCTTTCATTATTATTTTCTTTTAAGCAAGGGTTATTGTCCAAAATAATAGTCCATGTTTCTTTCGTTAAGCCCATTTTCGATTTTTGTCCAGTTATTACAAAATACATCCATTTATCCACTTTTAATTATCTTCAAACCATCTTATTTCTAAACCACATCCCTTTTGTTCTTACCTATTTTTTTTGTTAATCCATAAATCTAAACTTAAACCACATCCCTTTTGTTCTTAACTTTCATTTTTTGTTTAATCCATATTTCAAAGCCCATCATCTTTTCTTTTATTGCCATTAAATACATTCACATTCTTTTGTTATTAACCAAATGTGGTCATCTCTTGTTACTAAACCCATGTCATTACCATTTTGAAGTTCACATAAAATTAATAAATACAATAAAAAAAAACAAATGAAGTAGGATGCAGCCAACCAAGAAGTCAGCGCGTTACACGTAGCCGTTCGTCATGGTGCATCAAGCTTCTAGCCATTTAGCATGTTTTACAAGCCGTTCTTGCAAGTCTTCAGCCACCCAAGGCCAGCCGCAAATCATGAATCCGTACACGCATAGCCTACGAAAAAAAGAGGATAACAGAAATTGAAAAAAAATTAAAATAGAAAAAAAGGAGAGAGCATAACAGAAGAAAAAGATCATAACTGAAAGGAAAAAAGTGTGAACGGATTGAGAAAAAGTTTGTTGAGAAGCTCACGATCCTTCATCACACAAAAAGGATACCGAAAAATAACAAAAAGGAAACTCTCCCTGAATCCTCTAAAATTTGTTTTGAATCTCACATCACTCTTCACATTTCTTTTTTTCCTCATTAGCAACAAAACTCAGTGATAATATTCACCACACTTCTTCATCATCAAAAAGAAAAAGAGAACCAGAACTTATATTTTTCTCACCACCAAATCAAAGCCGGCTTCATCAGTCCTTCATCACTGATCTCATCGCTCTTCTCCATCATCAACAACAGAATCAAATTTTGTTCATTCTTCATCACCGATAACAAAAAAAACCAGAGCTCACGATCCTTCATCAGCACCATTAATCATCAATCCAAGGAAATCAACGAAAAAGGAATCAAATCCGCCAAAGCAAGGAGGAGAGCTCGAGACGGAGTGAGTTCGGACGTGACTTCGTTCTTCGCGATAATTTTCCTTCATAACGCAATAGAGATTGTGATGTCTCGTTGCATTCTCAAAGCAAGATCATCGTCATCTCCGACGTTCATCACCTCTGGTTTTATTCTCGGTCGTCGTTGATTCGAAGGAGAACCAGACTATCTCCGGTAGGTAAGAGCTCTCGAACTTGTCACTCATTGATTGTGCGTTGACCTGGTTGTGCTTATTGCTGTTTGTACCGATCCTTGCGGTTTGGTTTTTTTTTTGTGATTTTGTTTTTGGATCAGGATTGAGGAAGGGTGCCGATCCAAATTGTTGTGTTGTTGTTCGCGAATTCAAGAAGAGAGGAGGTGAGGTGATGTGTTGAGTTCTGTTGATTGGAGAGAGATCGGAAGGAACGTCGGTGGTTATAGAGAAAGAAGAAGGTGAAAAAGATGAACAGGGCGCCGAGAGAGAGAAAGATGATTTGCGTGTTTGTTCTTCTGCTTTGCTGCCATTTGATTGTGTTATTCTTATTAAGAGTAAAAGTGTAATAAATTTATTAAGATTTATTAAGAGTTATTAAGATTTATTAAGATTCATTAATATTTGTTAAGATTTGTTGAATTGGTGAAGAAATCGATGAGATGAAGATAAGATCCATAGCTTTTGAGATTTTCGTCCATACCGGCGGTGACACTTGTCACCGTCCGGTAGGACCTTCTCCTCCAATCATGCGTGGGCACCTCCACCATAACAGCATGGTCATGCGCAGCTTGGGCCTAGACAGTTGATATTCGCACCCCCTTTCGTTCCAGCCCAACTCAGTTTCAGTTAAATTTCCTTGCTATCACACCTCTCATCAAGTTCATTTTTATTTTCTTTTCTTCATTTAATTCCATTTAATTCAGTTCCATTTTAATTCGTATAAAATAGTTTTATTCACCTAAGAATTCCCAAAAAAATCATGGAACTTCCTTTATGTCTCTAATATTTTTTCACATTTTTATTTTATTTTTTTCATTGATTCACGTGCCAGAAATAATTCATCATTGCACCTAGCTTCTTTCGCTTCATTTCTTGACCAGTCTGCCTTGTTTATTTTACATAGCCTTCAATATTTGGAGTTTTAATCCCATTCTTTTTTCATTGTGTTCCTGAGATCTTGTACTTTTCATGTGATTTTTCTCTGAATGTTTAGAAAATTATTTCTGGAGTCTTAGTCTAGAAACTTGTGATGTAAGTTTTCTGTCCTAACTTGTGTTATTGCCTCCATTTGACTTAGTTCCTTTCTGAATTTTTGCAAATCCTTTTGGTTACTTGATATAACATGTTTGAGGACCATTTGGTTTCAGTTGTGGAATTTTTAGATGGCTGGTTGATTATTTGTGGATTTTATCTTGAACCTTGTCCCGTTTTGCTTCCTTTGAACCTTTAAGCCTCTCATAAGCCTAAAAACCACTTGTGCCCATTTATTCTTCTCATTTGGGGTTCCTTTGGGGTGTGGGTACCTTCCTGGTCCTAGGATAGGTCTTGTGTCTTCTGAATTTTTGAGTTTGCTTCTTCTTTAAGTCATTTGATTCTTTAGGTGTTTTAACTTCATCTTTTGGTTTCTCTTGCTCTCATTTGGCATTGTTTAGTCTTGTATCTTGTTTCTCTTCATCTTGCTGGCTTCCTAAGCCATTCTTCATCTCATTTTGGTTCTGGTCTTGCGCTTTGTGTTTTTATTTTGTGCACTTTGTTTTGCATATTTCATAAGTGGGCATTTGTTTCCATATGTATTCCTGTCGCATCCTTTTAAGTCATAAGTCTCTTATCTTCATTTCTTTGAGTTGAAGTTGCATTGTGTGTTCGTTCATATCATGTCACTTCTGATTGTTTGATGTTAGCATGTTATCTTACTCATTTTATTTCATTTGTATGCTTACTAACCTTGCAGGGGCTATGGTAAGTGTGAGATGTGGGAATTGAGTTCCACATCTCCAATTCTCATTGCGTTCTCTTATGTGTATGTGAACTAACCCTTTGTTGTTGGGCCTAGCCCTTTCTCATCCCTTCTTCTATCTTCTTCTCTTCTTCTTTCCTTCTTCATTAGGATAGAAACTTCACTAACCGTTAGGACATCCATGCATGTTAACACTTAGGATTATTTTAGTCCCCCTTTAGAATTTTTCCTTCGAGATCCTTTGGTGCTCTCTCTTCTCATCTTCAAACTTAATTCTAATTCATTTAATAAAGGTTGAGTACTTTCATGTGACATGAGACTTTTCTATGAGATGCTTGCACGCGTTCCATTTCGGGGCGAGGTGTGAGTCATCACTCGTGGTGGATAGGTCTTAGCATGAATACCTCACAAAGAAAAAGATAAAAAACACTTCTTAACCAAAAAACCACAAAAACACTTAATAATGGTAATAGGTCAGTGTGCTTAAGCCTTCACTTGTGGGACTAGCTTTGGGGATTTCCTCCATAGATAGGTGTGCCTCTTGCGCATTCCATTTCGGGATGATGTGAGACGTACACATCCTATTGGGTAAGACTTAGGTACACTTACCTATGCAAACTTCAAAGCAGAAAACTCATAAAAAACACTGAACAAACAATAAGCGTCCTTCCTTCGGGAATTCTTTTCTCACCTCCTTCGCTCCGTACGCGAACTTGCTCCAACTTGTCACTTTGCAAGACGGTTACGCACTCGTCGTCCGAGTCTGTAACACCTGAGCAATGGCATAGGCAGTTCAAGCTTTAATTCACAAGCAATTTTCCTTTGTTACCCCTAGTTTGGGGAACTACGGCGTCTCTGATCCTCATTATCCTGATGAGGTACATAGGCAGCGGGGTAGGGCCCGTTCGAGCACAATCTTTATTTTCCTTACATTTTTCTCTTTGTTTCTTATTTCATTTCTTTTCCAGTTCCAGTTTCTTTTCATTTTCATTTCTTTTGCTGCAGTTTTCATACCCTCACCCTTTGAAATAGTTTCTTTTGCAAGCGTGGATCCCGTCGGGTACGACGGACGGTCTGGGTGCTAATACCTTCCCAGGTCGTAACCGACTCCCGAGCTCAGACTCTTTGGTTCGCAGGACCTATGTCCTTCCTCTTTCTTTCTTCTGGTTTGTGCAGCATTACCATTCCCTTTCTTCGGGATAAAAATGCCTGGCTGGTGACTCTATTCTTTTTCCGCGCCACTTTCTCGTTTGTACCAGGATGGAAATCCGGTGAGCGACAGTACAAACTTTTGAATTTTTTTGCAAAGCAAGCCATACCAATCAAGTTGTGCCACTACCAACTTTCTGACCAATCACAACACATTATACAAACCTCAAGCAACACAAAACACATAACATTCAGGCCTGAATCCATCAACAAGGTCAGATTGCCAAAAACCTCAAAAAACTTCATCTCTTCGAAACTCATTCCACAACCATCAAAACTTCAAACTTCTTCCACCAATCAACTCAAAAACACTCAAAGATCATTTCCCACCCATTACAATGGCCTGAAACACCCCACAACACAAACACGATTTCTGAGTTATCAGAACCAAACATCAAAAACCAGCCATCATAAACTTGTTCTAAGCCTTCCAGAAGCATCAAGTTGATCATTGGAGTGATTTTGCACAAAGGAGGAGGCCAGAAAGCTCAAACATAGAAAGCTCCATCTCAGATATCATCCAAGAACATTTTTTCTAGAACTTGATTTCTAAGTTACAAATTGATTTTATATGATGTGTTTGTCATGCTGATGTGTTTAGTTTTCAAAATAGTTAAGTATTAAGCATGTATGAAGTTTCTGAAATTTGACCTAAAATATGTTCTTGTTCGATTCTTGTTATTGATGTGTGATAAATGATTTTGAGGGATGGATTCTTGTTTAGGGAGGTTAGATTATTCATTCTGGAGGTTTTTGGGGCTTGGAGTGGTGTTTTGAGTGAGCTCAGGTGAGAGACACGCCGGAGAAGACGACCGAAGTTCTTCTCCGGCCACCTGAGTTTAATTAGGGCTAATCCCATTAATTAGTCAGGTTTAAATTAGGACCCTTAGATTTGTTTTTACCCGCGCGTGTGGACGGCCCAGATTGACCCATTAACCCTAATTTTAATTAATTAGTTTTAATTCGGTTTAATTAATTTAAAAATCTCAGATTGAACCTCAACCTTTGGATTACGCGCCAGTCAACACTTATTTTCCCAGTTTGAATCTGGACCCCAGGATCTGATTACCTTTCATTTTAATTCATTTAATTTCATTTTTATTCTATTTCTTTTGCATAATTTTTTTAAAATAGCTAAAAACTTCAAAAAAAATATTTCCTTTTGCATTATGATTTTAAATATTTTTCTCAATGGGAAAATGATTTTTATTTTATTTTTTACATATAAAAAGTATTTTTAAAATATTTAAATGTTATTTTTAATTAATTAAAGTATTTTAATTAATTTAAAATGCATTTAGGTTTCTAAAAATCACCAAAAAAATCATGAACCATTCCAATGCATTTAGGAACATTTTCAAACTCATCATACAAATTTCCTTTTAGGTTTGATCATAGTTACCCAATTTTCTTTGAATTAAGGGTCTTTAAAATCACAATTTTTAACCTTAACTTTGAAAAATCATTTCTGCCTAACCAAGAAGAGTTTGAACTTGATTCTTTTTGCATTGTTTCACGTATTGCATGTAGTTTCTATGTCCTTTTTCTCATGAATATATCTTGCATTTTCAAATTGATTTGTATTTTTCCTTTTGAATCACCCAATAACCCTAGCAAACTTAGGAAAATCATAACTTTCAATAGGTTAAGCTTCTGACCTTCTCCTTTGGGGTGTGACTTAGTATGGGATTAGGGTTTGTTTGAGCTTGATTTCAAATTTTTATCATGTTGCATACTTCTGTTTTATTCATTTTCATCTCACATGTCCATAAAACCCTAATTTCTCATGTTCATTTGCATTCTCCTTTGCATAACATCATCACATGAACTTGCCATGACATTTCAAGCATTTTTATGTCATCTTAGACATCTTAGGACATGTTAGAACCTTGATTGATCATTTCTTCATTCATTTTCCATATGTTGCTTTCATTTCATTTCATAAACATCCATGTGTTTTCAAGCTTCTAAGCATGCTTTCATGACATCCCATCCTTGTATGATCATTCATATGCATATTGTATGACTTTGCATCATCTCACATGACATTTGCATAGCATAAGAACTTCTGACTTTGGTCATTTCATCTCATTTCAATTCATTTCTTTATGCTTTATACCTTATGCATTCATACTAATATTTCAGGTACTTTTGGTAAGTTATTTGGGAGGTGGATTTGCCTTCACCTCTCACCTCTTCTTATCTCATTCATATGCATTTTAACATGTCTTTGAAGTGAATCAAATTCACTTATGTTCCATCCTTCTCACTTTCTTCCTTTAAGTTACTTATCTTCTTAGGAAGTAAGTAACTTATTCTTCTGCTTCATCCTCCTTTCATTTGCTTCTTCCATTGGTGGCTTCCTTGAAGATCTTCTCTCTTAAGCATAACAAACCATAGGATATCCAAGCATGATAATACTTAGGGTTTTGTTTAGTCCCCCTTATCTTTTTACCTTTGAGTCTCCTTGAGTCTCTCTTCTCATCTCAATAATCAGAGACTAAACTCTTAAAGTTTTAGGACTTTGGAATTAGGGTTATGCCTACATCCTTCTCTTAGGATGGAGTGTATAACTTTAATCCTAAGTGTTTAAAATTTAATTTGTTTACACCTCTTAGTCAAATCACCTTAATAATCTCTAAGACTTTATCTTGTAACTTGGGACTTACATTAGGGTTCTATCTCTTCCTTATGGTTAAGAGGGACTAACCCTAGTGTTTAATGGACAAGTCCCCCTCAAGTTGTCTTACAAACTTAAAATCCACTTCTTAATCTCACCCTTTAATTAAAACCCACTTAATAAAGGCTTGTTATATAATGAATTTAATCCCTAACCATGGATTAAGTTGAGATATCTTTCCCAGCTTAAGTGTTCTCATCTATTATCCTTCTATTAGGATGGTGTAATGAGTCCGCTAATCAGTGATTAGAGATTAAACTCATTACTTAACACTAAACAAAAACCTAAAAACATCTAAATAATCACAAGTAGGTTAATGATCTTAATCCTACATCATCATGGTAATTAAATTGAGATGCTTATCTCATACTTAAGTAGGCTCATTATCCCTAATCAGGGAGGATATAATGAGTTTGCAAGCCCTTGATTTAGGCTTAAGCTCATCAACTTATGCAAAACACCAAAAACAAACAATAATCGTCTCCTTCGGGATTCTTTTCTCATCACACTCACTCACAAACGAGAACTTGCTTCTTCCGTCTAATGCAAGACAGTTAGCACTCAAGCCAGACGAGTCATACACTTAAGCATAGGCAAGCAAGTAGTTCACAGTCAATTTATTTTGTCAGTCTCTTTTAGTCGAACTACGGTGTTCTGAATTCCTCATTGCACGAGAGGATACGTATGCATAACTTAACTGTTATCGAACAAAAGTCTCTGTGTCATCCCCCTCTTTCAGCATCTTTTTCTAAACCTCAGTTCCTGAGCAATTCACTTTTTGCACTGACACCTGTACTCTCTTTTCTTAGCTTTTGCACACAGATAGAACATACACCTACCCCTTTAAGCACAATCTTGTAAGCGTGGATCCCGTCGAGTACGACGGACAATCTGGGTGCTAATACCTTCCCAGGTTGTAACTCACCCCCTTTCTCAGTTTCTCTGGTTCACAACCATCTTATCCATCTCTTTCTAGGTTTATGCATCATTACCTTTCTTTCGGGATAAAAATACCTAGCTAGCGACTCTATTCAATTCACCTTCATTCTCTCTTTTCGGCAACCGTTTGCGTCTGCACCATGGGACCCTGGTGTCTTTTCGGGGGAGCGACAATTTGGAGACTCTGCTGGGGAAACTTATATTGTAACCAGAGCTTCTGGTTCTTTTAGTGGGTTTATCCTAGCGCTTGTTTGGTTTGTGTTTATGGGGGTGTTATGTGCTACTTGTGCTTGTTTTTTATTGCTTTATTTATTGCTTTCTGTACAGCTTTATTTACTGCTTTCCTTTACTTTTTTATGCATTTCATATTGTTATCACCATATCATGTGTTGGGTCTTTTGTTTGCCCTGTTGGGAAGGATACTCAGTGAGTAAGGTTCCATACTGGGTGCCTGAGTGACACATAAGATATAGTGGTTTCATATTCTTTCCCATTCCATTTCGGTCTGGTGCGGGAATATGAAACACGGTTCAGACATGGGTTTCTTCTTGAGAACTATGTGCTACGGATTTCCTGTAGTACTAGGGCTATCTGGGAAGCCTGCTAAGTCTGGATGACCTTTTTATGACCTTCCGCATCTGAGGTGAATTAGAGGAGGATCCTTTATGATTAATATAAACATTATACCTCCGGGTTAGAAGTGTTTAAACTTCTCATAACTGATCCAAGTCTGAGGATCCTTGTTCTAGAACAATACCAGTGAGGGGGTTAGGATGTTTACAGGTTTGTAGGAACCCTTGGCCTCATCATAACCTGTTACTGATATTGTTAAGGGCACACCATTTTGGACTATTCTTGTGAAACCCTGGATTTGTGACTCTTTATTTGAGTCCCCCACCTGGTTACTGGTTCTCTAGCCTCCATCCGGATTTCTGAACGCAAATGGACCTTATCAAGGAAGATAACAAATCCAACACTTGATCACAAACCCTTGCATATAATTCTGCATACATCATTTTGCATTATTTTAACATTTTTCTATTTGTTTTACAGGGTATCCACATCTTATATTTGGTTTGGTTTTGACTGTTCTTCTGCTCAGACATCTTCATCAGATATCTTCATCAGCCATCTTCATCAGAGATTCTCTCCAGCATCTTCATCATTTGTCTTCATTAATATTTCTCTTCAGTTGTCTTCCTTAGCATCCATTATCATTATGGACTCATCCAGGAAGAGCAACATTACATACCATTTCTTTGAGCCCACTCTGGCAGGTATCAGACAGATTCAGACACTCATCACTCCTGATCATGTCCCTTTATTCAGGGAACATTATGGTGGCATTATGGACATGATCATGGACTTGGATGCATCACAGCGGAGTATGATCCACACTTGCCTTTAGTTCTATGACCCTCCTCTCAGATGTTTTACCTTTCCAGACTTTCTGTTGGGCCCTTTGTTAGAGGAGTTTTCCATTTTGTTGGGTGTCCCCATCAGGAGAGGGATTCCTTTCAATCCTGAGATGATTGACCCCAAGAATGAGGATATAGCTAAGGCTCTGTACTTGGAATCCACCATCATTGATCAGAATATGACCACCAAGGTTGGGATCCCAGGCCTCCATTTGGACTTCTTGGTTACTCATGCCACCATTCATGCTGCAGCAGGGAAATGGGACATTGTTTGTGCTCTCTTGGCCCTTAGCATATATGGTATCATCTTGTTTGTAGACAAGCCTAAGTTTGTAAGCAATAGTGCTATCCACCTCTTCCTGTTGAAGAATCCAGTCCTTACCTTGCTTGGGGACTTTTATTACTCGGTACATCAAAGGAATGAGAAGCAGAGAGGAAGATTAGTCAGATGTTGTGCACCTTTCTTCTACTGCTGGTTGTTGAGGCACTTGCCAAAGTCAGAAGCTTTCTTGAATCCTCACCAGTCAAGAAACTGGGCTAAGAGAATGATGGCCCTTACATAAGAAGACAGCAGATGGTGCACTCAGAGCACCAAGGCAGAGACATAATTACCAGATGTGGGCAATATCCCAATGTACCTCTGATTGGAGTGAAAGGTTGCATCAACTACAATCCTTTGCTTTTAAAAAGGCAATTGGGATATGCCTGTGTACATACACTAAGAGAGCAAGACTTATCAGAAAACCTTTACTGTGACATTCAACATAATCATGCCATTACCCGATAAGCAGCCTGGGCTTGGGACAACACTCAGACAAAAGGGACTGCCATTCTTGGAAAGTACAACAACATAGCTTCAACTCAATATCTTGATTGGTCTCGTATTAGAGGACAGATTACCCGTATGCCTTTCACCCTAGAGGATGTGCCTGGACCATCAGCAGTAGAGCATGTAGCTACATTCAGCTTAGAAGAATTTGAGA